>CM056052.1:330940157-332140157 GCA_029574335.1 Rana kukunoris | reverse complement strand
GGCCCACCCAGGGTTTTTTCAAACTATGGGTCTTGCTACCCTCCAGATGCGTCTCCTGCAACACACAAACATGCGGATTATGCTTTTTAATAAATTATAACACAAGTGATCTCTTGATCGGGGAGTTTAAGCCCTGTGTGTTCCAGGAGAGGACATCAAGAGTAGCCATCGCAACCCACCAGGCAGTTCACTAAAGGAGTACGTCTACATAGGGGCCTCGGACCACCACCAAAGTAATCAATATACAAGAAATTAGTAGTACTGTCATAGAACATAAAACAATCAAACATAACAGGGCGCCAACAGGGTCAATCAGGGTTAGAGGGTAGGGGCCCAGCCTTCCCAACCCCCCAGAAGCAGAAGAAGGGTTCCTCACAGTGCTGCGGCAGGACAGGGGATCTATGGAGGGGACAGTCAATAAACTCCGCAGCCGCAGCGGGAGCCAAGGGGACCCCTAGAACCCCCCCAGCGGGCCATCTATACCCCCGACCGACCACGGGGAAGCCCCTGAAGAAGTTACTCACAGTCAGCCGACGAAGGTTGCAGGAGAGTATGGACCCCAGCCCGCTCAGCCAGGTAGGGATTCGGCCCAGGCCGCAGCGTCTCTCGGAGAGGTGAAAAAATGAACTCTCTCACCATCTTGAACCCTGAGTCTGGCAGGGAAAAGCATGCTATACTTAACTCCCCGATCTCTCAGCATGGCACGGACGTGGTCGAATGACTTGCGTTGGCGCTGTGTCTCCACCGAATAATCAGGGAAAATCAGGAGCCTGGCATTCTGGAATTTGAGTTCCGCTTGCAGACGTGCAGCTCTAAGGACAGTGTCCCTGTCGCGGTAGTGCAGGAACTTAAAAATGAAGGTGTGATGCGGCGCTCCCATTGGGCCTCTGGTCGCCGGTATACGGTGGGCTCTCTCAATGGAGAAGTAGTGAGAGAACCGGGCGCCCGGGAGAATAGTGGGGAGAATCTGCTCCATGAAGGCCACCGGGTCGGTACCTTCTGCCCCCTCAGGGAGACCAAGGCCCCGCAAATTATTGCGGCGGTTCCTGTTCTCGGCGTCTTCCGCCCTGTGCTCCAGGACCTTCAACCTGGCCTTTAGGGATTGGATGTCGGTGTGGTTATCCCTCTGGATGTCCTCCAGGTCCGAGACCCGTCTCTCTGTCTCCGACACGCGGTCCCGGAACGCATCTAGGTCGCGGCGTATGAGCGCCGTGTTCGCCTGGACATGATCGATCTTGATCGTGAGGGCCGACTGGCAGCTGGAGATCGCTGCCATAAGTGCCTCAAACGCTGCTAACCCAGCCTGGATCGGGTCGTCCCGCGGAATGACTGCTGGAGATGCCATGCGTTCGGCTGGCGGAGGCCGCTTAGGCCCAGGCTTCGGTGGGGTGGCTGCTGCGGCGGTGTTACGGCGCGTCTGGCAGCGCTTGTTGTTCCGGCGCATTCCCCGGGAGACAGGGGGAGGATAGGCGAGTGTGCAGCCCAAATTCCACACAAGGATCGAGGCAGAAAGGATTCTCAGAGCGGGAGCTCAGGAACTACACATCCGTTCCCGTCGCCATCTTGGACACGCCCCTCGTCCCAAAACTATTATAGTTTTCATTTAAGTATGGTAAATCAAGCAGAAGCTATTGGTAAGTTGTGGAAACAAATTAATGTACATCCAGTAATGTTCTAGGCTGTTGAAGGATAATTAAATAGTAAGTTAGACATATGCACAAAAACATTTATCAATTGTATTGCTAGGAATAGTGTGATGGTGTTCACTAGGGGATTAAATGGATAAAGATACATGGAAGAACTAAGGTTACACTTTAATTTTATATGGCTATTACTAATGATACAAAGCAGTTTACTCCAAGAAAGTGATATCACATTAATTCTCCAGTAAATATCAGTCTGTACAAACCCATTTTATTATGCTAAAAATGTATAAATCATTCAGCACACCTGTAATTTCCCTAGGGATTTTTATTCTCTGTGTTGACGCACGCAGCAATTGATGTAATATTCCTGTTTGTTTAGTCACCATGTACATCTTGTGACTTGGAAAGGCATTAGATACTGTATAAATATGGAGAATAGTACAGTGGGTGTGTGATGTTTTAAATCCTGCTCTATAAATGCAATTTTCACTAACTGCACAATAACCATATATCAATGTGGTAATTCCTTATAATATACTACATACAGTATCTCACAAAAGATTCACATTTTTGTAAATATTTTATTACATCTTTTCATGTGACAACACTGACGAAATGTCACTTTGCTACAATGTAAAGTAGTGAGTGTACAGCTTGTATAACAGTGTAAATTTGCTGTCCCTCAAAATAACTCAACACACAGCCATTAATGTCTAAGCCGCTGGCAAGTAAAGTGAGTATACCCCTAAGTGAAAATATCCAAATTGGACCCATTTAGCCATTTTCGCTTGTTAGTTTTACAAGGTCTCAGGAGTGAATGGGGAGCAGGTGTTTTAAATTTGGTGTTATCACTCTCACTCTCTCATACTGGTCACTGGAAGTTCAACATGGGACCTCATGGCAAAGAACTCTCTGAGGATCTTAAAAAAAAATGTGTTGCTCTACATAAAGATGGACTAGGCCAGTGATGGCGAACATTTGCACCCCAGATTTTTTGGAACTACATTTCCTATGATGGTCATGCACTCTGCAGTGTAGTTGAGCATTGTAACGGTCACCACCGTTTACGATCTTCCATCCACCCAAGACAAGACAGCTTATCCGACACACCGACAAACCAGCAGACATGATCCATATCAATTCCCCAGAATAACCGAGACACAGTTCTGGTACTGGTTTCAAAATGAATCAACGCACTCTTTAATGGTTAACTCTCTTAAATACAGTACAAGGCATGTTTCAGTAATCACAGGAACAATCAAACTCTCCACCCCCAACTTCACACCATGGGGGCTTCAATCACATTCTTTTAGTTAATGATATCCAGTTGAGCTAATCATTAGTCATCCCCCAGACGTCCCGTCTCTGCAATTAGAAGAGGTAATTACTACAGCTTGACAAGTCACATTGCTTTACTAAACATAATTGACATGCTAATTCCCTAACCCTGAAAGGAGACATCTGACCTTTAGACTGCTAACTCACATCACATATCTATCATCAATAGTATCTTCACACAATGAAAGGTCTTAGGAGCAGACATACTCAGCATCTTAACAGCCAGGGTTAAGCATTGAAGTAAAAGTATATATATCTCCCCCTAGGGGGGGGGGGGGAAACACTGCGCTAACGTGATATAAATGAATGAATGTGTGATTAAATCTAAAAAAAAAAAAGCTGCCAGTACCAATTACTTAAACCAAAGTAACCCACAGAAATACAAAAATTATAAGTACAGTGCTAAATACATGATAATTAAAAAATAGTGATACATAAATGAATAAAGATACAAGAAAAAGACACAATAATGTGATTATGAAAATCAGCAGAGATCCAGTGAAATAAAGTCCATAATCAGTGCAAATCAACACACCAAAATCTTCTTCCACCAAAGAGCCACCCAGTGAATAGGTTGTCTCCTTACCACATAGATTGACCGTATGAGTAGCGGTCAGATAAGCCTAGTGATGTTTATAGTCGTCCCAGTCAGACTTCTCCAAAGTAAAGCATGTAATGACTCCAAAACAACAGGCAAAGCATATGATGGCTCCACACCTTGTGTAGGATGGATGTAGAGATGCTTCAAAGACTCATGGGAGAGGGAATAAAAACAAAAAAACAACCCATGGTGTAATATGTAGGAAAAGGGTTTAATATATAAATAGGTGAAATAGCACTCACAATTTAGTTGATAGTGCAGCGCATGAAAATGAATGAAGGATGCGGCGTCTCCTCTCCTTCACTCGGGTGCATTAGGGCTCCGTGCTGTGTGTTCCGTATATATATAGCTGTCTGTCTCCATGTGGCTAATAAGCAGTTGGCCATGCTGAATAATTTTCCATGTGCTCCCCTGCTCCCAAAAGCGGAGTCAGAGGAGTCATACCGCTTATGCCAGAGCTGACACAGGCCACTTACCTAATACTTGGCTTTGTAACTTTAATAATCTGGCACCCTTTCCATGAAAAAAATAGTAGAAGGTGGACTGCTTTTTGAGGGACAGTGAAAGCAATTTTACTTTTCCTGATCCTCCACTACCCTATGTGCCGACGGTAGACTGTCCATCAACATCCTAGCCAAGGCCGGCCTTTGGGGTGTGCGAGCTGTGCGGCCGCACAGGGCGCCATGGGCAACAGGGGCCCGTGTGGCCATCACAGCTCACAGAATGTGAGTCGCAGCAGGGCCGGGCAGTCGGCGCTACCACTAGGCGGATTAGGAAGGCAGCCTCCTAGGGTGCACTGCCACCTAGGGGCTCCGCTCACTCTTGCCTCACCTCTTCCTCCTCATTGTCACCCCCCAGGCTCCCTGTAGAGGATAGAGGGGCCCCGGACAGCCTCTTTGTGTATGTTTAGGTGACCAGGGGGCAGGGGGTGATGATGGGGGGCGCCACAGGATTAGCTTGCACAGGGTGCCTGAACACCTAAGGCTGGCCCTGATCCTAGCATCCAATCCAAGGCTATGGACCCTGCCTCATTCTTCATGATTTTAGACTGCCAAAGCACAGGGGAGAAGAGGCTGCAGGGACCAACCAAGCAGCACAAAGGAGCCTGCACGAGCAGAGTATCAGGTAAGTAAACCTGCTTTTACAAATCCCCTAGGCATATTCGAGCAGTCAACCTTTGCAATAAAGAAGCAGCTCCACTACAAGGGAAACGTTTTAGGGTTCCCGGAGTTCAGCTTTAAAGGGGTTGTAAAAGCTTGTGTATTGTTTTACCTTAATGCATCCTATGCCTACCTGAGGAGCTGCACAGAGGAGGTTAGTATGACATGTTTGTTTTTTGTTTTTTATTAAACTAACCTTTAGTATCACTTTAAGTTATCACTTTCCCAATAGAACCCTGTTAGTGACAGGAATACTTTTAAACTAGGTAGTCTCTTATTGACTTGCAGGGGTTACACTTTTTTTTTGCAGGAAAAAAAATCCTAACACCGGGTGTTTTGTTTGTCTATAATTTTCAGTGGGAGAATGCAGGCTGCAATAGATTTGTTTATCTTTAAGTAAACAAGACAGTATTTCTTCCCACTGTGTCAGTCAGCCAACTAAGTCCAACTCTGGGCATAGTGTTATTGAAAGACTGCCTGCAAACATCAGGCTGCTACTGCTGAGTGTGGGCAATAGGCAGCAGAGCCTGATATTCATTGGACATTTAGCGCTGGTTTACATCACTTCGAAAAAGGTTCCTGCACCACTTTTTTGTAATTTCATTGAGAATTGCATTGACTTCTGTTAAATGAAGTCGGAGGGCCAAATCGCACTGATCTGTAGGTTTGAAATTGTGCGGGGAAAAAAGCAAGATTTCAAAGCTGCACTGGTGTGAACCAGGGCTTATCTAGGGAAAGTTGGCTACTTTCATTTGCTCTGGGTGTGACTTGTGTCTTTTTCCAACCAGACTAACTATGTAACTATATTTTCATTTACTCCAAGCGTGTCTCTTCTGCTTCTGTAAGTAAAAACATCCATGCTTGAGCAATCTGAGTGTGCATCTTTATTTGAAATATAGTATAAATTAAAACACATTTTATCTTGCCTGATTGTCTAACTAGCCTTAAATGCCTATTGCCCATAGAGACTAAAGGAGGGCTTAAAGCAGTGGTGTATTTAGGTTTTGTGCTGCCCTAGGCCTGACTAAACTTGTGCAACCCCTAAATTAAATATGACCCACCCCTTCCTGTCAAGGTTACACCCCTTCCTGTTTAAGACCTACCCTGAAATTTTACAGTGGGGACACTAGTGCTGAGGACCTTTGGGTGGGGGGATTCCCCTTAATCTGCAGAGATTTCCTCTCACTTCCTGTTTGGCTATGGGGCAGGAAATGAAGGGAAATTAACAGATGGCAAAAAAAAATTAACAGGGGCTATAACCCTTCTTTAGGCTATCCAAAATGGAAAAAAAAGTGTTGCCTAGAGTTCTACTTTAAGCACAAATATCTGCTAAATTTATGGAGGACTAAGAGGATATAACCATGCCAGTGGCGCAGCAGAAAACATATAGCACAGTGATGAAGGTATGTGGTCCAGGCAGTGAGCAAAAGAAAGGATTGGGGGCAGGAACAAATAAATCCATCTATTTTTTTTTTTCATCAGCAATCAACAGAAATAAAATTAAGATACCTTAATATGTACACCTGACACAGGCAAAGGATTGCAGGAAAGTCCTACTACCTACCTGCCAGGTATAGGTGACCATGTCAGTGTCCCTTGTGTCTGCACCATTCCTATCATACCAGCAGCAGTGTGGCCGCTTTATGGGGGCACCAGACCGAATTATCTTGCGGCCCAGTCCACCTCAAAAGTGTAGCGCAAGCCGTCGGGGACTCTTTTCATGCTGCCCCCCTGCAAAGTGCTGCCCTAGGCCTGGGCCTTGTTGGCCTAGGCCAAGATACAGTGTTGGCTTAAAAGGGGTTGTAAAGGTTTGTTTTTATTCTCTAAATAGGTTCCTTTAAGCTAGTGCATTGTTGGTTCACTTACCTTTTCCTTTGATTTCTCTTCTAAATGTTTATTAAAACATTTAGAAGGGAAATCAAAGGAAAAGGTAAGTGAACCAACAATGCACTAGCTTAAAGGAACCTAAAAAAATAAATAAAAAACAAACCTTTACAACCCCCTTTAACTGTCTGATATATTCTGACTGCCCTCAGGTAGTTGTATCAACAACACTTGTGACTGAGCATTTGTAATTATTATGTATAGAAGGCAGGGGAAGTCTGTGACATAGCCAGTGGTGGAACATCTTGGAGAAAGGTTTTATGTCCAATCATTATTTTTACAGAGAAATTTCAATGCAAAAATGTCAGGAACCGGCCACTCGAACGTGTTTTGCATTACATGTATACCAAGAATCCCTGTTTGTATGCAACCATTTGCTAGAGGGTGTTTAGTACTGTGCAAATGGTTAATTAGAAATTTGTGTGGAACAGGTCATGAATATCTTAGCATTTGTGCCAATAATTATTTCTTCTTTTTTTGTTTATTTTTTGGCGCAATGGGGTGTGAGAAGGTGGAAGGGCGCCTTTATATTCCTTTTTTCACCATTTTTTATTATCTTGATTGTTGTTTACCATATGCAGCATTGGGTGCCATCAATCTCTGTATGTCTTTTTTCTTTAATCAGGAAATGGCAGAATGTGAAGTAAAATTCACAGGGGTATTGATAACTCTATAGACTCTGTTGGACTAACAGTTAACCCAGTCTAAATACATGGAGGGAATTTTAAGGGTTGGTTGAAAAACAAAAAACGCATGAAGTTGGAGATACTAAATGATAGTTCCTGTATGTTATTTGGTTATCCAATTAGCTGTTCATCAATGTAATACACTATATGGGTGATTGGCGTCATGCGACTTTTTGAGTTTAACCTGTTTGACAGAATATGCGTTGTTGGTTATTATAGGGAGAGTATGTGATTATCTCCATGTGGTTAGTGCACACATAGGATATATATGCTTTCTCTTCCCTTTTTCTCTCGCATTAAGTTAGAGATACTAAATGATAGTTCCTATATGTCATTTGACTATCCAATTAGCCGTTCATCTATGTAATACACAATATGGGTGATCAGCATTATGCAACTTTTTTAGTTTAACCTTCTTGATAGAATATTCGTTGTTGGTTATTATAGGGAGTATATATGATTTTCTCCATGAGTTCAATGCACACATGATATGTATATGAGTATATGATTTCTTTCCCCTTTTTTTCCAACCCACATATGATTTTAGCAATTTTATATTTGCATCTTAGGTGATGTAATTTTATTATTTGGAGGGTATATTGTTATACTAATGCATTTCATCTGATATGCAGGCTGGGCTGTAAAAGTTTCAGAGCATTCAAAAGTATTATGTATTAGTAGGTATGCAATGCTCATGGTCCCTATGATCATTGCAAGCGGGGTCATACCTGATGTTTTATGGTCGTGGGGACACAGAGTATGTATAGACGCATTACGTTGTACGTCCGGGTTCATGAACACATTCAGTTTGGTCGTGGGAACGCGGAGCATGCACAGATGCATTGCGATACACTTCCGGGTTAACACACGGAAGAGGTATATAGGGGTGGGTATTAGACTGTGAAACCGATCCCATTGAAGAAGTCCTGAGGGACGAAACTGGTCTAGGAATGGTTACACAGCGTTTCATTACGTTCGGACCACCGACCATCAAGTGTGCAGTGTTTTTGAAGTGAAGAGGAGAACGATCAGAGCGGCGGGTGAGACCTATGGTTAAACATTGTGTCCGCCGAGACCATAATACATCAAGGTTTTCCCGCACATTTGTCTCTGGTTTGGGAGTTTACTGCTGAGTTTACTGTTGAAGTGCCTCTGTTTGTTTTAATAGATGTGAGTGCAATGTGTGAAGGCCTCTTGTGCTGTTTTTAAATAAATAGTTTTGATATACTTCATTATTGGAGCCATTTTTATTTTTACATGTGTAATAGCTTTGAGGTGCTGGAGCACTTGTGGAGTCGTTTGATGCTTTTGGAGACTCTGCAATATTGCCAAGCATGTGAACGTGAGGCATGTCCTATTGGTAAGCGCAATTCCTTATGGTGTGGAGTCACTAAGCACTTATGGTGTGGTGGAAGCTTTTAATGAAGATTGTTCAAGAGGACTAAGTGGACACCTAAAAGTTTAATCACCTGAAATTGAATCACTTATAGACTTGGCTTATAGACAATTTATTTTTGACCACTGGATGAACGTTTTGAACATTTAATCACAATTACTCAGTTCACCTTATGTATATGTTTATATAGACAGGCATATCCCACTTTTAAGTACACAATTGTGTTTATTTACTAAAGCTGGAAAGCGCAAAAAAAGTCTCACTTCTACACAAAATCCAATGAGCTTCCAGGTTTTATTACCAGGCTTAATTGAACTAGCTGGAGTTAGAAGCTCATTGGTTTCTATGCAGAAATTAGCCTGATATTGCGATTTCCAGCTTTAGTAAATAAACCCTATTGTGTACTTAAAAGCGGGGTATGCCTGTATATATATATATATATATATATATATATATATATATATATATATATATATACAGTATATATATATATATATATATATATATATATATATATATATATATGTGCAATTTTTTTTAGTATATGTATGATACACTCTTCCACAGGGGTATATTTATTTATTTTTGTTCAGTCACTGAACTTAGCGCTGCTATTTTGTTCACTCAGAATTACCGTAATTACCTTAATTACCTTAACTATTACCTTAAATATTTTAAAGAAAAAAAAGTTATGCCCTTGTCCTGCTGTTTTTTTTATTTTATATACAATAGAGGACGAAAACGTATCTTTGAGGAAATATATTTACAGAATGTAATACTGGATTTCATGAAATAATACAACACCAGCACCAGTAAAAAAAACATATCAGGGGTATTTTTACTAAAATGCCTAAAATTAAATAGCATTAGATCACTTTTAGATTATGTAAACCTGAACCTTATGTGTGCTAAAGGCAAAAAACATGTATTGAAAGTCTAGCATTAAGTGTGTGTACAGTATGCGTTTCCAACCTTTTATAGCATCTTTCTTATCATTTTGTAGGCTTTATCACATTGTTATCATTTCCATTTCAGTTTCCATTAGATCACTAACTCTCACTATAGGAGAAGGTCATTAAATACGATATTGCACAAATAGGTCACTGCGGTTCTTCTGAATAGATGTCTTTATAAATTAAAAGTGATTAGACTGTAATTGTCATATTCTAATCTTGTCTGCTTGTCAACACCAATTTGAATGCAAGAAATACTGTATATCTTACATGTATTCTTTTTCTTTCAGATAAAATTACAGACAAACAATGAGCTGCAACTTCAAAAATCAAAGGACAGTTTGCCAAACACTGTGCTAAATAAACCTGTTTTTCTAAAGTGCTGCCACTTTATGCTTTTGGCAGTATTTGGTAACATATTTTACAGCTGCAACTTTTTTGGGGGCATCTGATGAAATGACTATTCTTTATTGTATAATTAATATACATTTTGTAAAGCCTTCAGTTAAGAAATTCAAACCACAATTTCAGCATCTCATTTTTGTCTTATCTGTCAAGAATATACCTTTTTGTTATAACTTACAGGTAGAATATTATAGTGTGTGTTTATATTATATATACATATACATGTTACGCTATTTTTGTTAACATACTACCACAGCCAACAAATTTGCAATGTTTAATTTTTAGCAATAATTTATTTGTAAAATTTTAGTAGGTGTATTATATTTTACCAGACCTTGTAAATTGCTGCTTGGCTTATAGAAATTTGTAAACAGGTTAACATTCTGCCCCTAAGTAAATAGCCAACTCTACAAAAGGGTAATATGTTTTTTTTTGGAAACTCAGCAAAAAAAAAATAGCCTTGCAGATAATGAGATAATGTTAATTTGGAACCATGTAGGTAATACTGTTCCTTTACACATGCATCACTTTAAAGGGGAGTTCCAGCCAAAAATTGTGTTTATTAAAAGTCAGCAGCTACAAAAAGTGTAGCTGCTGGCTTTTAATAAACACTCACTTACCTGCTCCTGCGTTCCAGCGACGCACCGACCGGGGCTCCGATCCTCTCCCCCCCTCCCCGGCCGGCGTCTTCATTCCGACTGTGGGCACCCAGCCGTGACAGCCTTCGGCTTCACGGCCGGACACCCACTGCGCATGCGTGAGCCGCACTGCGCATGCATGAGCGGCGCGGCTTGCCGCTGATTGGACAGGCGATCGCATGGGACCTGTCATGTGTCCCATGCGATCGCCTAGGGGAGGGGTTGCAATAAGGCGATTAAGCTTAATCGCCTTACCAGCCCCTCGGTGGAAGCAGGAAGTGGGACAGGAAGTCCCACTCCTCCTGAAGCCCCCACTCCCCCCCCCAAAAAAATTACATGCCAAATGTGGCATGTAAGGGGGTGTGGAGTGGATTAAGCCGAAGTTCCATTTTTGGGTGGAACTCCGCTTTAAATGAACAGCACTTCCATGCACTAGACATGGATAAGAGCTGCTGTTTACCTAAACGATAAACAAAGTTTGGCATAACACTGCAGAACACATTGGCATATGCAGTATATACAGAATATCAACATCGGGATTAGCTATTGCAGCTATATTATATATATGTACTAAACAATGTCACAAGAAGGTGTCAAGCTGCATCTGCTGAACATTGGTTTTACAATCTTGAGGCCTACATTTTATTTAAAGGCTTTCTGTAAATCTGTCTTGGGTTGAAACCTCTTGAATTGGGAGGATTATTGAGCCCATTACAATATTGACTGTGGAGGTGTGGCTGATTTTATATGCAAAAAAGAGAAAATATAACTAATATAATCAGATTCGCCTTATTTTTTCTTTAGAAAAGTATCTGGAAATTAAAAAAAACAAAAAAACAAAAAAAAAAAAAAAACTGACAATTTTTAATTGCAGTCCATATCCCCATGGGAGAGATTTACCCTATTAGTTCTGATGACCATTGTCATTAAGTTTCAGTGAAAACTGTCAAAATAAAACCCCTTTCACACAGGAGGTGTTTTTCAGGCACTTTAGTGCTAAAAATGGCACCTGTAAAGCGCCTGAAAAATGCCTCATCTACAATCCCATTGTGAAAGTCTGAGCGCTTTCACACTGGAGCGCTGCGCTGGCAGGACGTCAAAAAAATTACTGCAAGCAGCATCTTCGAGGCACTTTAGAAGTAGTGTATACACCACTCCTAAAGCGCCCCTGCCCATTAAAAACTGCCTCGGCAGCGGCACTTTATGGGCGCTTTTAACCCTTTATTTGGCTGCTAGTGGTGATTAAAAGCTCCCCACTAGTGGCTGAAAAGCATCACTAAAACTAACAGTGCTTTACCGCCGACGCTCGGGCGCTGTCATTGTGAAAGGGGTCTCAGCCCAGGTTCACACTGGTGCAATTTGACATGGGATTTGCGATGCCGCATCTGGGGGACTACACCATTTCAAAAAGTAGTTTGCGATTTACATTGATATCTGTGCAGAAACCTGGCCAAAATCGGGACTGACAAGCTGAACTCCCACAGCTTCACTCCCGCCGCCCAGTGTGAACCTGGGCTAAGAGAGGATTTTTGATTATTTTGGAGAGATTTCGCCTCACTTCCTAGTCTGTCTCCAGGACTGGAAGGTTAGGGAAATCTCCTTAAATCCAGAAGTTCTGGATTTAGATATAATTTCATTTGAGAACATGATTCTCAGTAATGTTAAAGTGGTTGTAAGCCCTGACCACTTTGACGTACAGGTAAGGCTTACCTGTAGGTCCAAAAAATATCTCCTTAACTTACACGGTTAAGGAGATATTTCCAAGAAAGACAGCACTGATGTCTACAGCGCATGCGCTGTAGACAGCGGCGCACAGGCGCACTGAGCGTGCCACTACTAATGCCATCATGCCGTTAGTGGCAGCTCCCGCGCGCATGTGCGGGAGTGACACCATCGCTGCTCCGGCCAGTCACAGTGCCAGAGCAGCGATACCCGGAATTCACTCTGGGTATCATGGCTGCAACGGAGGACATGTCCGAGGACCGCTGTGGGGGCTTTGTTCTCAGGTGAGTAATTCATAATGAGCTAGTATGCTATGCATACTAGCTTATTATGCCTTTGTCTTGCAGGTTTTTTTTTTTTTCAGGGAGGGTTTACTCTTTAATCTAGCATGTTAATATTACATTCACCATGATTTTGGATGCTATCTCCTGAATTAGTGTTCCACTATTTGGCTATAATGAATTGATATGATGTATCACACCGTCTTAAGCTACACAATCAGGGGGCTATGTATAAAAAAAACATAAAAATCAACTTTTAAACAAAAGCAACGTTTTTGCCTATAGTGACAAATTAGGTTTCTTGCTTCATTTTTCAGCGTGTAAAACCTGATTGGTTTATAAAGGTTTTTTCTTTTCTTTAACAAGCCTCCATCTAATAAATCTTGTACTGGCCATGACATTTCTGAGACTTAATGTATTTTTATTATTTTATGTTAGTCATTCTTTTGCATCAATAAATTCTTTTTGTCTTTGTTGTAAGCCATCTGTATAAACATGTTGTGGTGATTACTTTTGAATCAGAGAATGCTTTAATTTACTAAATGATCTCAGTTTTTAGGTAATAAAACTAGAAAAATAAAAAACTGAACACATTTGTGAGGATCTAGTAAAAAACGAATATGTAAAAAAAAAAAAAAAGAGATGTTGTTGGATTAGTTTATAAACTGATATGCTTTCCAAAAATTTAAAATTTACCAGAAACCAATATAGTTTTAAGAATACAGCTGTAGGTCTTCCTCCATTGCAAAAGAATGAATCGCTGAAGAGGTTGCATAATTTACTAATGACATTTTAGGTGACATTTACCTTTTTGCTGAAATAAAGACAATTTGAAAAAAAAAAAATTGCTCAGAACAGCTTTGTAAGTTGACAAAAATATGGAAATCGATATTTTGATGGAGATTATGACCTTTTATAGATCGGCTTCTAGATAATAACTCTGGTGAGTTTGGCACTACTTTAAATGCAGTATTCACTATATTCAGTTAAGCAGTAAAGTTCATATTTAGTCTATGTTTACCAACAGATTACTTATATACAGGGAGAGAAAAGGGAGGGGCAGCAGCCTCAGGTGCAGGTGGAGAGATTGCCATCGCCAGAGAGCAAAAGAGAACCTTGCTGAGTTGCACTCCTGCACTTGGCTATAGAAGAAATCACACATCAGGTGTAGTGATCTGTACCCGACAGATGACTGTTGGAAGGGCTATTTAACACTGGCCAATACTGCAGCACAAAAGGTTATTTAATTGCAACTGGCCACTAATGCACTAGTGGCCAGTGATAGTGTTGAATAATTCCTTCATGTTGCATCAGTGGCAGTGTTAATTAACCCCTTCATTTGTCATTAGTGACCAGTGGCAGTGTTTATTAATTCTTTAATGCTGCATTACAAAGGGGTTAATTAACACTGCCACTAGCCACTAATGCAGCCTGAAGGAGGTAATTAATACTACCAATGACTGCTAATGCAGCATGAAGGAATTAATTAATGCTGCTACTAGCCACTAATGCAACATGAAGGAGTTAATTAACACTGCCATTGTAATATATTAGTGACCATTAGTTAACCTCTTTGTGCTGCATTACTGGCCAGTGGAAGTTAGTTAACCCCTTTGGGCTGCATTAGTGGCCAGTGGCAGTGTTTATTAACCCCATCATACTGCATACGTGGCAAATGGCAGTGGTGATTATCCCATTCGTGCTACATTATGAAGGGTTAATAAACACTGCCACTGGCCACTAATGCAGTATGACAGGCTTAATATACATTGCCAGCTGGAAGGGATGTTTTAAATAGCAAATGCCACAGGCCATCAATGTAGGAAGAAGGTTAAGAGACTACCAATAAAGTGTGGCCTAAATAGTATAACATGACTGACAACCAATATAGGTGGTATTATTACATAAACTGGCACCAATACCAGAGGTTTTTATTACAGAAAATGGCACCAATGCTGGGGTTTATTATTGCAGAAACTGCTACTGATGCTAGGGGGTTATTGTTGCACAAATTTGCACCAATGCTGGGGGTTATTTGTGCAGAACCTGGCACCAATGCAGGGGATCATTTTTGCAGAACCTGGCACCAATTCTGGGGATAATTATTGCAAAACCTGGCACCGATGTGGGAGCTATTATTACAGAATCATCTGCATTCTCTGACATCAATGCACTTTACTGCTGCAATTATTTTACTTCTACTTCCTCCTAAGTGTGCTTTGCAGTAAAAAACATAGCAGGATTTTATGACATGTACCCACACCTCGTAATGAATGAGGGGACGCAATTTGCTTTATATAGTTTAGGTTTTAAATCCTTTACTTTCAAAAATTCACCCAAAATACAAGGAAAATAGGAACCCAAAACTGCGGGACTCTAGGGAGAATACAATCATATTACAAAAGAATATTGTAGAAGTAAGCACTCAAAGGACTTCCATAGATGAACAAAGAGGAAAAAATTATTCTGCACAATGTTCATAATATTATTATATACTGTACTTGTAACAGGAATAGAAATTAGACAAAGCACAACCCTAATCTTAAAGCGGAGTTCCACCCAAAAATTTCCGCTTAATCCACTTCTCACCCCCATACATGCCACATTTGGCATGTAATTTATTTGGGGGGGGGGGGGGGGGGGCTTCAGGAGGAGTGGGACTTCCTGTCCCACTTCCTGCTTCCGCCGAGGAGCTGGTAAGGCGATTAGGCTTAATCGCCTTATTGCTGCCCCTCCCTGTAGGCGATCATCTAGGACACTGACAGGTCCTAGACGATCGCCTGTCCAATCAGCGGCGAGCCGTCCCGTGTGCGCATGCGCAGTGCGGCTCGCGCATGCGCAGTGGGTGCCCGGCCGTGAGGCCGAAGGCTGTCACGGCCTGGGTGCCCACAGTGGAAATGAAGACGCCGGATGGGGAGGGGGGGGGATAGGAGTGGAGCCCCCCCGGCGCGTCGCTGGAACGCTGGAGCAGGTAAGTGATTGTTTATTAGAAGCCAGCAGTTACACTTTTTGTAGCTGCTGACTTTTAATAAACAAAACTTTTGGCTGGAACACCCCTTTAAGTTAAATACAGTAGGGGCGGATTAGAATTCACAAACAGGGTCAGAATGGCAAAGAGTATATATATAGTATAGAACAAAATTGAAGGAGTAAACAATTGTGCAAACAGTTTGTTGACACCTTAGTACATACAGTTCTACTCAAATGTTTGCATACACTTGGAGAATTGATATTATAGAGTATGTAGCAATTTTAAATAAAACACGAGTAAGCACATTTATTTTATTTTTTATGGGACTCAAATTCAACTGTAGGTCATAACAGAATGACACAATCATGAAACAAAACATCACACAAAGTAAACAAAGGATATGAGCCCTATTCAAAAGTCTGTATACCCTTACTACTTACAGTAATACTGTGTATTCCCCCCTTTAGCATCAATTACAATGCTCATTATTTTGTAATAGTTGTCTATTAGGCCCCTAATTCTTGCAGGTGGTATAGCTGCTCATTCGTGTCTGCAAAATGCCTCCAGGTCATGCAAAGCGGTTGGTCATCTTGTATAAATATATGTAATGTGGAAAAATACTGCGCCATCTTAGTGTAATATATTTATATTAGTGTAATATATTTTTAAAACTTTTTAAATACATGAAAATAAAGCGTGAACATGACTGCTGCTGCAACTAATCATGTGAGATACACACAAAAATAGCAATGTAAAAATGAAATATAAAATATATACAAAGCTGCGCTGCAAATGCGGTTAACCTAAACCATGAAAAATAATGTGACGAACCCACAATGAATCAACAAAAGTGAATAAATAGCAAAAATATGTGCTGAAAAATTCTAAGGCCCAGATTCACAGAGCGATTACGCGTGCGCAACTGCTGTTGCGCGTGCGTAAGTCTAAATGTGCGCGTGCGTATAGTTGGACGCGATTCACAAAACAATATACGCCAGAAATCTACGTTTTTTGGTCCGGCGTAATTGAGTTAGACATTCGCTTCCCTTCGCGCAAAACTGCGCTAGACACACCATTGATTTGCTAGTCAAATATGCTAATGAGGGAGTTACGGGGATCAACAAAAAAACGCAGTTGCTGCGCAGGCTACGCGATGTGCGCAACTGCAAAATGTCCTGTCTAAAGTTAGAGCCCATAAAAGCTGATCTAACTTTTGAAAAAAAGTCTAATTGTCAGATAAAGCAACACCGTTATTGAGGAGCAGACCACACACACGTGTTGCACTACAATTTGACTGCCAACATGCTAGGGGCATCGTCGCTCATAGCTGCACTAGTGAATATAGATGACCAAAGAAGGAGGAGGGCACGGAGGATGGCACGGGAGAGGGTATACCGCACCCGCATACACCTGTTTGGCATGAATGATTCAGAGGTCTTTCGCATCTTCAGATTCCCCCCTCATGCCATCCTGGAATTAACCACAACCTTGCAGGAGGACATCACCAGCCCAACACACCGCTCACATGCAGTGCAGCCACTGGTGAAGGTCCTGGCAACACTCCATGTCCTTGCCAGTGGCTCTTTTCAGCGTACAAGTGGAGTGGTGGCTGGGATGTCACAATCCTCCATGAGCAGATGTGTGCACCAGGTTGTCCCTGCAATCCTCACACGCTTGGCCAACCAAATCATCAAACCCACCACTGAGGAGCTTCGAATCAAGGCAATGGCAGATTTCTACCGAATTGCCAGATTCCCACGCACCATCGGGGCCATAGATTGCACACATGTGGCACTCCAGCCCCCCCATGAGACCGAGCACATGTACCGCAATCGGAAGAATTGGCACTCCATCAACGTACAGGTGATAGTTGATGCCCAAGGCCTCATATGGCACGTCCGTGCCAAACACCCAGGGTCCAGCCATGACAGCTACATCTACAATCAAAGCCACATCCGAACAGAATTCGAACAGAACGTGTATGGGAACACCTGGCTGGTTGGTGAGTGACATGGGAGTCAGGCATGACTATCCCCTCCCGTGATGCACAACAGAAGTGGCACATGCATGACTAACATTCTCCTGTCTTTTCCTTTACAGGTGACTCTGCATATGCACTGGGACCCCATCTCATGACTCCTATCCGGAACCCCCAAACCCCAGGAGAGGAACGATACAATGAAGCACACATCAAAACCCGTGCAGTGGTGGAGCGCACCTTTGGCCTCCTGAAGTCACGTTTCCGATGCCTGGATAAGTCTGGGGGTACACTGTTGTATTCCCCAAACTTCGTGTGCCATATCATCGCTGCATGTTGCATGCTACACAATCTCGCAGTGAGGAAGGGCCTGCAGGTTGAGCTACGTGATGATCTGACCCCCCAACCAGAAAATCAACCCCTAACCGAGGATACCCCGTCTTCTGAGGGAAGAGCAGTCAGGAGGCAGCTCATATTGGGCATCTTTGCACGTTAAACACACACATTAATCATGGCACAATGAGAATGCATGCATGCACACCACTATGGTCCCTAGCACACACACCCCACATCCTCATCAAATTGGATTGGCACCAGTCCACCATGCAAGACTGGTGAGCAGTAACGCCACGTCAAGGCTCCAATTATGTCACTGTACATTCATACACCATTCACACGGACCTGGGAATCACTTCTCCCTGGTCCTGGGGAACCCTTCTCCACCAAAATTGAGGGTGACACCCCTTTTCCAGCAGGAATGTCACCCCCACATTCAAACATCATTCACAACCCAAAATATGCCAAAAAAGTCAAACAAAGAAAAATGCATAGAAACAAAAAATGCATAGGAAAACAAAAATTGCTTAGAAAAAACAAAAAAAAGCAGAGAACAAAAATAAAAAAGCTTTCAAAACAAACAAAAGGGGGAAAAAAAAATTATTGCCCTCTGCCTGAGCCACGCCTGGGGCGCCCCCGGCCACGGCCCCGGACCCTCAGGGGAGACGCATGGGGGAGGGGAAAAGCCGGGGAAGGAGGAGCAGCCCCTGAGATCTGCCCACCTGGCGGCCTGCCCTCCAAGGCCACGGCTATTCTGTCCAGGGCAGCACCAAGTGTTGCCGTGTTGCCCTAGATAGCCTGGGTAAGGGCCCTCACATCCTGCCCAACGCCTGCTGCTGTAGTTTGCAGGTCATTTAGGCAGGTTGTGGAGGCCCGGGAGTGGGAGTCCAGGTTACCCAGGCTATCATTAATGGGGGACAGGCTCTGATCCACCCGCCCCATAGTCTGGCAGAGCTGTCTCAGAAGGCGGGTCTGGGTGGCCAGGTTCCTTCTCAGACAGGCGGGCATGAGATTGGGCGCCCCCCTGGTGCTTTGGGATGACCTCCTGGCTCCAGCTGATGGTTGTGGCCGGGGAGAAGGGGAGGCCCTTGTGAGGGGAGCCATGTTGGGGGAGGAGGGGGGGGGGCTGACCCTTAGGGAGGGCAGGCTTCTTGCAGCCAGAGGGGAAGAGTCCGCAGAAACCAAAGGGCCAGTGCCTTCCATGGACTCCTCCTCCTCATGATTCTGCTCCTCCTCATGATCGTCCTCCGCATGATCCTCCCCCTCCTCTTGTTCCTCCTCTGCGGACTCTGGCCTTGTTGGGGGGGCCTCATTAGGCTGCTGTCCTGGGGTTGGAGCGGTCAGTCCAGATGGCCCTGCACCCTCCTGCACAGCTGTGGATGACACAAAACATTCACAGGTTGGAGGATCCACACACTTGCCACATATTCCCTTTCACCCCCTCCCCCACACATGCTACACACCTGAGAGAAATAAAAACCTTACCTGGCACCGCGGGGACCGGACTTGTGTCAAAGCCTGGCAGGCCCTCCACTTCATGCCGGTGAAAGGTCAGGGCCACCACACGCTCCGTCTCTGAAAATCTAACCCGGCATGGTGGGCCCCCTCCTGTGCCCCTGGCATGGGCATTTATTGCGGCCAGTTTTTTTTTCACCTCACGCCGGAGGTCATTTATTTTCTTTTCTATCCCAGAGCGGGTCCGTGTCTCCCCCTCCCCCGATGAATTGACCTGCTCTGTGATCATATCCAAGATCTCCCTCCTCCTGGCCGGGGTGGTGGTGGCACTCTGCGGGCCGTGGAGAAAACGCCCATAGTCGGTAATGGCCCGGGCAAGAATTCTTTTTTCCCCCACAGTAAAATTGAGCTTTCTTTTTCTCTCAGTCATACTTCCAAACAAACTCACTAGCAGTCACCAAAAATCTGTCACAAATACAAGCACAACCAATCAGACAAGAACACACACAAAGAGAAAAAGAACAGCCAAAAATCACACTAGCACTCAGCAAGAAACACACACAAAAAAATCAGATGCAAAAATAAAGCAAGAAAACAAACGCTCAGAAATCTATCAATCAAACAAACAGTCTCAAACACTTATCAAAATACACTTTCACAAAACTACCAACAAGCACAAGATCACACAGAACACTAATCTCACAACTACAAAACACACTCTAACGAACAACAGAGCAAAAGCACTTGATTCAATGGGAAGGGACACAAAGGGATGTACTTTTGAAATGGAAGGGCGTTTGTGTGTGTCTATTTATGCTGTCTGCGTAGTTCACAACGTTGCCCTAGTCCATTTCCAATTTCAATGATTGCGCCGCTCCCGAGTTGTGAGCATGCGCACAACGGAGCTGACATGGTTTCCTTCACGCGCGCATGCGCGAGTCGGCCGGCCCTTCATTTGCATGGGGTCACGGCTCATTTCAATGTAACACGCCCACGTCCCTCCCAATTTGTATTACTCCTCCTTACGCCTCCGGAAAAAACCTTACGTTTGCGCAAGCTCTTGCGTAAAAGCTACGTGAATCGCCGGATTACGCGGCTAGATTGCGCAAGTCTAACGGAAAAGTGGTGCGCTACGCCGGAATGATAATGCGCCGATCTACGTGAATCTGCCCCTAAGGCGGCGTACACACGATCGGATATATCCGATGAAAACGGTCCGCGGACCATTTCCATCGGATATGTCCGATCGGGAGTTTGATCCGATGGCGTGTACACACCATCGGATCAAATTCCCCGCCGCCGGAAGGCGCGGTGACGTGGCGGTGACGTTGACGCCGCCGCGTCACCGCAACGTCACCGCACCAGGAAGTAAAACACTTCCGCGCATGCGCCGAATCCATTCGGCACGGCGCGGCGGCGGTGGGAGCCGACATGTCTGCTGGTAAGTGTACTAACCAGCAGACATGTTGGGCGGACAGATCCCCACCGGATAGATTTCAAAGCATGCTTTGAAATCTGTCGGGTGGAGAAATCTGTCCGCTAGCCCATACACACGAGCGGAGATGTCTGCTGAAACGGTCCATCGGACCGTTTTCAGCGGACATATCCCCTCGTGTGTACGCGGCCTAAGAGTATAAAGCAGCCTCCTGGTTAATAACTAACCAAGCAGAAAAACTGGGTATACAAATTAATAAGGTCACAATATAGAAGTCCATAATGGATGGTGGCTAAATTTAATATAACACCCAGGAGAAGTGCTGTGTTCTTGCAGAAAGAAATCCTTCACCTCAGATAAGAGTCTCCTTACCAGCTTCACTGATCTCCTGATTGAGATCGTGACAGCGTGTGGCTTGTTATCCCCGCCCGGGGTCTCTCACTACTGGACTTCAGACACTTTTCCCTTCAGAGTCTCACAGGTCCTCAATGTTTCTCCCAAATTTAAAGTCCACATGTAAGAATATGAAACACTGACATGGTGAAGTACTTTAAATTGGGCTTTAATAAATATAAAAAATTGCACTTACAAACATTTGTAGCAATTTGCCGGCCGGCTTTAAAATGATTCCGTTTGTCCTATTGGAATGATAGCGTTCTTAGTGTTGGTGACATCAGCACGCCGCTCTCCTTACGCCGTTTCGTCAAATGGTGACGTCTTCCAGTGCCCCTGGAAGCAGTCACCATTTCTAGGGGCACTGGAAGACGTCACCATTTGACGAAACGGCCATAACACATCTCATAAATCAATCATTCAAAGAAGATATTGTTCCAATTTCCCTCAAGCAAGGCATAATCAAACCCCTCCTTAAGAATCCCAACCCGACCCCAAAGACCCAAACTATTGCAGACCTGTAACAAGCCTTAACACCATCTCCAAGATCATTGAGAAAGCAGTAGTACAACTGCTACAACCCCATTTAGACACCCACAAACTCTTATGCCAGCTTGTAAAAAACACAGTTTTTCAGCATCTAGAAAAAAACATTGTTTTTTCCAACTTCATCATTAAAACGATGTTGCCCACACACGATCGTTTAAAAAAAAATGCACTAGCAAAGCGCGGTGACGTACAACACATACGACGGCACAATAAAGAGGAAGTTCTATGCGGATGATGCCACCTTTGGGGCTGCTTTAGCTGATTTCGTGTTAGTAAAAGACGATTCATGCTTTTCTGTCTTTTGCAGCATGATGAATGTGCTTACTCCATTATGAACAGTAGTTTTAACAAAACAAGCGCTCCTGTCTCATAACATGCTTCTGAGCATGCGCAGGTTTTTCACGTCGTTTTAGCCCACAAAGCGTTGTTAAAAAATGCAGCATGTTCGAATTTTTATTTTGTTTGTTTTTCAGAAGCTGAAAAATGATGTGAAGCCCACACACGATCATTTTAAATAAAATTTTGAAAAAACGTTGTTCTTTAGAAGCCGGAAAATGATCGTGTATACGCGGCATAAGGCCCACTACAATCTGGTTTCCGCTCAGGCCACGGGACAGAAACCGCACTTCTCAAAATCTGGGATGATGCCCTCGAAGCGGCAGATGACGGAGATTCATGTCGCCTGGTGCTGCTGGACCTCAGCGCAGCTTTCGACACAGTAGACCACAAAACTCTGCTCACTCGTCTCACAGTAGTAGCTGGAGGCGCAGACTCAGACCTACCCTGGTTCACTTCGTTCCTGGAGAACCTATCCCAGACAGTGAAACTAGGAGCATTCACTTCGGAAGCACGTAAAATTACATCCAGAGTCCCTCAAGGATGCCACTATGCACACTGTCACGGATGAGTTAGGGGCCCTAAGGGCCAAGCTGGATGATTTGGAGAACCGTTCCAGAAGGAACAACCTTCGTTTTGTGGGGTTCCCAGAAAAATCAGAGGGGTCCCGTCCAGAGAGGTTCTTGCACCAATGGCTGCGTGACGCTTTTGGGATGGAGGAATTCTCCAGAACCTTCGAAATTGAGCGGGCGCATCGCACCCCGCCACGTGCTCCACAACCTGGGGCCCCCCAAGATCCCTCATTGCCAAATTTCTAAACTTCAGGGATAAGGTGGCTATTCTATGCCTGGCAAGAGAAAAGGACCCCCTCAAGTTCAATGGCAACAACATTTCCATTTACCCTGACTTCTCAGCTGAAGTGCAACGCCAACGTGTATCCTTTGCTGCAGTGAAAGACCGCCTTCGCAACGAAGGTCTTCCCTATGCGAAGTTGTTCCCGGCTAAATTGAGAATCATCCATGAAGGTAAAGCTCACTTTTGCTCCTGTCCTAAAGAAGCTATGGCCTGGCTGGATGCAAGATTTGGAAAACGTTCCCGGCATCGTCCCAACTGATCCTGCGACCGAAGGCTTGGAAGTTCCTATTTACAACCCCCCCTTTTTTTTCTTTTCTCTTTTTCCCTGAGTGATCCCTTGGGAGATGGGCCCCGGGGAGTTGGGCCCGGTTGCTCAGATGATATGGGGGGACGGGGCATGCCCTTTGAATTTCCCTTATGTCGGAGGTCTGGTTAGATTGGCTATCCCCCTTCTCTGGGCCTGAATAACCCCCCTTTGTATTGACATATGCTTGTTGCAGTCCCACAGAAGAAGCCCAAACCACTGTTTGATCGTTGATTCTGCTGTGACCCAGGTCGGTGATGCTGGTTGCATTACATGTAAGGTACTGTTGATATACTGCCACATGCACTGTTCACTGTTGTGCCTTTTACAAATCATATTCCCTTTTGATCCAACTCAGGGACGATTATAATACATCTGTGAGCTTACATGGAACTGCCACTCTCCCCATTACCAATAGGTGGCGTGGCCACAGGACTCTCGGCTCCCTTCCATGACAGTTACTGAAGGAAGTGGGATATTGTTTTGGGATCCAATGCTCGCTATGTTGGGGTTGGTAGAGCAGGGAGGGGGGTGGGTAGGGATGGGGGTTCAGGCGGCTTTCCCACAGGATTGTTCGGCAGGGAATGTCTGCCCACGGTGGAAGTTAAAGGATAAGTTTGCTCCTGTAGGTTATTATTATTTCTTACTATTGATATGCCACTAATGTCAACTATATTGCGAGTTTTGTAATATGTGGGGTGCTGCAATGACTGTTTACTACTGCTATACTCATATGCTAAATGTACATACTCATGGCTGACACGGTTAGAAATATTTCTTGGAATATTAGAGGGTTGAATTCACCTCAGAAGCGGTCCCTGATGTTTTCCTATTTGAAAAAAACACAAGCCTCATATTGTCTGTCTTCAGGAGATGGACCTTATGGGCCCTACGCTGAAATATCTTAAACGTCTCTGGTTAGCCTCCCAGTATCATGCCACTTACTCCAATTCAAGAGGGGTCTCGGTCTTGTTAGCTAAGACTCTAGGGGCCGAAACTCTAAATGTACAAACAGACCGGGCGGGTTGATTTGTTGTACTTACTCTTCGTATAGCTTTTTTAATCTTTACCCTGGTGAACGTATATATCCTTCCGCCATTTTCACCAGAGGTCCTTTCCAAATTGTCACTAATGTTATTATCTAGGTCTCCTGGTCCCCTGCTTTTTGTGGGTGATTTTAACGCTGTACTTTATCCATCTGTGGACCGCCTGTGGGGTGGGGGCAGGCCATACCCCTCATTTGTTGATTGGACTCAGGTTTACACTCTTATGGAACTGTGGCATTGAAAACACCCGGAAGACAGACAATTTTCCTGTCATTCAGATTCCTTCCACACTATGTCACGCATAGATATGGCATTTGCCCCATCGGATGTACTATCTTTGGTGCATTCGGTCACATACTTACCCAGAGGTATATCAGACCACGCCCCCCTAATGGTCAGTCTCCTTCTCCTGCCAAAATCAGGCCCTAGGGCCTGGAGGTTGAACTCCTATTGGCTCGAGGACGCGTTAGTACAGGCCGAGTGCCAGACAGCTATGGTTGACTATTGGACCCTCAATCAGGATTCAACTGGTATCAACAATGCCTGGGAGGTCTCCAAGGCAGTGCTGAGAGGATCCTTTATGTCAATTACGGGTATATTTTGTAAGAACAATCAACAGCACACTGATGAACTTGAACAGGATATGGTGTTATCCGAGGCTGAGTACTCTAAATGTCCCAACACGAATACGTTGGCCTCATGGCTCCATAATCGTAGAAATTACGAACTTTGGTTGTTAGACTTGACTAAAAAATGCATGCTCTATGTTACACAAAAAAAAAATTGAACATAACAAGGCGGGTCGCTTACTCGCGTATATTACAAGAGCGGAGAGTACCCCATATCAATCACAGAAACCAGATTAGTGATGTCCCTCAGGATATAACAGAGGCCTTTCTTTCTTTTTACCGTGACCTCCAGGGCTGACTACTCAGACGTGCAGCTTGATGATTACTTGGCCCAGGTACCCCTTCCCAAACTGATTGACAGGGTTCGGGAGGAACTAGATGAGCCGCTGTATGTGGAGGAACTGTCATTAGCAATTTCACAGATGCCGGTTTATAAATCACTAGGATTAGACGGGTTCCCAGTGGAATGGTATAGGCAGTTTCAGCATCTTCTTGCCCCTCTACTACTTACGACTTATAACGAAGCATTAAAGAAGGGGGTGCTACCCCCCTCGATGAGAGAAGCATTGATTGTTCTACTCCTCAAACCCAGAAAGGACCCGTTGAAATGTGATTCATACCGTCCTATATCCCTTATGAATGTAGATGCAAAAATTCTGGCTAAAGCCCTGGCGAATCATCTGAACAAAGTGATTGCTCACTTGGTGGGAAGTGACCAGGGTGGTTTTATTCCAGGCAGGTCGACCAGAATGAACATACGCAGACTATTTCATAACCTGTCATATGTACACTGCCTCCCGACTCGGGTTGTGGTGTCCCTGGACACTTGCAAGGCCTTTGACAGTGTGAAATGGTCATACCTGTTCCGGGTCTTGCAAATGTATGGTTTTGGCCCTTGTATAGTTGCCTGGATTAGACTCCTCTATACCATGCCGCTTGCTCGTATTCGTATCAACTCACAAATTACGGATACCTTCCGAATTACTAGGTGAACCTGGCAGGGGTGTTCGTTGTCACCCCTGCTATTTGCCCTGGCCATGGAACCTCTCGCTATTAGGATACGCATTACCCCACTTCTTAGGGGATTGCCCATCAATGATATAGAGGAGCGAATTTCGCTATATGCTGACGATACGCTGGTGTATTTGGCAGATGCCCAAGACTCACTAGCTAATGTGTTAAAAATGGTGTCTGACTTTGGGGATTTCTCGGGATTCAGAGTGAATTGGGAGAAATCCATTATCTATCCCATAGATCGGTCACCTACTCCTCAAATCCATTCAGACTCTAGATTGTTGGTGGCCACCTCGTTTAGATATCTGGGAGTTGTGGTCCAATTGCCACTGTACCTGTACATTGCCAATAATCTGAGCCCTGTGCTACTACAGCTGCAGTCTCAGACTAAGCAGTGGAAAGACTTACCTCTGGATCTGATGGGACGGGCCAATGTCTTAAAGATGATATACGGTACCTACCTAAATTACTGTATGTCTTAGCTAATGCCCCATGCAAAATCCCTAAAACATTGTTTAAGAGCATTGACTCGATCTGTATAGCATTCCTATGGAATGGTAAGGCCCCTGAAGTAGCACTGGAAACACTTGGACTACCCTCCCATTTGGCAGGACTGGCTTTCCCTGACTTTTACCTCTACTATCAAGCCTCCCAACTGGTGAATATTCGTAACTGGTTACACCCTGACTCCAATAATGCATGCACTACTACTGAAGGGGCTATGGTCACGTTGTTCGAGACATTACACAACATTGTCTATCGCGGGCGCACCCCCCCAGGACCGGGACTGACTGTGCTGCAAACATCATTGTCCCTGTTTAAAACAGTGACTCTCAAACATGCCTGGGTTCCTGGGCGACCTCTCCAAATAATCCACTATGGTTCAATACATCACTTCCAGAATTTAATTCTTTACCTGACCCTCAGAGATTGATATCTAAAGGGATTAAATACCTATGCCATCTATATACCTCAGAAGGCATTAAGTCCTTTCCCCAGTTGAGAGACGACTTTACTCTTACCCCCAATTATTTATTCTTTTATTACCAGTTAAGACACGCCACGCGAGCCCAGATTAGCTCCTTGAACAGTCCACTTGCGATTCCCGACCTAGAAAAACATTTGCGTTCAAAACTCATCTCTAACTATTACTTAGCCCTAACGGTGAACTCTAATCCTAGATTTAGGCGTCACAGACCAAGTGGGAATCCTTAGATATTACTATGACGGAAAATGACTGGTCTAAGTTCTGTGACATGTTTAAGACCTCTGTTATAGCCTCCAGAGACAGGGTAATTCGACTAAAAATATTTCATCAATCGCACCTGACCCCGGCCAGGATGCACAGAATGGGCATGCTGATCTTAGCGGATTGTTTCCGTGGATGTGGTCAAGTGGCTGATTTTATCCACTGCTTCTGGAGTTGCCCCGTTATACGGGACTTCTGGAGAAATATAGGATCCTTCCTCTCTTCTGCTTTGGGGCTCCCTAATATACTGGACCCTAAGAACTGTCTGTTGGGGGTCTTTGGTGACCTCGCTGTTCCCTCCCAGGTCAAAAAATTGCTTTGAATCCTATACTTCTATGCTAAGAAATACATCCTACTGACCTGGAAGGGGGCGGCGACTCTGACAAGGGGCCTATGGTTGAAACTAGTCAATGACGCCTTCCCGCTTTACAAGCTCACTTTTGAAATTAGGAAAAGGAACAAGTCATTCCATAAGATTTGGGGCAGGTGGCTGGCTAGCCCCCTGACCCTATTTCCTATTCAGCCGTAAAAAGCAGTATTGGTGGTGTAGCCTGCCTTTGCTAGAATAATCTTAATATGCAGTCCCACGAAGTGGTAATAATGCCTTTATATTTTGATGTATGTAGCTTTCTATTCTGACTTACGACTTATTTAAATATATATTGTTGACAATGTTATGGAGTGATTAAGGAGCAAACTGTTGTTGATGTATGTTCTGTGTTGTTTTAATTTTTTGTGTGTGTAGTATTGTGTTGCTGGTTCTTGTGAAAAATCCTCAAGGATCACCCTTGTCGCCCGTGCTCTTCAACATCTACCCCTGCCCACTCCTCAAAATCATCAGCAATCACTCCTACGCTGATGATACTCAACTTTACCTTCACATCACCAACAAAAAAGACCAATGCCACGCAGTAGAAAATTACCTCACATTGATCGACGATTGGATGACGGAAAACTCTCACCATCCTTGGACAAACCATCGCCCCAAGCGCTAAAGTCAAAAGCCTCGGAGTAATCTTTGACTCAGACATGACCATGGGTGCACAAATAGGATCAGTAGTCAGCGGATCTCACTACCTTCTTCGTCTGTTGCGTAGACTCATCCCCTTCATACCGGAAGAGGACACAGCAGTACTAGTTGGAACCATCATCAATTCCTGACTTGACTACACAAACACCCTCTACCTTGGACTTCCAAATACTAAATTTCACGTCTACAAGTCATCCAGAAAACAGCAGCTATGCTGGTAACTGGGATAAAACCCTGGGAATCAATCACCCCGTCCTTAAGGAATTTTGCTGTTATTTGATGTTCAATACATTTGGTAGGTTTGCTTTTCTTTTTTCAATAGAAAATCGCAAGAATGAGAGTCAAAGATTCTGCTTGAGAAGGCTGATATTTTTAAGCGTTTTTTTTTTAAGTATACCTAAAGACAAAACCTTTTTTTAGTTTTGGATAGGGTGGAGAGGGATTAACACTTGTCAGTTTTCATTGCTGTCTGTGCCCTCTTTAGGGAGAGTCATCCTCTCTATTTGTCCTGTTTACCATTATCAATAAAAAGTAAAAGAAAATCACACATTTTGGGCTATCCCCCCCAAAAATGGGGTAAATCTTCCAATGGGGACACTAGTTCTGGTGATCTGGGGTTACCCAAGAAATTCCCTTAATTTGCAGGGATCTCCACAATGGGATACAGATGGCGAAAAAAAAACTCCCTTGCTCTATCCAAAATGGAAAAAAGTTTTGCCTGTAGTTCTACGTCAACATTTTTTACAGATTTCATTTTATATTTCTTAATTTGTTTTTGTTTCTTTGTAAAGCTTTTTCCGCCTTGGTTAAGCTACTGTGGGCAGGTAGAAAGTCCTAGGCCTGAAAACTATACATCTTGTGGTGGGGTGAGTAATATAATGTGGTTTAGGTGCACATTGTTTGCATTTTTTTAAAGAAAAATAAAAAAGTGCACAAAGTACTCTTCAGTTTTAGGCCTCTTGCACATGATACTCCTGTTTGAGCATCTAATTTTTCCAAAGTTTTTTGTGTGTATTTGAAATATTTACGAGCATTTTCGCGCATACTTGCACATTGCCACACAAATGCTTGAAGTTTATTCATGTTCTTGTTCTTCACAATATGTAAAAAAAAATTGCGTGTATTTGTGCACATGAGACGTAAATTAAATTAGGCGTCAGCTGTATTGAGATTTTTCCAGCTGCAGTGTGCAAGAGGCCTTAATCTTGTTTTTTTTATATATTTTCTGTAAAATATTTTTCTCTTCTGTTCATTAAAACAATATTTTTAAATTTTTACACTGAATATCTGAATGCTCTAATTAGAAATTACACTGTTTTTCTCTTTGTGAGGACAACCACACGTTACATTCCTGTCTGGGTGTAACAGCGGGCATCAGCCCCCTTTCACACTTGTGCGACTTTAAAGTCGCATGATTTTACCATGATTTTGCAGCGATTCGTGGCCGCGATTTCAATAAATGCCTGTGTAAGTGGCATCAAAATCGGACCAAAGTAGTGCAGGGACTATTTTGAAGTAGGCACGACTTAAAGTCGTGCCAGTATGAATTGAAATCATTGAAAATCATGGAGAATTACTTGTCATACGATTTTGCAGTCCAAAATCGTGGGACAATATTTCTTAAAATTCATAATTACAACAGCAGATGTTGTGAATAGTGTGTGTGTTTGAAAAAGGTTTAGGGTCCTTTCACACGGAGCGGATCCGTATTGATACGCTCCGAATGCCCGTTTGCTCAGCGGGATTCCTCCGTAAAATCCCTGCTGAGCTGTCGGGTGACAGGGCGGTCCCTGCACAGTGTGCGGGGACCGCCCTGTCTTTTCTCCGCTCTCCCCTATGGGGAATCGGATGAATACGGACCGTATGTCCGTATTCATCCGATCCGATCCCCCAGACTGAAGAAAAATAGGATTTTTTTCCATCCGAAAAACCGGATCTTGACGGAGGCGGATGTTTAAGGCGTTAGCGCATACTCATCCGCTAATGTCCGCGATCCCATAGGGGAGCATTGCAGTCCGTAAACAGACTTATGAAAAACGGACTGTTCGTCCGCTTGTGTGAAAGGGCCCTTACTGCAAAGTTAACCTACCCCAGTGATAATCACTATCAGTCTGCTGGCTTTAAGATTGCTGTCATATGAACTGGAAAATCTCTTCACAGGGTGAGGTTGAGAGTGGAATATGTCACATTAGTATAATCAGATACTGTATGTTTTTTTTATATATAGGATATAAAGGATACTTTAAAAATACTTAACTCCCATCTGAATCGTGGACTTCCAACTGTGTTGAGTCAATTTAACACGTCCCAGATTTTTTTGAAATGCTGCCACACAAATGTCCCAATCAGTGTTGGTTGTTGCATTGTCCTTGCAATCTGTATGTATGTTGTTAATGATACAAACAGTGCTTGTGGCATAACATTTCTTGGTTGAATTAACCTAATTATTCAACAGCTGGCAGCTGCAGTAATTACTTTAAGATTATAATACATGATATCTGTTAAAATATGATTACTCTGATCTATGAACCAAATAATTAAAAGGAAAAAAAGCATCATTCTTTAAAGCTCATTACTTTATTTCCTTTGAAAATTGTTAAATAATGACACCATATTATAAGTGTATCCAATGAGTGACACTGTATAATTGAAAGCAGTGTCTAGAGATATTAAAAGGTCAAAACAACATTTAATCAAACTTGGTCCAAAAACTCCCATTCATTTATTTGTTTATTGTTCTACTAGAGAACATAATTTTAAACACCAGTTACATAATTATAAGATTAAAAAATTGATTGCTGTAAATATATAAGAAAAGCATGAAATTAACTTTTTTTCTGAAAAAACAAAAAAAAGTAACGATTTTAATTATATATTGAGAAATTGACTAGTGCCTTAAGTTAATTCTCAACTCTCAACCCTTATCCAGAAGCAAAGGAAAGAATTGAAAATTATTATTGTCTTTTAATGCGCGCAATCTATGAGATTAGCTGTGGTCTCATCATCACAATTCACTGAGGTGGCTTTAATGAAATCGTTATTTGCTTCTATTGTTTTTAACACAAAGCAGTTAATTAATACAGAGAGGGAAATTGCATTATGTGACTATGGCACAGTATTTGCCTTAAACCATTTGGATCTTTTATGTTATGTCTTCAATGTCTGCCAGTCATCACTAAAGAATGCAAAAGGAGTCCAGTTATTACTTGGCTTTTTTTCCTCTGTACAGCCACTAGAAGACTAATTAAGGGAACCCTCAAATGTATTTTCGGCAAAATGTTTAACAAGGAGGGGATGATTTAAACGAGAGTTACTAACTACCACCATTTATTTATTAAATACATGTCACATACAGTATGGTTTTCTCTAAAAGTAAAATAGAGCTTAAACATTTTGACTGCATTATCTGTGTCTCGTCTTCTTTCATTTACATGTAGGATTTGTTACTATCTTGATTATAATTTTGATCACAGTCTGTGGTGCCAGGTGTGGGTCATTCACCAGGTTTTGAAGAAGATTTCGACCTTCAGCTCTTGCTTCATCTGAACACATGGCTTTTTTCCATAGCTTCAAAATAAACCCACCTAAAATGAAAGACAACATTAAACAAGGTTGTTGATGAGCCAAATGCAGTCTTGGTTGTTATGTTTATTAAATTTATGATACAAAGAAACGTGATTCAGCATATTGACTGAGCACATAAACGGATGGAGAAATTTTCAGAAATATACAAAACCTGCCTATTGTTACTTTGACTCTCCGCTGTTGATTTACCAAAACTAGAGCATGCTTGCATAGAAACTAATCGGCTTCCAGGTTTTATTGTCAAAGCTTAACCACTTCCCACCCGGTCAATAGACAATTGACATCCGGGAAGTGGTTCTGTTATCCTGACTGGACGTCTATTGACGTCCAGCAGGATAACCTGCTGGCGCGTGCCCTTGGGGGTGTGCAGCACAGCGATCGGTGGTGCGGGGTGTCAGTCTGACACCCTGCATCTCCGATCTCGGTAAAGAGCCTCCGGCGGATCACGATGTAAACAGGAAGAGCCTTTTGAGTAGAGGAAAGCCGATCGGCGGCTCTCCTGACAGGGGGCGTATACACTGATAGTTTATGAGCGTTGTTTATCCCCCCCCCCGCGGATGCCCACACTGGACAACCAGGGAAGCCACCAGGGAAGGGGGCAACTTGTGGATGGCCAGGTATGTACTCCATGGCCATCCACATGTTAAAAAATATTCACAATAAATGCCAATCAGTGCCCACAAATGGGCAATGACTGGCAACATGGGCACAACATAGAAAACCTAAATAGAAAACCTATAAAAAAGTGAGGCCCAGCAATGCCACCATCAGTATCATCAGTGCCACCCCTCAGTGTCCATCAGTGCAACCTATCAGTGCCCATCTGTGCCACCTATCAGTGCCACCCATAAGTACCCATCAGTGCCGCCTATGAGTGCCCATCAGTGCCACATACCAGCGGTGCCTTTCAGTGCCCATCAGTGATGCCTATCAGTGCCATCTATCAGTGACCATCATCAGTACCCATCAGTGCCACCTCATCTGTGCCCATCAGTGCCGCCTTATCAGTGCAGCCACATCAGTGCCCGTAATTGTCAAAGAAAACTTACTTACAAAAAAAACAGAAACATATAAAAACTTAATTTCTTGATCGTACATCACGGGACACAGAGCGCATAGTCATTACATATGGGTTATATGGGTACCTTCAGGTGTGGACACTGGTGTAATCAACTTCACAGGAAGTTCCTCCCTATATAACCCCCCTCCCACTGAGAGTGCTCTAGTTTTTTCGCCAGTGTCTTAGGTGTTGGTCACGTCTAGCTGTCCCTCGGAGGTCTCAGGACCCAGGATAGCTAGCCGGATCCGTCCAAAGTGCTTCAGAGCCAAGATGTACGGTACCCGGGCCCTGCTGGAGTGGGGTTTTGCCTATAATGCCTCTCCTTGGAGGGCTGGATTCTGGGCTCCAGTGCCTTAGTCTCTTCCAAGAACTAAACGCTACTGATGCCAGGATGCTATATAGGTCCAGGGGTGTGGGTTCCTTAACACAGGACCCCGGTCCCTGAAGGTCCAAGACAATACCCACGGAGATGGGGGAAGGTTAGGCCTCTTGCATTTTGCAATACCCTGCGGCGTGGAGCAGGTAAGAGGGAACCTGCGGGACTTGGTTCGACAGTAGGTATCCCCCTGGGGGTTCTGGGTTGGCTAACAGTATGCTTGTGCATCAGCCACTATCTCCACTATGTCTGTTGAGGCAGGATGGGATTCTAATGTTTACCCAGATAATATGTAGATATATGTATACTTGTGTAAGTTATATATTTGCTACTCACCCCAGGTCTGCCTGTTAACACTGATACTGCAACCCCACATGTTTTAAAGAGGAAATTGCTGGTAAAAAACTCCTGTTTCTTAGGAAGCCCAAGGGGACAGCTTCCTCGCTGTGTGTGCACTACAATAAGATTAGTGCTTACCTGGTGTCTGTTGGTGCTGCATAACGCTGGTCCATGTTGTTCCTCTGCTCTGCTTCCTCCATGTGGTTTCAGCGTGGGGCGCGCGATCGGGCGCGCGATCGTGCGCGCGTGTACGCCGCCTTTTATAGCGTCGGCGTGCGTCGGGGGGGCGGGCCAGCAGCGTCAGGGTCTGTATAAAGGGAAAACTTCTCTCGGGCTGGTCTTTCCTCCTGAAGGCAGAGGAAGAAAGGATACAGAGCGTGCAGCTGGGTCTTTTGGCCACACAGGGACACCTAGTTTTGTGGATCTTCAGGTCTAGGACTTAGGTCCACTATTGACCAGAAAAAAAAAAAAAAAAGTTTTTTTGCTTAAAGGGACTCAGCCTTAGATCCAGCAGTATCTGAGTCTACCTTGGACTCCGGCTAACGGGCATTGGTGTGTCAATACTCACAGGTTTCCTCAGTATTGCCACCTCCCAGGCGGGTAAAAAAAAAAAAAAAAAAAAAAAAGTTATTTTTCATTTTTCCTCATACCTGCCCTCATATTGGTTACTCCTAGCTGCAACAGTCAGGTGTTGGCTATAGGGGTGACCCAAGGTTGTACAATGGCTCCAAAGGGATCTGGACCAGCCAAGGCTGCTAAAGGTGCCAAAAAGCAAAAAGGGTCTCCATCGGGGTCAGAGGATTTGGGCCAGGCTTCTACGGCCCCACCCTCGCCAGTCAGGACACCGAGTGGCATAGTACAAGAGCCATTGGGGGTGCTGGGGGCAGAGGCGGCCCCCGATCCACCCATTCCCGTTTACGTGACGGAAGAAATGCTAGCAGCCACCATGTGTGGGCTAGAGAAAAGGTTAACTGCGTTGTTTTCCCGTCCTTGCCCAAGTAGCAAGCGGGCTAGATCCCCCTCACCCAGTGTGGGGTTTTCAGATGCGGAGGTCTCCTCTTCAGAGGAACGGGACCCACAAGGGGATCAGGCAGACCCAAGTCCCGACGGTTCAGACAGGGAAAATTCCACTATAGATGAATATTTTTCGGCCTCTCAAGCGGAGGGCCTGTGGATCCAGTCTTTGACAGATATGGTTCGCACTGCCTTTAAACTTCCAGTGCCAGAACTAGTAGCCCCGGAGGTATCCTCATTGGGTTCTTTAAAGGCTCCATTAACTTGTGCATCTTTTCCAATGCACCCCCTTCTGCGGAACGTGATTTACCAGGATTGGGCTCGACCTGATAGAATCTTTGTCCCTCCTAAAAGATTCTCTATTCTCTACCCTATGGAAGAGGAATATGTGAAGAAATGGGCTCTCCCTACAGTGGACGCAGCCATTTCCTGCGTGAATAAATCCCTGACTTGTCCGGTTGAAAATGTCCATATGTTCAAGGATCCGGTCGACAAGAAATTCGAGACCCTACTGAAAGCAGCTTTCACCTCAGTAGGTGCCATGGTTCAGCCAGCAGTAGCAGCCATTGGTGTTTGTCAGGCCTTGAAGGATCAGGCAAAACATATATTAAAGGACATGCCGGCTCAGCATACTCATGAATTAGCAGAATTCCCTAGGGCTCTCTGCTTTGCAATAGATGCTATTAAGGACTCCATCCAACAGGCATCTCGTTCATCTCTACTGATGGTTCACATGCGTCGTCTTTTGTGGCTAAAGAACTGGTCAGCAGAGGCACCCTGCAAAAAGCTTTTAGCAGGGTTTCCCTTTCATGGGGGAAGACTATTCGGGGAAGACCTAGATAAATATATCCACACCATATCAAGTGGAAAAAGTACTTCCTTACCGGTCAAGAAAAGACCGCGTGGGCCCACGTTTAAACGACAGGCCATTGTAGGCTCGGCCCCTTCGACTTCCCGTCAGTATCGACGGCCTCCCGGGCGTTCAGCAGTTAATAGTCGCCCACAGGGACAAGCCGCGGCAAACAAGAGGCCCTGGTCTCGCAAGCCGGCTAAACCAGTCATCAAGTCAGATTCATGAAGGGGCACCCCCACTCTCTTGGGTGGGGGGGAGGCTTCAGTTTTTCTCCGAAGTCTGGAAGGCCAGAATTCCCGACGCTTGGGTTCGGTCCGTAGTAGCCTCAGGCTACAAACTAGAGTTTCGAGAAATCCCCCCTCCTCATTTTCAGGGGTCAAGTCTTCCAAGCGACCCGTTAAAGAGGGCCTCTCTCGTAAAGGCGTTGGATCGCCTCTTGCTCCAAGGAGTAATTGTAGAAGTATCAACCCAAGAAAAGGGTCTGGGATTCTACTCCAACCTTTTTGTTATACCAAAACCCAATGGCGACGTCAGGCCTATATTAGACCTCAAATGCCTAAATCGCTTTCTAAGGATTCAGACCTTTTGTATGGACTCCATACGTTCAGTGACAGCCAGCCTGCATCAGGGCGACTTCCTAGCATCTATAGACATAAAGGATGCATATCTGCATGTGCCGATTTACCCAGCACATCACAAGTTTCTTCGTTTTACGATAAACCAAAGTCATTACCAGTTCGTAGCCCTCCCTTTCGGGTTGGCAACAGCTCCACGGGTATTCACAAAGGTGTTAGCCCCGGTGCTAGCCGTCCTAAGGACAGAAGGCATCTTGGTCCTAGCATACCTGGACGATCTCCTGGTTATCGACAGTTCAGCTTCCAACCTCAATCATGCAGTAGTCCGCACAGTGCGGCATCTAGAAGAGTTCGGGTGGATTGTGAACCAAGAAAAATCAAGGTTACAACCCACAAGACAGTTGGAATATCTAGGCTTTCGGTTAGATACAGAATGCCAGAGGGTATTTTTACCTCAAAAGAAGATCAGGTCGTTGATTCAAACGATTCAAATAGTCTTAGGCAAAAAGAAGCCGACTATTTGCCTATGCATGCGACTGCTGGGGAAGATGGTGGCCGCCTTCGAAGCAGCGCCCTATGCCCAGATCCATACCAGAATTCTGCAAGCAGCTATTCTCTCTGCTTGGAACAAGTCCATACAGGCATTAGACCGTCCATTAGTTCTTTCTCCAGGAGTCAGGCACAGCCTGTACTGGTGGCTGATCCCTCAAAAATTATCAAAAGGGAAAACCTTTTGCCCCATCTCGTGGAAAATAGTAACCACAGATGCCAGCCTAACAGGTTGGGGGGCAATCTTAGGAAAACGGACCCAGCAGGGACAGTGGTCAGAGGCAGAAAGTCTGCTTCCCATCAATGTCCTAGAGATCAGAGCTGCTCGGTTGGCCCTGGTCGCCTGGACTCTTCCCCTGCAGGGTCTGCCAGTAAGGATACAGTCCGACAATGCCACGGCGGTGGCATACATAAACCACCAGGGGGGCACAAGGAGCCTGGCGGCTCAAAGGGAAGTAAACCTAATTTTTTCATGGGCCGAAGCCCATGTACCCTGCATCTCAGCAGTGTTCATCCCAGGGATAGACAATTCTCAAGCAGATTTTTTGAGTCGTCAACAGTTACTCCCGGGAGAGTGGTCTCTTCACCCCCAGGTATTCCAAGAGATTTGCCAAAGATTCGGAGTTCCCGATGTGGACATCATGGCAACAAGATTCAACAAGAAATTGGACAAATTCGTATCCCGAGCCAGGGACCCCTCGGCCTACGGGACCGATGCGTTGGTTTGTCCCTGGCACCAGTTTTCTCTCCTGTATGCGTTCCCTCCACTACAGATGATTCCCCGCCTTCTACGAAGGATCAGGGTGGAGCGCAGGCCGGTGATCCTGGTGGCCCCAGCCTGGCCCAGAAGGGCTTGGTACGCACTCATCGTGAGGATGTCAGTAAGGGCACCGTGGCCACTCCCCCTGCGCCCAGATCTGCTGTCTCAGGGCCTGATCTACCACCCTGCTTCACAGCAGCTAAATTTGATGGCTTGGCGGCTGAATCTCTAATTCTTAAGGGCAGAGGCCTCTCTGCCCAAGTCATATCTACGTTAATTCAAGCTAGAAAGCCAGTCTCTAGAAATATCTATTACAGAGTCTGGAGAACCTATGTGGAGTGGTGCGAGTCTCAAGGAGGGCATCCTCGCAAGTTTTTTATTGACAGGATCTTGCGATTCCTCCAGGTTGGCGTTGACAAGGGGTTAGCTCTTAGTACTCTAAAGGGGCAGGTGTCTGCCTTATCGATATGGTTTCAAAGGCCTTTGGCCACACATTCGCTTGTGAAAACCTTTTTGCAGGGGGTCTTGCATGTAAATCCCCCTATTAGAGCTCCCCTCTGCCCCTGGAATTTAAATCTGGTCTTGTCAGCTTTACAAAAGCAGCCGTTTGAACCTCTGACAGAAATCCCTCTTGTGCTGCTAACCCGAAAGTTGGTTTTCTTGGTGGCTATGGCTTCGGCCAGAAGGGTCTCCGAGCTGGCAGCCTTGTCTTGCAGGGAACCGTACCTGATTCTGCATAAGGACAGAGTGGTTCTGCGGCCTCAGCCTTCTTTCCTTCCTAAGGTCATATCCAGTTTTCACTTGAATCAGGACCTAGTCCTACCATCCTTCTTTCCTACTCCCCAGTCCAGAGAGGAAAGACTGCTTCATACTTTGGACGTGGTCCGAGCCATGAGGGTCTATCTCAAGGCTACAGAAAAGATTCGGAAAACAGATGTGCTTTTCGTTCTCCCGGATGGCCCCAAGAAGGGTCAGCCGGCTGCCAAGTCTTCCTTGGCTAGGTGGATTAAGCAGCTGATTTTTCAGGCCTATGGTCTGAAGCGCGTTCCACCGCCCTTATCAGTTAAGGCCCATTCTACGAGGGCCATGAGTGCCTCCTGGGCGGCACACCATCAGATCTCTATGGCACAGGTTTGCAAGGCGGCAACCTGGTCTTCCGTACATACGTTTACTAAATTTTATAAGTTGGACGTCACAAAGGCTGCGGACGCAGCATTTGGGCAGGCGGTCCTACGGGCAGCAGTATAGAATCCTCTGGCCCGGTTCACGCCCCCTTTTTTTCTGTTGGTGGAGCTATTTTACCTCCTGATATATTTTCTGTTTGGCTATTTTTGGCCTTACGGTCTCCCTCCCTTCATGGAGCATTGCTTTGGGACATCCCATATGTAATGACTATGCGCTCTGTGTCCCGTGATGTACGATCAAGAAAAAGGGATTTTTAATAACAGCTTACCTGTAAAATCCTTTTCTTGGAGTACATCACGGGACACAGAGCTCCCACCCCTCTTTTTGGGGAACATTGTGTAACCTCAGAGAAATTGCTTGCTACAAAACTAGAGCACTCTCAGTGGGAGGGGGTTATATAGGGAGGAACTTCCTGTGAAGTTGATTACACCAGTGTCCACACCTGAAGGTACCCATATAACCCATATGTAATGACTATGCGCTCTGTGTCCCGTGATGTACTCCAAGAAAAGGATTTTACAGGTAAGCTGTTATTAAAAATCCCTTTTTTTTTCTAAATTTTCTGTCTTTTTTTAGTTGTTACGCAAAAAATAAAAATCGCAGAGGTGATCAAATACCACCAAAAGAAAGCTCTATTTCTGTGAACAAAATTATAAAAATGTCATTTGGGTACAGTGTAGCATGGACGCGCAATTGTCATTCAGATTGCGACAGCTGAAAATTGGCTTGGGCAGGAAGGTGCGTAAGTGCCTGGTATTGAAGTGGTTAATTGAACAATCTGAAGTTAGAAGCTGCTTGGCTACCATGCAGAGCTGCACCAGATTTGCAATCTCCAGTTTTAACAAATCGATTTCGCAGTGCATTATGGGGCGTCCTGTGGCAAATTAATTTCCCACAAACACCACAGATGTTCAGTTCATTTAAACAAACACCTGCTGTTCGACTTGAGCCACAGGCCACATCTCTACTATTGACCAGATTATTAATGTATTTAACGCACACAAACCCATTTGTGCATCTTTCTGCAAGTTTATGTCTGGTGATGGTGATGTTTTTGAATCTGCCTGCAAACACTCCTCTTCAAATACGTTTGTAAATGCACATAGGCTAACATAGAGGTCCTTTTATAGGCTTAAAAATACAAAAACCCCAACTGCATGCAAAAGAGGCATTGTTTAAGCCCTGTGCTTAAGAGCCCTAAAAAAAAAAGTTAAGTACAGAATAAAATGGCTAGATCAGGGTCTGTTCTGGGTCAGTGTATTGTTTGGATTGGTCCAAAGGTCACAATAAGGCCTTGTACACACGAGGGAATAAATCCGCTGAAACTGGTCCGACAGACCATTTCATCCGAAAAATCCGCTCGTCTGTATGGGCAAACGGACCGTTTTGGCCGGATTTCTCCTGCGGAAAAAATCCAAAGCATGCTTTGAAATATTTCCGCCGGACACATGTCCGTCAGATATGTCCGCTCGTTAGTACACAAAAGCATCAGACCAAAAACCCGCGCATGCTCAGTCAAAACGATGGGACGGGAGCACTCGTTCAGGTAAAACTGGCGTTTGTTTGGGACCTGGCACATTCGTCACCTAAACTCTCTATATAGTGTCCAGTTTCTAGCGTTTTTTTGTTCTTTGTTCTCTTGCTAGAAGAAACCCGTTCTCTTGCTGATGCAATTTTGTCCCGATGTCACATACTGAAAGCTTGCATTTTCGTTAGTGTTTTTTCTATTTGACACTGTTTGCTAGCCAGATGTCCCCATGTTTGTTTCCGTTCTCCACATTTTTATTATGTCTATTTTGACTTAATGTTGAGCGTATCATATTTAATTTTTTGGTGTGCTTTTTTTTTAGTTGTATTTTACGGTTTAGGAATATTTCCAAATTATGTTATTTTTGTTGTTTCATCATGTTTTTTTTTTCTTTTTAAATTCCCTTTTATTTTCCCAACTTATGTCATTTTGTTGTTTCATCCTTTATTTTTTCCCTTTTTTGGGGGGGGCGGTGTTTTAATTTTTTGAATATTTTAAGCTTCTTTTGGGTTTACCAAGTTCTACCACAAAAGGTCCCCCCCCCAAGGAGTTTGTGTCCTTTGCAAATGCCACATTTTATTTTACAAATGTCTGATGCTTACTCACCACAGTATAAAACACAATCGACAAGGTTTGAAAGTAACTACAAAAGCCATTTATTTCCGGCCAAAAAAGAAATTATAAATCACCAGAACGGCAGCACTTGATGAGATTGCAACATACATGCATACTTGGGAATTACAACATGATGAAGGATAAATTTAGTAACCTCTGGAGTCAATAACAAAAATCAGAATCAGCAGCACATGAACAAAGGAACCCAAGCTGTGCTACTCCAACGAGCTCAGTTTTTTGGACAATCAACTGGATGGCAGGGAATCACCTTCTCGACTTCTTTCCAGACTTCCTTCCAGCGAAACTTCCACGGGTCTGTCCACGGACCCTTGCAGGTGGGGGTGATGTGGCAGCAGGAGGAGGATGATGATGATGGGGAGCAGGCCAGGCCGGGTCACACAGCACAGTGTCCCTGCTCAGGTCGTCCCTTTTCATCCTGGCCAGGACCTGATTAATCAGGTCCTTGGCCAGGCTTTTTTGCTCCTCCCCCCCTTGGTTGAGTTCATTGGCCACAAATGCACTGTAGCATTCCGTGGGGTTGAGGGGGGCCCTCATGATTTCAGCAGCCGCCTGTATAATCTCCAGGCTCTCGTCGTGCACCACACTCCTGCGCCTCCTTGCAGCTGGTGGCCTCATCTGGAGGGGAGGAACTTGGCTGATGGTGCTCAGCCTGGGCCTGGGGACCTGCTGCACCTCACTTGGCCCGGCCTCCTCCTGGCTGCCACTCCCCCCTTCCGCCTGGCTGACATGGGCCGCAGGAGCTGCCACCTCCTGGCTGGTCTCTTCTTCCTGTGTATAAAAAAGGGACATGTTGTAACATTTTGCACAATCAATCACACACATTTTCTTTCTCTAGACTGTTTTAGTTAGTATTCATTTTAATTAAACAGACTGTCCTTCTGACCCCTGCATTTGGCATCCCTGACACCTATTTGTAGGCCCACAACTTTGGTTTTTCTTCCCAAGGTTTGTTTTTTGTTTACCAGATCAACTCACTAATTCAAAATAAATAGCAGCACCAAAATATGTTGGAAAATACTATACCTCATCGAAGATGGCCAGATCTGGCTCCATGTCAGCCAGCCCCGCTTCAGATTCTGCAGGGCTCCTGGGATCCGGGGAAGTTCCGCTGGGAGGAAGGCTGGAAGGTAGTGTTGAATCAGAAGGCCTGCCATCCAGTTCATCGTTCAAAAAACTGAGCTCTTTGTAGTACCAGAGCTTGGGTTCCTTTTTCTTAGCTGCTGCTGATCCTGATTTTTGATATTTGCGTTTTTTATAGACATTTCTGTAGCTTCTCCTGAGGTTACTAAATTTATCCTTAACCATGTCGCCTGTGCAACTTGGCACCCAAGTGTGCAGGTATGTAGCAATCTCATCAAGTGCTGCCGCTCTCTTCACGGTGTCTAAATATTCCGGGTGCTTGGTGTCCCAAAGAAGGGGCATATCCCGATATCGGTTGATAAGCTGCATTGTTGCCTCCTTCCCTTTGAGCAAATCCATTTTTAACAGCTTTCAGCTCCTAAAATTACCTTCAATAGTAAAGTCTAGAATAGAAAATGACAAACAAACACAAAGCACAACTTAAAAAAGGCTCAGCTTTGAGATTCTAAAAATATGTGCACATTCATTCATTTTAGAGCAACTACAGTATACAAACACAGTGTCTTCTGCTGCTACATAGCTGGTCAGCTCTGCCGCATTGTTGTAGCCCCCAAAAAAGGTGTCATGCAGAGCCATTTGTTTAAGTTGTAGCATGTAGCATGTAGACAAGAACACATCCACCATGAATATTAATGCTAGCACTCATCAAGGCACTAGTTCATGTGTAGCTATCATGCCCCTCAGCATTGATGGCAGAAAACACTAACTACTTATCTCTGTACAACCAACACACAACAATACTTGCATGATCTGACTGCATACTCTAAAATCCAAATAAAGAGGATAGAGCATTCTCTACATATATCTTGATGAAGTGATTTGTACAAGCACTTGGCTCTCTAAATTTTATGGTGGGCCCCAAAATACCTAAATAACAGTAGCACAAAAAAGGTGCAAACAACATTGAAAAGCCCCATCCCCCATGGCTGTTCAAATTCTAGGCCTCTGATCCGATGTTTTCATTTACCTTTGTCTCTCTCTCTCCTCGTTTCCGCTCGAGTAATCTCCGTGTAACCTACGTAATCACGTTGTTTCCATTATATCCCCACGCAATCAAGAAACGCCGCCCTCGTCTCCACCCATGACGTACCAATTCCTGTTTTCCACGCCCCTATGCAATGTTGATTGGAAAATATGGCGATGTCACACGAGCGCACATTAGCCTCTGATCGGGATCTGGAAGGGTCAGAGGCCGGAACGTCCAGATCAGGCCAAAACGATACAAGGCCACAAACATGTCTCTACAAGAGATGGTGGAGATAGTGTCCAACCTGCGACGGAAGGACTATGATGGTGAGCATGGGCCATACAGCACCCCTAACCGGAGGAAGTCCAAAATTATGGATAAGGCGGCAAGGAAACTTTATGAGATGTTTGGGGTCACCAGGTCAAAAGAGCAGCTCCGGAAACGCTGGTCCGGCTTAAAACTGCGCGAGCCAGAGCAGTATCGCAAAATCAAGAAAATTATAGAAAAAAGTAAGTACTTTAAAATGTCTTTGGAGTGCCTATTGTTTTTTTAAATGTTTTGCCATGTCTATTTCGCCATCTGCCTCGTTGGCCCGCTTGTATTTTTGAACCCCTGCATTGTAAAATTAGTAATGTTTGTCTAATAAATCCGATGACTTGCCACGATCGTAGGCAACATCGTTCCATCACCTAGTTTCTCCTAAATCCGCGTGTCCAGGAACATCACACCTGGACGTGGCTATTTGGCGAAAAACATCGTTTATAGAAACAATGTGGAAAATATGATGTGTTTGTGCAAACTAAGTTGATTTTAAAAGGCAAACAGGATTCATTCATTCACACAGTGATGAGATAACCTAATAAGCAGCTGTTTTCACATCTGTAATTTAGAGAACCTGTGTCTCCCTCCATAAAATAGTAATTTGTACTTTTGGTGAAGGGACTCCAAAAACTACTTATTCAGGAGGCCAGCCATGTGTGTCACTTCACCAAAAAGGCTCATTATATCACAGCTTGGGAGAAGTCATCTACCAAAAAAATGAATATGGTTTTTGCTGGAATAAGCCCAAAACTACAATTGTAACGCCACTTCTAAGCAATGTTTGCAAATTAGGCCCTCCAAAAATATCTGGTTGCTGATGAGTTTCCTTTTTTTTGTTGGTTTTTAGGGGAAAGAAGAGGACAGCGCTATGAGGATTCAGGGAGGCCCACACTGTCTCCAAAACGGCAAAAAAAAATTGTGGAGGAGGAGGATGATGAAGAAGGAGAGGAGGAAGAAGGAGAGGAGGAAGGGAGAGAGGAGGAAGGCGGATTGGTGGAGGAAGGCGGATTGGTGGAGGAAGGCGGATTGGTGGATGATGTCGGATTGGTGGAGGAAGGCGGATTGGTGGAGGAAGGAGAAGTTGAAGAAGAAGGAGAAGTTGTAGAAGATGTTCAACTTCTCAGTACAACAGGTCAGTGACACCCCAGCTTTGCAGGGAAAAAGAGATGTAGATAGGCCTGCACCTTACTTACTTACAATGTATTTTTTTGATTTTGTCATTTTTAGGGGATGAAGATGGGATTAGCACATCTGTTGCTCCTAATTTTTCTCGTGCAAGTGCACAAATCCTAATACAGCAGATAATGGAGTGCAGCACGGAGCTGGCCAAGATGAGGGAAAGGATGGTGGTGATGGACCAAAACTTCAAAAACATGCTAGATATTTTGGGACGTATATAGAAGACTATCCCCCCCATCTGCCCCCCCCTGCCCCCCCCTGCCCTCACCCCCAACCACCCCACTCTCAAAGATGTTGTATATTTTTACATTAAAATACGCCAAAATTTGAGGATGCACACACACACACTTGGGTTTATTTAGTAAAGCTATAACGTGCAAAAGCAGCCTCACTTGGCATATAAACCAATCAGCTTCCATGTTTAGATGCAAAAGCTTAATTGAATAAGCTAAATTTAGAAGCTGATTGGCTTATATGCAGAAATAAGCCTGAGTTTGCACGGTTTAGTAAACAAACCCCAGTGTGTGTTCACATGTGCTATCTGCCATCACAGTATATCGATTGTCTGTGCTTTGTGGGTGCAACCCCTTCCTCGCTTATCAAGTAGGTGAGAGAAAGGGGTTGCACCCACAAACCACATACTTGATCAGCCATGATGGCAGATAGCACATGTGAACATTTGGCATGGGATCTCAGGCGAGAATTCACCATTTGGCCCATCACACACACAGCATGTGTGCATCCTCAAATTTTGGCGGATTCCGGGGTGACATAAGACCATGTCGTCTGGGTTTGGTATGCTAAATAAAAGGTTGAACTTTGTAAGTTCCATTGTTACATATGTTTGTCAAAACCAAACATTTTTTATTGAAGAAATAAATCATTTCTAAACACATTTTTCTAAGAAAAGCTAAAGATTTTGGGAAAAACAACAAATTAAAATATGCAAGAGCATTTTCAGAAAACGATGGTGTGTATGCAACGTCGTTTTTTAAAATGATGTTTGAAAAACGTTGTTTTGTTTCGTGAGATAAAACGACGATCAGTGTGTACACGGCATTAGGGTGTGTGTTAAACGCCGATTAATTTTGGTATTTAAGTCGTGTACACTATTGGTTTTATGCTATAAAGTTATGCAAAGAGCAAAGCTCAAATTCAAATACTCATATCAGTCAATCAAATTTTACTTTACTGAAGCCAGGTCACTGAAAGATCATCTCTGAATGGTCGTTTTGGGTTGCTGTACTTTACATTATGTTCAGGGCTCAAGTCCTGCGGGAACTCGTGGGAACGGAGTTCCTGCACTTTTTTCACAGCAGGAACGCAGTTCCCTTTGCAGGACTAGAGCAGCCAAGCCGCCCAAGCCAATCCTTTACTAAGCGGCAATGCCCAGCAAGAGTCACTGTCAGGGGCAGGCGAACCTTAGTAATCCTTTATGTTACTGGCCGCTTCTTGTATATGGATTCATTGGGTAGTGTGCGGGCATTCCGTCACTTCCTCGATGCCGCAATGACTCCTGGGAGCTTTTGTCATTGTTCCCAGGAGACATTGCGGAGGTCTGCCACGAGTTATCGCGGGATTTAGAAAGAACTTACTAAGGTACATTGGATCGAAAAAAAAAAATCATGCAGTTTAGTAATTATGCATATGAGTGTATTATTTATTTATTTTTTGGTGGGGGAGTGGATCTTGGGTGGGAGTTCCCACACTTTTTTCCCCAGGACTTGATCCCTGATTATGTTGCTTTCAAAAGTGTAATAAAAAAAACTATTTATTGCCATGCTGTATTACTTTCAAGTTTGTACAAAACATATTTGACTAAATCAATTCTCAATATTACAGTTGAAGTGAAAGCATTCAATAATTAATCTTGTAACATTAGGTTTGGAAACACAGCATTCAATTATCCATCAGAGTACATAAAGCTTGGCATGCATTATTGTCATTAAACATGTAAATAGTAAATCCTGCCTAAAATGATGTGTGACGGCTGAATTTAATTAGAGTTCTGCTGCATGTAAATTATAATTTCTAATGTCAAGCATCTATTATCATGAAAAACAAAGGAAATGTGGTCAGGCTTACATGACAACTCACTAAACCACAGGATGTGTGAAATAGAAACAAAGCTTATTGGCACTAATACAGAATAAATATGTTATATGCTAAAACATTTCAACTTTAAACCTGTGCTTCTGGAAGCTACAAAAAAAAAAAAAAACATTTAATCACTTATGTAATCCATTAAAATGACTGAATGCTTGTCATTTACAACTTGTATAAGTAACTGAAACTGATTATTGTTCAGGGGATTGAAGGAAGCTTATACGCAAAAATTTGTAGAGGTAGCACTACTCAGTTGTTTTATACATTACTATCACTCAGAAAGTGGAACGGAATCACATTTACAGGAGGGAAGAGCACACGGTTGTATTGCTTAACTGTGATGTAGTCTCGAATATGGTTGTGCTCTCTGAAAGGAGGGTCTGGAAAACAAGCCTGGCTGAACAGGATGACAAATATGTATTCCAAGTAAATATTTCACTTTTTGCCTGAAGTTTAGATTTACAGTGAACACAAACACTAAGGCGCCTCGTACACACGAGGCAATCCATTTGTTCAAATCGGTCGGACCGACCGATTTGAAAAAATCTGTCTGCTGGCATTTTGGTTTGCTCGCGTGTACACACGAGCAAACCAAAATCCCCGCCAGCAGACATCGCGCTGACGTGTCGGTGACGTGGCGGTGACGTTGACGCCGCCACGTCACCGCACCAGGAAGTAAAACACTTCCGCGCATGCATCGAAATCATTTGGCGCGTGTGCGAGAAGACATGTCTGCTGGTTAGCATACTAACCAGCAGACATGTCGGACGGACGGGTTCCCAGCCGACAGATTGGTAAGCATGCTTTCCAATCTGTCGGGTGGCCAAATCCGTCGGCTCGCCCGTACACACGATCGAATCTGTCTGCTGAAACGGTCTAGCAGACCGTTTCCAGCAGACAGATTTGATCGTGTGTACGAGGCCTTAGAGTCGGTTCACACTGGGGCGACACGACTTCCAGCGCGACTTTCAGAGGCGACTCAGACACGACTTGAGCATGAACCACAGGGCGATCTGGGGAGATTTACAACACGACTTGAAGTCATCTCCAAGACAGGAGACATTCCAGTGGCCAATAAAACAACAATCAGCTCTGGGAGGGGGAGGGAGAGGTTTGCCTAAGAAATGTATGTTATCTTTTCTGGAAAGTAGCTAGTGATCAGACTTCTGAGGCGACAAGTCGGATTGAAGTCATACAGGAACCTTTTCTGAAGTTGGAGCGACATGAGTAGTGTGTAATAACACCGCTCCCATTCACTAACATTGTTTTTCTCTACAGCGCGACTTGGGACGACTTGAGGCGACCTCAAGTCGGATCCCAAGTCGCCCCAGTGTGAACCGACTCTGAGGAGGCTATTTATAAAATACAATTGCTGTGCAAACATGTCAATCATTCATGCAGCAATAACAAATCTTCACAGTAGTTTGCTAGAATTTATTTCCTAGGCTCATCAATGCTATCTAGTGGAAACAATGCAGTATTTTACTGATATAGGTATTTCAGGAAAATACTGCAATATGGCCACTCGATGGAGCTGATGATCCAATGAAACAAGTTAGACACATAAAATTATACTGACTATAACATTGCATCACAATGAGATCAATAAAGAGGTGGATGAAGGAATCCTCCCCACTGTGCTATTGTATTTTGACAGCGGGGACTCCTCTGCAGTCAGAATACGCTGATCAGTGCTGCAGCCAGTTGGCAATGATTAACTGAAAATCTTTCAATATTTTATCACTGTACTGGCTGTTGAGCGGAAACATTCATAGGTGAATTTAAATGTAGCTTTACTTGCTGAACCAGCCAGATTTCGAACCATCTATGGCCAACTTAATTTAACCACTTAAGGACCGCCTCCTGCACATATACATCAGCAGAATGGCACGGCTGGGCACAAGCACGTACAGGTACATGCTGTGCTAGTACCCAGCCGTGGGTCGCGGGCGCGCGCTCCCGTGACCCGGTCCGAAGCTCGGGGACCGGGACCGCGGGATTCGCGGACCCGATTGCCTCTGGAGTCATCGATCGCCCCTTTTATAGGGAGACACAATCGATGACGTCACACCTACAGCTACACCCCCCTACAGTTGTAAACACACATTAGGGAACACATAACCCCTTTCAGCGCCCCCTTGTGGTTAACTCCCAAACTGCAAATGTCATTTCCACAATAAACAATGCATTTTAAATGCATTTTTTGCTGTGAAAACGACAATTGTCCCAAAAATGTGTCAAAATTGTCCAAAGTGTCCGCCATAATGTCGCAGTCATGAAAAAAAATCGCTGATCGCCACCATTAGTAGTAAAAAAATATTTGTTTTTTTATAAAAATGCAATAAAACTATCCCCTATTTTGTAAACGCTATAAGTTTTGCACAAACCAACCGATAAACGCTTATTGCAATTTTTTTTTACCAAAAATAGGTAGAAGAATACGTATCAGCCTAAACTGAGGACAAAAAGTATTTTTTTTAGATATTTTTGGGGGATATTTATTATAGCAAAAACTAAAAAATATTGAATTTTTTTTCAAAATTGTCGCTCTATCTTTGTTTAATAGCGCAAAAAATAAAAACCGCAGAGGTGATCAAATACCACCAAAAGAAAGATCTATTTGTGGGGAAAAAAAAGGACACCAATTTTGTTTGGGAGACATGTCGCACGACCGCGCAATTGTCTGTTAAAGCGATGCAGTGCTGAATCTCAAAACCTGGCCAGGTACTTTAGCTGACTAAAGGTCCGGGTCTTAAGTGGTTAAGTTCACAGAATGTTTTGTGTGTGTGTGGTTGGCGCAAGTGGAATATCCTATGATTAGTGGGTGTGCTGCAATTTAGAAAAAACTGGGTCTGTTTACCAATCTGGTATCCTTTCCCATATAGATTTTGGGTGTGTAGTGAAAATTGCGCTTCCCTAAATTAATGTTGCTAAATGGTTTGTATTTACCTCCTTAGGCCACTAGGTGGTGCAATTTCTTACAAAGGTAATACACTCCACTGTGCTCAAATTATAATAAATTACAAGAAAATATATACATCAACTGTGAAAAAAAAAACATGAAAAAAACCTTGTAAGGTGATACACTGAAAACCCTGTATCTCTATTTGTACATGAGTTATCATCCCATAGATATATGTTTCAAAATTATTTTTATGTGAGCTTCCACAGGAGGTGATGGCATTCCACATTTGAAGTCCCCAACAGTAAAAAGGAAAGTCCTAATAGGATTGGTTATCCTGGCAAATGAACCACAGGCTCTGGTTGATTTCATATCTGGTGAGTGACCATTTCTGAAGGTGACGGGATAGCACTGAATGGTGATGGTTTGGTGATAACCTGCACACACCTTAAAGAAACACACCGGCACAAGCAAAACAATCACATAAGAAGAGGGAATAATTGGAGTATTCACTTTATGAACTGTTTAACCACTTCCATACCAGGCACTTACGCACCTTCCCGCCCAAGCCAATTTTCAGCTTTCAGCACTGTCGCAATTTGAATGACAATTGCGCGGTCATGCTACACTGCACCCAAACAAAATTGGCGTCCTTTTTTCCCCACAAATAGAGCTTTCTTTTGGTGGTATTTGATCACCTCTGCGTTTTTTTTTTTTTGCGCAACAACTAAAAATAGAGCGAAGATTTTGAAAAAAAAATAAAGTTTTTATTTTTTTCTGTTAATTTTTGTGTAAATGAGTATGTTTTCTCTTTCAATTACGGGCACTGATATGGTGGCACTGATGGGCACCGATGAGGTGGCACTGATGGGCACCGATGAGGTAGTTCTGATGGGCACCGATTAGGTAGCACTGATGGGCACTGATAGGCGGCGCTGGTATGGGGCACTGATGGGCACTCATGGGCGGCACTGATGGGCACTCATGGGCGGCACTGATGGGCACTCATGGGCGGCACTGATGGGCACTCATAGGCGGCACAGGTGGGCACTCATAGGCGGCACAGGTGGGCACTCATAGGCGGCACAGGTGGGCACAGGTGGGCACTCATAGGCGGCACAGGTGGGCACTGATAGGCAGCATAGGTGGGCACTGATAGGCGTCACAGGTGGGCACTGATAGGTGGCACAGGTGGGCACTGATAGGTGGGCACTGGGCATGGATTGGCACTGTGGGGTGGCACTGACAGACACTGGGGTGGCACTGATGATCACTGAGGGGTGGCACTGATGGATCAATGTTGCCAATCAGTGCCCATGTGTGGGCACTGATTGGCATCATTTTTTTTTTTACTGCCCCCCTTTTTTTTCTTTTTGCTGACTTTTTTTTTTTTGTCATTTTTTTTTTTTTGCCCCTTTTTTTGGTATTTTTTTATTTCCCTGGTGGTCTAGTGTGGCGATCCGAGGGGGGGCTGCGCTGATAAACAATCAGCGCGAACCCCCCCTGTCAGGAGAGCCGCTGATCGGCTCTCCTCTACTCGCGTCTGTCAGACGCGAGTGAGGAAGAGCCGTCGGCGGCTCTTCCTGTTTACATCGTGATCAGCCGTGATTGGACACGGCTGATCACGTGGTAACGAGGCTCCGCCGGAGACTCGTTACCGAGATCGGAGGTGCAGGGTGTCAGACTGACACCCCGCATCACCGATCGCCGCGCTGCGCGCCCGCACGGGCACGTGCGGCATGAAATCGTGCAGGACGTTTGAGAACGGCCTGTCACGATTTCATAACCACTTCCCGGCCGTAAATCGGCTATTGGCCGGGCGGGAAGTGGTTAAGAACTTTGAAACATATATCTATGGGATGATAACTCATGTATAAATAGAGATACAGGGTTTTCAGTGTATCACCTTACAAGGTTTTTTTCATGTTTTTTTTTTCACAGTTGATGTATATATTTTCCTGTAATTTATTATAATTTGAGCACAGTGGAGTGTATTACCTTTGTAAGAAATTGCACCACCTAGTGGCCTAAGGAGGTAAATACAAACCATTTAGCAACATTAATTTAGGGAAGCGCAATTTTCACTACACACCCAAAAAGTTCACAGAATGATCTCCCTCTGGTGCCACGTTACAAATTATTTATACTCCTGAGCTAACATTTCATTCTCCTATCATTAATCCATCGTTTTCACTTGCTGACCAGAGCAGTGTCCCCCTGATTGCTATTTTCTATATTTTTAAAAGAAACCTGTACCATGAGGTAAATTTTATATATATATATATATATATATATATATATATATATATATATATATGAGAGAGAGAGATATACACACAGTATCGTACAAAAGTGAGAACACCCCTAACCCCTAAGTAAAAATTGGACAGAATTAGCTATCCCTCCCAGTGTCATGTGACTCTTTAGTGTTACAAGTTCTCAGGTGTAAATGGGGAGCAGGTGTGTTAAATATGGTGTTATCGCTCTCACTTTCTCATACTGGTCACTGGAAGTTCAACATGGCACCACATGGCAAAGAACTTTCTGAGGATCTGAAAAAAATTATTGTTGCTCTACATAAAGATGGCCTAGGCTATAAGAAGATTGCCAAGACCCTGAAAATGAGCTGCAGTATGGTGGCCAAGACCATACAGCAGTCTCAACTTGAGCACATTGCAATCCCCATTAGTACAGCTATTGATTGCTGCCTAAAATATCCTTACTTGTTTCTTCTTCTTGCAGTCTGTCCCACAATGACCAAAAATGTCACTGGCGCATGCATTTCCCATCCCTTAATTCACAGCACGCTCTCCCCATCAACATCAGGCTGTGTACGGTATGTTGTCTGTGGCACATCTTAGAAGCCTTGCGAGACTGGAGCTTTCTGGTTCTCCCCTTGTGACTGTGTGAAGTCACGCTGGAATTAAACCAGGGGATTCGAGAGACATAATAGAGGGAATCATCTGCAGCTTGCAACTTTAGTGACAGACTCAAAACCAAGTAAATAAACCACATGGAAAAAAATTATGACATTTATTAGGGACAAAGCAACTTAGTAAACCTGCATTATGGGTTGTGGCATGGCAGCTATAAGCAGCGGAGCTTAGTTGACGTAGCAACGTAGATCAATTAATAGGCTTGGATTACACACGATCGCGCATGTGCGAGATTTCAGTTGGGGAACAAAGAAGGGTGAAAATTACGTCCACAGGGGGAGACAGAAAACATTACTCAAGATGGGGCAGCCTAAATCCTGGAAGACGATTTTAAGAATCTTTCTTATAAACTGTGAGGGATTAACTCGGTAGCGGGTGTGTGTGACCCCCTCTATGGGTTCACTACACGCTGAACTGTACAAAAAGGCACTTGAGGATGACTGAAAACAAATTATATGGTTTATTTTTCCATCTTGCGGGATACACGTGCAAGCATCAAAACAGTATAAACAAAACACAAAACAAACCTTGCCACTTGGGGCGTCTACCTTCCCAACACAGGAACCTACCTATTGAGTCTGGCACAGCCTACTGCTGGGCAGACACTGCTGGTCCTACAGCAGAAAACAACAAAAAAGTCTCTTTGATATTTCTCACACAGAAATATCCATCAGCACCTCACCTCTTCAGAAGTGCTTGTGACTGTTCCTTCACTCGCAAAGCCTCAGGATCCAGCAAACAGTCGTTATCCTTAGGCTTTATTTATAGGGGCTTTAATTGCTTCATTTTGAACAGCTGAAGGCTTTTAACTCCCCAAACCTCTCTGGCCATTTCTACAGCCGACGCCCAATAGTAATTGGTGTATTGTCTAAACAAGGCAGAAATATATCTCCCGTCTATGACTTCCTGTCACATACCCCCCCTCTTGTTTCAACCCTAGGGTTGGGACACAGGTTGCCAGGCACGCATGCACTCGGGACAAACCATCTGCATTCCCCATTTTAACACTGGGGCGATGCGTTAGGGAAAAACTAAATTCCTGAAGGGCCAGGAACCACCAATTTATTCTCCTATTGGTCTCCTTGTTCTGTGCCATCCACTTCAATGGGGCATGATCTGTCACCAGTTCAAACTGTCTACCCAGGAGGTAGTACCGGAGAGAATCCAAAGCCCATTTCACTGCCAAACACTCCTTCTCAATGGTGGCATAATTCTCTTCATGGGCCTTCAACTTTCGGCTAAGGTACATAACAGGGTGTTCCTCCCCGTTGATAACCTGGGACAGTACAGCTCCTAACCCCACATTTGATGCATCTGTCTGAACCACAAAGTCCCGTGAAAAATCAGGCGATTTTAAAACTGGCTGACTACATAGGGCCTGTTTTAAAGCCTGAAAAGCTGCTTCTGCTTCGGGAGTCCATTTGGTCATGACAGACTCCTTCCCTTTGGTCAAATTGATCAGGGGAGCAGCCTGTGAGGCAAAATGGGGAATAAAACGGTGATAATATCCCTCAATTCCCAAAAATGCACGAACCTGTTTCTTGTTGGTGGGATGTGGACAATCCTGAATAGCCTTGACTTTGTTTGTTTGGGGCTTGATTAGACCTCTCCCAATGGTATACCCTAGATATTTCGCCTCTTCTAGCCCACGGGTACATTTTTTCGGGTTGGCTGTAAACCCGGCTTTCCAGATGGAATCCAACACAGCCTGAACTTTTGGCAAGTGGGACTCCCAATCCTCACTGTGGATGACCACGTCATCGAGGTATGCAGCAGCATAGGCTCGATGAGGCCGAAGGGTCTTATCCATGGTGCGTTGAAATATGGCAGGAGCATTCTGTAACCCAAAAGGCATCCTCCGATATTGGAAAGATCCATCTGGAGTTACAAAGGCTGTTTTTTCTCTGGCTGACTCCGAGAGAGGAATTTGCCAATAACCCTTGGTTAGGTCTAACGTCGTCATGTACTGGGCCGTGCCTAGGTGATCAATCAGTTCATCTATGCGGGGCATAGGATAGGTGTCAAACTTAGTGATGTTATTCAGGCAGCGAAAGTCATTACAAAACCGCCAACTTCCATCTGGTTTGGGCACTAAGACAATGGGACTGGACCAATCACTATTTGACTCTTCTATCACCCCCAGCTCAAGCATTTTTTTTACTTCCTGGCGAATTGGCTCTCGCCAGGCTTCTGGAATTCTATAAGGCTTCAACTTGACCTTCTCCCCTGGTGTGGTGATAATATCATGTTCAACCCCGGAGACCCAACCTGGCAAATCTGAAAACTTCTCCCTATTACGGAGCACAAATTTTTTAGCCTCCTGTCGCTGAGTTTTGGACAGAGTCTCCGCTATCCCAACTTCAGGGACAGCCAGGTTAAATAGAGCAGAAAATCGGATAGTCTCAGCAACCAAGGACTCTCTATCCTTTCATGGTTTCAACAAGTTGACGTGATATATCTGCTCAGGTTTTCGTCTTCCCGGTTGGCTAATTTTATAATTCACCACCCCCATTTTCTCCAACACTTCATAAGGACCCTGCCATTTGGCTAGGAATTTACTTTCGACTGTGGGGACCAACACCCTATCACCAGGTGCAAAGGAACGGACCTGGGCCCCGCGATTGTAAATCCTCTGTTGAGCCAACTGGGCGTGGGCTAAATGTGCCTTCACAATCGGCATTACTTGAGCAATTCTATCTTGCATTTGTGCCACATGTTCAATCACACTTCGATGAGGGGAACTCTCACTTTCCAACGTTTCCCTGGCAATGTCCAGCAGGCCCCGAGGGTGCCTCCCATACAGTAGCTCAAACGGAGAGAACCCTGTGGACGACTGGGGAACCTCTCTTATTGCAAACATCAGATAAGGGAGCAGATAATCCCAGTTCTTTCCGTCTTTATTCACCACCTTCCTCAACATTTGTTTTATTAAATCTTTCCACTAACCCGTCTGTTTGAGGGTGATATACTGAGGTACGTAATTGGGTCACTTTCAGGAGTTTACAAAGTTCTCGGGTCACCCTAGACATTAACGGGGTGCCTTGATCAGTTAGGACTTCCTTAGGAAGACCCACACGGCTGAAAACCTGAAATAATTCTTTGGCAATGGTTTTAGCAGAGGTGTTTCGGAGAGGAATCGCTTCTGGGTAACGGGTGGCATAGTCCATTATTACCAAAATGTGCTGGTGTCCTCTAGTGGACTTCAGTAAGGGGCCCACCAAGTCCATGGCGATCCTCTCAAAAGGGACCTCGATAATGGGAAGGGGTACCAACGAACTGCGGAAATGTGGCATGGGTGCAGTAATCTGACACGCTGGACAGGAAGAACAGTACATTTCCACTTCCTTAGTGATCCCAGGCCAAAAAAACCTCTGGGTGATTCTCTCCCGGGTTTTTTCTGCTCCCAAATGTCCCCCAAGAATGTGCCCATGGGCCAGTTCCAAAACCATCTTGCGGTACGGTTTAGGCACTACCAGTTGCTCAATGGTGTCCTCTATCCTCTGTGACACTCAATGTAACAGGTCCCTTTCAATAATGAAGTAAGGGAGGGCAACCCTCTCATCAGGGTTAACCAAGTCCCCATCTATCTTTACTACATTCTCCCGGGCTCTTAGCAATGTGGGGTCCCTCAATTGCTCAGTGATGAAATTTTCTCTGTGCACCTCGAGGTCATCAAACCCTATCGGCCGTTGTTCCTCTTCTGAGGTAGCAGGCTCCTCCCTAGAGACTGGTGTTTCCCCTACTAAGAGTGAGAACGGAAACTCAGGTGAATCCTCACAGTTAGAGGTTTCTGGAGTAGCGGTTTCAGGCTCAGAAGAACCACTTACTTGGGAATCTGGGCAATCCCAGAGCTCCCAGAACTTTGGGAAATCCCTTCCCACAATGGCGCCATGTAGCAGTTGGGGAACTAAACCCACTTGGTGACAGAAGTTACCGAGGGACGTTTCAAAGGAAACCGTAGTCACCGTGTATTCTCGAGTGTCCCCATGTACACAAACTACAGCCATTTTCCTAGGATATAAGGTTTTTCCCACCACTAAATCACTTTTCACTAAGGTGACCAGGCTACCTGAATCCAACAATACCACAACATCTTTACCATCTAAGCACATTCTACATAAAGGTTTCTCATTCCCCTTTACTGCAGTGCATGTGGTTGTAAAGAAGGACTGTTGTCTCTCTGTCAGAAAGTCACACTGCATGGGTTCATCACCCGCTGGGCAAACGGCTGCTACATGTCCCTCTCCCTGGCAGCGGAAACAAATCAACCTTCTGGTCTTCTCCCATGGGATGGGTCTTCTAGGCCGCTCTCGCCAATCATTAGTAGTAGTCCTGATAACACCTCTAGTTGCTCTTTGGTCTTTCTCTCCACCCCCATCCCTTGATGCCGTCTTACCTGCAGGTGGGGATGGTCTGGTCTTGGGGTGAAAAGTCTGTGCGTCTCTGGGTGAAGAGGACAAATTCTCAGTTGCTAGGTACCTTTCAACCAGGTCTACTAGTTTGTCTGCGGTTTCCGGACCACCATGGCTCACCCACTTCTGCAGGGTGTTAGGAAGAGACATAAGAAATTTGTCCATGACTACTCGCTCCAAAATTTTTGGTCCGGACAGAGTTTCTGGCTGCAGCCATTTCCTAGCCAAATGGATAAGGTCATACATCTGCGACCGAGGTGGTTTCCTCAGATGATAACTCCAATTATGGACCCGCTGAGCACGGACATCCAGGGTTACACCAAAACGTGCCAATATTTCCTCTTTTAACCGATCATAGTTTTTTGCATCTGCAAACTCCAAATCAAAATATGCCTTTTGGGCTTCTCCAGATAATAGGGGGGCCACTAATCCAGCCCACTGTTCTTTAGGCCAACTCTCTTTTTCCGCTGTTTTCTCAAACGTGGTCAGAAACATCTCAGGGTCATCATCTGCAGTCATCTTTGGCAATAAGTGGCTTACCCGAAAAGTCGATATGTTACTGGCCTGACCCCCAGCCTCGGTCTGCGGTCTCTGAAGCTGTTTTACGATGGCCTCCATTTGCTGCTGGTGTCTCTGTTCCAAGCCTGCCATTCTCTCTCGGTGAGCTGCCATGCTCTCTTGGTGAACCTGTTGTTGAGCTGCAAGGCTCTCTCGGTGAGCTGCAAGGCTCTCTCGGTGAGCTGCAATGCTCTCTTGGTGAACCTGTTGTTGAGCTGCAATGCTCTGTTGTTGAGCTGCAATGCTCTGTTGGTGATTTGCATTTGCTATAATCAGCTGTTTCAGCATTTCCTCTATTTTGGGTTTACTTTAACTGCCCGCGGCACTCCACCATGTGTGAGGGATTAACTCGGTAGCGGGTGTGTGTGACCCCCTCTATGGGTTCACTACACGCTGAACTGTACAAAAAGGCACTTGAGGATGACTGAAAACAAATGATATGGTTTATTTTTCCATCTTGCGGGATACACGTGCAAGCATCAAAACAAAACACAAAATAAACCCTTGCCACTTGGGGCGTCTACCTTACCAACACAGGAACCTACCTATTGAGTCTGGCACAGCCTACTGCTGGGCAGACACTGCTGGTCCTACAGAAAACAACAAAAAAGTCTCTTTGATATTTCTTACACAGAAATATCCATCAGCACCTCACCTCTTCAGAAGTGCTTGTGACTGCTCCTTCACTCGCAAAGCCTCAGGATCCAGCAAACAGTCATTATCCTTAGGCTTTATTTATAGGGGCTTTAATTGCTTCAATTTGAACAGCTGAAGGCTTTTAACTCCCCAAACCTCTCTGGCCATTTCTACAGCCGACGCCTAATAGTAATTGGTGTATTGTCTAAACAAGGCTGAAATATATCTCCCGTCTATGACAACACACACAGATTTACCTGACTTCCTGTCACAATACATTAAACTATGCAATGCTTGTAAAAAATGTTTACAGTCAAAGTACATTAAAAGCCCCATACAGAATGCAGAGTTTACTTCCTCTTTAACAGGACAGGTTACACTCAGAACAGGCCTTGCCATGGTCTACCAAAGAATTTGAGTGCACATGCTCAGAGTCATATGCAGAGGTTAACTTTGAGAAATAGACGTATAAGTGCTGCCAGCATTGCTACAGAAGTTGAAGGTATGGGGGGTACGCTGCACACAGCATCAAATTGGTCTGCATAGCTGTCGTCCCAAAAGGAAGCCTCTTCGAAAGATGATGCACAAAAAAGCCTGCAAACAGTTTGCTGAAGGCAAGCAGGCTAATGACATGGATTACTGAGACCAAGATAACCTTTTTTTGTTCAGATGGTGTCAAGCGTGTGTGGCGGCAACCAGGTGAGGTGTACAAAGACAAGTGTGCCTTGCCTACTATCAAGCATGGTGGTGGGAGTGTCATGGTATGTGGCTGCATTAGTGTTTCCGGCACTGGGGAGCTACAGTTCATTGATGGAACCATGAATGCCAACATGTACTGTGACATTCTGAGGCAAAGCATAATTCCTTTCGGAGACTGGAGTCATTATCATGTTGGAACACTGCCCTGTGGCCCAAACATACCTTCAAGACAACCACTGCCTTTCTAAAGAAGCTGAGGGTACTGGCCAAGCATGTCTCCAGACCTAAACCCTATTGAGCATCTGTGTGGTATACTCAAACGGAAGGTGGAAGAGCGCCAGGTCTCTAACATCCACCAGTTCTGTGATGTCATGGAGGAGTGAAAGAGGACACCAGTGATAACCTGTGAAGCTCTGGTGAACTTCATGCCCAAGTGGGATGGGCAGTGCTGGAAAACAATGGTGGCCATACAAAATATTGACACTTCGGGCCCAATTTGGACATTTTCACTTAGGAGTGTACTCACTTTTGTTGCCAGCGGTTTACACATTAATGGCTGTGTGTTGAGATGTTTTGAGGGGACAGAAAATTTGCACTTTTATACAAGCTGCACACTTACACTTTGCTACAATGTAAAGTAGTAATTTCTTCAGTGTTGTCACATGAAAAGATATAATAAAATATTTACAAAAATATGAAAGGTGTACTCACTTTTGTGAGATACTGTATATTTATTTTGTAAATTGACTTTAATGAAGCATTATCATTATTTATTTATTATTAAAAAAAATTTGACAAGGTGCTCATCAGGCGTCGCTTCATCGCTGACATTTTTGTCATCTGAACCAGCGCCAGAGAGGAACTCTCCTCCTCCTTAGGCAAACTTGAGAAAAATTGCTACAACCTGAAGTTTACTATGTCTTGTGATTTGAAAGTAATACATTTTTTGGACATCTCAATTTATTTGAATTCTGATGGTACGATAGTTTCCTCTCTATTCAGAAAGCCATCAGCAGGCAACACGATATTTCATGCAGCTAGCTCTCATCCCAAGCCTCTTGTGCAGAGCATACCCTACAGTCAATATCTCCGAATAAGGAGAAACTGTAGCATGGACCAGGATTTCAAATTAGAGGTCAAGGCACTACAGTCCCGCCTTTTGGATAGGGGCTATAGTCACTGTACCTTAAAAAAGGCCTATCATGGAGCCAAGCAAAGAAATTGAGCTGATTTGATCCATTGTAAAAAAAAACACCCAAGACAGATCATCAGGTGCAATTGATAACGAGATACTCGGCTGAACATGGGGAGGGTTCGAAAAATCATTCCAAAGAACGGGCCTCTTTAAGCCACAGACAAGGTTATTTCAAAATATGTCAAGCATTTCCCTCAGATCACGTATAGGAAGTCAAGATCCATTAAGTATCAATTGGTCCACAGTCACCTTATGCCCAATCCAAGTGGATGGACCTGTAGAGACACAGCTCCATGTGGTAAATGCAAATGTTGTATGTTCTTTATGAATTCATCTGAAATAACTCTCCCCAACGGAAATATCTATAAGGCAAATTTCTTTGTAAACTGCCAATCCATTGGGGTTGTCTACTACATGGAGTGTGAATGTCACGCTTTCTATGTAGGTAAGACAAAGAGACCATTTTTCCACAGAATAAGGGATCATGTTTCCCTTATAAAAAAAAAAAGACGGAAACCCCTATAAGCCGACACATTGGCTTATATCATTCTTTTTAACTATCTAAAATTAAAATGTTCACTTTAGAATATCTACCCACACATGAGAGAGGGGAAGATGTGGACAAAAGTCTCTTAGGCCGCGTACACACGATGAGACATGTCCGCTCAAACTTGTCCGACGGACCGTTTAGAGCGGACATGTCTCATCGGATTTTGGTCCGATGGCGTGTACACACCATCGGATCAAAATCCCCGATGGCAGACAGCGTGGTGACGTGGTGGTGACGTTGACGCCACCACGTCACGGCACCAGGAAGTAAAAAACGTCCACGCATGCGTCAAATCCATTCGACGCATGTGCGGGCAGATATGTCCGCTGGTTAGTGTACTAACCAGCGGACATATCCGACGGACATGTCTCCGGCAGACAAATTTTAAAGCATGCTTTAAAATTTGTCAGCCGGTCAGACATGTCCGCTTGCCCATACACACGATCGGATTTGTCTGCTGAAACGGTCCATCGGACCAGTTTCAGCGGACAAATTCGATCGTGTGTACGCGGCCTAACAGAGAGAAACTAGATGGATTAATTCACTGGCAGCTACATCTTACCCAGGATTGAATAAATCTATCAGCTGCAAACCATTCCTTTAAATAGGTTTTATTTTTAGGCTAGTTATGCAGATGTTTATTCTTTGACCTCTTTTTTTTAAATTTGGTCAATATTCTAGCCCTCTGGCTATGTGTATGTATATTGTAAAATGTAACCCTTGTTTTGGCTGAGCCCCTTATGCCTTGCGACTTGTGGAATTATAGAATGTAGGCCAACATATTTTCGTATTGCCTTGACAACTTTCTACTTTATTTAGGCTGCTGATCTTTTACAATAACAATTTTTTGATACTTAGATCTGTTACAGACCAATTTTTAAATAATATTTTTTCTGTACCTCTTTTCTTTTTGGTCAGGTGACCATATGGACGCCCAGGGCGTTCTTCCACTATTGCCCAATCTGGCGCGTTAATGGTTGATGCCATGCGTTTCCAGCCTTGATGGGTTGATATCCCCTTTTTCTCCCCTTGAACGTGGAAGGGTATCATCCCTTCTGCCTCATCAGTTGAAATAGGGTAATAAACATGAGTCCGAAAATGCCCATTATCACCTCATCAATTTGCCTGTCAGGACCTGTTTCATTCTAGTTGGATGTGCTATTATGCACCTCTGCCTTTCCGGTTCTATGCTGAAGGTTGTCTCTGGGTCACTGGATCCGAGGCTCTGCGTCACTTTCGGTCCTTGTCCACAGCATGATTGCGTCATTTCTGGTGCTATCCACCATGCGGTTGGATGCAACTGTAAGCGTCCACTCCTCCCACTGTTTGGCACCAAAATTGGCACCCAATAGGGAGGTGGAGGCTGATATAAATACCCTCTGCTACAGGATTCCTGTACAGCCTAAACGTCAAAGGAAGTAAATAGATCCATTCTTGTATGGGAGCTCTGACTACCCTAGATTTTTTCAACCAGTTTATTTAATTATCTATTATCTCCTAGATCTCAGCGGTCAGGTTTGAGAACCCCTGAAGTATGAGGCCGGATTCACACCTATGCGAATTGGTTGTGGCTTAAACCACATCTAATACGCAGAACATTTCTAAATACATTGTTTTAAATGAGGCTGGTTCACATATGTGCGAAGCATTCGCACTGCGCATTGCAGAAAAAACGCGTGCGTATTTTATGCCTTGCAGTGTGGCTCAGGTGCGAATTCAGGTTCATTATCTTCTATGGGTACGCAGCTGATTCGCAGATGTGTTCATTTCTCTTCAGGAATTTGTCTCATTCAGCTCAATACACTTCTCCCCCACTCTCCTCTCACCCGGAACTTCTCCCAGGTCTCCAAATTCGCAGCTAAAACGCAATGGATCTGCTGAACACTTCTCTTATCTATCTGCAGAGATTACAGAGCTGAAATTCGCACCACACAAGTGTGATTCCGGCCTGAGATATCAGCACTGTGTTGCATTTGCATTTTGTTCATATCTTTGAACTTACTCGCATTCATCAAAACCACAGGTAGTCTTTGATTCCCTGTAGGAGGTTTCTTCCCTTTTTTAATTCATTATTGAAAATTCTTTATTTTTAAAGGGGTTGTAAAGGAAAAAAGTGTTTTCCCTAAATAGTTTATTTACCTTAGTGCAGTCCTCCTTCACTTACCTCATCCTTCGATTTCGCTTTTAAATGTCCTTATTTCTTCTGAGAAAAACTCACTTCCTGTTCTTCTGTCTGTAAGAAATGCGAGGCTCTCCCTGGTGTGGAGAAAGCCTCTTGAGGGGGGAGGGGGCGAGCAGGAGTGTCAGGACTCCCACTAACACACAGCTCCTATCTCTATCTGCAAAGTAGAGAGTGTCCTGACCCTCCTGCTCGCCCCCTCCCCCTCAAGAAGCCTCACATTACTGCGTGTAGTTACAGACAGAAGAACAGGAAGTGAGGATTTCTCAGAAGAAATAAGGACATTTAAAAGCAAAATCGAAGGATGAGGTAAGTGAAGCAGCACTGCACTGCAAGGTAAAGGAAGCTATTTAGGGATTTTTTTTACCTTTACAACCCCTTTAATTCCCAGTATGTAGGTGGACCACTAATCTAACTATGTGTGGGCTTTATAAAAGCATACTAGCCTCTATGGTTACACCAGATGATCCATTATATATGGGGCTTCCCTTTGATCTCTTGGCCTCACATATATCCATTCATCTTTAGACTAATCCTATAATACAAGTAAATGTTCCTCCTTTTATAGTCTGTCATTCGGGTCTCAGCCAACTTATATATGCATTTGTATTATTTTTCATTAATTGTGTGTTTCGCTTCTTGCTTATGTATATTTATGTATTGTCTTTTTCTATTTTCAGTAGATAGTGCCTGACAAATGTAATTCTCCTGAGGAAGCCACAAACATGGCGAAACAGTTAAGAGAATTTCTCAGCCTGCACATTTTTTAAACTGTATTGTATTACTGGATGAATTTTTTATATTCTGTCATCTTAAATCTTTACAAATAAATATTATTTTTCCATATACCTTATTGTTGTAACTTTGCACCTCTAAAATCCCAATTCCCTATTCCTTTTATCGTATTGTATTTAATATAAGGGGATGTGGTGCTGATTAGAATACATCTTAACATAAGTAGATACATTTTCTGCATTATCATTATTTGCTCGCATCTGATTTTTTTAATTCAATAATTAGCTCTTAAAGGGGTTGTAAACCCTCCTGTTTTTTCACCTTAAATGGTCACTAAAGGAATTTTTTTTTTAGCTAAATAGCTTCCTTTACCTTATTGCAGTGCTGTTTTCATGTCCTCGTTGTTCGTTTTTTGCTTTGATGTTGCTGTAATTCTGCTCTGATCTCCACTCTTCCTGTTTGTCTGTTTCCTTATAACCACAGTGCTGGGAGCTTTCTCACTGTGGTCACTAATCAAGGAGGTGTGATTACTGTGTGTAAACTGAAACTGAGTTGGTGCTGAGGGGTTTTAGACAAACCATCACTGCCCTCTATTGGCTCTCTGGCTCTGTACATCAGAGAGACAGGAAAAAACAGCAAAAACGAAACTAGAACTGTAGGTTGATTATATGATTGATGTTTATACATTTTTTAATCATTTTTAAAAGGAATCAGTTAACTTTTATGTCTCTATACCCTGTAAACAGTAATTTCAGCCCAAATTTTGTTTTCCTTTAGTGACCCATTAATGCATCCTATGCATGGAAATTGACTTTGGTGGAAAAACTTTTGTCAGTCATCGGCTCCCCAGCCCCCCCATTTTACTTACCTGAGCCCTGGAATGTCCCACAGCGAGGACGTGCCATCTCTCTGCCCGGGGTTCTTGGCTCTTGATTGGATAGACTGATAGCAGCACAGCCATTGGCTCCCGCTGCTGTCAATGAAATCCAATGATGCGGGGGCGGGGCTGAGTCTTGCATTCAGTAGCTATGGACGCCAAATGCTGGCCACGGGAGCTCGCCCGCAAGGTAACCCCCCGGGAGAGCGCTTCTCCTAGGGGGTTATCTGATGCCGGGAGGAGCCACGAGAGCCGCCGGGGGACCCCAGAAGACGGCGTTTGGGCCACTCTGTGCAAAACAAACATTTTCATTTCATTTCAAACAGCTCCACTGTTCATTATTTTTTATTTTTATTTTAATTCTAACCTGTAGTATCACTTTATATTATTGCACGTGATCATTTTTGCAAAAAAAATGTGACACTGAGATTGCATGCAATAAATGTTTGTGAATTCACCCCAATCTCATATTTTATATTTCATAGAGATTTTGGAGAAACATTCATGCAAATATTGTGAAACATAAAAAATACAAAATTACTATTGTCAATTCTGTAGGTTCTGTTCTGTTTTCATAAAGAAAAAAAAAAACATTTTAAAAGTATTTAGTGCATTTTAAAGTCCATAATGTCACAGAGTGAAAAGGTTAAGCCATGCTTATTTATCCATGTTTCTACTAAAGATAAAACAAGGCTCCTTTTCATTGCAGTTTATTGCATTGGGAGGTACTTATTTACTGTTGTTTCCTGCAGTGGGCCCCTGGGTACCCCAGTCTGACATTGTACAGAATAGTAGCACTGCCATTAACTATTGGGCAAAAGAAGTGCCTTTATAACACTATGTTTATTTTTACCTTTTCCTTCACAAAATATATTTATATAAATCTTCTCATCCTGCCTGGTTCCTCATGCAGCTAACATCACTTACAGCCTGTGACTTTCAATTTAAGCAATTCACATTTTACTGTGCTACACAAACCACCTTCTACTCACCTGCTGTCAAACTCTTTGCTCTAGCTTTCAGACTCTTAACTGCTAGGATGCTCATTTATTCATTTCTCATCTTGACTGGCCTAAAAGTATGTCAGACATGAAATGTGAAAATTAAACATACCTGTGTAAGTGTTGACTTTATTGATCAGCTGTAATGTGGACAGAACCCTGTTTTGCTGTTCAGTGAAGTCAACCACGTTGGGGACCTTATCTCCATCAACCAGCTTTCTATGTGGAAGAAAACGTTGAAAATCATTTGTGCTTTGGAAATTAGTTGGGAAATTGACGGCTGCTAGGAATTCCACGGTTGTTGCCCAGTCTTTTCCAAAGTTTCCTTCAGGCACTGAAAGGTAGCTTAACCTAAGAGCACATATAAATATTACAATTTAGACATGTCATACAACATAATGAGCATATTATACATTTTACAAATAACAATACTAACAAAGGTTAATAACAGTGGAGTTATTTCTACTATGACACATGGTTACATAAAGCAGAAATTCTGTATATACCACTCTAAGGCCTCGTACACACGAGGGGATATGTCCGCTGAAAACGGTCCGATGGACCGTTTCAGCAGACATCTCCGCTCGTGTGTATGGGCTAGCGGACAGATTTCTCCACCCGACAGATTTCAAAGCATGCTTTGAAATCTATCCGGTGGGAATCTGTCCGCCCGACATGTCTGCTGGTTAGTACACTTACCAGCAGACATGTCGTCCCCCACCGCCGCCGCGCCGCCGCCGAATGGATTCGGCGCATGCGCGGAAGTGTTTTACTTCCTGGTGCGGTGACGTGGCGGTGACGCGGCGGCGTCAACGTCACCGCCGCGTCACCGCCACGTCACCGCGCCGTCCGGCGGCGGGGAATTTGATCCGATGGTGTGTACACGCCATCGGATCAAACTCCCGATCGGACATATCCGATGGAAATGGTCCGCGGACCGTTTTCATCGGATATGTCCGATGGTGTGTACGCGGCCTTAGTTTAGGTCTTGAACCTATGAAATGGTAAAGGATGCTATTTTTTCCTATAGGTAGCTTTGCATATCACATAATTAAACTGCATATCACCTATATATATATATATTTAAAAAAAACGAAACTAAAATTGTCAGTATTCGGATTATTAAAAGATAGTTGCTCTATACTTGGTCTATTGCCAATACATTTAATAAATAAACGTGGGAGCTGTGTCAATCTGTGTCAATCTCTCTGTGCACTGAACCCACTAAGCCCTAAAACATAACCTGTAATATGGTCTCCTATCAATTGTACCATACATATATACTTAAAATGGTTAAAAGTTGGTAATGTGCAAAATTGACAGCATTAATCTAAATAACTTTTATTTATTATGGAATCACCAAAGTAGAGAGAAACATTAGATTACACCAAGCATAATAAATGCATTCATGTGTAAATAGTAGAAACGTGGAACCTTCATTAACTGGTTGCCGACCAGCCGCCGCAGTTCTACCCCTGCGCGAGAGCCCGTAACTCTACATCACCTCTAGAAGTGGCCACCAGGGGCGTGTGTGCGCCGCCGGCGGGGCGCTCGCCCCCAAGTCCCGTGCGCATGCCTGGGGGGCACGATCGCTGCCAGGCACCCGCGATTGCTCGGTACAGAGTGAGGAACGGGAGCTGTGTGTGGAGGGAGAGAAACGCTGATCTTTTGTTCATACAATGTATGAACAGAAGATCAGTGATTTCTCTCAGTCTGTCCACCCCCCCATACAGTTAGAACACACCCAGGAACATACTTAACCCCTTCCCCGCCTCCTAGTGTTAACCCCTTCACTGCCAGTGGCATTTTTATAGTAATCCAATGCATTTTTATAGCACTGATCGCTATAAAAATGCCAATGGTCCCAAAAATGGGTCAAAAGTGTCTGAAGTGTCCGCCATAATGTCGCCGTACCGAAAAAAAATCGCTGAACCATTACTAGTAAAAAAAATATAGTAATAAATATGCCATAAAACTACCCCCTATTTTGTAAACACTATTACTTTTGCGCAAACCAATCAATAAACGCTTATTGTGATTTTTTTTTTACGAAAAATATGTAGAAGAATACGTATCGGCCTAAACTGAGGAAAAAAAATCGTTTTTTTATATATTTTTTGGGGATATTTATTATAGCAAAAAGTAAAAAATATTATTTTTTTTTAAAAATGTTCGCTCTATTTTTGTTTCTATAGCGCAAAAAATAAGAACCACAGAGGTGATCAAATACCACCAAAAGAAAGCTCTATGTGTGATAAAAAAAGGATGCCAATTTTGTTTGGGAGCCACCCGTGAGGGGCAGCACAGTGGTGCAGTGAGTAGCACTTTCGCCTAGCAGCAAAAGGGTTGCTGGTTCGAATCCCGACCACGACACCATCTGCCTGGAGTTTGCATGTTCTTCCTGTGTCTGCGTGGGTTTCCTCCGGGTACTCCGGTTTCCTCCCACACTCCAAAGACATGCTGGTAGGTAAATTGAATCTCGTCCAAATTGGCCCAGTAAATATGTATATATGTGTGTATGACTGTGTGTCCCTAGCGTGTCAAGATCCTACGGGGTAAAAATGACCGCACCAGCCAAGCAGACACTGGCTGGAAAAAGCGCCCAGAGGCGATTCAGTTCGCATGTGTTGCGCTATACAAGTCATTCATTTATTCATTCATTCATTCATTCATTCATTCACACGACCACGCAAAGCGACACAGTGCCAAATCACAAAAATTGCTCTGGTCTTTGGGCAGCAATATGGTCCGGGGGTTAAGTGGTTAAGGCCTGAAGGGGCCCTAGATCCCAATCTAAAGATCCACCTAGCCCCAGCTCTTAGCAGCATTCTATCCAAATCACCTTTTCTCTGTCCCAATTTAATGTCCTGCACAATCCAAAATATTCGACCATCGGGTTTACCTTCATGACTATACCAGAAGTGCCTCGCTACTGGTCTATCCTTCTTCAAAAGTATATCATTTTCATGTTCCAGGGCACGTCACCTTGGTTGTCTATTTTTTTCCCCAACATAGTATAGTGGGCAAGGGCACCTGGCGACGTATATAAAGTAAGCCTACTGGAACTACAGTTGTAAAAAGACTATGGCCGGATTCACATACATCGGTGCATATTTATGCCGCCATAGCGTATCTCTTTTACGCTACGCCGGCGCAGCTCGGAGAGGCAAGCATGGAATTCACAAAGCAAATGCTCCCAACTCTGCGCCGGTGTAGCGTATATTTCGTAGGCATAAGCCGGCGTAGGTGGAAGTGGGCGTGATCCATGTTAATGAAGCGTGACCCCATGCAAATGATGGGCCGGGCGCCAGACAAGTACTTAAAATGAACTGCGCATGTGTCCGAACATCCCCGTGCGCATGCGTACAACCACGTCGGAACAACTGCCTAAGATACGCCGGATCACTGTGTACGCCGTGAACTTAACCTACGCCCAGTCAGACCCACGTCGGCCCATATTCACAGACGTCTTATGTAAAATACGTAGGCTTGTGTTCCCTGGTCCATACCTTTGCATGGGTTGCGCCTCATCTATGGGGAATAACTTTACGCCAAACGTAAAACTTACGCAAACCGTAAATCATGCGCCGGGCCCAAGTACGTTTGTGAATCAGCGTATCTCCCTCATTTGCATATTTGAATAGAAAATCAATGGGAAAGCCACATGCGTCCAGCGTAAATATGCGCCCACTCTACGCCGGCGTAGTCAAGTTACGTCGGTGGGATGAAGTCTGTTTTTAGGCGTATCTTGGTTTGTGCAAACAATTGTCAACATGAGTACCACAGAAACTGAAAGGCTCCTTTCAGTGTGGCTATTGTAAAGTGTATCCTTTTGTTCCCACAGTGAAGGGATTGCCAAAACCCCAAAATTGTGAAAAAATACAGATAAAATATGTATTACAACTTTAGTTCCAGTGTTCTATTTGGATCTGTAACTGCCATGGTGCTGCAAGTGTAAGCAGCTAAGTCACAGCATTACACATCAACAAGCAGCGCAATTATAAAAATGCATATTATACTGTAACGGAACTATGTATTTTGCCTGTACATCTATAATAAACATGCAGTGGGATATTAGGAGGTGTGAGTGTCCTCTGTCTGTCTAGATGTATATTAGAACTGAATCAGCCTGGCTCCTACAACTTCTCTTTAGGTATGCTAATGCACCTCTCTATTCCCAAAGGTTAATTGATCTATTGTGTGTGTGAAAGACCTGTGTTTATCCTTAAAAGATTGTATATTGTATTCCAAATTAGCAGCCTCCTGTCAGTTGTATTGAAATAGCATGTCACTTATGTTCAGAAGAACTGTCAGGCTTTGCGGTGCCGAAATGTTTAGCTACGAATGGGATTATCTGTGATTGAATTGTATTTGAGAAAAGAATGTGGCTTCTTTGACCTGGTGCCAGGGGGGTCTACCTTGGGGCCCCCCTGTGAAGGGAGGGGGCGGAGAGTTCCATTGTTCCTTGAATTTTCACAAGCTTGTAACAAGATATAAACCAAGAGATGTACCATTAAATCTGTGAGACTTGACCCTTCAAAACGTAGCCTGTCTCGTTCCTGAAAGGGCCTGCGATGGGATATTTATTCTGTGCGTCTTACAACTGGATCTGACTCTCCCTCTGGCTCCCGTGGATGAGTTTATACTGGACTTACTTGCATAGCAACTTGCCAGGGGAAAGGACCTTACCAAAACACCTGTGTTGCAGCACACCATGCATCATGTACCTTTTTTTGGAGCACCTGGCAGTTCATTCAGATAAATAAGTTTCTTCATACACAATGCAATGTGTGCAACAATGTGAATCCAGTCTTACTGAACTGACCTGTCTCTAGATTAAATAGTTATTTTACAAAGAAGGTTTGTAAGTATAGCACCCTTCTAGTATAGTAAATAGTTAGGTTAGTGTAATTTGCGCCTCTGTCTAAAGGGGGAGCTAAAGGCTAGAGGATCTGTCTGATATCACTGAGAGAGGCTGCCAGTTCCTCTACAAAAGCCTGTGAGTACAAACACATTTGGGATCTCAGAGACTAGGGCTTTTAGCCCCCTCTAGCTGGGCTCTTTGGCTGACTAGAGAAAAGCAAAGAGCAAATGCTCCAATCCAAAGTACTCGCATATCAAAGAGAGTTTCACCATTGAAATCAATGGAAACAAAAATAATTTGTTCCGCATTTACTTCAATTGCATGCAATACCGCATGTGGCCAGAGGTGGGGGGTGCCAGAGAGCCACAGAAACGGCCAAAAAGACCCGAGGACACCTCGGCTGACCTCGGCAAGCCTCGGAACGACTCAGTTCCCGAGATTTGCCAAGGTCAGCCGAGCTGTCCTCGGGCCTCTCCGTGCATTTCCGAACTGCACCAATCATCTGCGATCAGCACCGTTTAGCTCCACTCCGGCCCCCCCACCTCAGACCAAATGCGGTACTGCACACCACGTTGGCCTGAATCATGCTCGTTTTGCGAGACAACACTCGCAAACCGAGTTACGACTTTTAAAAATGCAGTGCTCATATTGCGAAACGCTCGTTTACCGCGTTACTCGCAATCCGAGGTTCCACTGTATTCCTGGCTAATTGTTAGAAGATCAATTGATTCCCCTCTAATTCTGGAATTGCTGCACCTTCTCTTCTGTCACTAGGTGGCACTGTAGGTGACGGTTTCTTTAAGCCCCTTTTCCTGCTGGGAGAGCCTAGGGTGGAATCAGGTTATTGGGGTTCTGTGCCACCTGGATGGCTGTATAGGTGGATGTGTGTTATGTTGCCCTGGGCTGCTAGGTCGGAATCCTGAGGCCTATCCTGGGGACACCTGGCTGCTAGGCTGCCTGAGGCCTATCCAAGAGTAGGAGAAGCAGCACAGGGTTGGGACTGCAGGATTAGAGTCCAACCAAGTTAAAAAAGGTTCAGTCGGACAGGAAACCAGTTGTGGTCAGAGGTAGAAGGGAAGCTGTCGCCACAAAGGGACCATCCATCTTACTACCGCAGTCTACAGTAAGTAAGCTTGAGCAAGTCTTCTCACCAACCAGAGACGGTGAAGAAGTGGAAGCTTTAGCAAGTGTCAAGCCAGTAGGGTGACCACGTGTCCCGGATTGCCCGGGACAGTCCCGCATTTTGCAGGTCTGTCCCGGGCACCTTCATTCCAGGACAATACAGTGTCCCGGAATGAAACTGACACAGCCACCCCCCGGACCACTCTGATGCCCCCAAAAAAGGCCGCCACATCACTGCTTTACTCACTGACAGTACTTGTCCTGGCCGGGAATGCCTGGAGGAGCACAATCCCCGCCCCCTGCTTGTGATTGGAGAAATCATAAATCCCGCCTCTTGTGTCCAATTACTATGCTGTGATTCGTTACAGCACAAGCTGATTTTTGGGAAGAGGGGGGTGTCCCTGAATGGTAGTTTGGAAATGTGGTCACCCTACAAGCCAGGGAACTAGCAGGATAGCAGCGGTGATGCTTGAGGAGTATATAGGGGGATAGCTGTGGAAGAGCTCAGAGGATCCAGTGACGACTGCGATCTGGAAGTCTTGTGAGAGACTGGGAGTTCAGTGAGTGAGGATCTACAGTGAGATGCTGTGATACTGTATAGGTAGACAGCGGTCCTACCTATACAGAAGTGTTATCCAGCTGGAGGCCTTCCACTATATAGCTAGCTGTCTTCCTATAGAAGTCTCTGAGTCTGACAATTAGCATTGCATCTACTCAAGAGTGTCCTGGCCCTAACCATCTTTCCCACAGTTCTGTTAAGAGACAAAAAAAAGCTCTTGTTTCCTGGCATCCAGCATTTCTTTTTGCATTACACCCATCATGCCTACCCACTTTACAAAGAAAGATGTCAGCTCTCCCTGACTCTGGAGGTCAACATTAGGCCTCTAGGTGTTGGGGCCATTGCTACATTCCTCTAAAATAAAACACCAAACAAACTCCAACGAGCAGAAGTGTGTGTGTGCAGCTGGCTGTGGAAATACTTTATGCCTGAGGCCTCGTACACACGATCAAATCTGTCTGCTGGAAACGGTCTGCTAGACCGTCCCAGCAGACAGATTCGATCGTGTGTACGAGCGAGCCGACGGATTTGGCCACCCGACAGATTTCAAAGCATGCTTTGAAATCTATCTGGTGGGAATCCGTCCGCCCGACATGTCTGCTGGTTAGTACACTTACCAGCAGACATGTCGTCTCGCACCGGTGCCGAATGGATTCGGCGCATTTGCGGAAGTGTTTTACTTCCTGGTGCGGTGACGTGGCGGCGTCAACGTCACCGCCACGTCACCGACACGTCAGCGCGCCGTCTGCTGGCGGGGATTTTGGTTTGCTCGTGTGTACACGCGAGCAAACCAAAATCCTAGCAGACAGATTTGTTCAAATCAGTCGGTCCGACCGATTTGAACAAATAGATTGCCTCGTGTGTATGAGGCCTGACTGTCAATACAGAAGTCGGGAATATCTGGGTGATACTCCAGCAGCTCCTACGGAGTTAATGCTACATAAGATATCTAAGATAAACCTAGTTGTAGAGCATTTTCCTATAGCAATGGTAATTTGGTAATTTATCAAGGTGATTGATCACGCTTGGACAAATATCCATCTGTAGTGCAAATGTCATTTTCATCTGTTCCCATGCCTAAGTTTCTTGGTTAACATACTTATTTGCTACAATGCATAGTGGGACATATCCAGCAGTCTTGCAATAAACTATGCTATTTGTTATAGGTATAAAAGGAAAAACTTCAAAAGCCACAGTTTCACTTGTTAGAAAATAATGTTTCTCTCCCCTTAGCAAGAAAATTGCTTTCAGCCTTTATTCATAAGGTGTTCAAAGCGATTCATAAACTCAAGCAAGACTAAAGAGTGTTCATGTTTTTCTTATTCTTGAGAAAGACATAAGGTTACTTTCAAAAGTCAAAAGAGTTATTACAAAGGGGAAAACACAGATTTATAGCTATTGCTGCAGTGTATTTCTGTTTGAATTGTAAAGCATATATGCTGGAAACAACAAACTTTAAAAGTCATTAATTTCCCAACAGATTGTACAAGCATTTTACATTAATCAACTGAAGAAAATTACTTACAGCAGTAGCTATAGGGAACTGGACAAAATTGGTTACACCAATAAAAATAGAATTTGAATAGTCTCTGTCTTTAAAAGTTGAAGCAATATTAACCACTTCAGCGCTGGAAGATTTACGTTATACAGCACTGCATTATTTCAACTGAAAATTGTATGTTCTTATTTTTCCCAGAAATAGAGCATTCTTTTGGTGGTATTTGATCACCTCTGCATTTTTTATTTTTTGCGCTATAAAAAAAAAAAAAACCCTCATTATTTTGAAAAAAATAAATATTTTTTTTTTACTTTCTGCCCTAAAACATACCCAATAACAAAACCAAAAAAATCGAATTTCTTCATCAATTTAGGCCAATATCTATTCTGCTACATATTTTTGGTAAAAAAACATTACTAGTAACGGTGGCGATCAGCGACTTATAACAGGTATGTGATATTTCGGCTGACACATCGGACACCTAACTGACACTTTTGAATTTTTTTGGGGGATCAGTGACATTATTATAATGATCAGTGATATAAATATGCATGGCCACTGTACAAATGACACTGGCAGGGAAGGGGTTAACATTAGGGGTGATCAAAGGGTTAACTGTGTGGCTAGCTAATGTTTCAGTGTGGTGGGGAGGTGCTTTTACTAGTGTAAGGCATGGATCAATGTTTCTGCTTTACAGAAACACAGGATCTATACCTTCTGTACTGACAGAATGGCAATCTGCCTTGTTTACATATGCAGACTGACAATCTGTCAGTGTACAGAACGATCAGCGGGTGCCGGCAGACATGGAGTCCGCGAGACCCTCTGATCGGCTCCCACAGTGTAAAATCACAATGGGAGCGAGCCATCGGCGGCGCTCACACACATCCGATACCCGGAAGTACAGGATCATGTATGTATATATATATATATATATATATACTGTATATAGTGTGTGTGATCCTGCACAGCGTGGCTGCCCTGTAGCAGTAGATCTGCTATGGGCGGTTGGCAAGTGGTTAATGGAGATACATTTCTGATCATTTAAAAATGCAAAAAGCTCCTCTAAACCCAAATGTGGCATGTAAATGTGGCTCGGTGGCCGATTTTAACCGTCGGTTACCAGCTGTCAAGTTCCATCATATAAAATGTCCCGTGTACATGAAGCCTAATACAGGAGGTGTGTTACTGGCCAGATAACCAGGTGAAAATGGAGGGAAAAGCTAAGGATTGGTAAGCTGTGATATGTTACATTTTGTTGGTTTTGGTTTTAATACCTCTTTAAGCAGTAATGTATCTATAATGTGAAAGCTGATGGGTTCTGGAAATTACTTGCTCAGAATTTTAGCTACAAAAATGCAATGTTTTAGCTCTCTGGAATCTGTGACTTGAGCTGGCTTATGATGTTGTTTGTTTAGCTCATTACTACAGTAAGTTTGATTCACTCTAAAAAATCATCTATCTAACGATAGCATTCACTATATCTGGTCTCCCACAGTACACAGAACATGTAAATGCAATTATTATAGTAAATATAAACTGCTAAATACCTTTTCTCATCAGCAGTATATAGTAGTCTTGTGACTTCTATCAGTGTCTGGTTAAAGCTTGTAGGAGGAGTTTTCATTCTCCTCTGACTGTCCTATGAGGAGAGTGCTGATTGGCCCTGTGCTGATCACATGAACTCTCGCTGTAACCAGTGTACCTGTGTTTGATTTTTCTGGTCTGTCCTGTGTTTTTCTGAAAGTTAGTGGGCAGGAAGAGTCTTATCAGCAGCTGAATATTTGTGCAGCCCTGTCCAATCTCTGGGAAGAGGTGTAGATATGGTAACTGGAAGTGTGTATAAATACTCTGAGACCAGAAAAAGATCCTGGCATTTACTTACCCTCCTATGGGGGTAGCATTATACCTATATTAACCACTTAAGACCCGGACCAATACGCTGGTAAATGACCCAAGGTGTTTTTGCGATTCGGCACTGCGTCGCTTTAACAGACAATTGCGCGGTCGTGCGACGTGGCTCCCAAACAAAATTTGCGTCCTTTTCTTCCCACAAATAGAGCTTTCTTTCGGTGGTATTTGATCGCCTCTGCGATTTTTATTTTTTGCGCTATAAACTAAAATAGAGCCACAATTTTGAAAAAAAACACAATTTTTTTACTTTTTGTTATAAAAAAAATCAAATAAACTAAATTTTAGTAAAACATTTAGGCCAAAATTAATTCAGCCACATGTCTTTAGTAAAAAAAAAAATCGCAATAAAAAAAAATAGCTACCTAGCGGGAACAGCGTCACTAATACAGCGATCAGAAAAATGATCGCTTAGTGACGCTGGCAATAGGGAGTGAACCTAACACTAACTGTTTTTTACACTGCCTGTCACACTGACACTAAATGCAGTGATTAGATCACTGCATTCAGTGACACTGTGACAGGGGGGTGGGGGGGGCGATCACAAGGGGTTAATATGCCTATGTGAGTGTGTGTCAGTGTTGTGTTGGTGCACACTTACTTGTGATGTCTTCTCTCATCAGCAGCGCTGGGAAACAGCGCTGCGATGAGAGATTACATCATTTCCTCCTTCCTGTGTAAACACAGGAGGAGGAACTGACACGATGGGAGCGCACTCCCATTGGCTGGGAGCGATCGCGCGGGGGGTGGAAATCACGGACATCCGCCCGCTCGTCGGCGATCGCTCCCAGAGGCAGGGGGACCCCCGCACGCTGCGGAGGGGGTCCCGATGGGACCCCCGAACCGCACGAAGGCGGGGACGTAAATTTACGCCCTTGTGCCTGTACAAGCCATTCTGTGGCCATATATGTGCGTGCGGGGGTCCTTAAGTGGTTAAGGTGACCTCATATTGGTTGCTTTATGAGTGCTCACTAAAGATTTCTTCTTAAAGCTCTGGCGTATATCTAAACTAGGCTCTTTCATCTAACCGCAGTACAGAATGCACTGACAGGGGTGCTTAATTTACAATAGTGACTGACCAGAATTACAAATCTTTTTGGCTGGTAAGGCAGTTCACATATAATTTAACTATGTATTTACATGCTTGCTTGGCGTTAATCTTTAATAAAAAATACTTATTTATTTTTATATATACTGCGTTTGAATTACTTTGGTCTTCTGTTACCTTTTAGAACAGCGTGGAAGTCCTGCATTAATTGACTCAACGTGAGCTCTCCACATGTATGCCAGAAACTGCTCTTCTTCCTTAGATAATGGTGGGACTGAAGTTTCAGATGTTTGACTTGATGTTTTTATAACCTAAGTTAAAAAAAAATGTTATTTTTTGTAGTGATAAAGGTAAATATGACTTGTTTCTTTCTGTACGGTCTCCAATACAGCCCTACAAGACAATTAGTTCATGAGAATAGTGTTATAGAAGTATTCAGTTCCTGATGGGACAAAGTACATGTAGTACTTAGTCTTATCTTACTAGGTGTCCTGTAATGCTAGCTGTGATGTCAGACAGGTTTATCTCCCTTGGCACAAGGCTGCCTGACTCCACAGCTAGCAAGAATATGGCTGCTGTGCTAGTAAGTAGGGATGAGCCGAACACCCCAGCATTCGGTTCGCACCAGAACGTTCGAACAGACTGACCGTTCGCGCGAACATTTAGAACCCCATTAAAGTCTATGGGACTCGAACGTTCGAATTCAAAAGTGCTCATTTTAAAGCCCAATATTCAATTTATTGTTAGAAAACGTCTTTGAGAACCCGGGTCTTGCCCCAGGGAACATGTATCAATGGAGAAAAAGTTTTAAAAAGGGTTGTTTTTTCAGGAGCAGGACTCCTGAAAAAATGACCATTTTTAAAACTTTTTTCCATTGATACATGTTTCCTCGGGCAAGACCCGGGTTCTCAAAGACCTTTTCACAGGCAAACTATAGACACCCAGCAGGTACAATATTTAAAGGAATTTTAATTTTAATTTAAGCATCATTAAAATCACTGCTCCAGGAGCAGCAATTTTAATGATGCTTAAATAAAATAAAAAATATGAAAAATTCCTTTAAATATTGTACCTGCTATAGCACAATCACCTGCATGCCAGTAAATTAGGAAGAACTGATCTAGCTAAGCTATACAGTTTATAAATATATGTACAACTCCTAGGGATGTATATATATCCTCTACACACTGTAAATTAAGCCAAACTGACTAGCCTGCCTGCTCTATCTAGCTATATAAAAAGGCTATCTCTCTGACTGATCTCTGTTCAGCGCTGGAACACACTACACAAGGCCGCCCAGCAGGCGGCCTTATATAGTGTGGGTCGTGTGCTAAAACCCTGAGCCATAATTGGCCAAAGCCACCCTGGCTTTGGCCAATTATGGCTCTCCGTTTTTTGTGCGCTGTGATTGGCCAAGCATGCAGGGTCATAGTGCATGTTTGGCCAATCATCAGCGCGCAATGCCGCGGTGAATTATGGGCCGTTGTGCGTCACTCGAATCTCGGCAAACGTACGAACAGACAATGTTCGAGTCGAACATACGTTCGAATCGAACGCGGAGCTCATCCCTACTTGTGGGTACCTGTCTCTGGCTCACAGCACTTGCCCAAGGTAAGGATGGGTAAGAGGAATGCAGAGGAAGGTGAGGGGTCACAGATAGGGAATCGAATATTTTCACCAAATGTTTCTATCTGGAACTGAATCTTGTAATAAGTGATACTTATACATTTTGGACTATTTCATGCTCCCAACTTTGTAGGAACAGTTTGGAGATGGTTCCTTCTTGTTCAAACATGACTGCGCACCTGTGCACAAACAAGGTCCATAAAGACATGGCTGAGTGAGTTTTGGGTGGACAAACTTGACTGGCCTGCACCTTAACCTGATAGAACACCTTTGGGATGAATTATGGTGGAGACTGCAAGCCAGGCCTTCTCGTCCACATCAGTGCCTGACCTTACAAATGCGCTTCAGGAAGAATGGTCAACATTCCCATAGACCCACTCCTAAACCTTGTGGACAGCCTTCCCAGAAGAGTTGAAGTGGTTATAGCTGCAAATGGTGGGCCAACTCAATATTGAACCCTACAAACTAAGACTGGGATGCCATTAAAAGTTCATGTACATGTAAAGGCAGTTCCAATACTTTTGGTAATATAGTGTGTGTGTATGTATATATAGGCATTCCAAGCAGGTGCAAATAGTCTTTAATGAGCAATGATAAAATGTTAGCATACACAGTTGCACAAAAGTCCAGAACTTACACAAAGATAGGTTTTCATTTAAAGAACCTGCTGCAGATTTAGTTAGAGCTAGAGCTTTTGGAAATATAAATAGTCCAGTTCTTGTCATGGTGTTTAATAGGGGCTGTATTAACCACACATCCTGATTGTAAAAAAAAATTGAATAAAAGCACAACTGTCAGAGGGTTGAAATTTCCACCATGTTTTTTATGGAAATCCCCCACCCCAAAAAGAGAAAAAATTTTTGCAAATGTAGTCCTTTGGATCAGCATGTGTGTCTATTGTAGCTTTAGCATCAAGTAAAAATTGAAAACAGTAAAACTTGAACTCATCTATAAAGAATACAAACAACAAAATAATAAGAAAATAAAAAACATAAAAAAAGAAGTTCACAGAACAAAATTGGATGGACAATTTTTACAGCTTGGTAAAGCATTATGTTGTCTGCATTTTAGACAACTTAAAGTGATACTAAAGGTTCCTTTTTAAAAAAACAAACAAACAAACATGTCATGCTTACCTATACATTTACCTCCGCTCGTTTTGCACAGAGTGGTCCTGATCCACCTGTTCTGGTGTCCCTCGGCAGCTCTCGCGGCTCCTCCCTGGGTTAGATAACCCCTTATGGGAAGCTCTCTCCCGAGGGGGTTACCTTGTGGACGCGCTCCTGGGTCATACACACGACGTCCATAGAATATGAGTGTATGACTTGGCCCCGTCCCCTGCATCATTGGATTTGATTGACAGCAGTGGGAGCCAATGGCTGCACTGCTATCAATCTATCAAATTAAACCTGGGACTCCGTGAAGAGGAGGACAGCGCTAAGCAGTCTAATTGGCTCATGTAAGTGAAATGGGGGGGGGGCTGGGTGGCCGGTGTTTGCCAGATTTCACCTTTCACCTTAATGCATGAAGTTTCCTGTTTTCAAGTTGACATTTGCTATTGCTCTCTACTGGCCTTTCTCTAGCCACTTTAATACAGAGCATTTTCACCCCCTTCCTGCTCAGGTCAATAATCAGTTTTCAGCGCTGTAACATTTTGAATGACAATTGCACGGTCATGCAACACTGTACCCAAATTCAATTTTTTCCAAAAATGGAGCTTTCTTTTGGTAGTATTTGATCACTTCTGCGGTTTTCATTTTTTGCGCTATAAACAAAAGAAGAGCGACAAGTTTAAAAAAAAAACACAATATTTTTTACTTTTTGCTATATTAAATATTCAAATTTCTTAAAAAAATATATTTTTTTTCTCAGTTTAGGCCCATATATATTCTTCTACATATTTTTGGTAAAAAAAATGAAAAAATATGCAATAAGCATATATTGATTGGTTTGCACAAAAGTTATAGGGCCTACAAAATAGGGGATAGATTTATGGCATTTTTTTAAATGATCTTTTTACTAGTAATTGCAGCGATCTGCAATTTTTATCGTGACTGTGACATTGCGGCGGACACATCGGACACTTTTGACACTATTTTGGAACCATTCACATTTATACAGCGATTAGTGCACTGATTACTGTATAAATGTCACTGAGTGCGTGAGTAACTTGTATAGCGCTACAAATGCAAACTAAATTCCCTTAAGGCACTGTATCCAATATCGTCGTCCAGCCACACTTCGGAATAGATGGGCTTATGTTTTTTTCTGAAGGCCCGATCGTTTTCTTCCATGAGGATGTCTGTAGGTAGAGCGTTCCATAGTCGTGGTCCTTGGACTGCGAATCTTCATTCTTCTTTAGATTTGTGGGGGATGCAGAGGAGGTTCTTGGTTAGCTGATTGTAGGGGCCGATTCGGGGTGTAGTGGTTTATTTCCTCACATAAGTATTGCTGCGCGTTTCCTTGTGTGCATTTGTGGGTGGGGCAGAGGGTCTTGAATGTCACCCGATCCTTTATGGCTAGCCAGTGGAGGGTCCTCCGGGGTGATTGGTTTCCACGATTTTTTACCCGTTACCAGTCTGGCTGCAGTGTTCTGGATGACTTGTAGATGAGAAATCTGGTATTTCTGTAGTCCTAGATAGAGGGAGTTTGCGTAGTCGAGTCTGGAATTGATTAGTGTTCCAACTACTACTGCTGTGTCTTTCGGGATGAAGGGGATGAGTCTACGCAGCAAGCGGAGAAGATAGTGAGATCCACTGACTACGGCTCCTATTTGTGCGTCCATAGTCATGTCTGAGTCAAAGGTAACTCTGAGGCCTTTTACTTTAGTGCTTGGGGAGATGGTTTGTCCAAAGAAGATGGGAGGAGTCCATGTCGTCCTAGAAGTTGTCTTCCGGTTTGCGTGGAGAAAGATAAGTTCTGTTTTGGATGCATTGAGTTTAAGGGAGTTCTCCATCATCCAATTATCTATCAATGACAGGCATTTTTTGAATCTGTGATATTAGTCTTTTTTGTTGGTGATGCGAAGATAAAGTTGAGTGTCGTCCACATAGGAGTGGTAGAACAGGTCTTGTTTTCCCAATGATTGTGAGGAGTGAGCGGAGGTTGAAGAGCACGGTCGACAAGGGTGATCCTTGAGGGACTCCACATGTAACGGTGCAGGCTTCTGAAGTGAAGGCTCCTAGTTTCACTGTCTGGGATCATTTTTCTAGGAATGATGCGAACCATGGTAGATCTGAGTCTACGATTCCATCTACTTCTGTGAGACGAGTGAGTAGAATTTTGTGGTCTACTGTGTCGAAAGCTGCACATCGGTCCAGCAGCACCAGGAGACACGATTCTCCTTCGTCCGCTTCGTCACTGACAGGGTAATGGTTAACACTAGGGGGCAATCAAGGGATTAAATGTGTTACCTAGGGAGTGATTCTAACTGTGGGGGGAGGGGACTGACTGGGGAAGGTAACAAATCGGTGTTCCTCTGTACAAGAAACACATGATCAGCCTCCTCTCCCCTGAGACATTGCAGCCGTCGGGAACACGCATCGGCGCGTGCACCCCCTAGACGTCCGGGAAGCCCAGGACATTTTATGACGCCCACCCATGATGGGAGATCCCTCCTGCAGACGTCATTTGACTATGGGCGGGAAGAGGTTATTAAATCTAACATCCCATGGCTTCCAAATGAACAAGGAAAATGCTTATTTTCCATCTTCAAAGTAACAGTAGTGAACACCGCTTGAATACTTGCACCTACAGGTAAACCTATTTTAACCACTTGACCTCTGGAATATTTACCCCCCTTTATGACCAGGCCATTTTTTGCATTACAGTACTGCATTATTTTATCTGACAATTGTGCGGTCATGCAACGCTCTACCCCCCAAAAAAAGTATGTCCTTTTTTTCCCACAAATAGCGCTTTCTTTTTTGTGTTATTGATTTATTGCGTTTTTTTATTTTGAGAAAAAAAACAATGGGCCAGATTCACGTACATCGGTGCATTTTTTGACTGGCGTAGCGCACCTCCTTTACGTTAGACTGCCGCAATGTAGCGGCGCAATGACCGTATTCTCGTTTGATTTGCGCAGGAATTAGCGCCGGTGCAACGTAATTTCAGAGGCGTAAGGCAGAGTAATTCAAATTGGGAAGGACGTGGGCGTGTTACATTGAAATAAGCCGTGACCCCATGCAAATGAAGGGCCGGCCGGCTCTCGCATGCGCACATGAAGCAGACCATGGTCAGCACCTCTGTGCGCATGCTCACAACTCGGATACGGCACAATCAGTGAAATTGGAAGTGGACCCGGGCAACTTAGTGAACTACGCAGACAGCATAAATAGACAGACACAAACACACTTCCTTTGCAAAAGTACATCCCTTTGTATCCCTTCCTATACAGCAAGGTGCTTTTGTTCTGTTGTTTATTAGCGTTTGTTTGTTTGTTTATGACGTGTCTTTGAGATATTTGGGGACTGTTTTGAGTGATTTTTGTCTTTTATGTGTTTTCTTTGTTGTTATTTTGTTTAAATTATATTTTTGCTGGGCATTTTTTATTTTTGCTGGTCAATTTTTTTAGCATATTTGAATAGCAAATCAATGGTGTGTCTAGCGCAGTTTTGCGCGGACGAATGCGCCTGTCTATCGAAATTACGCCGGACAAAAAAAAGTAGATTTCTTGCGTATCTCGTTTTGGGGATGCGGCGCATCGAAACGCATGCGCAAATTTAGACTTACGCCGCGCATCTCCTGTAACGCCGGCATAATCGCTCTGTGAATCTGTGGCCCAATATTTTTTACTTTCTGCTATAAAACATATACATAATTTTTTTTTTTTTTTAATCGAATTTCTTGATCAATTTAGGCCAATATGTATTCTGCTACATACAGTATTTTTGGTAAGTTAAGCGTATACTGATTTATTGGTGCCAAAGTTATAGCATCTACAAGCTATGGAATACATTCTGGAATTTGTACTTTATTTTAAAAAAAATACTAGCAATGGTGGCGATCCGCGACTTATAGCGGGGCTGTGATATTGCTGCAGACATTTGGATGCTAACTGACACTTTTGAAATTTTTGGAGAACCAGTGATACTAATACAGTGATCAGTGCTAAAAATGTGCAATGTCACTGTACTAACGACACTGACATGAGAAGGGGTTAAACATCTAGTGCAATTATGGGTTAAATGTGTGCCTAGCCAGTGTTTTGGTGTACTGTGTGAGGTGCTTTTACTAAGGCAAGTAATGGATTTTCTCTGCTGCCCATATCTGTTTGAATACAAGAAAGAATATTGCTTGCTTTGGAAATCGCAGCTTGGCATTACATGCTTTTATTAAACTTATGATCTACCAAAACCCCCAGATCCTTTTTCACCACTGATTCTACTACCCCTAGTATGTATGATGCCTGAATATTTGTAGCCCACAAGTGCATAAGTTTACATTTATCATCTATGTGTTTTATTAAACTTTCCAGTATTTTCCCAATTGTATAAGTTAAACTAACAGGTCTATAGTTACTTGGTAAAGATACTGACCCCTTTTTAAATATAGGTACCTTTAATGCATTCTCTGCATTAAGATAAAAAAACGTCCATGATCAGCTCATTTCACCCCCTCTTAAATACCTTTCGGCCGCTATTGTGACCCAGCGATATGTCTGTTGGCAGCAGTGCTGCTCTCTCTCTTTATTATTATTATACAGAATTTATATTATATAATTTATATAGGCCACACCACATTGGGGGCTTAATCTTGAGGCTCTATGATTGGCCCCTGGGTCTATACAGTAATTTGGTAAGAAAGGTTTTCTATTTGAAAAAAAAATAACAAAAATTAAGGAAAGGGTTGTTTTTTTTTTTCAATAAAAAAAACTCAGTTATTATTTATTTACTTAGTAAAAAAGAAAAAAAAACTGTACCACTGTTACACTCTATTTGTGTGAAAAACATGATAAAAATGTCACATGGGTACAGTGTTGCATGACCACACAAACATTCAAAGTGTGACAGCGCTGAAAGCTGAAAATTTGCCTGGGCAGGATGGGGTTAAAAGTGCCCGGTATTGAAGTGGTAAATTTGTCATGATGCTTCAATATGGTATCCTTTAAAGGCAACTGAAAAAAAACAAAAAAAAGTTGTAGATCCCCCTGTGCTTGGGTGTGAAAAACAAATATGCATTCTGAGGTCACAGCAGCAACCCTAGGTGATTTTTTTTCAAAATAAAATCTTCAAAATCTTATTTGCTCTTAAGTACTTTCAAATGACATTCGTCAAAGCCTCTGTAGGCATTCTTGAATCTACTGACAAGATTTTTCATACAATTATTTGTACAAAAATCTACCACTGTATGGTCAGTGTGAGGCCCTGGATTGGCCATAGGGCAAACCGGGCACCTGCCCGGTGGCCCGCAGCCACCGGGGCCACCAGGCTGCAAGTCCTTGCATGGCACAAGGCTCTTTGAGCCTGCACCGCTCATTTAGCCTCTCCGCGTTCGCCCAATGTCCCCAGCCATCGGCGCCGAGGGGACATAAGCATAGAGGGGGGAGGAGCTAGATGAGAGCCTCATGGCCGACCGTATTGGTCTGCCGTCAGTGCCGAGGGCATGACTGCAAAGGGGGGGGAGCCAGAGCAGAAACCTGCTGCTGACGATTTGAAGCTGGATAAAAGAAAACGTGAGTACAGCCCCCCTATAACCTACATAGGAGGAGCAGTGGGGGGCGGCTGCATATAGAACAATCATTCTCTCCATCTTCCTCCATCATGCATGGAATGCCTGTTCTGTTTTATTATCAATTAACATTCAATAGAAAATACGGCTACTAAAAGGAACTACGTTATATAAAAAAAAATATCTATGATTCTTAGCTCCACAAATTTTTTTGCTCTATTCTCGCAGAACAAATGAGCATCCGCTAACGTCCGTGATGACCTGCCTCCGCAAAGATCAGTTTTTTCAGACGGAAGAAAACCCTATTTTTCTTCTGTCTGAAGGATCGGATCGGATGAATACGGACACGTGGTCCGTATTCATCCGATTCCCCATAGGGGAGAGCGGAGGGAGACAGGGCGGTCCCTGCACAGTGTGCGGGGACCGCCCTGTCTGCCGACAGCTCACCAGGGATCCCCGCTGAGCCGACGAACACACACGGGGCGGATCGAAAAACGGTCCGCTCCGTGTGAAAGGACCCTAAGGCTTTCATCTCAGGTTTATGCTTTGTTACTATATAATGTACTTGCTAACAGTATAAATGGTATATCAACCTCAAAAAAAGTCTTCCATTCTTCCATTGCTTGAGGAGCGGCATTTTGACATCCTGTAACACTGTAGCAAAAATCTGATTCAAATTCTTCTGGGTGGGATATGTCTATATCATATGCAGACCCTGGAAGTAAACCTGCATCCAAAGCTCCAAGAAATGGCACAACAGACAAATAATAATTCATGCCTGGAAAAACAAAAATATAAAAAGGTTATAAATATTAGTGATATTTGTAAAGACAATACAAGACTATGTCCATGATGAAATCAATGATGAACAGATACATATACATTTAGAGAAAAGAAAACAGATGTAGAGCTGCTAGCTGTAGAGATCAATCAGATTTCTAATTTACAGAGTTAGGTTACAAAAAGACACATCCCCATTATCTTCAACCAAAAAACAAAAATACATAAATTAAAAGTCTGTTTTAATAGAATCCGAAACCCACAGCTGATCCAGGGAAGGGTGATGTAAAACGTATAAAGCATGATCCAACTCTAAGGCCGCGTACACGCGATCGGTCAAAACCGATGAAAACGGACTGATGTTCAGTTTCATCGGTCCAAAACGATCGTGTGTGGGCCCCATCGGTCAGTTGTCCTTCGGTCCAAATACAGAGAACTTGCTTTAAAATTGAACCGATGGACGCCTGACCGATAGGTCAAAACCGATCATTTGTATGCAAAGGCATCGATCAAAAGGCGGCGCGTGCTCAGAATCAAGTCGACGCATGCTTGGAAGCATTGAACTTCGTTTTTTTCAGCACGTCATGTGTTTTTCGTCACCGCGTTCTGACACGATCGTTTTTTTAACCGATGGTGTGTAGGCACATCAGACCGTCAGTCAGCTTCGCCTGTTAACCGATGAAAATGGTCCTTTCATTCAAAGTTACATAGCTAGTCAGGTGGAAAAAAAAACTACAAGTCCATCTAGTTCAGCCCTTAAATAAATAAAAAAAACAGGAAGGCAAAAAACCCCAGCAAAGCATGATCAAATTTGCTCCAGCAGGGGAAAAAATTCCTTCCTGATCCCCCGAGAGGCAATCGGATATTCTCTGAATCAGCTTTACCTATAAATGTTAGAATCCAGTTACAATATGTACATATCTCCTCTCCATGGATCAACAGCCAGAAGTGATATTTTTTTATAAATATCAATGTTTGTGCAGGCCGGGCCAGTACTAGGTTTTTTGCGCCCTAGGCAAGACCAGCTACTTGTATCCCCCCCCCAAAAAAAGTTTTAACTTCCCAAAATTTGAACCTTGGCTTGTGGTTGTGATGTATTAACACAATATAAAAAAAAATCAATAACCGGCATTTAGACACCTCCTGAACTCCTGATAGTAGCCACTTTACCGCACTTTAACCACTTCAGCCCCGGAAGGATTTACCCCCTTCCTGACCAGAGCACTTTTTGTGATTTGGCACTGCGTCGCTTTAACTGACAATTGCGCGGTCGTGCGATGTGGCTCCCAAACAAAATTGGCGTCCTTTTTTTCCCACTAATAGAGCTTTCTTTTGGTGGTATTTGATCATCTCTGCGGTTTTTATTTTTTGCGCTATAAACAAAAATAGTCACTATTTTGAAAAAAATTCAATATTTTTTACATTTTGCTATAATAAATATCCCCAAAAAATATCTAAAAAAACATTTTTTTTCCTCAGTTTAGGCCGATACATATTCTTCTACATATTTTTTGTAAAAAAAAATCGCAAATAGCGTTTATTGATTGGTTTGCGCAAAATTTATAGCGTTTACAAAAAAGGGGGTAGTTTTATGGCATTTTTATTAATATTTTTTTTTTACTAGTAATGGCGGCGATCAGCGTTTTTTTTCGGTACTGCGATATTATGGTGGACACATCGGACAATTTTAACACATTTTTGGGACCATTGGCATCTTTATAGCGATCAATGCTATAAAAATGCATTGGATTATTATAAAAATGCCATTGGCAGTGAAGCGGTTAACACTAGGGGGCAGGGAAGGCGTTAAGTGTGTTCCTGGGTGTGTTCTAACTGTATGGGGGGTGGCCTCACTAGGGGAATCACTAATCTTCTGTGCATACATTGTATGAACAGGAGATCAGCGTTTCCCCGCTGACAGGACCGAGAGCTATGTGTTTACACACATAGCTCCCGGTCCCCGCTCTGTAACGAACGAGCGCGCGTGCCGGCACGATCACGCCCGCCGGCGCGCGCGCGGGACTCGGGGGGCGTGCGCGGGCCGCCGGCGGCGTGCACGCACCCCCTAGCGGCCGCAAAAGATAGGACATAGAGCTACGTGCTCTCGCGCAGCAGTGCCGATCTGCCGCCGTAATATGACGGCGGCTGGTCGGCAAGTAGTTAAAATGTGGTCCAAAGCGGATCACTTTTTAGAGTTTTGGCTAGTGTAAACCTATTGTACAGCCATTGTAATGCCACCAATATTCTTGCTCTTTCAACATGGTGAGGATACTGTACACTGACACATTTGCTGCACAGGTGTCAGGTTACTTTCACCCTGTTACAAAGGACAGAAAAATGGGTGGTATTACAATGATATTACAATGTTTTTAAAGGGGGGCACAGGCACTTCTAACAGCTCCTTGTGTTTCCAGAGAAACACATCTGTTTGCTTTCTTCTCCCTCACCTCGATCATTGGAGGATCTTCACTGCACAGTTTAGGAGATTGAGTGCAGGCTTCTCCCTCATCAGAGCTGTGCTTGCTCCATCCCACACCTGCACTACAGAAGTCCGCAGGATTTACTTGCAGAGATGTAGAGTGAACCTGTTTACCTATTGGCCTGTAGGCTAACCCCCGCTACCCTTTCAGTTAATGTGTAGCTGAACTTTTCTCAAATGTCTCTGGTTAATCCCCACATACACTAGTCAGGTGCTAGCCCAGCTCGGCTGAACTTCCAAAAATCCTTTTATTGAAGCTACCTCTTTGTCCCCTGCTCCATCTGTCATCCACCAATCATATGAAGCTTCAATAAGAGGATTTTTGGAAGTACAGCCGTCTGCAATTATTTTTCACATACTTTTCTATACAACTTATACGAGACAGGTTTTGGTTGTGACAGAAAAAAAGGCTGTGCTGCTTTCTGGTAGTTTCGCAGCAAACCTACTTACTGAATCATTGATGAGTTTCGCAGCTGCCTACTTACTGAATCATTGATGAATGCTTTGGGGAGGGGGGGTTTGGACCCCCTGACTCCCCCTCTTATCTAAGCCCCTGGGCAGTGGCTGCAACCTGCCTAGTTCACCAAGTGGTAGAACCTGACCTGTTCCCAGAGAATAAAAAGACAAATGTGATATGAATAAAAAAATTGCCCCTATGAAATGTAAAAAAGAAAAAAAGAAAACTACATTTACAGTAAACAGCTTTTATTGAGATTTTCATCTAAATAAAATACAGTGGTAACAAGTTACAGACAATGCACAATAAATAGTCAACAATGAGACATTGTTCCTTAATGTACATCATGGGAGAAACTTATATAAAGTCCAAGAGCAAGTAGGGGTATCGGTAGTAGAACAAACGGGCAGAAGCAACTGATTTTCTACTGACAATCCATATAATAGAATAAGAAACATACTTTTGTAAAATTCAAAATGTCCTTTCTGCTTCATTACCTTGTACCCGCTTTATCCACCATGTCTGTAATGGGCATATTGTATAAGTATGGACAAGAAGGTAATTCTGTTTTAATGTATTAGTAATATTGTAAAATTGCAGTAACATTTTTTGCCCAAAATCACACAATAAGTCAATAAATGTTTTGCCCACAAGCACACAATAAGCCAACATCGTTTTTTATTATTTAGACAGCTTGTCTGACATGTCATGATATATGCATGTTTATTTAGTACTTTCTGTTCCTATAAATTACAGTACTATCATAAAACCAGAATCATTTACATAAGATTTATTAAAACACAGATAATTTTATGACAAATTCTTTAAAGTAAACTGTCAATCGCTTCTGCTGTTTTCAACATAATTTGAGCTTTTAGTTTGAGCTTGTGTTGAGCTTGTGTTGATTAAAATTACATTTTACACAGGAATAAACCTCTTCTTCCCAGGAATCGTTGATATCTAGGTGTCCAATAATTATATAAACAACTTATATACCTAATAGTTTCTTTCATTTTTTTTTATATATTTTTATATTTTATTCTGATTTTTTTTTTATGGTTTAGCTCATTTGCTTTGATTATCATTTCATCCTTACAGCAGTATTAAAACACAAAATATATCATTTTATATTGCAGCTTACCATTTCTTAAATGTGATGGCTTTGTTCGTTTTTTTTAATCTATTTTTTTTAAACTGGTTATCCAGCCAGTAACATATTTCCCTTCTTAGGGTGTCTCCATCCCACTGGAGGAGCAATGGAAACACATTTAGACACATTTAGACAACAGCATTGGCAATCTGGGAAGAAAGTAGTAGATGTACTAGCAGATTTAGTTGGACTTGATTGAAGAAAAAAATCAATACCTGGATTTCAGTTGTAAAGTGTTAGGTGGAGTTCATCTTTTTTTTTTTTTATATAGTTACATTGATCCAAGCTGGATCAATATAAGTATGCTTATACCATACCTGTGGAATCTCATAGTAGAGAATCACTGTAGTGGTCAACGCTACTTCAGTGATCACTGATGTCTATCAGGTCCCATGCCAAGTGATCCCACCCTGTTGTGTGACGATAACAAATGCATTTTCACTATGGTCAAGCTACAGTTTCTCCCCGCTAATCAGGAGGCAGGTCGTGAGACCTGTTTCACAATTGGCCAAAGCACAAGGCGATCCTATTGGATGCCTAGCGTTTCGGAAGAGGAGACATGCTGGAGCCTGAGCCGCTGCTGCACACCACACCACAGCAGCCTGCACAGAACCAGTAAGTGCTGGTGATGCTGCTGCCTGCATGGAGGAAGAGGAGGAGAGAAGAGCACACTGCCGCTGCCTGCATAGAGGAGGAAGAGGGGAGAGCACACTACCGCTGCCTGCATGGAGGAGGCTTGCCAGACATCCTGGGGGGGTGCAAGCAGCTATCACTGGCACGAGCTCCCCGGCTGCCCCTGATGCAGGGGGGGTGCATCAGTGCTGCACTGCAGGGGGTTGCAGGTGGTAGTGCTGGTTGTTTGGCCCCCAAAGAGAAAAAACTCACCAGCCACCACTGTGGGGTTGCCACTAAGAGTCGCACATCTAGGTGTCCTGGAGTGATGAGGAGAGTTGCAACTCCTGGTTGGAGTCCAGGCTGAGGGTGCCACTCTCCTCACCACTCCAGAACACCTAGATGTGCGACTCCTGGGGGCCACCTCATTGTAAGCATTTCTGCGAGTATTAAATAGTTTGTCTCAGTCCTTAAACGAGGGCCGTCTAAATAGCATCATGTGCCCCTGGGCAAAGTGGAGCAGACTGGTAAGGGCCCCACTGCATTAATTTATGCACCTACTTCCAATAAAACGTTTAAATAGTTGATAGAATTAAACATACATTTATTAGTACGTTCAATAAAATAGATTTTAGACAATTAAACATGTCATAAGTGAAAGACTCAACACAAAGGGCACAGTACAGGGGGAAGGCAAAAGGGCACAATACTGGGATCAGGAGGGCACAGTACAGGTTCCAGGAAGCTGTACAGAACACAGCCATCCCAGGACAGCTTAATAAAAAGCGTGACTATACCATCAAATCTGGGACAGTTTGCAAGTATGATGTAATGCAAGATTTTCATGGGGCCCCCCATGCACCTTGGGCCCCTGGGCAGTTCCTGGGGGTGCCCATTCATTAATACAACTCTGCCTAAAACTACTAATTAGACAGCATGGTCTGTCAAATGAAGTTAAAAAATAACAGAATGGCCAGATCAACAAGTGAAAGCTGCAATCTAATACATTTTTGGTTTTGGATTTAATACTGCTATAAATCTGTTATCTAACGCCATGTATTTCTCTTCATTTTTGAACAGAGTGGGCCAGTCTCAGCCTTTGTTTCAGATAGTGGGGAAGAATTATAACCTACGCCAGGTGTTTTTGGTGTCCCTTTTAAGGAGATTTACTGTTTCGGTCTGTCCTGGGGACCAATATCACAGGTAATAAAAATTAGGGAAAATGCTAATTGTTTCGTTGTCAACAGAACAGGAATAAAAGGAGGAGATGTCAATGGAGAAACCTTTTCTGGTAACAACTGTGTAAAATGGGAATTTCACACACTGTTTCTGGACAGGAAGTAAGGACTTATTGCTGTGTTTCAGGACAGGAAGTAAAAGAAAATCTATTTCATGGGAGTTTTGGGGTATACAGTAAATACTTGTTGTTGAACAGTTGTTGGAGCTCACCTTTTTATGCAGCAGCCCACCCCAATGCTTTCGGATAACTTAAAAAGCACCAACGCACCACAAAGTTACTCATGGGAGTTTTGGGGTATACAGTAAATACTTGTTGTTGAACAGTTGTTGGAGCTCACCTTTTTATGCAGCAGCCCACCCCAATGCTTTCGGATAACTTAAAAAGCACCAACGCACCACAAAGTTACCTCCTAGTTGTATAGTATAAAAAAAAGCTAGGCTAAATTCACCTCAATTGTTTGCACCACACTACATTGTCAATCAAATGTTAATGATTCTGTATCACTGGCCAATTTGTACCAAGCTATATCTGTAATTTTTTGGGGAAGACACCTTCTAATGCCTTTTAGACCTGTGGCAGCTTCTACTCTAGCAAGCGTTGTAGCTCCCATTAAAAAAGCATGTCACTGCTAAAACTACCTGAAATAAAGCTTTTTTTTTTCAACGGAAGTTAATCAGATTGGGATGCTGCTGGTGCATGTAAGGCAAGCACAATGTACAGGAAAAAATTGCACAGCCAAATATGATATTCTAGACTATGCTGGAGCTGAGGCTGTCTATGAAAATTATACTGTCCTGTAACACTCTGTTCAGCTTTAAGGCATGCCCCAAGCCTGCAAAACCATGTATTTGTGTGCACAATGCAAAATGCAAAAAAAAATAATATATTTTACAGCAGTTATCCATGTTAGTCAAAAAGCAAGTACCAATTAAAATAATGGCACTCATAAAAAAAAACAGAACCTAAAGAGAAAGCAGGTTTTTGGGCTAAAAATTTGGTATTTACTTAGTTTAAGCTCATTATCACTTGTGGAAGAGCCTGTTTGTCACATTTAGGGGTCAGGCTCAGAGACCAGCAGCTATAACAGTAGAAAGGCTCCCACCAACCAACAGCATACGTACACCAGCAAGTCATCCTGGAGGATGATGTTGGCTGAAGCTTAGGGTCTAAGCACTAATGGGATTTCATCAGAGCTCATAATGGTGAAGATGAATTTAGCTGCATGCTAGTACCAGGTCGCAGTCTTCAGGATTTCCCCACCAGGCGATCAGCAAGCTGAGGACCAGTAGCAGATATTGCAGGTAGGGATCAAGCCTAAGAGTAGTCAGTAAACAAGAAAAATGTTGCAAAGAGGTTGCAAGTTGGAATCAAACAGAAGCCTAGTCGAGGAACAAGGTAAGGTAACGAATGATTGCAGGTTGAGTCAAGTGGAAGCATAATTGAGGTACATACCAAGTTTAGTAATGTGTGATAGTGAAGACAAAGATAGGCAGCAGTAGTGAAAGAAGCAAGATATTGGCTGGAGAAGAGCCCGATAATCTGGCAAATAGGAAGTGCAAAGACAAGGTTTATATAGGAAGTTCATGGGAGGAGGCTCAGCAAAAAGATCGTCTGCCAGATACAGCAGATATCATGGGTTCAGATGCTGGTCTTGACATTGTTACTGCATAATGTATTCTGAAACCAAGAAAAAACTGTCTGGGTCCAGAAAGAAGAGACTATCAGTGATAAAAAAAAAAAACTGAAAATTGTATACTCATCTTTATGTAATTTTTCTTTCCAGGTGCATCTTGATGACAGCAAACAATGGGTTGTGGCTCCAACCCTGCAACCTGTTAGGACTGGCTAACTACAAATCAAAGACAGACCCAGCTTGCAGCATTCTCTGTAACTCTCACCTATTTTGTCGGAATTTGTATCCTGCTTGAATATGCACTAGGAAAGTGAAAAATTGCGAAAAAGGTAAAATTTTCACTTTTCCTGGCACATCATGGCAGCATACAATTGGAACTAACTCACCATACCGGAAGGGTGCAAGAAAAAATTTGTAAGGATCAGTAGCGCAGTTATGCATCTGCACAACAAATTTTCCAAATTTTACTGTAGTGAGTTTAAGTGGTTGTAAACCTTCTTGTTTTTTCACTTTAATGCATCCTTGCAGTCACTGCCCCCCCCCCAAGCCCCCAATCTACTTATCTAATCCCCGAATCTCCATGGGCGCGATCCCGCGTTGTTTTCCCCCAGGTCTTGTCGGCACTTCAATGGATGATTGAAAGGAGCGCAGCCATTGACTCCCGCTGCTGTCAATCAAATCCAATGACGTGGCCACCGGAGGCGGGGCCGAGTCATACATTTGGTGTCTATGGACGCTGATTGTATGGCAGAGGAGCACGCCCACAAGGTAACCCCCTGGGGAGACTGCTTCCCAGAGGGAGTTAGCTCTTGCAGGGAGGAGCTGTAAGAGCCACCGTGGGACCCCAGAAGAGGACGATCAGGGCCACTCTGTGCAAAACGAACTGCACAGTGGAGGTAAGTATGATATATTTGTTTAAAAAAAAAATCGGAACCTTTACAACCCCTTTAAGCTGATTTCAATTAAGTCTTAATAAGCATAATGAAGGAATTCTGAGATGACCATATTGTTAACTTGTAAATAGCCTTAAGAGACACTTAGGACTGTGCTTTCCACGGATTTGGCACTGCCCTGGTTAATTGTGCTCTTAAGTCTTCCAGAACAAGAAGGTCTTGTGAAGACTAGGCTCTTTTAATTGTCCTAACTATCCAGGAGGTGATTGTATATGTTGATGCTGACTGCCCCCCCCCCCCCCTTAAAGTTGATGTAAACCCGATTCATGAAATTTTAGCTGGGCACAGTAATGAAAAAGTATTTGCCCCTTCCTGATTTTTTTTTTTTGCAAATTTCTCACACTTAATAATTTAAAAGCTGCATCTTGGATTTACTTATGTTATCTTTGTGTAATATTAAATGATTCAGATCATCAAACAAATTGTATTTCATTTATTAAGGGAAAAAACTGTTCAAACCTGCCTGGCCCTATGTGAAAAAGTAATTGCTCTCTCCCATGCTGAATCATGAATGAACTGTGATTAACCACAATTTTTTGAAAGGCTGAGTTAAATTTCACTTGCCACACCCAGGCCTGCTAACTACCAGACCTGTTGAATCAAGAAATAACATAAATATAAAGCCGCGTACACACGGCAGAGAACCTCGACGGGCGGAACGATGTGTTCTCTGCCGGCCGTCAGATTCGGTGACCCGCCCGTCGGGAATGGCAACCAGCCATTCATTCAGGTGGGCCGTCGAGCAAATAGAGAACATGCTCTCTATTTCTGCTCGACGGCATTCCCGACGGGATGCTCGCCGAGAGCGTACACACGGCCGAGGTTCTCGCTGGAATGCAGCTTCCAGCGAGGTTCTCGCTGGTTTCCAGCGAGAACCTCGGTCGTGTGTACGCCGCCTCAGCTGTCTAACAAAGTGAAGCACGCTAACAGATCACGAAAACAAATGGAAAAATAAAATACGGACAGCCGCACTTCAAAAAACCTTGATGGTTGTCTTTATTTAAAAAAGGAAAAATGCACTACAAGTCATAGCACACAACACGGGAGTAAAACAGCTGACGTTTTTCGCACTATAAATTAGTGCTTAATCATAGCTTATCACGAAAAGCCATACATTATGCCACAATCTGAAAAATTTCAAGACCAGGTTAGAAAGAAAGTAATGTACATGTATCGGTCTAGGAAGGGTTTCAAAGCCATTTCTAAGGATTTGGAACTGTAGTGAACCACAGAGAGAGCCATTCTAACCAAATGGAGATATCTTGGAACAGTGGTGAACCTTCCCAGGAGTGGCTGGCTTACAAAAATTACTCCAAAAGCATGACAATGACTCATCCAGGAGGTCATAAAAGAACGCAGAACAACATCTTAAGAACTGCAGGCCTCACTTGCCTCAGGTAAGATTAGTGTTCATGATTCAACAATAAGAAAGTGACTGGGCACATACAACATCTCATCTGCAACCCCCCCACTGGCCTCACACTTAGGAGATCCCAGGTTCTCATATATCGATACCAATGTGCCGTTTTATCATTACTGGATACGAAACAAACTGATTACCCTTAAATCCTTGATGATAGACAACAAATTTCCCTCCTTTCCTATGATTCAAGCCAAATTTAAACTACCAGATTCTGAAGTTACTCATTACAATTGGATACGTGACTTCTATACTACACACTACTCTATTCAAATCTCTCCCCCTAGCACTCCTTTTGAACACATTTGCATCACCTCCCCCAGAGATAGAGGACTTATCTCTCAATTATATAAATTTTTAAATAACTCCCAACAACCTTTGAAAACTTCCCCCATGCTCCACTGGGAAAGAGATTTAGACCTTTTCTGTAGAATTTTGGTACAAGATGTTGGATAACTTGCGTAAAAACAACATAGCCACTGCCTTTAGAGAATCCCTGTTGAAATTGTTCACTAGGTGGTATATGACTCCCTCTAAAATCCACACATTCTATCCCTCTGTCTCTCCCTCCTGCTTTAGGGGATGTCCTGAAGAGGGCAACTACCTCCACATATTTTGGAGCTGTACATTTCTACAACCTATATGGCAGGCTGTTATAGATAGACTTGAATCCTCTTCGAAATGCAAGATCGTTCTCTCTCCACGAATCTGTATCTTATTTGCAGATGCTCCAAATATCCCTCGGCCTTGTAACAAACTTCTTCACTCATTAATTGGTGCTATCCAATGGATGATAGCTTTAAACTGGAGATCACACAACCTGCTGTGGTCCCAAGTCCTATCCAGAAAGGAGTCTATCAGACTTACTGAAAGGATCCATCATACGCTTTCAGATACTATGCAATCCTTTGACAAAAAAAGGGTATACTGGTCTCTCCCACAATAACAACCTCCACCAGGAGGATTAGATTACCACTAGTCCCCCCCACATCTTTTAATCTTCCTATCTGTAGTCTCCACGCTACTATACTCCTTATAATATATACTTACAATCAAATGATCTTCTGTATGTAATTCCTGTACATTGCCATGCCACATTGTATAATATTTTCTGTATGTAATGCACTTCTGTTATGATTTAATTTTCCAATAAAGCTTTCGTAAACAAAAAAAGAAAGTGACTGGGCAAAAATGGCATTCATGGGAGAGTTTCAAGGCTACGAGGAGAAGCTTTAGGCGCCTATATATCCCTCCTGGCAAAAGAGGGAAAAGACCCTACAGTATGCTCTAGTTTCAGGCCAATATCCTTAATCAATGAAGACATGAAAATATATGCGAGGATACTGGCAGAGAGACTAAAAATCCTTATGCCAGAACTTATAGGTGAAGATCAAGCAGGTTTGGTCCCCGGAAGAGAAACAAGAGATAATATCTTAAAAACAGTCCTTTTAATACATGAAGCAAAGAAAACTAAAAGCCCAGCCCTGTTCCTATCAGTCGATGCCGAGAAGGCCTTTGACAGGCTGGATTGGGACTTTATGGTGCAGACTTTATACAAATTTGGTATAGGACCCTGTATGATCAAATGGATAGAAGCTTTATATTCCATACCTACGGCCCAAATTATGGTTAATGGGACCCTGTCAGAAAGATTTAGGCTATTCAACGGAACTCGTCAGGGTTGCCCACTTTCCCCATTGCTCTTTGTGCTTTCTTTGGAACCTTTCTTAACATCTATAAGAGCTAACCAGGAGATTACAGGCATAGTAGCAGGAGGACAAGAACACAAAATATCTGCTTTTGCAAACGATATCATGATATATATATAACAAATCCTACGCAAAGCCTCCCAAAAATTATGGAAGAATTGGTAAAATATGGTCAAAAACTGAAATTCTGAATATTTCGGTCCCAATGAATGAGAGTAAAAACCTCCAAAAATTATATAATTTTGGATGGAAACAAAAAGGTTTAAAATACTTGGGAATATTTTTGTCAAGATCTGATGTAAATTTATATCATGATAATTACATGCCACTGCTAAATAAAATTAAAAATGAATTGAAGAGATATCCTGCCAATAGACTGTCATGGTTTGGCAGGATAAGTGTGGTCAAAATGATGATTCTCCCTAAGGCTCTATACATATTTCAAAGTTTGCCGATAAATATCCCCAGAGCTTATTTTAAAACTCTGAGATCGATGTTACAGAAATTTGTGTGGAACAATAAAAGCAATCGCATCGCCTTCCGTGCATTAACTAGATCAAAAGAGAAGGGAGGAATATTTCTCCCAGACCTAGAGAAATACCATGAGGCAGCAATAATACGGAGGGTTATGGATTGGACTGTAGTCCCCCAGAAAAAAAAATGGGTAGAATTGGAGGCAAAAATGTGCAACTCCGAGCTAGGGCAGATCATTTGGATTCCAAAACAGTTTAGAGGGCTCCCGGAAGAAATAGCTCCGATTACAGTAGAAGCCTTGAGAACATGGGATAAGTTAATTAAAAGTATACAAGGTAAACATAATAGTCCCTTAATGCCCCTCACAAAAAAAATACTATTTCCCCCCAGGGAAAGATAACAAATTGTACTTAAAATGGACCAAAGCCCCATACCTGAGACTAAGAGATGTCATGAGGGGAAACGCCCTATGCACACTAAATGAACTGTGGGAAAGATATGGACCCACCCCTTGGGAAGTCCGGAGATATAATCAGCTGAAACACTTTGTAGATACCCTACCAAAACCTCTTAGGGGGGTAGGTAGATTAAACGTATGGGAAAAACTGGTAGAGGAAATGAGGATAGATAAACATGGAATCTACAAAATGTTAATGACGCATTTAGAGCGGGGTGCTGTGTGCCCAACAGAGAGCTGGGGATTAGAACTAAACCAACCACCGCCAGATAGAATGAGAAGTAGAATCCTGGATTATGTACACTCCACCTCCGTAGACTCACGGATAAAAGAAAAGAATTTTAAATTATTGAATAAATGGTATTATGTACCGGTGAAATTAAACAAGATGAATCCTCAGGAGACATCTTTATGCTGGAGGGACTGCGGGGAGGTGGGAACGCATGCCCACATATAGTGGCAGTGTTCGAAGATCCAGCCGTATTGGATCCAAATATTACAATTTATTAAAGAGATCAGCGGAATTGAGATTAATCTGGACCCATGGCAATGTCTGTTCCATGCTGTGACTATCCCCAGAAATAAATATAAAACAACAATTATCCCAATACTAATAAATGCAGCAAAGACTTTGATTCCAAAAAAATGGAAAGATAGGCTAGCACCCCCGATGCAAGAATGGTTAAGGGAGGTAGAAAGGATAAGAAGCATGGAGGAAGTAATGTCTCAATATAAGGAATTAAATAACCACGATACTGGAATTTGGGGAGGCTGGAAAAAGTTCAAACAATCTATGGTTTATATAGGCTACATAAGTGATGATGAAAGTACTTAGGTAATATTTGCTGGTATACGTAGGATACCCTGGGGGGATACTAGAGTGGGAATCCAAGCACAAATGCACTTTAACACAATGGGCCTTTTTTTTTTTTCTCTTTCCTCTCTCACAATTTGAGAGAGGCTTATGGGTAGTGGGACACGAGAGTTCGTCGGGTCCCCTTATGATGGGAATCAAGTATGGAGGGCACAGATAACTTGTTTGGAAATAGGGCACCCCTTCCCCCTCCTTTTTTTTTCTTCTTCTCCCCGAGGGGCAGGGAGAGGAGGGAGTAGGAAGTCTGGAGGAGGCAGGACTGTCCTTTATGGTTGTGGTATATGTAATTGTTTATTGTTGAAATTTATGTGTACAAAATGATGAATGTATTTAAGTTCAATGTTTTTTTGTTACATTTTTAACAGATATTACAAACAAAGAGCAAGCATTGGGTAATTCACATCGCAGTGTGGAAGGCATCCGGAATTACAATGCATTGGTATCTCAGACCAACTAATTGGTCTATCTCATACAAACTAATTGGTCTAGGTTTCGTCTAAAATGAAACAAAGTATAGTGGAAACATGAAAACTGAGCACCTATACGCTCCTGTGTAGGTTGGTGGCAAGGTATACTTCAAACAAACGTCATAAATTTTGAACACCAACAGTCTAAATTGTCTAACAAGTACTTGCTGGATAAAGAAAGAGAGAGGAACATAGAGTAAAAGGGGAGACATAGAGAGCGAGGAGGAGGGAAAGGAGAGAGGGGAAAGGAAAGAAAAGGGTAGGAAGGTCAAGGAAGAGAAGAAGGAGCCGTAAAAAGTCAGAAGTTCGCAGTAGAGTCAAAAATCCTTTTCCAATACACAATGTAGCGGAGGATTCATGTAGTTATCTAAGATTGATACCAGCAGTTCCAAAGTTCCCAGTGGTTGCTCATGCCAGACCTTCCACCCATGCCCGAGTCAAACATTTGTTTATAGCTACCATGAGTGTGAATTGTCTGTAGCACTTCGGCCAGGTCTGGAGGCGACGGATTCCTCCAATGACGGACCACCACTAACCTAGCCGCTAACAATATGTGAGACAGCAAAGTTCTCAGCTGGTGTGGCACCGAATCCATCTCCAGGGAGAGCAGTGCCATCCCCGTTTTCAGGTCAAGAGCGAGACCTGTCACTTGACGTATCAGCCCGAACACCAGGTTCCAGTATTGAGTAACTTTAGGACACGCCCAAAGTATGTGGTACAGTGTGCCAACACCTCCACATAGCCTCCAGCAGAGAGGGGACTCCCCAGGGGCAAACCTTGCAATGCGATAGGGGGTAAGATACCATCGCAACAGGAATTTTTGAGACAGCTCCCACAGGTTGCCGGTCCTATATATAAATCTGCAACACTCAACCCCCCTTCCCGGTCCCAAGAGGAGAGAGATATATTAGGTATGAACAGTGACAGAGCCGAAATGGGGATCTGTAAAGGTGAGGATTGTAGTTCAGGGAATGGATGTAGTGCAAGTAACTTCCAAGCGATCAGTGCACCCCGAATTGTTGGACATAGTAAGGGAGATGATCGGGGCAGGAAGGTACTAGTTAGAAGATAGTTGTAGAGATTCCCCCCAGGGATCTGGTGGCCTTCTAACATGGACCAGAGAGTAGGCGCTGAGGAGGGGAACCAACCTTTCAGCTGGGCGAGGATAGAGGCCAAATGGTAATCTCTAATGTGCGTGTGTCCTATTCCCCCCGCTGACCTATGTTTGACAATCCTGCTAAATGCACAACGAGCCCTCTTGCCTCCCCATAGAAATTTGTTGATCAGGGATTGCAAAGAGGAAAAGAAGGAGGCAGGGGCTGGGATAGGTAAGGTCCTAAAGATGTATATTATTTGGGGGAGGATTTGCATCTTGAAGGCCGCTAAGCGGCCCGACCAAGAGAGCTCAAATCTCGCCAGATTTTTTTATTTAGATGGGAGTGATTGTAGAAGGGGATAGTAATTGCTTTTAACTAACTCAGAGGACTTGGGGGTGAGGGTAATACCTAAATAGGAGATCCCCGTGTCCCTCCAGACATATGGGAATCGTGTACTTAAGGACAGTCGAAGCTCCGGAGGGATGCCAATTCCCAGGATGCATGACTTGAAGTCATTGACCTTATAGTATGACACCGAAGAGAATAGATTCAGCACTTCTTGAACTGAGGATAGAGAGGATTCCACATCTGTAAGCATCAGGATGATATCATCCGCGAAGAGGCTTATAGGGCCAGATTCAGGTAGATCAGAGCATCTTTGCTCTGGAGTAACGCATCTCATTTACGTTACGCTGCAGAAATTTTAGGAGCAAGTGCTGTTATTCATGAAGCACTTGCTCCTAAAGTTGCGGCAGCACATCGCAAATGAGACAGCGGAATTCAAATTGGGCGGGTACGGGGCGTGTAGTATTCAAACTACGCGCGATCCCGCGGCGAACATACTGCGCATGCGTCGAGTGTCAATGCGATTTGTTTTTTGTTTTTTGTTTTTTTTCCGACGCGATGACGACGCCTATACCTAACATAGGATATTCCACTAGGGGGCTGCTTTATCTTTACGCCGCGTATCGCTTACGGAAACGTCGTAAAGTCACTGCGTCGCGCCCGAAAACGATCGTGAATTTCCGACTCCCGCTGATTAACATATTTTTTCAGCGTTAATCAGCGGGAACGCCCCCGGCGCCATTTTTAAGTTGAAGTAACGATGCGATGGCGAAATTCAATTACGCCGATCGCATCGGAACTCCAACCCGGCGTTTCTTGTTTTCTGGTTATAGAAAACAGAAACGCCGGCTTAAAGTGACAGTTAGGCTGGCGGATCACTGCATCCGCCAGCCTAACTCTTCATGAATCTGGCCCATAGTGTGCGTTGAATCTCTGCTTTTAAACCCCTTAATCCTAGGATGAGAGCGAATGTACGAGGCCAAAGGCTCCATAAGTAAATTAAAAATGAACGGGGATAATGGGCACCCCTGGCGGGTCCCATTAGAGATATTGAAGGGGGAAGACAACATGCCGGATATATACACCTGTGCCGAGGGGTTAGTATAAAGCGCCATTATCGCAGAATGTATTCCTCCCCGTAAATCCGAATTTAGTAAGGACTTTGGCCAGGTATACCCAGTGTATTCTATCAAACGCCTTCTCTGCGTCCAAGGCAAGGAGCAGAGAAGGCGTTTTGGTCGAATTTGCTGCATGAATAATGTTTATCAGGCGCCTCGTAGCGTCTGCCGATTGTCGTCCCTTTGTGAACCCTGATTGATCCATATGGATCAGGGACGGCAACAAATCCACTAACCTATTCGCGATGAGTCTGGCATAGAGTTTCAGATCGTTGTTTCAACAGAGAGATCGACCTGAAGTTCTGTGGTGTGGTCGGCTCCTTCCCCGGCTTCGGGAGCGCCACAATGAGAGCACGTAGCATCTCAGCTAGGAAGGATGAGGAGGAGACAGCAGCGTTATATACATTAGACAAGTGTGGGGCTAAATCCAATTTAAATGATTTAAAATACTCCCCAGTGAACCCATCCGGTCCCAGAGATTTGTTGATAGGAAGAGAGTCAATAGCTTTTAAAATCTCCGGGACCGTGAAGGGTGAGTTGAGTTCATCCAGTTGAGTCGATGTAACTCGGGGGAGAGCAACCTGATCCAGAAAAGCAGAAATAATGGATTCGGTCGGTTGGGCCGTAATACGGTCCTCTTTTAGGTTATAAAGGGAATTATAATAGCAACTGAATGCATCTGCAATGGCCTGTGGATGGTACAGCTTTTCCCCAGAAGTAGGATGTAGGACATAAGGTATTTGGGTCTTATATCTAATCCCTCTAAGGCGATTAGCTAATAGCTTCCCGGCTTTATTGCCACTAACATAATATGACTTCTTAAGGCACCTGGAAGCCAGGTCAAAGTTGTCGAGCAGCAATATTCGCAAGTCATACCTGAGTTGCGACAGCTGGTTGGACAACGTTGGGGAGGTGGCTTTTTTGTTTTGAATTTCTAAGGAGTGAATTTTAGATAACAAATCCTGTATGTTTTGTCTCCTCCTCCTCCTGACACCAGCAGCCATTTTTATCAGCACCCCCCTCATAAATGCTTTATGGGCATTCCAAAGAGTCATGGGGCTAGTAACAGAATCAACATTATTAACATTATTAGCAAAAAAATTAGACAGCTCTTCCCGCAGACGAGCCCTGGATTCACCATCCTGGATCAGCCTCGAGTTGGACCGCCAGACAAAGCATGAATTCACGCCTGGCGAGTCGGCAATCGATAGCGTCACCGAGGCATGGTCCGACCATGTGATGTCATTAATTTTAGATGCAGTAATCTTGGGCAATAACCATTTGTCTGTGATGAAAAGATCCAGTCTAGTATAGACCTGGTGGCAAGTTGATAAAAAAAAGAAGTCTCGCTCAGACCCATTAAGGCACCTCCAAGCATCGTAGAGTTCTTGTGAATGGAAAAAGGGCTGCAGCGAGAGGCGGTGTCTGTTTGAGCAAGATGTCGAGTCTACCAGTGGGTCAGGGGGTAGATTAAAGTCCCCACAGAGTAAAAAATAGCCCTTCCGCACTTGTTTAAACTTCCTGAGGACTTGATGTAAAAAGCGGATTTGATGTTGATTGGGCGCATAGACATTCACAATAGTATATGTGGTTGAGGCGATGTCGCAGACCAAGATATGGTACCGGCCCAGGGGATCAGCTGTTTCACTGTGTTTAGTGAACGGTACCGTATCCCTAATTGCAGTAAGTACTCCACCTTTTTTAGCTGAGGCACTTGCCGTAAATACATTGGGAAACTTAGGATGAGTGCAAGAGGGCATCTTCTGCTTATGGAAATGAGTTTCTTGTGCGCAGAGCACATCACCCTTATGATGGATAGCCTCATTCCACAGGGACTTCCTCTTCACCGGGTGATTTAAGCCCTTGGCGTTAACTGTCAGGAATGTAGATGGATACATAACTTACAGTTTCCGGTGGATGTTTGCGACAAAGAGGTTTATCCGCTCTTTGGCATGCTCCTAGAATCGTTGATAGCTCTCCGGAAATTGGAAGAGATGAGGTGACTCTGACTGCAGTAGAGAGGCTCCAGATAAAAGAAGAAAGAAAAGAGAATTGAACCAAAACAAAAACAAACATGAAAGGCATCAAAGGGGTGCGGTGGGCCTGGGCTCAGTGTGTACAAACACTAGCGCAGAACGGGGGAAAAGTTTAGCTTGAAGAACAAACTCCTCAACGGGGAATTACAGCTGTGAACTAAGTAATGTATGTGTATAACTCAGCGACATTCTAGCAGTGGGAGCGGGCGTTTTTAGCATTAACCAGGTGCCAGTCATCCTTAACATGTGACGGATTTCCTGTGTTTGGGCCCTGCGATTCTCCCTCAGGGATAATGAGCCAGGATTTGAGCAGATCCAGTCCTTTAGGCAGGGAGTCAACAATGAAGTCTTTCCCCTTGTTAGTAATGATAAGTTTAGTTGGGAACCCCCACTTGTAAGCGATATTGTGGTTCTGTAAGGCCTTGGATATGGTATTCAGATTGCGCCTTCTCTGCAGCGTAAACTGGGATAGGTCAGCAAAGAACTGCAGCTCCTTGTATTGGTCAGGAACAAGATCTTTGTTACGGACTGCTCTCATCAAGCATTCTTTAATATGATAGAAATGGAGGCGCAGTATGACGTCCCGCGGCACATTGTCAGATAAATGGGAAGGTTTGGGCAGTCTGTGGATCCTGTCTATAGTGACATCCAGTGCTGACACGTCAGGCAGTATAGAGGTGATAACCTGGGTAACATGGCCATGCAGATCTAACTGCTGAATTGACTCGGGGACCCCCCTTATTTTAAGGTTGTTCCTTCTTGCCCGGTCCTCGATGTCTGCTTATTTGGCCCTGACTGCTTCCATCTCCTCATCCCTGGCATCATGTGCTTCAACAAGGCTGTTGATAGCGTCAGCGTATTCCCCCATCTTGGTCTCCACATGGTCCACTCTGGCAGACACGCTTTGTAACTCCTGGCCAAACTTGCGCATACAGGACATCATGTCACCATGGAGCGAGGTTCTGAGGGAGACCAACATGTCCTTAAGAGTGGTATCTAATACAGGCTGGTTAGTGGTGGGGAAGCGGTCAATGGTGTCAGGGAGTTCCTGGGTATCATCCCCAGAATCTAGGCCCACACTAACCTCAGAAGCAGGATTCTTGCCATCAAGCTTAGGCCTTGTCTTTTCCGGGCTCCCCGAGGCAGAGGAGGGCACAAGGGAATGTTTCCTGGCCGAGGGTGAGTTCCGTTTCGCCGCTTTCCCTTTGGGTGGATCCGTCTGTGGAGTGCTGGCTGCGGATGGTTCAGGCGGCTCGGCGCCATCTTGCCTCTGCTCCCATGCGAAATACTGTGTCAGTTTTTGAGGCCGTTGAGGGCCGTTTCGCTTGTGCGGGAGGTCAGGGGAATGTGGACGCCGAGGTGGTGTAACTCAATCGCCGCTGAGCAGGCTGTAGATAGTCGCTGTATCCCCATTGGTATCAGAGCTCCTCGCTCACGCGGCCATTCCTTGGCAGCTCCGCCCCCCATGATGAATGTATTTAAATGAAGAATTTGTTTTTGTAAGCTTCTCGAAAATGTGGCGTTGATTGTATAAATGTGGTGTTGATTGTATAAACGTTTTGAAAAACTCAATAAAAATAAATTATAATAAAACAAAGGCCCTGCTGACCAAAAAGAACACAAAGGATAATTTCACATTTTCACATAAAGCCAGACAGGTTTGAACGGCTTTTTTGCCTTAATAAATGAACCCATTATTTAAAAACTGAGGGCCAGATTCACATACAAATACATTGGCGCAGAGTATCAGAGATACACTACGCCGCCGTATTTTACTTGGCTCTACGACGAATCCAAGTAGGTTTTGGCCCGTAACATACGGCGGCGTAGTGTATTTCTCGCGGCGGAATTGAAATACGCGATTAGGGGGCGTGAAGCATTTAAATTAGGCGCGTCCCCACGGCAATCGAACTGCGCATGCTCCGTTCAGAAATTTCCCGCCGTGCATTGCACGAAATAACGTCCATACGTCATTCGTTGTTTGAGTAGCGTCGTTTACGTACATTCCTATTCCCGGACGACTTACGTAAAAAATAAAAAAAGACGTTGACATTCGACGCGGGAACGACGGCCATACTTAACATGGGCTGTCTAAAACTAGACCAGATAAAAGGTGGAATAACTTTACGCGATAAAAAGATGACTACAGATGCCGTAAGAGATTGCGAACGACGCTCGTAACTTCGTGGATCGTCGGAAAAAGCTCATTTGCATACCCCGACGCGGAAAACGACGGGAACTACACCCAGCGGCCGCAAAATAATTGCAGCGTAGATCCGAAGGCATACGAACACGTAAGCCAGTCGGATTGAAGCCCGCAGCCGTCGTTTCATGGTTTGAGGATTCAGACTAATGAAACGACGCGCGTAATTTGAAAGTACTCCGGTCTAACGCGAGATAGACCGGAGTAAGGGCTCTGTGAATCTGGCCCTGCATTTTGTATTTACTCAGGTTATCTTTGTGCAATAATAAAATTTGTTTGATGATCCGAGTCATTTAAGTGTGACAAATATGCAAAAAAAATATGCCCACAAAGGCCCCCTGGAGCACTGGGCTGGGTCGCAATGACACCCCTGCATCCTCTAGCTATGCCAATGGGTACAAAGATAGATTTGGGTTAAAGGATGCACACATCCTTTGTGCATATCCCTGCTGACCTAAAGTAACCCACCTTTTCTCACCCTTGGTAAATATTTCATGGCCATGGCCTGCCACAATCATCACATCCCACAGATAAAATATTTCCATTAATTGAGCACACTGGCGTAGCGAGGGGGGCAGGGGGGGCTCACGCACCGGGCGAAAAATTTGGGGGGCGAAATCCCGGCGTCTGGACTGGGACCGTGCCGTGCGTGTCACTTCTTTTTAATGGGAGTCATAATTAATGTCCCGACTCCCGAGGCGATTACAGCCAGGCCACCGCCGCCCTGTGATTGGGCGTATTGTGGTCATGTGCTGTGCTCACTGCCAGCGCGCCCGATCTGGCCAATCCACGATCGTGGGCGCCGGGCGCATGCGCAAAGGCTGCCGTGGTATAGAGGAGTCCCGCCCGTGCTTCTGCAGAGGGATACCGCCGCGGCGCCAGGCATCTTCTTCTGTCTTCTCCTGAGTGAGTCCTGACAGTGACAGACGGAAGAATCTCCCTCCCAGTCCCTGGCTGACAGCCTGACACTGTCTGACATCTGGCCTGGGCCCTGAGCGCCACCGCCGCGGATCATGTGCAGTGGAGGAGCTGGAGCACAAGCTCACATTGTGTAGACGAGCCAGGTAATAATGACAACAACAAGATTTACTTGTCTAGATGAATCATGAATGATGATGGTAGTAGTACTCCTCCATGTAGATAACTGCTATGCTATTTGTGAATGATTGAATCCAAGTTTCAGGGTCATATGATATTTCTAGCAGGAATGGAATAGAAATATCATATGACCATTGACCCTGAAACTTGCTTGTTGTGCAGTGAGATTTGGGCCTTTTTTATTTTATTTTTATAATTTTTGCAGCAGCAACTTTAAGGGGCAATTTAAAAAAAATGTTCGGAGCTACCTGGAAAACTGCATGTACATTTGTTCACGTGTGAATGGAGGCAACAATGGTGATGAACAAATGTACATGCAGTTTTCCAGGTAGCTCCGAACATTTTTTTTAAATTGCCCCTTAAAGTTGCTGCTGCAAAAAATATAAAAATAAAATAAAAAAGGCCCTAATCTCAGTGCACAACAAGCAAGTTTCAGGGTCGGTCATATGCCGAGTGTCAGTGACCTCAGTCAGTACTTGTATTGTGACACATTTACTATTGTCACACAGTGTGACAATAGTAAATGTGTCACAATACAAGTACTGACTGAGGTCACTGACACTCGGCACCGCACCGCCACCACACCAGCAGCACCTAGTTTGGGGAGAGAGGAGGAGACTCAGACCTCCATGCTGCCACCAGGCGCCATCACCATGCCACGTGTATGTAAATTCACATTGTTAATGCATTGCCCGACCCGACCAGGCTCACTCTCCTCTCCAGTCTCCAGCAGCAAGAAAAGTAGTACACACGCAGCATGCCATTGCCTGCCCTGAGGGCCTAAGCAGTACAGACTCATGCGCTGTTAATGTTATAATCAAATTATTGTAGGCCGCAGCAGGAGGTGGCTTTTGGCAATGGCATCATCAGGATCACTGTAATGAGTCAGTGACTCATTACAGTAACAACATGCCTCTGTCCTGATGATGCCATTGCCAAAAGCCCCTCCTGCAGCGGCCTACAATAATTTGATTACAACATTAACAGCGCATGAACTGTAGGACTTTCAACATGTAAGGGGTGAAATGATTAATCCAATGTAATGCATCCCTCAGGGCTTTTAGCATGTAAGGGGTTAAATGATTATGATTGCAAGATTAATCATTTAATCCCTTACAGTAAGGGGTTAAATGATTAATCCTGCAATAATTTAACCCCCTACATGCTGAAAGCCCTGAGGGATGCATTACATTGGATTCATCATTTCACACTTTACATGTTGAAAGTTTTGTTTCTATTGTTTTTTTCATAAGTGTTTTTTCATAAAAATGTATTGGGGGGGGGGGCGAAAAAATAAATCTGCCCCGGGCGCCCATAACTCTGGTTACGCCACTGATTGAGCATGCACATTTCAAAATTGTAGACTTATAATAAGTTGACCACCCTGAATTGGAAAGTGGCTCAATTGCACAGGCAAGAACAAGATTTTGGATGCAGAATTTGAAGATTTAATCAGGCTACACTAATTCTGCACGGATCTCCAATATTTGTCAAATAATTAACTGAAGTAAAGGATATTTTGAAAAGTAATTTTTGCCTCTCCTTTAACAAATAGGACTTCCTTTGAAATCTGTACTTGTACTCTTAACACTTCATATGATCATTTATCCTTAATTTTATAAAAGGAATTCATTATTTGTCTTTTAAATCTTTGTTTGATAAAATATTTTACAAATTAAAATACAAGTATTCCAAAACCTTTTGCTCAAGTTATGCTATATCTGATTATTTATTTGATTATGCGATAAACTATGATTTTCTACCTCAAACATAAATAAACATAGAGGTATACTTACAAGCCCACCAACTTCTCCCAGAGACTAATGTCTGGTCCTCCTCAGTGTTTGGTCCACCTTTTGCGCCAGAGTCAACTATTAAACGTCCTAGGTTTGATTAAAAAACAAAATAGTCAATTAGAATTACAAAAATATTTCAATCTGTCAGTTAGTATTGGGTAGTATCTTGTGTCCCATTCACTGGAGGTCAACCTAAGGCTGCATTTACACTCGAGCATAGCGATTTACTGGCGTTTTTATTTGAGAGCTTCAGGTGTATTTGTTTAGCCAATAGAAAGCACTAGGGAGGGAGGGGGAGGAAATTAGAGGTGGAGAGCTGCTGTTTGAGCAGAAAAGGCATGACAAAATGCTAATAAAGTCAGGCATTTGTATTGAAGTCTATGGGGCCAAAAACACTTGTGATCTGCCAAAAAGAAGCTCATGTACTTTTTTGAGCTACAAGCATTTTGCTTCAGGCGACAGAACACTCACATGTGAACAGGAGCCATTGCGATGAATGGGATTTGGCTTGCTGAGCATTTTAGAGCTACAAGCTTTACGCAGAAAATTACTTAGGAGTGAGCCATAGCCTAGGTTCACATTGGAGCGATTTGTCATGTGATTTGAGAGATCAAATCGCATGACAAGTCGCAGCCTATTGGCGGCAATGGCACTGTTCCAATCGGTGCGACACCGATTTTGTGGCACCGCACCGATTTGCAAAAGTAGTTCCTGCACTACTTTTGCCGATTTCAGGTGCGATTTCTATAGACATCTGTGCATGAAGCCACACAAATGTCTATCAAGTAGCACCTGAAATCGCGCTGACCTTGCTACTTTGAAATCGCGCTACTTCAAGTAAAGTAGCACGATTTCAAAGTAGCATCAGTGTGAACCAGGGCTTAAACAACCAAATGTAACTCTGAATAAGCAAACAATCCAGAACAAGCAGGGCAGGAGTTTTGATTGCAACCCGACTTTACTGGCTACAATGTTTAAAGACTCAGGCTGTTCTGGAGACTCAGAAAAATGATAATGCCAAATTCCTGGCTTTTTATGGCTAGAATACCTTCTAAGAAAATATTTAAATTAAATTACATGTTATGAATGTGTAATTACGTTGTGATGAAAGCAGCTATCCCCTCACTTAAGCTTGCCATACTGTAGGTGGATCGAAATTCAGACTGTTCAGCAAAGACCAGACAAATTTTGATTCATCTATGGCCATTCATGCTTAAATGAATGAATGAATGAATGAAAAACGTATATAGCGCGGCACATGCGAACTAAATCGCCTCTGGGCGCTTGTTGTTCCTGTCTCCTTTGATATCAAAAGAGATGAGTCTTGATCTTTCTCCTGAATGCTGAGTGGTTCTCCTCCAACCGAATGCTGGTTGGTAAAGCGTTCCATAGTCTAGGACCTTGGACCGCGAATCTTCTTTCTCCTTTGGACTTGTAGTTGGCTTTCGGAATCTGGAGCAGGTTTTGATTGGTGGATCGCAGAACGCGATTGGGATTATGAGCTTTTATTTTTTCGCATTAATAATGGGGAGCATTCCCATGGATACATCTATGCGTTAGACAGAGTGCTTTAAAAGCAATTCTGTCTTTTACTGGCAGCCAGTGAAGGGTTCTCAGTGAAGGTGGATTGATTCCCAGGGTTTTTTTCCCAGTCACAAGTCTGGCGGCCGTACTCTGTACTCCGTACTCTGAACAACTTGCAGACGAGCGATTTGGTACTTGGGGAGTCCGAGGTAAAGGGCATTTGCATAGTCCAGTCTGGAGTTTACAACTGCTTCCACCACGACCGCTAAGTCTTCTTTGGGGATGAAAGGAGTAAGTCTGCGTAGTAGGCGCAGCAGATGGTGAGATTACTGACCCTATTTGTGCGTCCATTGTCATATAGGAGTCGAAGATGACCCCGAGACTTTTGACTTTGGCGCTAGAGGTGATGATTTTGCCCAGAATGGGCGGGGGTGTCCATGTTGTTGCAGGTTGATTCCTACGCTTGGCGTGAAACAGGAGAAGTTCTGTTTTCGCTCCGTTGAGTTTAAGATAACTCTTTGTCATCCAGTTCTCTATCAAAGAGAGGCATGTCTCTAGAGAAGAGAAGTTGATCTAATGACTGGCTTTTCATGAATCAGAATGTTGGAAATTTTTCATTTGATTAGCACCTGAAGCCAATTGGTTGCAACGCTTATCAGTGTATTCAGTCGAGGACAGCGAGGGGGATTCCTCCTCCATCTCGCTTGTGTAAATGGGGAAATCCATTGTTTTTTCTGTTTTGTTTTTTCAATCAGCTTGCTTGCTGATTGTAAGAGCTAAGGTAAAAGGCTGTATGTATGTACAGTAAAACCTTGGTTTGGAAAAATAATTTGTTCCAGAAACATGCTTGAAATCCAAAGCACTTGTATATCAAAGCACTTTTTTTTACAGGGTATAAAAGAGAAGAGAGGCACCTCTAAAGCCGCGTACACACGATCGGTCAAAACTGATGAAAACGGACTGAAGGTCCGTTTTCATCGGTCCAAACCGATCGTGTGTGGGCTCCATCGGTCAGTTATCCTTCGGTCAAAAAAAAATCGGTTAAAAAGCCGCGCATGCTGAGAATCAAGTCGACGCATGCTTTGAAGCTTTGAACTTCGTTTTTTCAGCACGCCGTTGTGTTAAAACACGTAAACATCACCGCGTTCTAACACGATCGTTTTTTTAACCGATGGTGTGTATGCGCATCAGTCAGCTTCATTGGTTAAATGATGTAAATGGTCCGAAGGTCTCATCGGATGGACTGATCGTGTGTACGCGGCTTAAGAGTAGCAATAATGTTGTATCTTCATTAAATGTAACCATATTGCTACACTTAGAGGCTCCTCTCTTCTTTTTTCTACTCAGTTGTGACATGACGCTACTCTCATTTCAAGACAACGCTTGTATATCAAGGCAAAACATTTTGTTTGTCTTGCAAAACGCTCTCAAACCAAGTTACTCTCAAACCAAGGTTTTACTGTATGTGTGTTTATATATGTATATGTGTATTTATATATGTTTTTGTATATATACAGTATATGTGTGTGTACAAGTGTGTTTACATGTATGAACATTACAGCCAGGTGTTTTTTTAACCTTAATGCATAGGATGCACTAAGGTGAAAAAACATGTACCTTTACAACCCCTTTAAGGACCAATTCAAACTGGCCCTCAGCCAAATTGCAGAGCACTTCACTCACTGCAATGTCAGGTGGTGCAATGCGCTGTACTGTGCTGCCTGATATCGCAGTGCGTTTCAGGCTGGTGCACTGCCATGTTGTTGCAGTCTGAAAAGGACAGGAAGCAATTGTTTCTGTGTGTGCCTGCGGCGACAAAGGTTTTACCATGTGGTAAAACCTCTCTCACGGCAAATAGTGTGAATTGGCTCTAAATGAAATCATGTTATGGTCACTGCTACCCAGATGTTCTTATGTATGAACATTAGCAATAAGCTGTGCATGGTTGAGTTTACCAGGTCCAGCAGAGCATCATTTCTAGTAGAGGCGCCTATCAACTGTACCATAAAACTGTTTTATAAAAGGTTTTTGCATTCTGCCCTTTAACTGTTCCCGCAATGCAATTACGTTAGTCAATTTCAAAGTACAGTAGTTAAAATCCTCCATTATTATCACTGTCCTAGCCCTTGCAGCCCTTTCTATCTGTGCAAGGAGCCAAGTCTCCACAGTGTATACATTTTACAGAACTCAACATTTTATAATGGCCTTCAACATAGAAATGTATTATGTGAGTGGCTGCTTGGTAAGTATTCTTTTCAGGTGCGTTTTTTTTTCTTCTTTTAACTACTGTAATTTCTGGAGTTTAAGATGATATTTTGCATCTAAAATCATGCCCCAAAAGTCGAGGGTCGTCTTATAAACCGGGAATCTGTCTGTCAGACGGCGGCCATCCATTATTCAAAAGCCACGCCTCCTCCTCTGACTGTTCCGTGATAGACGGAACACTAATTTTCCCAGCAGAGACTTTCCTCAGTGTTCCACCTATCACGGATGCCTTCTCATCCTCAGCCTTGGCCTAGGACGAGAGGACATCCGTGATAGGCGGAACACTGAACAGAGGCTCTGCTGGGAAAATTAGTGTTCCGCCTATCACGGAACAGCCTGAGGAGGAGGCGTGGCTTTTGAATAATTGATGGCCGCTATCTGACATACTCTGCAAACAGGAGAAGGTAGGGAGATCATCAAGGCAGGGAATGGAATGGCACAGTGAGGCATGTATAGATGACACAGTGAGGCATGTATAGATGACACAGTGAGGCATGTACAGATGGCACAGTGAGGCATGAATAGATGGCACAGTGAGGCATGTATAATGGCACAGTGAGGCATGTATAATGGCACAGTGAGTATATCCCAAAACCAAAATTTTAGATGGAAAATACGCCCAGTCGTCTTATACGCCAGCAAATACAGTAAACCCCCCCTCCAAAAAAAAACACACTGGGGGGGGGGATTTACTAAAACGGGAGCACACGGAATCTGGTGCAGCCGAGCATAGTAACCAATCAGCTTCTATCTTCAGCTTTTTCAATTAAGCTTTGACAACAAAACCTATAAGCCAATCGGTTGTATTTCACAGCTGCACCAGATTAAGTATTAAGTGTGCTCCAGTTTTAGTAAATCCACCCCACTGTTACTTAGCTGTGTTTTCACTAGAATTCAAATGCTTAATAGCATCTTCCTCCAGATCATTAATCCGAAGAGTATCTGTGGTCAGTCTGCAGCAAATGATCCTTGAACCTGTACAATGCAACCTGTATAATGCAAATTTAGAAAGCATTTAATTAATAATTACCTAAATTAAACACTAGTGAATATTGTAAACTTATTCTAAGCGAATTCAGGATTACATTTTCTTAGATTTCCGCAGAAAATTAATCCCACGTTATCCCGAGTCCTCAAGTAGAAATCTCAAATTACCTGTCTGGAACTGCCATCCAAACTGCAGAGGTAATCCCCAAAGAATATTATTTTGGTTTCCTGAATTCATCATATCCAAATACGGCTCAGTAGCATTCAGTAATATTTTATACATCCCCATCCTTTCTAAGTAATCCCAGGGATTGATGACAATTTTGCCATTTTGAATCTTAAAATCATTTAGGCTGCCTGGAACAAGATCCCATCTAGATGGAAAACCTTGATTGTGCTCTGAAATGTTAGGATCAGCATTTCCGGAACTCAAGAGAAGCCATAGAAGAAATAACCTAGACATCTCATGTAACATCATCACATCAACAGTGAACTGCTTACAGCTTTTAGTCCCAGCTCGTTTATACTCTTATACACTGCAGTCTGGTTCCTCACAACCTGCTGATTTTCCCACATTGTATACACCTGTTACACAGACTTTGAAAGTTTAGTGCCCTTAAGTAAATACTGTATGTTTGCTTAATAATCTGTGCACTTTTTCAAATGTAAATATTCTGTCGTTTAGGCAAAGTCCATTTTCCAATGCATTCCCTCCTTCCCTTCCTAAATCCTAATTAAAAGTGCAAATAAAGATATTGTGGAAAGAAAAATAGATAAAATACTTCCTTTTAACGCCCTTTCATACCTGTGTGACTTGTCCTTCGATTTGGGACTGCAAAGTCCCATGACAAGTCGTACCCCATGATTTCCAATGAGTACCATTTATATCTGTGTGAGGTCAAGACACAGCAATTTAAAAATTAGCACTACTTTGGTCCGACGTTGATTCAACTTGAGGTCCATAGACCTCAAGATTATACAGTCTTTTTTAACCCTCCTACTCTCTAGCTTCCTTGTCACATCCTCCGATGCTCACCTCCAGAACTTTTCCCAAGCCCCTCCAATCCTATGGAACACCCTACCCAAATCTGTTCAACTGTCTCCTACTCTGTCTACTTTTAGGTGATCCCTGAAAGCCCTTATCTTTGGAGGAGCCTATCCTGCCCCCACCCAACAACTTTTATTATGTCCATCATTTCATCCCTGTTGTGGAAATTTTATGAAGATGTATTTAATATGTATTGTCATAGTGTCTCCCAGTGTTAGTACTCCCACAGCCCACTGGTTGAGTCCTGTCTGGTAGTGAAAAACTTCCTGAGGTTGGGGAGAGGTTTTTGCAGATTGGGGATATGACCGCCAGTGAAAGGGCCCCTGTGCGATGCACAGCCATTCGTCTAAGGGGGATGTGTTCACTCTGCAAATACATTATCAGTTAGGGGTTGTACGCTCGTGTGTCTCTGTGTGCCTGATCAACACGTGGCAGGACACGTAGTGTACATCTGCAGATAATATCCCATCAGCAGGAACAGTAGTATAATCCAGTTTTACGTTGTTCTCTGAACAATGCAGAATGAGGATTCATACCAACGGTAAAACGGGAGCTTTAGAATTGTTATTATCAGGGAGAGCATCCATGTTTAAAACATACACACTATCCCTGCCCAGACATGCCCATAAGACTCCCCTAGCCATTATTTATCCTGTTGGAAGGATTTCCTGTGTTGACATTCATATTCTGTGATGTCATTTCCTGTGATGTCATTTCCCATAGAGGAAGTGATTGGCTGTTGGAGCCAACCATTCCTGTTTGTCATTGCTTTTGTTGTGTTTGAATAAAAACCAAGTGCTGTGCTGGGTAGAGGGCAGAAGAGCATGGTACTGAGGACATAAGGCATGGTGATCTTGTCTATTTACTTGGGTATAAGCGGGAAATAGAGTGGTAGGTAAGATGAATTATACCATTAGATGAAATGGGTGCTTATTAGCACAGGAGATATGGATTACTCATAGCGTATAGCCATATTTCGCTGACATCCCCACAGTTATTACCCTTTGTCCCACTCGACACTCCCTTTTGAATTGTAAAGCTATAACGAGCAGGGCCCGCTGATTCCTCCTGTATTGAATTGTATTGTAATTGTACTGTCTGGAAAAAAATATCTGCATAATGCAGGTAAGGCTATTGGCTGTTTTAAATTGGCACAATTTACCAGTATTTGTTGGGTCAAAAAAAGAATATTTAGATAAAATTGGTGCCCTTTATTTTATTAGAGTGTATTAGGAAAAAATCAGTGGAGTATCCTCCCTACTTTCTCAGGTTTATCTATTATATTGTATCCCGTAATTATATTTAAAAAATATATTGGGGGAAAAAAAGTACAAATCAGTAAACTCAATGGGCAAGATGTAATGAACAGGAAATAAAATGTTTGCATTTGTTTTGTTTTGTTTTTTACCTAATTCTCTTGTATTTTTCTTTGTTTTGCTTTTATTGTTGACAAGCATATTTCAACTAGAAAAGCACAGAAAGATTGTTTTATTTATTCCTTTTTTTTCTGGTCTTGTGAAAAGAATTTGACTCCAATCGCTGTGATAATGACTATGCTTTCCTGAGACCTCTATGCCTGACATTCGCCTCGGACAATCTTCATCAGATAGCAGAATTAACCACTTAACCCCCGCACCATATTGCTGCCCAATGACCAGAGCACTTTTTGTGATTCGGCACTGCATTGCTTTAACTGACAATTGCGCGGTCGTGCAATTGGCGTCCTTTTTTTTCCCACAAATAGAGCTTTCTTTTGGTGGTATTTATTTTTTGCGCTATAAACAAAAATAGAGCGACTATTTTGAAAAAAATGCAATATTTTTTACATTTTGCTATAATAAATATCCCCAAAAAATATATAAAAAACATTTTTTTTCCTAAGTTTAGGCTGATACGTATTCTTCTACATATTTTTCGTAAAAAAAAATCGCAATTAGCGTTTATTGATTGGTTTGCGCAAAAGTTATAGCATTTTCAAAATAGGGGGTAGTTTTATGGCATTCTTATTACATTTTTTTTTTACTAGTAATGGCGGCGATCAGCGTTTTTATTTTTATTTTTTTCAACAATAGTTTTTATTGAGTTTAACATTTTATAGATTATACAAGTAGAATGTATACCAGTTTTTTTGACAAGAGTGAATAAACAAAGTCGTATACAGCAGTTAAGTCATAATCAATTTTTTTAGCTAAATAGCGTGATACAGATAACAAATCAAAATGAGGGAGCATGTAGAATTTATCGGACTTACATGGTACAAGGTGACAGCTAAAGTTAGAATCCTGAAGACCCGGGTGCGTTTGCGACCACCGGGTTCACAGAAATAGTGCTGCGTTGGACCAGCTTGTCCATGGGCGCCACGTTTCGTGAGCATCCACCATGCGTCCCTTGCTAGATGCCAGAGTGAGTTCATAGTTGCAGTGCAAATTAATTAGCTCAATAGTGTTCTCTATCGACGGGGGCTTGGCAGATTTCCAGAGCCTGGTAATGCTCAGCCGAGCTGCCAGGAGGATATTGGTGGCTACGAGGCGCGAGTCAGCGGGTATTTGGTCTATATTGATGTTTAGTAGTGCCATCGATGGTGACGGGAGTATAGGACTGTTAGTGACGTCCGTCAGCATACGAAAGATGGCAGACCAATAATTGGCAATGGACGGGCAAGACCAGAAGATATGTAACATATCTCCCTTAGTGCCGGCGCATCTCCAACATGTGTCAGGGCTGTTTATACCAAATTTAGCTATTTTAGCTGGTGTGAGGTACCAGCGCAGGGAGATTTTTAGTGTGAGTTCCCACAGCGCCGCGTTTCGGGTAGCTTTGTAGATGGACCGAAGTGCAGACTGCCATTGGTCATCAGTGAGAGTTTGGCCCACGTCTATATCCCATTGGAGGTGAGGTTTGGCTTTGGAGAAGACCTGTTTTTGGCGAAAGATATTATAGAAAAGGGAAATTCCCTTCTTTTTCGAAGGGGAGGTAGTAAGGAATGACCACGTTGAAGGGGGGATAGGATAGCAAGGGTTGGGCACCTGGGATAGACAGTGTCTGATTCTAAGGTAGGTAAAGGCTTCCGAATGTGCCAGGCAGAATTTAGTTTGTAGCTGAGGGAACGTGAGTAATGTTTGTCCACTAAATAGGTCTTGGACGTAGGATATACCATTGGCTGTCCAGCGTTTTAAGTCAAGGTCTGTAGTGCAGTGTTGAAGGCAGGTCAAAGGGAGAGGAGGATGGAATGGATGAGGATGGATTTCACCTTGCTGGACCAAAATTTTCCAGGCTGAGGTTGATGCTCTCATCGTGGGAGGGAGTGAGTTGGAGACCAACGTTCCATGTGGCACACCCAGAATCCAGTCTCGGAGATTGTTATGTGTAACCAATGTGGATTCCAACTGTCCCCACAATGTGAGAGGGGACGGTTGGAACCAGTCTTTAAGCTGAGTAAGAATTGTAGCCCAGTAATACTCTTTGAAGTCTATGGACCCTGCCCCCCCGGTCTGTTTATGTTTGGTGAGCAGTTGCTTTGCGCAGCGAGGTTTCTTGCCTTGCCAAAGCAGTGTGTTCAGGGTAGTTTGTAGGGACTGGAAGTAGGATGCTGGGATAGGGATAGGGAGTGTGCGGAATAGATACAGTAGCTGCGGTAGGTGCATCATCTTAAATGCTGCGAGCCTACCGGACCATGATAGTTCGTGTTTGGCCAGGCCCATAATGTCTTTCTGGAGTTTGTCGAGGAAGGGTTTGAAGTTGCTCCTAAATAAATGTTTGGTGGTGCTTGTCAATCGGATCCCCAGGTAGGAGATCTCGTGTTGCGCCCAGGTAAAGGGAAATTGTGCTTGCAACAGGTTTTTGGAAGTGGCGTCAAGACCCAGGTCTAGAATGTAGGATTTGTTGGCATTTATTTTGTAGTATGACACTTCGCTAAACCACTGGAGGGTTTTGTGTGCTTCACGAAGGGATAGCGTTGGGTCAGTTAACATAAGAATGACGTCGTCTGCGAACAGACTGATTTTGTGAGAGGTAGGGCCTATTTGAAAACCAGAGATTCGTGGATTCTGCCTGATGTGTTCCGCTAGTGGTTCTATGAGTAGGTTAAAGATCAGCGGCGACAGCGGGCAACCCTGCCTGGTGCCGTTTGTTATGTTGAATGGTTGGGAGATCATGTCGGCTGAGAATACTCGTGCAGATGGGGATGTATAAAGTGCAAGAACAGCGGTGAGTATGTGCCCCTGAAATCCAAACCTCTCAAGCACCCTACGTAGGTAACCCCAGTGAATCCTGTCGAACGCCTTCTCCGCATCCAAGGCTAGGAGCAGAGAAGGCGTTCCACTGGACTCGGCGTAGTGGAGAATGTCAATCACCCTCCTCGTGGCGTCTGACGCCTGTCTGCCGGTTGTAAATCCAGATTGGTCCCTATGGATCAATGTGGGCATGATACTGACTAGTCTAGTGGCAATCGTTTTTGCGTATATTTTTAGGTCTAGGTTGAGGAGCGATATTGGGCGAAAGTTTTGGGGTAGTATTGGATCTTTACCCGGTTTAGGCAGTGTGACCACCAAAGCTTGTAAAGATTATGTTGGGAATTTGGAGGAGGCAGCCGCGGTGTTATATACCTCAGCTAGGGTGGGCGCTAAATGTTGGGCGAATTGTTTATAATATTCCCCAGTAAGTCCGTCTGGGCCAGGGGATTTGCCCAGAGGCAAAGATTTGATGGTTGCCAAAATTTCAGATGTGGAAAAGGGTTCATTCAATCGGGCTAATTGGTCCGCTGAGAGGGATGGGAGAGTGACATGGTTAAGGAAATTGTCTATGTCGGTCTGGGAAGGTTGGTGTGTGTTACGGTCGTTGCGGAGGTTGTATAGGTCTCCATAGTACGTGCTGAAAGCATCTGCTATGTCTTGGGGATTTGTGAGTTTTGCGTTGGTATGTGGATGAAAAAGGTGATTAATCTTACTTTTGGCTTTCCTGCCTTTGATACGCTGAGCCAGTGCTTTACCCGCTTTATTGGATGTGGAGTAAGTAACTGCTTTCCATTTCCTTTGGTGGTGTTCAAAGGATTGGAGGAGAAGGAGTCTCAGCTCCTGGCGTAGGGAGAGAATGTGAGCGGTCCTAGTCGGGTCCGGAGCGGACTTGTTAAGTCTCTCGGAAGCGTCTATTTGCGATGTAAGAGTGTCTATCTTTAGAGATCTATGTTTTTTATGAGAGGAGCTTAGTTTGATCAGAATTCCCCTTATGAACGCCTTATGCGCGTTCCACACCACGCCTGGATCGGACACCGAGCCTACATTAGTTTCAAAATATTCTGACAGGTGGTCAGAGATTGTTGGTGAAAAGGAAGGGTGTTGTATGATGTAGTTGTTGGCTCGCCATAAAAATGCGGGCCTAGTTGTAGGGGAATCAGAAATTGTGATGGAGATAGGGGCATGGTCCGACCAGGTCGTGGTATGGATCACAGACGCGCTGACAGATTGCAGGAGCCATTTGTCAGTGAGAAACATGTCAATGCGTGAATACGTTTTGTGAAGGGGAGAGAGATGCGTGTAATCACGTTCAGAACCGTGGTAGCACCTCCAAACGTCAAACAGGTCATGTGTGGCCATAAATTGTTTTAGGGGGGACTCCCTGCGTTTCGAGGCAGAGGTGGAGTCCAAGGACATTTCCGGGACTAGATTGAAATCGCCACATACAATCAAGCGTCCCTGCTTGACGGAGTGTACAACTTTCATTACCTTTCGGAGGAAACTGACCTGCCTGACGTTGGGAGCATAAATGCCAGCCAGGGTGTATTTCATATCATTTACAGTACATACAAGAACAACATATCTCCCTTCCGGATCTATTACCACATGGCGCAGGAGGAATTTGACAATGTCCCTGACCGCTATGAGCACTCCTCTCTTTTTGGAGGAGAAGGGTGCCGCAAATATGTGGGGAAAGTGCCTGTTGGTACACACAGGTGCACCAGTGCTCATGAGGTGTGTTTCTTGAACACATAGAATGTCGCAATTCAGGTGTAGAGCGGTCTTCCATAGTGAGTGTCTTTTTGCCGGGTGGTTGAGCCCGTTAGCGTTAAGTGATAGGATCGTGGTCGCCATTAGAGGTCAGGGATCGGGTGGGAATTGGGATAGAGAGTCACTTACAGTTAGAAGAGCCGGGTAGGTTGTTCTGCGTGAGGGAGATGAGGATGTTGCTGAGAGGATCGTTGGTCAAAGATCTGTACCGTGCAAGTCACTGCACAGGCGATGGAAGTGCTGTAGCAAAAGATCAAATAACAGAAACTAAACAAGCAAAAAAAAACTGGTAAGTAACCGGTATTAACAAGGTATACAGTTCACAGTGGCGGTGCCACCTAGAGATTCAAGAAGCGGAGTGCAGGGACAAGGTGTCCAACTAAACCGCTGGATGGGGGAACAAGTGTCACAAGGCTAATGCTTCAAAACTAAAGCCCGTAGGCGAGAGAGTCAACTGTAAAAATAAGAAAAAAAGAAAGAAAAGAACAGGTAGAAAGCTGGATGCCAGGGAGAGCATCTGTTGCGTAGATGTAGATAGGAATGCCCGGAATTTTCAGGTCATCTGCTCTGGACCATCCTCTTGGGCAGCGGGGCGGCGGTGAGTGGGTCTGGATCCGCGTTGAGCTTGAGGAGCTGAGGTGTCCTGAGGCAAGTCAGGTAGAATACCCCAAGAGTGGAGCAGTCGCAATCCTTTCTGCAGGTCCTGGATCACGTGCGAGGTACCATTCTTCGTCACCAGTAGAGTGGCCGGGTAACGCCATTTGTACTGGACCTTGTTGTTGTGGAGACCCTTGGTGATTGGGCTAAGCTGTCGTCTGAGTTGGAGGGTGTATTTGGAGAGGTCAGGGAAGAGCAGGACCCCCTCGAATGGATGTTGCAGCGATGGTCCCCCTCTGGCGGCTATGAGTAGCTGTTCCTTGATGTGAAAGAAGTGGATTCTCATCAGGACGTCTCTCGGGACCGAGGCAGCTAGGTGTGAGGGCTTAGCGATGCGGTGGATCCTATCAATTATAAGATCCCTAGGCGAGGCATCAGGCAATATTGTGTGCAGAAGTTCCTTAGCATATTTGGGAAGGTCAGCTGGCGGAATGGATTCAGGGACCCCCCTAAGTTTCAGGTTATTTCTCCTGGATCTATCTTCTAAATCGGCCAGCTTGGCCCTCATCCATTTCTGTTCCATCTGTACCTCCTCATAGGTGTCTACCAGTTCATTTACTGTGGTTGTACAATCCCCCATACTATTTTCCAGGTGTGTGACTCTGCCATCTATCAACTGCAGGTCTGTGGTGAATTTAGAGAGTACTGAGGACAGATCTGTCATTAGGGAGGACTGAAGGGATAACAGCATGTCCTTCAGCGTGGTATCCACCACTGGCTGGCCTGTTGTAGGGAAGGAGGCCATGGATGAATGCAGGGCCTGGTTCGCCGGGAGTAGGCCGCAAGCCGGGGCCTCGATTTGCGGGGACGTCCGCGGCGCGATGCGATCGGTGCGGAGGCGCGCCTTTGCCGGGCTTCCCGTTATCGGGTTGTCTCCCGTTTTAGGTGGGGGAGGTGAGGAGGGACATAGGGAGTCCTGTGTGCCCAGGATTGGAGAATAGTTGTCCGATCGGGCCCCCAGCGCTGCGGCGCTGCCGGCGCCATCTTGACTAACCTGGCCTGTGTAGTGAAAGAAGGCCGTCAACTTCTGTGGATGGTGGTCGGTCTTCCTCTTCCCAGACATCCTTGGTAAGTGTCTGCTGGGTCTCAGGAGGATCTCAGGAGTGTGGATGGGTGTAAACGTCTTCCAAAACGGGCTTCAAGTGCTCCGGTTCTCTCCCTGGCAGACGAGCTCAGGCATTAAGCAGCCATCTCCTTTGCTGGCCAGCCACGCCCCCGATCAGCGTTTTTTTTCAATACTGTGACATTATGGCGGACACTTCGCCATACACTAGGGGGCAGGGAAGGGGTTGAGTATGTTCCTGGGTGTGTTCTAACTGTATGGGGGGGTGGCCTCACTAGGGGAAATCACTGATCTTCTGTTTATACATTGTATGAACAGAAGATCAGCATTTCCCACACTGACAGGACCGGGAACTTTGTGTTTACACACATAGTTCCCGGTCCTCGCTCTGTACCGAGCGATCAGGTGTGCCCTGCCGCGATCGTGCCCAACGGGCACGTGCACGGGACTCGGGGGCGAGCTGGGAGGCACGCGCGTCGGCCGCCGGCGGCGCGCACGCGCCCCTTAGTGGCTGCTAAAGAGCCGACGTATAGCTATGGGCTCTCGCCCAGGAGAGCCGACCTGCCACAGTAAAATGATGGCGGCAGGTCGGCAAGCAGTTAATCAAACACTTGAAATCCATGAACGTTTTTACTGTATGCAGAATGCTAATTCTTTCCTAAATGTACATAATATAACAGAGTACTTAGATTTTTAGGTAAAGTTGATCCAGAGTAAATCCGATTGCCTCTCGGGGGATCAGGAAGGAATTTTTTCCCCTGCTGTAGCAAATTAGATCGTGCTCTGCTGGGGTTTTTGGTCTGCCTCTGGATCAACTGGGGGTATGGAGTTGGGTGTATGGGACTGTACTATGTTTTTTATTTTATTTGTTTATTTTTTTGTGGTTGAACTGGATGGACTTGTGTCTTTTTTCAACCTGACTAACTATGTAACTATATAATATCAAAAGAAGCATTATGCCGCGTACACACGATCACTTTTTTGTGATGAAAAAAAAATAAATTAATTTTCCAAAACGACATTGCATACACACCATCGTTTTTCCAAAATGCTCTAGCAAAGCGTGGTGATGTACACCACGTTCGACGGCACTCTGTTCCATTGAAGCTCCGTCTCATAACTTTCTTCTGAGCATGCGCGGGTTTAAAAACGTTGTTTTAAACGTCTTTTTGCCCACACACAATCACTTTTTATGACACAAAAAATTTAATTTTGAAAAACGACACAAAAAATTCAAGCATGTTCGAATTTTTTTTTGGTCGTTTTTTTGAAGACATAAAACGACATTTTGCCTACACACGATCATTTTAAATGACATTTTGGAAAACGTTTTTTTTTTTTATCACAAAAAGTGATCGTAAGACTTGATATAGAAGTGTTTAAAGTGATACACATGACAAAAAAAAAAAAACAGTTTTAGAAGAGCACTAGTTTTATGTTGCCCTCTTTTAGTTTTATTACTCAGATAGGTAAATTGTCAATGATCGTTAACTTGTTCTGCTCATCAGCTATCCTTATTGTTAAGCCTAGTACACACAGGCCAAATGTCGGACCATATCCGTCGGTTCAATAAAAACCAGCCGACAGTCGGCTTGTGCATATGGAAGCCGGCCCGACAGAAGCCGGCTGTTTGGCTGGCTTCTAACGGATGCGCATGCTGGAAAACCAGCAGCTAACCAGCGTCTCCATGTCAGAACACAATAGTACAGCAGGGGAGGAAAAAAAATGTCTGTTTGCTTTTTGTTCAACCTGTTGTGTTCAAGGGAAAAAAAAATAGTGGTGTGTGTACCAGACTTTAGTGCATTTTATGTGTGGCCCAAGACAAACTCTTTTCTTCCAATGTGACCCAGGAAGGTCAAAAGGTTAAAAACAACAATATCACCAGCGCTAATATTGGTCGATGTATGTGTGAAGATGTCAAACATCATGAGGTGGGGAATGAATATCAAAAAGAAGGATGTCCAGAGCAGCTAAATAAAATTCGTACCCAGAAGTAACGAATATACAACATCCATACACTAAAATCCAGTGCTAATGGGACACACATAAAATAATGCAGATTGTCTCTTTGCAGCGATAAAGAAGTTTATCCATTTATTAGCCACAATTTTAATAAAGAAAATTTAGTCCTGAAGTGGACGACAGGTAGAAGTAAAATGAAACACTTGCAATGAACAAATTTGCAGTAACACCTACGATCCCTTGAGCAAGTAGGGGCTAAAGATTCCAGGTGTAACTTAGTGATCACATAGCCTGGGTGCAATAGAAGGCCAGTACCTTATGATGACTGTCATGGAGTGGACATGCTGACCGACATGTGGAGGGCCTTCCAGCACCTTCCTCCAAAGTTACTCATTGTTTACATTTCGTACTATGAAACCAATCTATAATCCTAATTCAAGGAGATGCCTGGATTGCAAAATCCGGTAGAGCAAGACCACCAGCCTTTTTCTTTATCGTACATCACGGGACACAGAGCGCATAGCCATTACATATGGGTTATATGGGTACCTTCAGGTGTGGACACTGGTGTAATCAACTTCACAGGAAGTTCCTCCCTATATAACCCCCTCCCACTGAGAGTGCTTCAGTTTTTTCGCCAGTGTCTTAGGTGTTGGTCACGTCTAGCTGTCCCTCAGAGGTCTCGGGACCCAGGATAGCTAGCCGGATGCGTCCGAAGTGCTTCAAAGCCAAGGAGTACGGTACCCGGGCCCTGCCTGCGTGGGGTGTTGCCTATAATGCCTCTCCTTGGAGGGCTGGATTCTGGGCTCCAGTGCCTTGGTCTCTCCCAGGACTAAACACTACTGATGCCAGGATGCTATATAGGTCCAGGGGTGTGGGTTCCTTAAACACAGGACCCCGGTCCCTGAAGGTCCGAGACAATACCCACGGAGATGGGAGAAGATTGGGCCTCTTGCAGTTTGCAATACCCTGCGGCGTGGAGCAGGTAAGAGGGAACCTGCGGGACTTGGTTCGACAGTAGGTATCCCCCTGGGGGTTCTGGGTTGGCTAATGGTATGCTTGTGCATCAGCCACTATCTCCACTATGTCTTTTTAGGCAGGATGGGATGTACTAATGTTTACCCAGATAACATGTAGATATATGTATACTTGTTTAAGATATATATTTGCTACTCACCCCAGGTCTGCCTGTTAGCATTGATACTGCAGCCCCACGTACTATAAAGAGGGAATTGCTGGTGAAAACTCCTGTTTCTTAGGAAGCCTATGGGGTATGGGGACAGCTTCCTCTCTGTGTGCACTATAGTAAGGATTAGTGCTTACCTGGTGTCTGTTGGTGCTGCTGGCGCTGGTCCATGCTTTTCCTCTGCTCTCTGCTTCCTCCATGTTGTTCAGCGTGGGGGGGGGGTGCGCGCGCGCGTGGGCGCGTGCACGCCGCCTTTTATAGCGTCGGCGTGCGTTGGGGGGGCGGGCCAGCAGCGTCAGGGTCAGTTAAAAGTAAAACGTTTCTCTCTGGCTGGTCTTTTCCCTCCTGGAAGCAGAGGAAGAAGGACACAGAGCGCGCAGCTGGGTCTTTTGGCCACAGTGACACCCAGTGGCGGTTTGTGGATCTTCAGGTCTAGGACTTAGTTCCACTATTGACCAGAAAAAAAAAAAAGAGTTTTTTTGCTTAAAGGGACTCAGCCTTAGATCCAGCAGTATCTGAGTCAACCTTGGACTCCGGCTAACGGGCATTGGTGTTGCAATACTCACAGGTTTTCCTCAGTATTGCCACCTCCCAGGCGGGTAAAAAAAAAAAAAAAATGTTTTTGGAAAAAAAAAAATATATATATATATATATATATATATATATATATATATATATATATATATATATATATATATACAACATTTTTCATTTTCCTCAGCCTGTTCTCATATTAATTACTCCTAGCTACAACAGTCAGGTGTTGGCTATAGGGGTGACTCAAGGTTGTGCAATGGCTCCAAAGGGATCAGGACCAGCCAAGGCTGCAAAAGGTGCCAAGAAACAAAAGGGGTCTCCATCGGGGTCAGAGGATTTGGGCCAGGCTTCAACGGCCCCACCCTCACCAGTTAGACCACCGAGTAGCATAGTACAAGAGCCATTGGGGGTGCTGGGGGCAGAGGCGGCCCCCGATCCACCCATTCCCGTTTACGTAACGGAAGAAATGCTAGCGACCACCCTGGGTGGGCTAGAGAAAAGGTTAACTGCTTTGTTTGCCCGCCCCTTTGCCAAGTAGCAAACGGGCTAGATCCCCCTCACCTAGTTTGGTGTTTTCAGATGCGGAGGTCTCCTCTTCGGAGGAACGGGACCCACAAGGGGATCAAGCAGACCCAAGTCCCGACGGTTCAGACATGGAGGGTTCCACTGTAGATGAATATTTTTCGGCCTCTCAAGCGGAGAGCCTGTGGATCCAGTCTTTGACCGATATGGTTCGCACTGCTTTTAAACTTCCAGTGCCAGAACTAGTAGCCCCTGTGGTATCCTCATTGGGTTCTTTAAAGGCTCCATTAACTTGTGTGTCTTTTCCGATTCACCCCCTTCTGCGGAGCGTGATTTACCAGGATTGGGCTCGACCTGATAGGATCTTTATCCCTCCTAAGAGGTTCTCTATTCTCTATCCTATGGAAGAGGAATTTTTAAAGAAATGGGCACTCCCCACAGTGGACGCGGCCATTTCCTGCGTGAATAAATCCCTGACCTGTCCGGTTGAAAATGTCCAGATGTTCAAGGATCCGGTCGACAAAAAATTAGAGACCCTACTGAAGGCTTCTTTCACCACAGTAGGTGCCATGGTTCAGCCAGCGGTGGCAGCCATTGGCGTTTGTCAGGCCTTAAAGGATCAGGCAAAACAGATATTAAAGGACATGCCGGCTCAGCAAACTCGTGAATTAGCAGATTTCCCTAGAGCTCTCTGCTTTGCAGTAGATGCTATTAAGGACTCCATCCAACAGGCATCCCGGTTATCTCTGCTGGTGGTTCACATGCGTCGTCTTTTGTGGCTAAAGAACTGGTCAGCAGAGGCACCCTGCAAAAAGCTTTTAGCAGGGTTTCCCTTTCATGGGGGAAGACTATTCGGTGAAGACCTAGATAAATATATCCAAACCATATCAAGTGGTAAAAGTTCTTCCTTACCGGTCAAGAAAAGACCGCGTGGGCCCGCGTTTAAACGACAGGCCTTTGCAGGCTCGGCCCCTTCGACTTCCCGTCAGTATCGACGGCCTCCCGGGCATTCAGCAGTTAATAGCCGCCAACAGGGACAAGCCGCGGCAAACAAGAGGCCCTGGTCTCGCAAGCCGGCTAAACCAGTCATCAAGTCAGATTCATGAAGGGGCGCCCCCACTCTCTTGGGTGGGGGGAAGACTTCAGTTTTTCTCCGAAGTCTGGAAGGCCAGAATTCCCGACTCTTGGGTTCGGTCCGTGGTAGCCACAGGCTACAAACTAGAGTTTCGAGAAATCCCCCCTCCTCATTTTCAGGGGTCAAGTCTTCCAAGCGACCCGTTAAAGAGGGCCTCTCTCGTAAAGGCGTTGGATCGCCTCTTGCTCCAAGGAGTAATTGTAGAAGTACCAACCCAAGAAAGGGGTCTGGGATTCTACTCCAACCTTTTTATTATACCAAAACCCAATGGCGACGTCAGGCCTATCCTAGACCTCAAACGCCTAAATCGCTTTCTAAAGATTCAGACCATTCGTATGGATTCCATACGTTCAGTGACAGCCAGCCTGCATCAAGGCGACTTTCTAGCATCTATAGACATAAAGGATGCATATCTGCATGTGCCGATCTACCCAGCACATCACAAGTTTCTTCGTTTTATGATAGATCAAAGTCATTTCCAGTTCGTAGCCCTCCCTTTCGGGTTGGCAACAGCTCCGCGGGTATTCACAAAGGTGTTAGCCCCGGTGCTAGCCGTCCTAAGGACAGAAGGCATTTTGGTCCTGGCATACCTGGACGATCTCCTGGTTATCGACAGATCAGCTTCCAACCTCAATCATGCAGTAGTCCGCACAGTTCGGCATCTACAAGAATTCGGGTGGGTTGTGAACCAAGGAAAATCGAGGTTGCAACCCACAAGACAGTTGGAATATCTAGGCCTTCGGTTAGATACAGAATGCCAGAGGATATTTTTACCTCAAGAAAAGATCAGGTCATTGACTCAAACAATTCAAATAGTCCTAGGCAAAAAAAGGCCGACTATTCGCCTATGCATGCGACTGCTGGGAAAGATGGTAGCCGCCTTCGAAGCAGTGCCCTATGCCCAGATCCATACCAGAGTTCTCCAGGCAGCTATTCTCTCTGCTTGGAACAGGTCCATACAGGCATTAGACCGTCCATTAGGTCTTTCCCCAGGAGTCAGGCGCAGCCTGTACTGGTGGCTGGTCCCTCAAAAATTGTCAAAAGGGAAAACCTTTTGCCCCATCACGTGGAAAATAGTAACCACAGATGCCAGCCTAACAGGTTGGGGGGCAATCTTAGGAAAACGGACCCAGCAGGGACAGTGGTCAGAGGCAGAAAGTCTGCTTCCCATCAATGTCCTAGAGATCAGAGCTGCTCGGTTGGCCCTGGTCGCCTGGACTCTCCCCCTGCAGGGTCTGCCAGTAAGGATACAGTCCGACAATGCCACGGCGGTTGACAAGGGGTTGGCTCTTAGTACTCTAAAGGGGCAGGTGTCTGCCTTATCGATATGGTTTCAAAGGCCTTTGGCCACGCATTCGCTTGTGAAAACCTTCTTGCAGGGGGTCTTGCATGTGAATCCCCCTATTAGAGCTCCCCTCTGCCCCTGGAATTTAAATCTGGTCTTGTCAGCTTTACAAAAGCAGCCGTTTGAACCTCTGACAGAAATCCCTCTTGTGCTGCTAACCCGAAAGTTGGTTTTCTTGGTGGCTATGGCTTCGGCCAGAAGGGTCGCAGAGCTGGCAGCCTTGTCTTGCAGGGAACCGTACCTGATTCTGCATAAGGACAGAGTGGTTCTGCGGCCTCAACCTTCTTTCCTTCCTAAGGTCATATTCAGTTTTCACTTGAATCAGGACCTAGTCCTACCATCCTTCTTTCCTACTCCCCAGTCCAGAGAGGAAAGACTGCTTCATACTTTGGACGTGGTCCGAGCCATGAGGGTTTATCTCAAGGCTACAGAGAAGATTCGGAAAACAGATGTGCTTTTCGTTCTTCCGGATGGCCCCAAGAAGGGTCAGCCGGCTGCCAAGTCTTCCTTGGCTAGGTGGATTAAGCAGCTGATTTTTCAGGCCTATGGTCTGAAGCGCATTCCACCTCCCTTATCAGTTAAAGCCCATTCTACGAGGGCCATGAGTACCTCTTGGGCGGCACACCATCAGATCTCTATAGCACAGGTTTGCAAAGCGGCAACCTGGTCTTCCGTACATACGTTTACTAAATTTTATAAGTTGGACGTCACAAAGGCTACGGACGCAGCATTTGGGCAGGCGGTCCTACGGGCAGCAGTATAGAATCCTCTGGCCCGGTTCACGCCCCCTTTTTTTCTGTTGGTGGAGCTATTTTACCTCCTGATAATGTTTTTTTGTTTGGCTATTTTTGGCCTTACGGTCTCCCTCCCTTCATGGAGCATTGCTTTGGGACATCCCATATGTAATGGCTATGCGCTCTGTGTCCCGTGATGTACGATAAAGAAAAAAGGATTTTTAATAACAGCTTACCTGTAAAATCCTTTTCTTGAAGTACATCACGGGACACAGAGCTCCCACCCCTCTTTTGGGGAACATTGTGTAACCTCGGAGAAATTGCTTGCTACAAAACTGAAGCACTCTCAGTGGGAGGGGGTTATATAGGGAGGAACTTCCTGTGAAGTTGATTACACCAGTGTCCACACCTGAAGGTACCCATATAACCCATATGTAATGGCTATGCGCTCTGTGTCCCGTGATGTACTTCAAGAAAAGGATTTTACAGGTAAGCTGTTATTAAAAATCCTTTTTTTATGTTCTAATTAGGATTTCTCTTTTTATTCGTGGTGTTTTCTGAGCCCAAATAAAACTTCCTATGGCTTTACGTAATTACGTCATTAAATTACCCTGAGTAATCAAAGGTATGGTTTGAAATACGTATAGTAATTTTGGTAGTATATCCATTTTCACTATATTAACCACTTCCCGACGGCCGTACGAATATGTGCGGCCGCGGGGTGGGTCTAAATCTCTGACAGGACGCATATATGCATCCTGCGCTCTTCTAGGCCACTAGAGGGCGCGCGAGCCCACCACATTCCTGAGATACCGATGCGCGTGCCTGGTGGCCGCGATGTCCGCCAGGCACTCGCAATCGTCGGTTACAGGGACAAGGACATGTATCTCTGTGTGTAAACACAGAGATCCATGTCCCGTCAGGGGAGAGAGGAGACCGATCTGTGTCCCTTGTACATAGGGACACAGCATCGGTCACCTCCCCCAGTCACCCCCCTCCCCCCACAGTTAGAACACACCCAGGAAATACATTTAACCCCTTCCATGCCCCCCTAGTGTTAACCCCTTCACTGCCAGTCACATTTATACAGTAATCGGTGCATTTTTATAGCACTGATCGCAGTATAAATGTGAATGGCGCCAAAAATGTGTCAAAAGTGTCCACCATAACGTCGCAGTCCCAATAGAAATTGCAGATCGCCGCCATTACTAGTAAAAAAAATTAATAATAAAAATTAATAATAATTCTGTCCCCTATTTTGTAAGCGCTATAACTTTTGCGCAAACCAGTCGCTTATTGCGATTTTTTTTTTTACCAAAAATATGTAGGAGAATACTTATCGGCCTGAACTGAGAAAAAAATGTTATTTTTTTTTAAAAAATGGGCTATTTATTATAGTAACAAGTAAAAAATATTGACTTTTTTTCAAAATTGTCGCATTTTTTTGTTTACAGCGCAAAAAATAAAAACCGCAGAGATGATCAAATACCACCAAAAGAAAGCTCTATTTGTGGGGAAAAAAGGACGCCAATTTTGTTTGGGAGCCACATCGCACGACCGCGCAATTGTCAGTTAAAGCGACGCAGTGCCAGAAGCTGAAATTTCATCTGGTCAGGAAGGGGTATACGTGCCCAGTAAGGAAGTGGTTAATTCTCCCCATCCATGAGTAAACCATTTTATCATATTTTTTAAGTGATTTACTAATTTTATGGACTATTGGAGAATAGTTAAATTCCTGTAATTTAACCATATCCCTTGGAATATATACCCTAAACATTTATTTGCTATTTCTTGCCATTTAAAAGAGTTTTTTTTAGGATGTTTTTGAATTTTATTAGGTAGTGATATATTTAACATCTCTGACATATCATAGTTAACTTTGAAGTTGCTTACCTCTCCAAACCATTTAAATTCCTGTATTAAATTTGGTAATGTCATTATCTGATTTGTAATGTATATTAATAAATCATCTGCATATACTGACATCTTATACTCCTTCCCTTTTACACAAATCCCAAATGTCCCTATTGTTACAAATAGCTGTAGTAAGGAGTTCCATTACTATCACATATAACAAGGGAGAAAAGGGGCATCCTTGTCAGGTTCCATTTTTTACATAATCAGAAAGTATACCATTTGAACGGGTTTTAGCTCTAGGGTTGAAATATAAAGCCATAATTCTTTGCAACATCTGGGGTCCAATCCCGAGCTGAATCAATGCTTCTCCAAGAAAACGCCATCCCACCCTGTCAAATGCTTTCTCAGCATCAAATGATAAAAGACATGATGTGATGGTGTTTCTCTGGGCATACTCCACTAATGTACATGTTTGCCTCCTGACCTATTGTAAAACCAACTTAATCTAAATTAATATATGTGGGTAAAATGGGTGTCAGTCTATTTGCAATAATTTTGGAATATATGCTGAAATCTATATTTGTAAGGGATAATTGACACAAGGCGTATGGTCCTTTGCAGGTTTAGGGACAAGTGATATGTGGGCTTACATACTCTGTGGTGTAAAAGTTTGGGAGGCAGACATAGAGTTAAATGTCTTTTTGAGAATTGGAGTAATTATCTCCTGAAATACCCTATAAAATCGAGGGTTATATCCATCCAGGCCCAGGATTTTGCTTGGGGCCAGTGTCAATATAACCTGTTGTATTTCTTCTACTGAAAAATATTTTTCCACTTCTTCCATTGTTTTCTTAGTAAGAACAGGCGGGGCTGTTTCCCTAATATATTGACTTATTTCCTCTTGACTTTTCTCCCAATCTTTACCTCTTTGTTGTGTTGGTATATTATATAACTTGTATGTATGGAATGTTTTAATTATTTCCATAGGGCCATATGGGTTATTTTCCCAGAAGCCGTTTGGATTTTAAATATAGAGATCAAGGGTTGTCGTTGTTTTAGGGTTCTTGCTAGTATTTTTCTGGGTTTGTTCCCATTTTGATAGAACAAAGCTCTACTTGTATCCCATATTCGCAAGGATTGTTCATTCAGTAGAGTTTGTAAATCAATAGGTTTTTTATCATTTAATAGTATTCAATCCTCTGAACTAAGATTTTGTTTGTGTAAACTTCCTAATGTAAGACATTTCTTTTAATAATTGAGATATGTTATGTGATTTATCCACTTTTAGTCTAGCTCCATGTTTAATAACCAGTCCGCGCAATACACATTTTAATGTTTCCCATTGTAGGGGGGTTGAACTGTTATCTGTTTCATGAATCTGCAAGAATTCCTTTATCTCTTAAAGAAAAATCTGCTTCACGTATTTTATCTCTAAGCAGGTTTAGACCTCCATGTCTATTGGGGTTTCCTATAATCTGTCACCATCAGTTCCATGAATACTGGTGCATGATCCGACCAAAGGAAACTACCAATTTCAGAAGAAGGAGTCATCATCAGACCCATTTGACTAATAACACATATCATAGAATAGACAATTTTTTTTATGTATAGTCGAGTAATATGAATATTTTTTCTCTGATGTTGAACCCTCCATAAATGCACCATCTGATATTTCTCAAGCAACTGTTTAAATTATTTTAATTGACTACTGATTTTATATGGTTGGGTTGCAGTTGTAGCTAATTTTGGACCCATTACAAAATTAAATACTCCTCCTATAATTACCATTCCTTCCTTAAGAACCTGTATTTCTGTCTTAATCTGATATTAATCTATTTTGCCAAATTATGAATTGTAAAAATATTCCCATATAATGAGATTTGAGAATTAAAGACCTACCATCATTGCCCCTCCAATTTTGAAGAATTTGGTTAGGCAGATTTTTATGAAATGCAATGGAAACTCCTCCCGATTTAGAATATTGGAAGGAATTTAAAATGTGTGATCTTTTAGAGGGAGAGTTTAGGCCTCTAGCGTTAAATTTTTTTTTTACCATTCCCATGGAAAAACGAAAAAAAAAAAACAACAACACTACACTATACAAAAACATGTACAAATCTATTCACAATTTTCTCTTAAGTCTATCTTACGTTAGTAAGGTACCTACAGGGGAGTGTTAGGGGCTGCCATCACCATATCTGCAACACATCGATGTTAAGCATGCTATGTAAACTATATGTATATTAAGACAGATGAGCAACGTTTCCTCTACCTATTTTTCATACCATTTAAATATTGTGCAGATAGAAATTCCATTATCAATTTCTTCCCCTAAAAGGAGAGGTCTGGGGGAGAAAAGGGCAGCCACATCTAATACATGTGCCGCCCTTTCTCCTCCCTCCTAAAATTGTTTTGTTATATGGCCACTCAATGGCTCCATGACACATATCTTCATTTGTATCTCACCCTGAACTCCATCAATATCCAGGTGCACCTAACTGAGCATCCGCAGCTAAATAGTTTTCACGGGGGCCCAGATCTGCCCCAGTACACGACTGCTGCGCTACTTTAACTGACAATTGCATGGTCATGCGACGCTATGCCCAAATACAATTGATGTCCTTTTTTCCCCACAAATATAGCTTTCTTTTGGTGGTATTTGATGAGCTCTGTGGTTTTTATTTTTTGCGGTATAAACAAAAAATATATTTTTACTTTCTGCTAAAAATCATACCTAATAAAATTTTTTTAATAAATCTACATTTTTCATCAGTTTAGGCCAATTTGTATTTTGCGTTTTATATTCTCTGCAAAAAAAAAACAATAAGCATATATTGATTGGTTTGCACAAAGGTTATATCTTCTACAAATTATGGGATAGAATTATGGAATTTTTATTTTTTACTAGTAGTGGTGGCGATCAGCAATTTTTGTTGGTACTGCGACATTGTGGCGGACAAATCAGACATTAAGTGACTAAATTTGGGGACCAGTAACACTAATAGTGATCAGTGCTAAAAACAAATGCACTCTCACAGGGAAGGGGTTAACATCAGGGGCGATCAAATGGTAAAGCATTTGTTAACCCAAAAAATACAGATCCTGTATTATGTTACACAGCACAGTGCTTGTGCTGTGTCATTTTGACCCCCGTATCACCTGAAATAGCTGGCTGATCCTGCCTAGCTATGCTTTCCCCTCTGCAAACAGCCCACGATTATAATGGCTGCTGAGCCCCTGACATTGTGGTCCATTTGCGTGCCTCCGTCATTTAAAGCCTGCTCTTCTGTGTCTGTCTTCTGTGTCCTCCCCCCTCCCCTCTCTGCTCATACAATGTGCCCCCCCCTCCACTCCTGTTGATTTAACTGCTCTTATATCTTTTATTATATCATCCTATCCTCTCTTCATCATTATAAGAAGTCTCCCTGTGCCTGTGTTCTGTAAAAATACTGCACGATTCTACATGTATGAGCTTCGCTTCTGCCGCTCAGCTGATTTCTCGCCTCTCTCCCCCTCCTCCTGGCTGACATCAGTGGGAGGGTTTAGCCCTGCACACTGAAGCTATGAGCCGGAGACAGAAGAGAGGAATCAGCTGAGTGCCCGGAGCGGAGCTCATACAGGTAGAATTGGACATTTTTTTTTTCATAACACAGGCACAGGGAAACTTCTTATAGTGGTGCAGAGAGGATGGGATGATGTAATAGAAGTGGGTTAACAACCCCTTTAGGTGTGCTCTTAGGGAGTGCTTTCTAACTGTGTGGGGCATGGCTTAACTGGAGCAAAACAGAGATCCATGTTTCTGCTTGGCAGAAATACAAGATCTCCATTTTCCTCTCTGACAGAATGGTGGTCTGTCTTGTTTACATTGTAACTTTGATAAAGCGTTGGTAAACGCAAAACATGTTAGTCTCGGCCCCCCCGTGTTACTTATTTGACTGCCATCTGTGTCGAGTCCTGTTTACATTTGATGGTTCCTTTCCGCTCTGTGTACTATATTCATAAACATTCGTATCTGCATCTCTGATAGTGTATTCAGCTATCAGAGTTACCATTGGTACCTGCGATTTCACCTCCGACTTCACCTCACCTCTGATTGGTCCTGTTACCCTTCCATCACCAGAGGGAGTTTAAGCCTGTACACCGCAGACCGCCGTGCCACCACACGTGACCATTCTACGCTGCGGCGCTGCTACGTCCTCTGTTTACTGCTGAGGTTCGTTCATCCAGGTCAACACCGCGGCTGAGACAGCGCTGGTTCCCACAGAGACTGGTTCGTACCTATATCTCCCCGTCCGTCGGGTTTTCCATCCCAGTGGGTGTTCATCTGACCATCTGTGAGATTAGTCTCCACTGGCACGTTCCTATCTGTTGGGCTCCCCAATACAGTGGTAGTCTACCTGACCATCTAAGGTACTGTCTTCAGCGTATCTACCAGTGGCATTTCCACCTATCCTGACAATACTGGTTATTTGTATAACAGTACATGGACAGATACTGGTATTTGATATTAACTATTCTATCACAGGACTCTCCTCAGTGGCTATTATTTTGGTCAAATTGTTTTATTTATTTGTATTATTTCTATGTACATGAGTTTTGATTGTACATGGATGATATATTTTATTGTGTACATTTTTACCTCTGCTAATTATTTCATACTATAAAGTTTGATGTTTAACTCATAGAGCGCTGCTTCTTTTTGTTCTCATATTTTTGTATCCATCCTCCAATGGTTGGCAGCTGCACTGAGTATTATATATATTTGATTATTTTTTTTTCGGGGGGCGGGACCGGATTCAGGTGTGAGGAGTGAGCGGTGAGAGCGGAGAGAGGGAGGCATGTGAGGCATGTGAGCGGCGTCCTCTCCAATCCCACTGCCCCTACATGCGGACGGAAAAAAAAAACCTGTAATATCCCCCTGCTTGAATCCTGCAGGAATTCTAAATAACCAGCCCGAATTGCCTGCTAGTGGGGAATGCTGGCGCGGATGCTGATGCTGACCTGATTCGTCGCCAGGAGAGCCGCGGTAAGCGAGCGGTGGTGCCTGCGGATTCGGTGCCCGCTCGGGGTTCCTCCCCGGGACCTGCCTGGAGCTGCCTGGAGCTCGATCCGAGGTTTGTGGATGGCGAGTGAGTGACAGGGGCTGACGGCGGACGGCGGAGGCTCTGCGGAGACGCGACCACTGGAGCCCATGATAGGGTGACGGCGGTCAGCTGACCAGGACTTGTGATCAAGCCAGCACATTGGTCGGAGGACCAAGGACGGGGACAACTGGGGGTCTCCTGGCGGCTATCCTGCCCCCCCACCATAACATAACATAATACCCTGCTGAGTTCTGCTGAGTCCCTGCAGCAAGGAAGGACAGGTCCTAGCAGTCCTAGCAGCAGCGTGAGCAGGGAAGAGATCCAGCATAGTGGGAAGTCCACAGATTACAGTTTGCTTTCTGCAACAGTAGAAGCCTTGGACACGGATAAGGACGGAGTGAGTAACCCATCAAAACCTACTAAAACATTGTAAATCATGGCATATTGTACCTGGAACTCTGTAAACTAAATCACTAATCACTAATCACTAATTGATGAACTGAATAACATTTAAAACCGTATCAAGTATCTTATTTTATTTTTAGCTCTCCTGAGCAAGAAACTTAAAAACCTTTGTGCGGATATAGTGATATAGTGAGTAATTCAACACAACCCAGAAGAAGGGTATCAATAAAGGAACCGTGCATTAACTTGACTGATTATTTGATTAACAGTTTGATTAACTGACTAAGGGGGGAAGGGAAGGAAAAACTGCACCAAGCACTTTATTTCCTCTTGCACCGCTGTATAGGAGGGACGAGAGTGAGAGAGTCGCCTTTCCTTTTTTTTTCATCTCCTTTTTCTTTTTTTTCTTTTCTCTCTTCCTGGGGCAGCTTTGATAAAACCCCGGAAGGTCAAAGCAGAATTAAACAAAAACTAAATCTAAAAAGTCAAAAGTCTAAAAATATCCAGGTAACTGACTTTTTGACGGACGGTTCATTCCGGTGTGTTGTTCCCTTACCATCCCTAACCATCCTCAATAACAATGTAGGGTCCACAATCATTAAGATCGGCCAAGGACAAGGGGGGGTAGCGGCCACTGCAGCGGCTAAATTGGAAAAATATGCTCATGCAGCAGAGCAAACCCCCAGTAAAAGCGGCCCCTCTCAGGCACCCCAGACCCCAGGGAAAACAAACGCAGATAGAAGAAGCCAAGGTCCAGGAGGTGGTGCGGTAATTAAAACATCTGTTAATAAGAATATAGCCGCAGTAGATACAGACCCAACAGTAAATATTCCACTAGAAGAAGTTCCAACAATAAAAGACGTATTCTTGGTAGTGAACGAATGTAAAAGAACACTGGGGGAGCTATGTAATCAAATGAAGGGTATAAAAGAGGAGTTGGTCTCGGTGAGACAGGAACTACAGAAAACCAACGAAAGGATACTGGAGGTGGAAGGGAGGATATCCCAAATAGAGGACGAATTGCATCCCGTCAAACAAGATGTTAAGGATCTCAAGACACAAACAGACAAAATTGAGGAAAAAATGGATGAAATAGAGAACAGACTCCGGAGGGACAACATTAGGCTGGTGGGGCTCCCAGAAAGAAGCGAGGGGTCTCAGCCGATAGAATTTTTAGAAAACTGGCTTATAAAAGTATTTGGAAAAGAGACTTTTTCACAGGCGTTTATTATAGAACGAGCGCATAGAGTCCCCTTTAAACCACCATCCTCCGGAGGGCGCCCTAGATCGATGCTTCTGAAATTATTGAACTACCGTGATAAAGAGACTTTATTGAGAGAGAGTAGAGAGATGGGAAATATTTTATTTGAAGGCTCTAAGGTCTCATTTTATCCTGATTTTTCCCCTCAGCTTCAGAAGCGAAGGGCGGGCTTCATTGAGGTTAAACGTAAAATGCAAAAGATTAATCTTTCTTATGGTTTGTTGTACCCGGCGCGCCTACGGGTATCAGCGATGGGCAGATCTTTTTTCTTTGACACGCCGGAGGCAGCGGCAATATGGCTGGAGGAAAAAAAAGATCAATTATTAGTAGGGGACGCAGGGAACACATAAATTCCAAGTAGTGAAGGGGGGGATTATGGGGTCAATCTAAATTAATTTAATACACTATAAAGGGGGGAGTGGGGGGTGGGAAGGGAGCACGTACACAATGAGAGGAATAGGTCACGAATGGAGGAATGGTATGATTGGAAAAGGGGGTGGTGGGTGGGGGGAGGAGGGGAGAATGAATACAAGTATGGTAGTAGTGGAACCGTTCACCAAATTAGCCCTTAGGGGATACCTAGGAAGGTGGGGAAAGGAGGGAGGGGTGAGGGGGCGAAGGGGAATTCATAAAGGTGAGGCACCCTTGGGGCAAGAGACGGGATTCAGCATAGAGTGTATAAGCGATAGATACACACAACTTGCACAATGTTTGGCAATACACAGGAGAACACGGATACTATATCACAAGGGATTGAGTAAAACGATTTGGAACACAAAAGATAAAACACACATACCAAAAGTTTTTTAAAGGAAATACCAAGGGGAGGGGACATGGCCTTGGTCTATATTATGAGATCGAGATTATGCTCTCTCCCCCATCGGTTTTTTTTTTTCTCTCTTTTTTTCTTTTTTTTTTTTCTTTTAGACTAGATGATCAGTCTGGTATGTTCACTGAATCTTCAAATAACACTTTTACAGAGAGATGTTGGATCACGAAATATGTAAATATATAAATGTATGTATAAATGAGTAGAACTTTGAAAATAGGATCTTGGAATGTCCGTGGGATGGGGACACCAGCTAAAAGAGCAGTTGTTTTTGATGCATTAGAAGGGTATAAGGTGGGATTAATTTGTTTACAGGAAACCCATTTTACAATAGTAAAACACAGATTCCACACAGGAAATTTCAACATCAATTCCATTCTGTTCACACATCGTATTCAAGAGGGGTGACAATCCTGGTAAAGGGGGGAGTGGGGTTTTCTTGCAGGAAGGTTAGTATTGAAGATGAGGGGCGTTATGTTTTCCTATATTGTGTAATAGAGAGTAGAGAATATATACTCGCTAATATATATATCCCCCCTCCATTCAAACTAGAGGTTATGTATAAATTCATGGACTTTATCCTGAATAAACCCGGGATACCAGTCATTGCAATGGGGGACTTCAACGAGGTATTAACCACTTCAGCCCCGAGCCTGTTTTTCAGATTCGGTGCTTACGAGACTAAAACAGTTTTTTTTGCTAGAAAATTATTTAAAACCCACAAACATTATATATATTTTTTTTCTAACACCCTAGAGAATAAAATGGCGGTCATTGCAATACTTTTTCTCACACCGTATTTGCGCAGCGGTCTTACAAGCGCACTTTTTTTGGAAAAAATGCACTTTCTTGAATTAAAAAATAAGACAACAATAAATTTGGCCCAATTTTTTTATATATTGTGAAAGATAATGTTACGCCGAGTAAAATGATACCCAACATGTCACGCTTAAAAATTGCGCCCGCTCGTGGCATGGCGTCAAACTTTTACCCTTAAAAATCTCGATAGGCGACGTTTAAAAAATTCTACAGGTTGCATTTTTTGAGATGCAGAGGAGGTCTAGGGCTAGAATTATTGCTCTCGCTCTAACGATCGCGGCGATACCTCACTTGTGTGGTTTGAACACCGTTTTCATATGCGGGCGCTACTCGCGTATGCGTTTGCTTCTGCGCGCGAGCTCGTCGGGACGGGGCACTTTAAAAAAACATTTTTTGGTTTTCGTTTTTATTTCTATTTATTTTATAATGTTTAACACTGAAAAAAAAAAAAATTATCACTTTTATTCCTATTACAAGGAATGTAAACATCCCTTGTAATAGAAAAAAGCATGACAGGTCCTCTTATATATGAGATCTGGGGTCAAAAAGACCTCAGATCTCATATTCAGGCTTAAATGCAAAAAAAAAAAGAAAAAAAAAAAAAAAAAAAGTCAAAATGTAAACAAATTAAATGTCTCTTTAAGAGGCTGGGCGGAAATGACGTTTTGACGTCGCTTCCGCCCAGCAGAGGTATGGGGACGGCTGAGGGACATTTTTTCCCTCAGTCGCATCCCCGGACAGCCAGCAACAGGACCCGATCGCCTCCGCCGCTACCGACGGCGGGGGGGGGCACCCTCTCCCGCCGCCGGTAACGGCGATCTCGCGGCGAATCCGCCGCGATGACCGCCGTTATCGTTAACAGGACCGCCCCACGAAGAGATGGATATCTCGGTTGTGGCAGCAGCTGCTGCCGTTACCGAGATATCCATCTTCAAAAAAATGACGTCTTTGGACGTGGGGCCGGTCAGAAGTGGTTAAATAAAAAAATGGATAGGTTCCCAACGGTAAATGTACAGGAGACCCACTTTTTATCTGTTTTTACAAGAGACAGGGTTGTTTGATGTATGGAGGAAGAGAAACCCAGAGGGGATACAGTTCTCTTGCTACTCCAGCACCCATGCCACACTGTCCAGGATTGATCTAGTCGTGGGCAATGTGGAAGCCTCTCAAATAATCGGGGAAATAGAATATCTACCACGGGGAATATCAGATCACTCCCCGGTGATAACAATGGTAAATCTAGAGGGAAGAAGATCCGCTACGGTATGGAAAATAAGCCCCCTATGGTTCGAATTAATGGGTAACTCTGAGGAGATAATGGCTAAAATAAAAGAGTTTATAGATTTTAATGAGGGAACGGCAACACGGGGGGTAATGTGGGACACGCTGAAAGCCTTCCTCAGAGGTATATGCATCCAACAGATGGCGAAAGCAAAAATGATCTCAAAAGAACGAGAAAATAGATTAGAAATGAAGTAGCGAACACCGAAAAGGAATATATAGGAAATCCAACGGAGGAGAGGAAAAGAATATGGCTTGATAAGCAACAAGAATACAAAATAGAGCTGATAAAAAAATCAGAAAACAAGAGAATGTTCCAAAGACAAGCGGCATACGGTGAGGGGGAGGGGGTAGGAAGAATGCTGGCCCATTTAATAAGAACAAATTCCACTCCCTCTGCTGTTCCGGCCATTAAAAGTAGTAACGGTAAGGTGTCTACAAATGTGGCAGAGATAACGGATACATTCAGAGAATACTATGAAAAACTATATAAGTCCCAAAGAACAGCGGGAAGAGAGGAACTGCAACACTTCTTTAGAAACCTAGAACTGCCCTCTCTCACAGGAACGGAGATGGAACAAATGGAGAAACCAATAACATTAGAAGAAGTTCAGATAGCAGTCAGAGAAATGGCCAATCAGAAGTCCCCGGGGCCTGATGGACTACCAGCAGAGACATACAGATATTATGGGAAGGTGTTGCTCCCAGAACTTTTGAAAGTATTTAATGAGGCCATGGTAGAGGGTAAATTGCCCACCTCAATGACAGAGGCCACGATAATAGTGCTGCACAAGGAGGGGAAGGACCCATCGGAAGCATCATCATACCGCCCTATCTCCCTCCTATGTGCAGACGCCAAAATCCTGGCTAAAATCATGGCCAGTAGGTTAAATAAAATAATCTCAAGACTTATACACCAGGACCAAACAGGATTTATTCCCGGTAGATCAACCAGTATAAACATTAGAAGGGTATTTCTCAACCTACAAATCCCCATAGAAAACACCGGTAATAGGGCAGTCTTGTCCTTAGACGTGGTCAAAGCCTTTGACAGTTTAGAATGGGAATACATATGGTATGCCCTAGAGGCCTATGGGTTTGGCCCCACCTTTATTAGATGGATTAAAATACTGTACAAGGACCCTAACGCAAAAATTAGAGTCAATAATGAATATTCAGGAAAGGTTAAGTTGGAGAGGGGCACGAGGCAGGGGTGTCCTCTATCACCCCTACTCTTTGCATTAGCAATGGAACCACTTGCCACGGCCATAAGAACGGATAGGATAATGAAGGGATTTATAAGATCGATTAGAGAGGAGAAAATTGCTTTATACGCGGACGATGTTCTGCTATTCCTAGGGGACACAGGTCACTCCATTAGAAGGGCAATGACTATCTTCAGAGAGTTCGGCAATATATCTGGACTGGTAATAAATTGGGAGAAATCGGCCTTGATGCCGATAGACCCAATGAGGAACCAGATCCAGGAGGAGATCCCACAGTTGGACACAGTGGGGAAAATGCAGTATTTGGGTATAATAATTACACCGGATCTCAATAAATACATAGAGAATAATTTGGAACCATTGATACTCAAATTTAAAAAGAAAATTGGAATCTGGCGGCGTCTTCCATTATCGGTGGCCGGGAGGTGCAACCTGATTAAAATGGTATGGATGCCACAATTACTCTATGTATTACATAATACACCTATATGGATACATAAAAAATGGTTTAAGAAGATAGATGCCCTGTTTAGGGAATTAATATGGAAAGGAGGACTTGCTAGGATAGGACTGCAGACCCTGCAGCTGCCAACGAGAGAGGGGGGAATGGCAGTACCCCATCCACGTTGCTACTTTTTCGCCGCACAGCTGCAGCATGTAGGAGTTAAAACGGAACCAGGAGAGGATACGAATGGAAGTTTAATGATCCATGGGGCCCCCCATGAAATAATCATGGAGGTGATGGAGGCCAACTCATTTATCAACCTGACCCCTACGATCAAGATGGTAACTAAAGTGTGGAAAGCCATAACGATAGAGGGAGGACAGGTGGGAGTGACAGAGTACACTCCATTGTGGAATAATAGGAACCTTCAAGAGCTCAAAACAGTGGGAGTGATTAAAGAATGGGGAGTAAAAGGGATAACAAGACTGGCTCAGCTATATGAGGGAAGGACTTTAAAAACATTTGCCACCCTGAGAGAGGAATATAAAATTCCCAATTGCACGTTCTACAGGTATCTCCAAGTTAGGCATGCATTAAACACTCAGTTTAATGGAGCAGGACCAAACTGGATAAAGCCACGAATATCTCAAAGGATAAGAGAAGGGATAGAGAAGAAAGGGTTTATTTCCACAATCTACCCATATATATGTAAGGAGAACATAGAGGGATCAATGCAGCTTAAAAGTAAAAAGAAATGGGAGGAAGATCTGGGAATTATAACGGAAGATCAATGGAAGACGGTGCTGGAGAGAGGGCAAATGGTCACAGTTTCACCAGCCCAAAAGATATCCTTTGTAAAGATGATACATAGGGCATATTTTACCCCAAAAAGACTATTCAGTTTTGGTTGGAGAACGGATGCAGGGTGCCCCAGATGTCAGGACACGGGGGACTTATTACATATGTTATGGAGATGCCCCAAATTATTTAGGTATTGGCTAGAGATCATCAGAATTATTAACAAAACATATGGGACTAGGTTGGAGATGGACCCTAGAACGTGCATATTGGGAATATGGGAAGAAAGGGGAGGGCTGGCGAGTACCACAAAAGCTGTAGCAAGGTGCCTATTCCAGGCAAGAAAATTAATTGCCCAAAGATGGCAAGCAGTAAACCCCCCATCATTAAGAGAGTGGACTAATAGTGTGACAGAAACAATATGGAAAGAGAAAACAGTTTATATCAAAAGAGGAAACATCAAGGAATTTGATAAAATATGGAAACCGTGGTTACTTGAAATAGGATATCCGGTATGAAAAGCCAAGGAGCAAACTGGAAATTAAGGGTGGGAGAGGGAGAGAAGGGGAAAATAAGTATTTACTAGGGGCTAAGTCCAAGATTATGGTATGCGGGGAATGAAAAATGTTTTGTACAAAGAAAATTTTGTATGTAATCTGTTTTTTAAATATGAAAGATAATGAAATAAAGAGAATTAATCAAAAAAAATATATATTTGATTTTCCACAGGTTACACTGTTTCGCTTCATATTGTTGTAGCACTATAAAGGGACTTTGTTGTTTTTTGTATACATAGTAAGACCGCCATTCTGTCTCTCCTGTCAATGATTGGCACATCAAGGCAGACCCCCTGATTGGCTCCCGCAAGACCCTATGCGTGAAGTCACATACTAGTACGTGATTTCACGCAGGAGGGCCGCCCTGCCACAGTATATCTGTATAGAAGTGGTTAACATTCTTATGGTTCCCATGCAAAGAAAACATTACTCTATATTCCATTTTAAAACGAGGAATGCACAGGTTAGCATGTTCCTCGTCCGGAGACCACACTGTCACTGACATCTTCTTTTTACAGGCTAGCGTTTGGAAGCCAGTTACCTTGATACTTGATACTAATCATCATGATGGCTAATTATGGTGATCAAATTAGATCCGTGAAATAAAAAAATAAAGGTAAAACATCTGGCTACAGCTGACACTGTAATTTCAAGAGTATAATTAATAAATAAAAATGTTTAAAAATGTAATTTGAAACTTTATCAAATAGAACAGAATAACCGTAAATGTATGTGGGCTGTCTGCTTCACAGAAACCATGATCATTTAGTTCTGCTGCTCAGTGTGCTCTGGTGCTGCTTATGCAGTCTGAATGTCCCTGTGTTCTAGCAACCTGGGAAGGTTCTGGGCTATAGGTGGAGACTGTTCAGATGAGCAACTTGAATATAGATGCAGCCTCTGCCAATTGGAAGGGAAGTTGCCCCTAGGCATGCTGGGTGCTTGTATTTATATTGTAGGAGAACATGGGCTCCTAGTCTTTACTAGCACAGGATTGCACAAGGCTGGGGGAGAGGCACTGCCTCCCCCAACACTTGCTGCCATGTGGTCTGAGGTAGGCAACCTGAGGGCCTGAAATCTGTGTGGCTGACTTGTTCCTACCATTGCTGATAAGGTCTATAGTGCATCTGGTCTGCTAGAAGGCTGCCGGTGGTGCTTCAGGAGCCTTGTGAGTACAGACACCCTTAGAAAGTTAATCCCCTTTTGTGCTCTAAGTAAGCTGAGGGTCTACACAAGAAAATACTGGCTAAAGTTCTTAGTAAAATAGTTGACAGTCCTGGACAAAGCTCTAAGGGGCATTGATCAGTTTTGCAATCAGTGTGCTGCTGTGAAGAATACGTTTTTATCTGCCTTCTGCAAGGATTTCAGCCAAGTTTCACTAGAAGAGGAAGATAGAGCCTTCGGTGTGAATAGTTAAATTTGGAAATATCCCACTATATCCCTTACCTTATCAAATTCCCCTACCTTATCAAATTCCCCAATAAAACAGCAAAAACAAATCCCCCAGACTGGTCATTGGAGACAACGAGACAGTGTGCACCCGGCTGTGTGAATCTACCTTGTGCTTGGCTGCGGAGCAAAAAGTGGGAAGACCCAAACAACATACCAGTGGCATACCTTTGCTACAATGTAAAGTAGTGAGTGTACAGCTTGTATAACAGTGTAAATTTTCTGTTCCCTCAAAAATAACTCCACATACAGCCATTAATGTCTAAACCGCTGGCAACAAAAGTAAGTACACCCCTAGGTCAAAGTGTCCAAATTGGGCCCAAAGTGTCATTATTTTGTGTGGCCACCATTATTTTCCAGCACTGTGTTAACCCTCTTGGGCATGGAGTACTGGACGACATCATGGAGCTGGTGAATGTTAGAGATCATCCGTTTGAGGATGCCCCATAGATGCTTAATAGTGTTTAGGTCTGGAGACATGCTTGGCCAGTCCATTATCTTAACCCTTAGCTTCTTTTGCAAAGCAGTGGTCGTCTTGTAGGTGTGTTTGGGGTCGTTATCATGTTGGAATAATGCCCTCCTGTTAGGTCTCAGAAAGGGAGGGGATCACGCTTGACTTCAGTATGTCACAGCACATGTTGGCATTCATGGTTTCCTCAATGAATTGTAGTTCCCTAGTGCTGGGAGCACTGATACAGCCCAAGTCCATCACACTCTGACCACCATGCTTGACTGTAGGCAAGACACACTTGTCTTTGTACTCCTCACCTGGTTGCCGCCACACATGTTTGATACCATCTGAACCAAATATGTTCCAGTAATCCATGTCCTTAGTCTGCTTGTCATCAGCAAACTGTTTGCGGGCCTTGATTGTGCATCATCTTTAGAAGAGGCTTACTTCTGGGACGACAAACATGCAGACCAATTTGATGGAGTATGCGGCATATGGTCTGAGCACTGACAGGTTGACTCCCCCACCCCTTCAACCTCTGCAGCAATGCCAGCAATGCTGGCACCACTCATGCATCTATTTCCCAAAGACTACCTCTGGATATGACGCTGAGCACGTGCATGCAACCTCTTTGGTCGACTATGGTAAGGCCTTTTCTGAGTGGAAGCTGTCCTGTTAAACCTCTGGTCTTAGCCACTGTGCTACAGCTCAGTTTCAGGGTCTTGGCAATCTTATTATAGCCTAGGCCATCTTTATGTAGGGCAACAATTGTTTTTTTCACATCCGCAGAGAGTGCTTTGCCATGAGGTGCCATGTTGAACTTCCAGTGACCAGTATGAGAGAGAGAGAGAGCGATAACACCAAATTTAACACACCTGCTCCCCATTCACACATGAGACCTTGTAACACTTAAGCCGTGTACACACAATCGGTTTGTCCGATGAAAACAGACAGTGTAATCGGTGTAAAAAATAGGACATGTTTTAAATCATGCTCAGAATCAAGTCGATGCATGCTCCGAAGGCACGGTCGGAATTTAGTCTGATCGTGTGTATGCAAGAAGTCAGCTTCATCGGAAATCTGACGAAAAAATCCATCGGATTAGATTCCTTCAGAAATACGATCGTGTTTACGTGGCTTAATACGAGTCAAATGACATCGGGGAGGGAAAATGGCTAATTGGGCCCAATTTGGACATTTTCACTTAGGGGATGCCAGCGGTTTAGACATTAATGGCTGTGTGTTAAGTTATTTTGAGGGGATAGAAAATTGACACTGTTATACAAGCTGTATACTCACCACTTTACATTGTAGCAAAGTGTAATTTCTTCAGTGTTGTCACATGAAAAGGTATAATCAAATATTTAACAAAACATGAGGGGTGCACTCACTTTTGTGAGATACTGTATATTTATTAAAGTGGATGTAAACCTTGATTCATGAAATTATATATATATATATATATATATATATATATATATATATATATATACACACACACACACCTGATATTTCACACAGTGATATTTTGTAAGATAGTAGTGTTTATGATGGGAAAACTATGAAAGTATGATTTTGTTGATTGATATGAATGGATTTTCGTAAAAGGCAGAGTTTAACCACAATTTTTTAATATATATTTGAACCATGTGTAATTTTATACTTTCTTTTCTTATAGAAAGTGTATCTGTCTCTATAAACATAATCAACAGAAAAGCATTACCAAATTTAAAATCAGTGATGGAAAAAATATTTCTCATTGCAATGATAAAGGAACATTTACTTATAAATCATGCCAAAAGAGTATTTGTCTCAACCCTAGGATTTATATAATAACATTGCTTTTTCAACTGCACTGAAAACAAAAAATCAATATTTTCATTCATTTGACATAAGATACATATCAGTTTCACTATAATAGCAAGGAAACAGAAATTCACCAGAAAGACAATGTAATACTTAGGAGATTCTGGTCCCCAAAGTGATCATATCTCATCTGTGCAGGGAGAATCAAAGAATTCTAACTATACTATTACAAGGTGATATTATTTGTAATAAGTTCTAAAAGCTTTTTTAACAGTTTACTTTAAAGTTTAGATGACATGTGTTGTTTTGCAAGCGACACAGGGCCAGATTCACAAAGCACTTACGCCAGAGTATCTCGAGATGTGCCGTCTAAGTCTAAATTTGCTCCGGAATATTTTTTGCACCGTACCCACAGAACTAGATACGCACCAAAATAGGCTACTCCCGACCGGCCTAACTTGCCTACGCCTGCACATCCTAGGTGCACATTTACTCCGTCCACACCATTGATTTCCTATGCAAATATGCAAATGAGGGGAGATACGCCGATCCACAAAAGTAAGTTTGTGCGGTGCAGTCTACACGATGTGCTCATCAGCTGCACGGAAAGTCTAAAATTAGACCATATAAAAGCAGGTTTAAAATTAGACAATCCGTATACATGTCAGCTAAAGCAACACCGTTAGGGACGAGCTGAGCAGTCACACTTGCAGGACAACAATCTGTATGCCAACATGCAGGGCTGCCATCAGGGGGGTACAGGCATTACACCTGATTTTTTATATCTATTTTTCTTTATTTCTTCTTTTTTAAGGGCCCCACCACTTCTCAATTTGCAGCAGCCCCCCCCCCCCCCGCTTCTCAATTTCAGGCGGCAGCACCCCCCCCCCCCCCAGTTCTCTGCTCCAGGGGGCCCATGCCTGAAGCTGTGTAAGGGGCCCCATAATTCCTGATGGCGGCCCTGCCAACATGCCAGCATCCTTGCTCATAGCTATACTACTGACTTTAGATGAGCACAGAAGGGAGGAGGGCACGGAGGAGGGCACGGGAGAGGATATACCGCACACGCATAGACATCTTTGGCATGAGTGATTCTGAGGTGCATCTTCAGATTCACCCCTCATGCCATCCTGGAATTAACCACAACCCTGCAGGAGGACATCACCAGCCCAACACACCGCTCACATGCAGTGCAGCCACTGGGCAAGGTCCTGGCAACACTCCATTTCCTTGCCAGTGGCTCTTTTCAGCGTACAAGTGGAGTGGTGGCAGGAATGTCACCCCCACATTCAAAAATCATTCACAAACAGAAAAAAAAACAACAAAAAAATGCCCAGCAAAAAAAAAAAATGCCCAGCAAAATAAAAATAAAAAACGGCAAAATAAAAAAAAAACAGCAAAAAAAAATAAAAACTTAGCAAAAAACACTCTCCAAATCACTCTCCAAAAATCTCAGACACGTCACAAACCAACAAACACTAACAAACAACAGAACAAAATCACCTTGCTGTAGGAAGGGAAAAAAATTGGATGTACTTTTGCAATGGAAGGGCATTTCTCTCGGTCTATTTAAGCACTGTGCATAGCTCACTAAGTCTGACTGGCCTAGTTCCTATCTAACTGATTGCGCTGTAGAGGTGCTGACCAAAGTCTGCTTCATGTGCACATGCCCAGTCTGGCCGACCCTTCATTTGCATGGGGTCACGGCTCATTTCAATGGAACACGCCCACGTCCTTCCCACTTTGAATTGCACCGCCTTACGCCTCGGAATTTACATTGCACCGGTGCAAATTTGGCCGAAAATACTACGAGGATACGGCACTTGCGCCTCGAAATTAAGCCGGTCTAACTTAAAGGAGTTGCACTACGCCGGTCCAAAAATGCGCCGATGTACGTGAATCTGGCCCACAGTTTTTACTGTAATGCCGCATACACACGACCGTTTTCCATGACGTAAAACATTTTTTTTTTTTTAATGTCATTAAAAACGATCATGTGTGGCCTCCAGAGCATTTTTCATGATGTGAAAAATGGCCATTAAAAATTTAGAACATGCTCTATTTTTTCGAGTGGTTTTTCACATTGTCGTTTTTCACGTCGTGTGTAGGCTTTAACGACGTTAAAAAAAACGTGCATGCTCAGAAGCAAGTTATGAGACGGGAGCGCTCATTCGGGTAAAACTAGCGTTCGTAATGGAGATAGCACATTCCTCACGCTGTAACAGACTAAAAAGCATGAAGACTGAAAAGCGCAAATCGTCTCTCACCAAACTTTTACTAACACAAAATCAGCAAAAGCAGCCCAAAGGGTGGCGCCATCCGAATGGTACTTCCCCTTTATAGTGCCGTCATACGTGTTGTACGTCACCGCTCTTTGCTCAAGCATTTTTTTTTCACGATCGTGTGTAGGCAAGGCAGGCTTGACAAGAATCAGGTTGAAAAAAAAATTTTTTTTCTAGACCAATAAAAATGGTCGTGTGTACGTGGCATAAGGGGAGAATGCTGCTTCAGTCTGTGTTCTCTAGGTATGTATAGCCATTTTATTTTTCTTGCTTTGGACAGAGCCAGGAAGGGTTTATTTGTTGCTTCTATGTGTCCTGCTAGGGAGATTTCATTTAATTTCCTGTCTTGGAAACACAACAGAAAGTTAAAGGAAATTTCTCAAAAGTGACAGACAGTATTGAAAGACATCCCCCTCATCTCTTGCTGTCATGACAACTTTAGGACTTTTCCAACATTTCTATTTCGGGGACAATGGTCATCGGGGCTTATAGAGAGGTTAAACTTTAAGAACTAGCAGAATCCTAGTCAGCAATAAACATTTGGCAGATGCAGCATTATTTTTCTTGTACATTTAGAGCAGCCCTTAAAATTTCCACTCGCCTGCTCGCATTTTACGAGTGTGGAGCAGGGATCGACTGGGCTGACAGTTTCCTGGCTGATCACTTCTGGCAGAAGCAGTGCGGCCATCAGAGGAGCCTAAAGGGGGGGCTCCATGCCCCCCATGCCGCTCTGATGTCCTGTAAAAAGGCTGCACTGCTTCTGCCAGAAGCGATACATTTTTTAATTATTGTTTATTATTTATTTGTTCCGTTCTGTTTGTTTAGATGTGGCATTCGTAGTTTCGGATAATTAGTAACTTCGGATAAATTTGTATTCGTTATATTCTCTAACAGCCAAATTTGAAAGGAAATTCCGATACCTATAATTTAATAGTTAGTTATTCTTTTAAATTTTGGGATTTTCAGACTTACGAATTTTTTCATTTTTTAATTGACCAATTTACAAATTTTCAAATTGCAATCATAATGAATGACCTGAAAAACGAAAAACAAAAACAAAAAAACAATGAAACGAAAACTAACACATTTTTTGGCAGTGCACATATTTAGTAACTCTTAATGCCTGGGTAGTGGCTCAGGACTTAACATTTTGAGCGCTAATTTAGAGGTTGATTTACCAAAATTGGAGAGCGCAAAATCTTATGTACAATAGATCTGCCTAAAAACCAATCAGCTTTCAGTTTTTTGTCAAAGCTTAATTGAACAAGCTGAAGTTTGGAGCAGATTGGCTACCATGCACAGCTGCACCAGATTTTTGTACTTTCCGGGCCAGATCCATATACAATTGCCCTGGCGCAGTGTATCAGAGATACACTAAGCCGCCGTATTTTACCTGGCTCTAAGTCTAATCCAGGAAGATTTCAGCCCGTAAGGTACGGCGGCGTAGTGTATTTCTCGCGGCAGAATCGAAATACACGATTAGTGGGCGTGAATCATTTAAATTAGGCACGTCCCCGTGGTGATCGAACTGTGCATGCTCCGTTTAGAAATTTCCCGTCGTGCATTGGGCAAAATTACGTTGAAAAGTAATTTTTTTTTTTAGTAGCGTAATTTACGTACATTCCTATTCACGGACGACTTACACAAAAAAAAAAAATTGAAAATTCGACGCGGGAACGACGGCCATACTTAACATGGCCAGTCTAACTATAGACCGGATAATAGCAGCTTTAACTTTACGCCGGAAAAAGCCAACTAGCGACGACGTTAGAGAATGCAACGGCCGATCGTAACTTTGTGGATCGCCGTAAAAAGCTAATTTGCATACCCGACGCGGTAAACGACGCAAACTCCACCCAGCGGGCGCAAAAAGATTGCAGCGTAGATCCGAAAGCGTACGAAGACATAAGCCTGTCGGATCAAAGCCCGAAGCCGTCGTATCATGGTTTGGGGATTCAAACTAATGATAAGACGCGGGTAATTTGAAAGTACGCCGGTGTATCAGGAGATACATCGGCATACTGGCTCTGTGGATCTGGCCCTCCAGTTTTAGTAAGTTAACCTATTAGTGTCCTTTCACACAAGCATCATCTTTTCAGTCATGCTTTTGCTCAGAAAAAAATGATTTAGTTTACTTCCGTTTTTACATTCATTTTTACTTCAGTTGAGTTCCCATCATTTTGCATTTTTTTTTAGTTCGCAGCTGTTTTCATCTGTTTTTTTTCATTGTTGCAAATCGTAGGTGCCAAAAGTATAAATGTGTCTTCAAAACGTAATTGTCGTGCTAATGAGGATAATTTTCCTGCACGGACTGCATTTTTTTTATACGGTAATATTTTTTATTTTTTGAAAATTTCTGTTTATTAAAGGTTTTATTCATACACAGTAAAACATTTCTTGGCACAACACCAAGCTTACTTAGCGGTAAACATGACCTGAAACATACAACCCGCCATCGCAGATGGCATGTCCCCAACCGAACCCTCCCCCCCCCCCATCACCCCTCTACTCAGTTCCCTTGGCCCTCCAACACATATACTGGATGCATAGTAAGTAGTAGCACTCCCTCCCAGTGGCTGTTTCACAACATGTTTCCCGATGCACCTGAATGAGATTCCCCACCCCTCAGCACATGTGTCAATGAGATTCAAATTATCTTACTCTTATCCAACCGTGTGATCAGCTTCATACCATGCCCTCCACACCTTCTCGAACTTCCCAACACACCCCCTAGATAGATACGTTGCCTTGTAATAAGGGAGCATTGCATTCACCAAACCTTTCCAAAAATCAACCTCCGGGGGCCCCTGGACTTCTCCACTTAAGTAGAATAGCTTTCTTTCCATAGAACAACAGGATACTTAATAATGTTCTGTGGGCCCTGGTAGGGACTACTTCGTCCACCAGGCCAAGTAAACAGACACTAATTTCTCGAGGAACAGGTACCCCCAGAAACCCTTCAATACAGGCCGTGACCCCAGTCCAAAACAGTTGGATCTGGGGGCAGTCCCAAAACACGTGATGCGCGTCTGCAGGAGCGAACGTACATCTCTAACATTCAGCGGGCACTGAGGGATATATTGATGCCAACCTAGCAGGGGTATAATACACTCTGTGCAGGAATTTAAATTGAATTAACCGGTCCCTCGCCGCTACTAAATACTTAAATGGACGGTCCCACATATCCTCCCACTCCTCCCCCAGTATACCCGGGACCTCCGCCTCCCACCGTTCTCTGCATTTAATCAGTGCTTTGGGACTAGTTTTGAATAGTTCTTTATAGGTTACTGACAAGGTCTTAGGCAGGTCCTCAGTCATAAGTAGGTCTTCCAACCTAGAGGGGAAGGATTCAACAGTCTGAGTTCCAAACTGAGTCGAATAAGCATGTCTCAGGCTCAAATAGCGAAAAAATTGCGTGTTTGGCAGGTCATGTTTAGCTTTCATTTGGTCAAACGTCAAAAGTTCCCCATCCCGAGTAATATCCTTCAGCTGTTTGACCCCCCTTGACGCCCACCCTGCCGCGTCTCCTGATTTGTAAAATTGTTGAAGTTTAGGATTCATCCACAGTGGAGTTGAGGGGGAAAGCCCTTTATAACTAGGAGAGGCCAGTTTCTCCACCTCCTCCCATGCCTTTACTGTAGCCTTCATTGAGCCCGTAAGGGGAAGATCCCTGCCCTGGGAAAGCCCTTTATAACTAGGAGAGGCCAGTTCCTAGTTATAAAGCCCTGGGAAAGCCCTTTATAACTAGGAGAGGCCAGTTTCTCCACCTCCTCCCATGCCTTTACTGTAGCCTTCATTGAGCCCGTAAGGGGAAGATCCCTGCCCGTGCCCCTATGAATGGCCAGGCGGAGAGATTCATAAGACCCCAGATGAGCTGCTTCCAGCACAGTGGCTGAGTCCCCAGCATCAGAAATCAGCCACCTATGTACGAACACCAACTGACCAGCCAAATAGTATTTACGCCAGTCAGGTAGCGCCAGACCACCCTCACCCCATGGCTCCTGCAGGACCTTCAACCTCACCCTAGGCAATTTTGGTGCCCACAGAAATGAGCTGGTGATACTAAAGAAAGACTTCGGTATTCATACCGGGACATTTCTTAGAAAGTACAGTATAACTGTGAGAATCTTCATTTTAAGGAAATTAATCCGTCCAATCAATGACAGAGGGAGCTTCTGCCAAACCAGCGCTTTTTGTTTGAACAACGTCAAAAGTGGCTGTAGATTGAGAGACATGTAGTCTCCCACATTTGCCGTGACCTTCACCCCAAGATAAGTTATTTGCGTGACCCACTTGAGTGGCAAGTTGGGGTTTGCTCTCGCTTGAGCTTGATCATTCAAAGGAAGTATGGATGACTTCCCCCAATTGACCTTCAGCCCAGAGTATGTGGTAAACTTGTCCATAATACTTAAAGCGGTGACCAATGATTCCCCAGGATCTCTTAAGAACAGTAGAAGGTCGTCAGCATACAATGCCAGACCCTCGTCAATGCTACCGACTCTTCTGATGCTCTCAGAGCCACCGCCAGAGGCTCCATCATGAGGGCAAACAGAAAAGGTGACAGTGGGCACCCCTGTCTGGTCCCTCTCCCTATCGTGAAATATTCAGAAATAGACCCCCCATACGGATGGCCGTCCTAGGTGCACTGTAAAGCATAGTGATCCACTGCCGAATTAACTGGCCAAAGCCCATAGATTCCAGGACTGTATGCATGAAATGCCAGTCCACTGAATCAAAGGCCTTTTCTATATCAATAGAGACTATTATCCTGCAGGGCGAGTCCAAGTTAGGCAGCTGTAAATGCGTAAAAAGTCTCCTCAAATTTGTGTCCGTGGACTTCCCAGGCATAAAGCCCGTCTGGTCCACGTCCACCAACGATGATATCACCAGTGCCAGCCTCTTTGCCAACACCTTCGTCAGGATTTTAAAATCCATATTAAGAAGTGCAATGGGCCTGTAGGATGAGCATTCCAGCGGGTCCTTACCCGGCTTAGGTAATAGGATAATATAGGCATCAAGCATGGATGCCGGAAGCTCCCCTTTTGCTATGCAGCACTCAAACAAGGTCGTAAGTCTAGGGGCCAGTTGTTCAGCAAACAATTTATAAAAGTCCGCCGGGAAACCATCCGGACCCGGCGCTTTATTGGGTGGGAAGGCAAAAATCGCCGCCTCTATTTCCTTCTTTGTAATTTTGGTGTTCAAGGCCATGCATTCTTCGTCTGTAAGTTTGGGAAGGGACAAACTACCCAGTAGATTTTTCAGTGCGTCATGGTCGTACGCCGGGATGGGGGCGTAAAGGGCCGAAAAATATGCCTGGAACTCAGTTAAAACCGCGGTTGGGTCCCCGACCAAGTCACCACCAGCCCCCCTAACCGCCGAAATATGTTCAATGTGGTTATGGTCCGCCACCAGCCTAGCCAGCAACTTTCCGTTCTTATCCCCCTCAGAAAATAGCGAGTTTGCTCTATGTTTAGCTTCTGTATGCGCTAGGTCATTGTAGTGGAAGGAAAGTCTACGTCTAGCATCTAACAGAGCAGCATATGTGTCATCAGTGTCAGCAGCAGCATGGGCAGTCGCACAGTCTCGCTCCTTGTCCTGCAACCCCAGAACTACAGAGTCCTGGTCAACTCTCACCCTCTTTATGGCCGTGATAGATTCCCCCCTAATCACTGCCTTAAAGGCGTCCCAAACCACCTGCAGCTCAGCCGAATCCACATTCAGAGCCCAGTAGTTTTCCACCGCCTCAAGGAGATGCTTAGATACCTGCTCTTCCTGTAGCCAACCCGGGGACAGCCTCCAACTCCTCACCCCCCCAACCGCTGGAAATAGCAAGGAGACAGCGAGAGGATTATGATCAGATAAACCACCCGCAAAATATTCCGCGCCTCTCACATATGGCAATAAAGCCTGATTCCCAAATGCTAGATCAATCCTAGCAGAGGAACGATGGGTTTGTGAAAGGTGGGAATAGCATGTAGTCGTTGGGTTCTTAGCTCGCCATATCTCCGTTAAACCTGCCATGGAAACCCAAGCCACCAAGTCCTGAGAACCACCCGTCCGGGATTAGAAGAATCCAGCACCCCCAGTGTGGCATTAAAATCCCCCATCCTCAGAAGCGGCAGATGAACATGTGGTGCCAGCTTCACATACAAATCATATAGTAATTGCACAGTAAAAGGAGGCGGTACATATACATTTACAAGCAACATTTTACGATTACCTATTTCTAGGACCACAACCGCATATCGCCCCCCGGGTCAATTATCACCTGATGGACCGAGCAAGGAAGTGTCTTACTAATGAGTATAGACACTCCCCTGGCAAATGTGGAGTATGTGGCATGGAATGCCTTTTGAATCCAATGCTTACGCAAGGCCAAGATTCTACTCCCCTCCAGGTGAGTCTCCTGCAGGAGGACCACATGCGGAATAACTGTCTTCAAATATTGGAACATCGAGGCCCTTTTATATTTGCTATTTAGCCCCCGGATGTTCCACGATACAAACTTAACCACATTAGCCATATTCTTTCTTACCAAACATTCCCCAGATGCATCGAAGAGTTGCCCAGCAGTAGCAGTTTAGTGCAGGACACAATACCATAACCTGGAAAGAGGCCCACGCTGGTCGAGGGCTGGGAACTGAGTAGGAAATCTCTAGCACAAAAACATCTCCCCCCCCCCAACCAAAACACCCCCCCCCCCCTGCCATTATACCAGAACTAAACCATAAAAAAAAAAACAAGGAAGCAACCAGGCTTAAAAAAAAACATTGTCTGGTATGCGGCTTTACACCCCAAAAACAGTGCAATCACCCAAAATAATAATTCAGGCGATTCTGGAAGTTCCTCCGGACGATCACTTGTCCAACAGTGAAAACCAAAAAGTCTTCTTTGGCCCCAAAGAGCTCCGCATATACAACTTCATCGTGGAGCCACATAACAGGATTAAATCAAAAAGCAGAAAAAATAAAAATAAAAGGGGAGAACAAATCCAGTGGAGGAAAATATAGTACACCACCGCCATCTAGTGACTTCAGGCTGACATAGCAGATAAGGCACATATTCGTCCAAAATGCTGTAACCCAGCTACTCTCAATGGTACTCAGTGATTGCAGTGCAAGCCCTGGGAAAAACATCCAAGGAAAAAAATAAAAAAAAATAAAGCACAGGGGTAACAGAGAGAAAACAAAATCTTGCATAACTTGGAGCCAATGACCTGCAGCATCAGGCAGCCGGTAAAAATGTGTTGCAAGCAGGTGCAGAGAAGGAAAAAGAAACATGTAAAAAAAATTCAAACTCAAACTGCCCGGACTCACAGGCATCTCAGATCAGCCAGCAAGGGCATGATGCCAGGCACATTGCTGACAGCCAGGATATCAGAACATTAGGGAACATAGCACTTTCAAGCTTGTGACGAATCCTCTTCACGGATTCCTGTCCAGCCAGTCGCACGCATCACGTGGATTGTCAAAAAATTTCACTGAACCTTGATATTGAACCCGCAGTTTACTGGGATAAAGCATGCTGTATTGTATGTTCTTTTCTCGCAATCGTTTCCTGATATCATTAAAGGAACGCCGTCTTCTCTGTGTCTCCGCCGAGAAGTCAGGAAAAAGCATTATCTTGGCATTTTCGTACTTCAGGTCCTGGGCCTTCCTGGATGCTGTTAGAATCAGGTCCCTGTCCCTGTAGTTAAGGAATCTCACCAGAAAGGGACGTGGGTAGTCACCCGGGGGTCTCCTACCCATAGGCACCCTATGCGCCCGTTCAACCACATACGTAGGTGGTCGCTCGCCCAAGTTCAGGAGTTGTTTAAAAAACGATTCTGCAAAGGTGGTGGACTGTGGGCCCTCTGCCCCCTCCGGCAAACCCACCACGCGAACATTATTTCTCATTTGCCTGTCTTCGGCGTCATCAGCGCGGTCTTGCAGGAGCTTCACCACAGCCTGCAGTTCAGCCAACTGATTGCCCTGGGTCTGTGTCTCATCCTCCACATTGGAGATCCTCTCCTCCGCTTCTGTCAACCTCCCCCTAATTTTGTCAAGGTCATGTCTGATCAGGGTACATTCTGTGGCAAGGTGGTCAATGCTCACCATTACTGCGGCCTTGCTGGCGTTGATTGCCTCCAGGATTGGCCGGGTAATCGCTTCCTGGGCTGCATCCTGAACCGGAAGGACAGGCGGGGTTCCTCCGCCCGAACGACCTGCTCATTCCCCTCCATCTGGGCCATCCTCGTCTCAGGCTTCTTTGCGCTCCTGGAGGAGGAAGAGGAAAGCAAGATGGCGGCGGGAGAGGCCTCGTGCACGCCTCGTAAGTAGCGAGTCTGACGATGGCTCTTGGGGGTCTGATGGCCGTGTTTCGCTGCCCCCCTTCTCATGTCCGGACGTTCCCCCACCTGGATCAAGGGTGCAATCCCCGAAAATCAGGCTCTGTCTGCTCCGAAAACGGATGGAAGGACAGGAGTAGTGCGGAGCTCTCTCAGAGCACGTCCTGCCTCGTTCACATCCGGACACGCCCCCATACGGTAATATTTTTAAGATACATAATCAATCGCTATGACCACAGTCTAAAAATTTTGAAATTTCTTCACCAGACATGTATTCATACAAAATATAGATATATTGGTTGACAAGAACAACAGTTACATAAATTAAGAATCGCAATTGACACCCACTAATGGGAGTGTTGTACCTTTGAAATGAAACAGCAATGATAATCTTCATAGTTATATATAGATTGGTTGACAAAACAAATGTTACATAAAATTAAAATAATTATTGTGCTACATGAAAGCTTGAATATCATATGAAACATCTGCTAAATGGGAGTTTAGTACCTTTGAAATGACACAGCAGTGATAAACTTCCCTATAGAATTGATAACCTTGTTAAAATGACAATAAGACAGAAGTCTGTTTTTAATTTTTTTTTTTTTTACCATACTGCAGGTAAGTAAGTGGTTACCGACGTAAAATAAAATGTCAATAACATGGAAGCTATACAAATTAAAAATATTGAAAATTGAATCTTTAGAAAAAAAACGACAAGGTGGTTACTGATTCGAGGGAATTTGTTATCCAACTGTATAATAATCAATAAGTTAATATTTAGGATAACACAAATGTATATAAGGTAAAAATCCACACAACATAATTATCAGTTCCAAAATGGCTACTGGTCTGAATTGCTGGTTACCAGAGTTTTTAGAATGGCTGCTGTGGCTTTCAAGATGGCCACTTTTAAAGAGGAATTTTTTCTTGCAACCTCCGAGTTTAAAGCGTAAGGTTCCAGGAATCTTCATGAATGTAGAGGTATGAGTTGATGAGTGGAGTGTGTGTGTTTGCGTGTCTGAGTCAGTGTGTGATTGAGTGTGTGATTGAGTGTCCTTTCATCTATCCTTATCCTAAATACCAAGTTAGACAATAGGATCATAAAAAATATAATAAGCTTAACCCAAAAGGTATGACTTATTTTCCATTGATTGAAAAAAAATCTAATGATTAACGTGAATTCAGGTAATATCACCTACAACCACCAGGCATGTCTAAGGGCAGAAAAACGTGTTCTAAATTATCTGTTAAATAATATGTTCTATTTTCATAATGTGCATCTGTTTGTATATTGGTATTGATGAATATATATATTCATATAAATATATATATATATATATATATATATATATATAATATATATATATATATTATTGAGGGACTATATACAAATTACAATACACTCAGTATAACTATGATTCATCAATATCACATAAAATGATTATCTATATGGATAAATGTATAATTCTTGTATATCCTATGAATATTTATTTATCTAGGAAAAACACATGCTTTATGTAAAAATGTTTGCAGATATAGTCACGATTTATATGTCTTTCATAACAATGATTGGTATCTTAAAACAATTCTTACTTCTAATTTGTTTTACATCAAAATATTATATTTTTACCTTATGACAGAATTACCATTGGTTCAGTAGACATTAAAATCATAATTGTATCTAAGACCTGGAATATAATATCTAATTTAAATGACTTATAATCATATGTATTTTAAAATATCACTGAGTAGACAGAATTCAAATGTCTTCCTAAAGAGTTTGAAATGAACTTTGGACAGTCTCAATGAATATTAAAGTTAAGCTGTATAAACAATTCCTAGGCCCCGTACACACGAGCAAATGAATCTGTTCAAATCGGTCTGACAGACCGATTTGATCAGATTTGTCTGCTGGCTGTTTTGGTTTGATCACTGTACACACGATCAAACCAAAATCCCCGCCGGCAGACAGCGCGGTGACGTGGCGGTGACGTTGACACCGCCACGTCACTGCACCAGGAAGTAAAACACTTCCGCGCATGCGTCGAATCCATTCGACGCATGTGCGGGCAGATATGTCTGCTGGTTAGCATACTAACCAGCAGACATATCGGTCCGACGGGTTCCCAGCAGACAGATTTTAAAGCAGGCTTTAAAATCTGTCTGCTGGCCAAATCCGTCTGCTCGCCCGTACACACGATCGAATCTGTCTGCTGAGACGGTCTGTCAGACCATTTCCAGCAGATAGATTTGATCGTGTGTACGCGGCCCTAGAGTCTAAACAATGGGTTTCCGTTGGATATGGGTTATTTCTCTTTGAGAACAATCCAGTTAAGTATCTGTGTCAACTTTTATTGCGACATTAGGTCTTTTGATCTACCCATCAAAATCAGGTAACTATCTTTTGGTTTCTGCTTCATAATTAGTTTGTTTGTTTTATTTAATGTATTCTTGGATGATTGATCCATTTAAAATTGGGAAATATATGAAGTCATGGTGACCTTTAGTGCACCAATGTTTTAAGGCCTAACCGACTTTATATCTCCACCTGAAGTTTATAAAATGTATTCTTTCTGAGTGAGTGAGTGAGTGAGTGAGTGAGTGAGAAACTTATATAGCGCAGCACATGCAAACTGAATCGCCTCTATTTCTTCATCATAATTTCAACAGAATAATAGTGCTGCACTACCACTATGCCACAATTGTACTGTATACTACTTTTGAATAACAAATAATCATTTAAACATGCCAATCAAACGTGCCAATGTTTTAAAATAAAACAACTCAAAATACTTTATTACTACTCATAAATAATACATATGGTGATAGGATGCTTATGTCCTTAAAGTAGATGTAAACCCTCCATATACCCAGTGAAGTGAACAGCCTTAGATGATACACAGAGATTAAACAAATCTCCCTATATAAGTTTTACATGTATAGCTGCTGTTTTTATCGTTATATATTATTTAAAAAATGCACGTCCTGTTAGATTTTTCACTTCCTCATTCCCCTGTAGGAGTAGGTTATTGCTAGACAATGTGAGACAGCTGATTGGAGGAAAGGCACACACTCCTGTGAATAGTTTAGCAGTCTGCTAATCTATTTATAGCAACCTCTGCCAACACACACTTCAGGCTCCCATCTTGGAGAGCTTGTCAAAGTTATCATGCTGATAACAGAGAAACAGAGCAGGACAGAGCTACGGGACACTGCAAATACAGTCATGTTGGTACCCCAGAAATTGTTCCAGAAAATCAAGTATTCCTCACAGAAAACTATTGTAGTAACACATATTTTGCTATACACATGTTTATTCCCTTTGTGTGAATTGGAACAAAACAAAAAAGGAGGACACAAAGTAAAATGAACATAATGTCACACAAAACTCCAAAAAAGGGCTGGTCAAAATTCTTGACACCCTTAAGTGAAATCAGTTGCTTCCTATAACCATGAAAAGCTTCTTACACCTCTCACCCGGAATTTTGGACCACTCTTTGCAAACTGCTCCAGCGCTCCCTTTTGGAAGGGCGCCTTTTCCAAACAGCAATTTTAATATCTCTCCACAGGTGTTCAATGGGATTTAGTTCTGGACTTATTGCTGGCCACTTTAGAAGTTTTCAGCGCTTTGTTGTCATCCATTTCTGAGTGCTTTTTGATGTATGTTTGGGGTCAGTGTCCTGCTGGCAGACCCAAGATCTCGGACGCAAACCCAGCTTTCTGACACTGGGCTCTACAGTGCAACCCAAAATCCGTTGGTAATCCTCAGATTTCATGATTCCTTGCACACATGCCAGAGGCAGCAAAACAACCCCAAAACGTCATTGAACCTTCACCATTTTTCACTGAAGGTACTGTGTTCTTTTCTTTGTGGGCCTCATTCCGTTTTCGGTAAACGGTAGTATGATGTGCTTTACCAAAAAGCTCTATCTTGGTCTCATCTGTCCACAAGATGTTTTCCCAGAAGGATTTTGGCTTACTCAAGTACATTTTGGCAAATGGTAGTCTTGCTTTTTTTTGTCTCTGTGTCAGCAGTGGGGTCCTCCTGGGTCTCTTGCCATAGCATTTCATTTCATTTAAATGTCGACGGATAGTTGGCACTGACACTGATGCTCCCTGAGCCTGCAGGACAGCTTGCATTTCTTTGGAACTTGTTTGGGGCTGCTTATCCACAATCCATACTATCCTGCGTTGCAATCTTTCATCAATTTTTCTCTTCCGTCCATGCCCAGAGAGAATAGCTACAGTGCCATAGGTTGCAAAACTTCTTGATAATATTGCGCACTGTGGACAAAGGCAAATCTAGATCTCTGGAGATGGACTTGTAACCTTGAGATTGTTGATAATTTTCCACAATTTTGGTTCTCAAGTCCTCAGACAGTTCTCTTCTCCTCTTTCTGTTGTCCATGCTTAGTGTGGCACACACAGACACATAATACAAAGGCTAAGTGAACTCTTCTATCCTTTTTATCTGCTTTCAGGTGTGATTTTTATATTGCCCACACCTGTTTACTTGCCCCAGGTGAGTTTAAAGGAGCACCACGTGCTTAAAACAATCTTATTTATCCACAATTTTGAAAGGGTGCCAAGAATTTTGACCAGACCATTTTTGGAGTTTTGTGTGACATTATGTGCAATTTGCTTTTTCTCCTCCTTTTTTTGTTTTGTTCCAATACACACAAAGAGAATAAACATGTGTATAGCAAAACATGTGTTACTGCAATAGTTTTCTGTGAGAAATACTTGATTTTCTGGATACATTTCAGGGGTACCAACAATTTTGTCCATGACTGTATATGAGCCCAGCTCAAATTTCATGAATCAGGTTTACATCCAGTTTTAGTTTGTCAATCCCCATGTGAGTGTGTCTGTGTCTACATACAATGGCCCAGATTCATAAAGCAATTACGCCTGTCTAACTGGTGTTAGACAGGAGTAATTTCAAATTTCGCGCGCCGTATCACTAGTTTGAATCCTCAAACCATGATACGGCGGCTTCGGGCTTCGATCCGAGAGGCTTACGTCTTCGTAAGCCTTCGGATCTACGCTGCGATATTTTTGCGGCCGCTGGGAGGAGTTCACGTCGTTTTGATGCGTCGGGATATGCAAATGTGTTTTTACGGCGATCCACGAAGATACGAGCGGTCTTCGCAATCGCTTACGTCTGTTTTTTTTTACGTACTGTTAGACCAGCTTTTTGCTGGTCTAACGGTGCGTAGCCCATGTTAAGTATGGCCGTCGTTCCCGCGTCGAATTTAATTTTTTTTTTTTTTTTTTTGCGTAACTCGTTCGGGAATAGAAATGTCCGTAAACGACGCTACTCAAACAACGAATGACGTAACGACGGGATTTCGCGCAATGCACGGCGGGAAATTTGCGAACGGAGCATGCGCAGTTCGATCGCCGTGGGAACGCGCCTATTTTAAATCCTTCACGCCCCCTACTCGCGTAGATGGATTGCGACGGGAGAAATACACTACGCCGCCGTCGTTTACTGGACAAAATCTACCTGGATTCCACGTAGAGCCAGGTAAAAAACGGCGGCGTAGTGTATTTCTGATACGCTACGAGAATCCAATTCTCTCTGAATCTGGGCCAATGTTTTTTTTTTTTTTTCATGCAGAATAGCTTTTTTCATTTTTCATTTCATATTTCATTTTTCATTTGATTTTTACTGTCCCTGTTAACACTCTCAAATCTCTTGCTAACTTTCTAGACAACTGTACAAAACACTGTTTGTGTGTCTGTAACTGCATGTCAAAATATAGAGAAACATATGAGCATGAGCAAAAGTAGGAACATCTAACTTCCCCTGCCTTCAAGGAACTTTCTCTAAATACTGCATATCTGTTGCAACACACACTAAACACAAGCTCTTGACAAAAGCTCAAAAGCTGATTTTAGGGAAGGGGCTGGGACAGAAGAACATTCTCATGATTGGCCCTACCAAGCCACCTGACTACAGTTCAGAGGTCAGAAAGTACCAAACTGATAACAGCTGCTGTAGCAGCAAACAATCCCATGAGTTTGTTGAACTGTAAACGGCTAGACCCTATGGTTGAACTCAACCCAAAGCTTATCTCTAATGGTAACATTGGACAGAAGGAACAAAAAGAACTCTGCTAGCATACTCTGAAGAACCAAGAATATAAGGTGTATTCCTTATTTTAGTAGTTGACAGAGACATACTATTCAACCCACTGTTCCCCAGGACCCAGAAGTAAATCAGGACTGGTTAATCTAGGCTATATACAGAGCCATTATTAAGGCTGCATACAGTTATTCTGAATTTATTATCTCAATATGTACAAAATTTGAATTTCCCTATGGTGATATCAGTTCCGTGGAAGCACAATCCAAAAAACATAAATATCTAACATACAAAGAATAGGACTTTACCTTGTATGCTCACACAATACACAATGATTTAAAATACAGAAGTATTTATTGATTACAAAAAAAGTTTTTTTTATATATTTCATCTAGAAAGCATAAACATAACATCCATTTAAAAACTGGCTTTGTAATATTTATGCATCCACAAAGGTCAACATGTTTCTTCAGGACTGGGACACAGTGAAAGTTATCTTCAAGTAATTATCAAATTCCAACCATCTACAAAAATATATGTAGTGCCCCCTTGCTTCCAGCATGGGCACTACGCTAAAAACGAGTTGAGAGTTACCTCGCTCACGGTCGTGATTTGTTTAGGTCAATGACCTGTGTCATTCTGGAAAGATCCACTGGCTCGGACTGCATTCTGCGAATGTGAGTATCATCTTTGGCCGGCAGTGGGAGCCAGAGGGATTTCTGGCAGATGGCGTCTTTCCCAGCAGCCAATTGGAGGGGGTTTTCCCCACTGGGAATGCTGGGGAGGGGTATATCTGTGATGGAGGTCATGTGTTCTGGGTTCTTTTCCTTCTCCTGCACGGGGTCCCGGATTTGGGGTTTTTCTGTACATATATCCAGGCCTGACATCGAGAATCTCTATCTCCTCATCAACCTATTCTCCTTTCACCGAGTTGATGTTTGGCTATGTTGGCCTGGAAAATAAAGCATTGAAAAAATCATTATTGACACTCAATTACTACTTAGTGGCTTCTGGTGCACCCCTAGACCAAGCAAGGGTAACCTAATCTGCCGATCCCATTTTAAATCCAGCGGCCCTTTCGGGGGTGACGCTACATATACAATAAACTTTAGGCATAATATAATTTCAGCTGTCTATGGATTATATATATATATATATATATATATATATATATATATATATATATATACACCAACAGGCGGTTACAAATATTATGACATAAACTCATAAATTTATCTCAGAAAAAATAAGCTCTTGGTGATATCTATGAAGTAATCTCAGGGTCCCATACCCCCCAGAGAGGTTACTAGGACCAAGTGTAGAAACCCATGAGAAATACACATAAGGTGACGGTAAGAGTGAAAAAAAATGGGGGGTTGTTATTTGCACTGGGGGTAGCCTCAAGGTTGGTACCAAAGAAAGGCATCAAACAAGCCCCCAGGGTCCATGGGAAGACTCTAGGGTATTTAAATTGTTGTTGGTTTTATGCTTTCTAGATAGTGAAATATATTATAATCTTTTATATTTTTTTGTAATCAACAAATACTTCTGTTTTCAAATCATTGTGTATTGTGTGAGTTGCCAGGGATGTAAAGTCCTAGGCCCAGATTCACAGAGCAATTACGCCTGTCTAACTGGTGTTAGACAGGAGTAATTTCAAATTTTGCGCGCCATATCACTAGTTTGAATCCTCAAACCATGATACGGCGGCTTCGGGCTTCGATCCGAGAGGCTTACGTCTTCGTAAGCCTTCGGATCTACGCTGCGATATTTTTGCGGCCGCTGGGAGGAGTTTGCGTCGTTTTGATGCGTCGGGATATGCAAATGTGTTTTTACGGCGATCCACGAAGATACGAGCGGTCTTCGCAATCGCTTACGTCTGTTTTTTTTTTACGTACTGTTAGACCAGCTTTTTGCTGGTCTAACGGTGCGTAGCCCATGTTAAGTATGGCCGTCGTTCCCGCGTCGAATTTAAATATTTTTTTTTTTTTTTTACGTAACTCGTTCGCGAATAGGAATCTCCGTAAACGACGCTACTCAAGAAAAAATGACGTAACGACGTGATTTCGCGCAATGCACGGTGGGAAATTTGCGAACGGAGCATGCGCAGTTCGCTCGCCGCGGGAACGCGCCTATTTTAAATGCTTCACGCCCCCTAATCGCGCAGATGGATTGCGACGGGAGAAATACACTACGCCGCCGTCGTTTACTGGACAAAATCTACCTGGATTCCACGTAGAGCCAGGTAAAAAACGGCGGCGTAGTGTATTTCTGATACTCTACGATAGTCTAATTCTATCTGAATCTGGCCCCTAATCTTTGTATGATAGACATCATTGTGAATTTACCACTCATCCCCTGAATGTTCTGTGGAGCAATTAGCACAATGCCAAACTGGAACAACCTGGTAGCATGTACCTTTAGAAGGTACACATTCAACTGAAAACAATAAGGAGCAGGCATTTAAAAAATTACCTCTTGATCACATTACTTTTTTTAGCCATGAAAGAATGAGAAATCACATTACCCTCTATCCAATTATTCACAATTGTGTTCTGAGAATGGACTCTCATTAAAATTCTGCTTTATGCGAGCAATTAAAGAACATTTTGGTATACTTAAAACTTTTGTTAAAAGAAATTCAACTTCTAAAGTTCATAAGTTCTAATATTAAAAATCAGTCTAGATTATGCAATAAATGAGAACTGCCATGTTCCTTTTATCAAACTCCACAGCAATACTTTAAATCTTACAAACGATGATGATTGTACTAATGGTTAACCACTTCATCTCCAGAAGGTTTTACCCCCTTAATGACAAGGACATTTTTTGCTATTCAGTACTGTGCTAACTGGCGATTTCACGGTCATGCAATGGCAATGCTGTACCCTTACAGAATGTATATAATTTTTTTTCGCAAAAATAGATAATTATTTCGGTGGTATTTGATCACCACTTGGTTTTTGTATTTTTTTTTGTGATATAAACTAAAAAAGACCAACATTTTTGGAAAAAAATTATATCTTCTGTAATAAAAATATTTAACATTTAACAATGAATTTAGGCGAAAATGTATTCTGCTACATGTCTTTGTGTTCATTGGTTTGTGTGAAAATTACTGTAGAGCAGGGATATGCAATTAGCGGACCTCCAGCTGTTGCAGAACTACAATTCCCATGAGGCCTAACAAGACTCTGACAGCCAGAAGCATAACGCTCAGAGGCAGAGGCATGATGGGACTTGTAGTTTTGCAACAGCTGGAGGTCCACTAATTGCATATCCCTGCTGTAGAGCGTCTTCAAGCTATGGTATATATAAATACTGAAGTACTGTCTGTGATACATTTTTATTTGCACTAACATATACATTTTCAGGACAAGCTTTTGGGGTATGGCTTCTTCAAGGTCCAAGCAGTCCTAGCAGTCAGACTGCCAATACGGCTACAATCACCTTAAGTATATACAGTATATACTGGACTTTATGCAGCTTTTACTGTTGGCTGCCTATCACAATTCTTGAGGTGCTAAAATGCCAGGGCAGTACAAACACACCCCAAGTGAACCCTTTTTGGAAAGTAGGCATCTTGAGTGTACGGAAGATTACATTTTTTGCCACAAGTTTTAGGGGAAAAAAATGATTCTTACATAGAATTACTAGTTTAGTTAGATATTTCTCAAACCTGCCATGAGTATATGTGAAATTACAACCCAAAACACAAGATACCACATGTGTGAGATTTTTTGGGGCCTAGCCATGTATTGGGGTCAAAAGCCAATGACCACTTTCAAGCTTTCAACCCCGAAATGCCAGGATAGTACAAATACTACAAATAGCCCCCCCCCCCCCCCCAATTGGAATGTAGACACCCCAAGGAATTTGCTGAGAAGCATGTTGAGTGCATTAAAGATTGCTTTTTTTTTTTGCCACAAGTTCTTGATAAATTACACAATTTTTTTTCTACACAAAGCTTTCACTTTAATGAGATTTTTCTCACACATGCCATGAGTATATGTGTAATTACACCACAAAACACATTCTGCTACTTCTCCTAAGCATGGGGACACCACATGTGAGAGACCTTTTGACAGCCTATCCATGTTCAACAGTAGAAGCTTCTGCCACACATACCCACTCTTCTAACCACTAGAAGACCAAACCTTTTCTGACACTTTTTTTACATGTAAAAATCTGTAATTTTTGCTAGAAAATTACTTTAAGCCCCCCAGACATTATATATATTTAAAAACAGAGGCCCTAGAGAATAAAATGGTGAGTGTAGCAATTTATGTTGCACAGTATTTACACAGCGGTTTTACAAACGCAATGTTTTTGGAATTTTTATTTAAATGCACAAAAACACAGGGCCAGATTCACATACAATTACATTGGCGTAGAGTATCAGAGATACACTACGCCGCCGTATTTTACCTGGCTCTACGACGAATCCAAGTAGATTTTGGCCCGTGACGTACGGCGGCGTAGTGTATTTCTCGCGGCGGAATCGAAATATGCGATTAGGGGGCGTGAAGCATTTAAATTAGGCGCGTCCCCGCGGCGATCGAAATTTCCCGCTGTGCATTCCGCGAAATAACGTTGATACGTCATTTGTTGTTTGAGTAGCATCGTTTATGTACATTCCTATTCCTGGACGACTTACGTAAAAAATAAAAAAAGACGTTGACATTCGACGTGGGACCGACGGCCATACTTAACATGGGCTGTCTAAAACTAGACCAGATAAAAGGTGGAATAACTTTACGCGACAAAAAGATGACTACAGATGCCGTAAGAGATTGCAAACGACGCTCGTAACTTTGTGGATCGTCGGAAAAAGCTCATTTGCATACCCCGACGCGGAAAACAACGGGAACTCCACCCAGCGGCCGCCAAATTATTGCAGCGTAGATCCGAAGGCGTACGAACACGTAAGCCAGTCGGATTGAAGCCCGCAACCGTCGTTTCATGGTTTGAGGATTTAGACCAGGGGTCTCCAAACTATGGCCCTCCAGTTGTTCAGGAACTACAATTTCCATAATGCTTAGTCGTGTCTGTGAATGTCAGAGTTTTACAATGCCTAATGGGAAATGTAGTTCCGAAACAGCTGGAGGGCAGTAGTTTGGAGATCCTTGATTTAGACTAATGAAACGACGCGCGTAATTTGAAAGTACTCCGGTCTAACACAATATATTGCCCAATTGTTTGGTAACATATAAAAGATAATGTTATGCTAAGTAAACAGATGGTAAACATGACAAGCTTTACAATTTTGGTCACCCGTGCAACTGCAACAAACTACGTACATTTTTAACATCCATAGGCAAAGCTTATTCATACAAGAGTAGGGTTGAGCGAACCCGAACTGTAAAGTTCGGGTTCGTACCAAACTTTTTTTTTTTTTGGACCCGAACCTGAACCCGAATAATTTGCTGAAAGTTCGGGTTGGGAGTTTGGCTATTTAATGGCGCGCTGCACGGCAGCCAATCGCCATTTGTTTTACTTGTGTGACCTAGAAGCCATCACAGCCATGCCTACTAATGGCATGGCTGTGATTGGCCAGTGCAGCATGTGACCTAGCATGTGACTCAGCCTCTATATAAGCTAGAGGCACACAGCACAGCTCATCACTCTGCTTTAGCTAGGGTAGGGAAAGGCTGCTGCTGCTCTCAGGGACAGATTTAGATAGGATTGTGCTGCTTCAGAAATCGAATTACAATACTCAGCGATCTACATAGCATTAGCTACTGTAGGGAAAGGTTCCTGATGTTCTTACAGGGAGAGAATTAGATAGGAGTCAGTCCTACTTCACAAACCTAATTGCAGCTGCACTGCATATTTTCCTGTCAGATACTCTGCATTAGATAATTTAGGGTGAAGGTTCCTGATTGTGCTTATAGGCAGAGAAATATATAGGAGTCAGTCCTACTTCACAAACCTAATTGCAGCTGCATTGCATATGTTCCTGTCAGATACTCTGCATTAGATAATTTAGGGTGAAGGTTCCTGATTGTGCTTATAGGCAGAGAAATATATAGGAGTTAGTCCAATTTCACAAACCTAATTGCAGCTGCATTGCATATGTTCCTGTCAGATACTCTGCATATTGCACCAGCATTGCATATGTTCCTGTGACTTACTCTGCATATTGCAGCTGCATTACATATGTTCCTGTGACATACTCTGCATATTGCACCAGTATTGCATATGTTCCTGTGACATACTCTTTAAATTGTAGCAGCATTGCATATGTTCCTGTGACATACTCTGCATATTGTACCGGCATTGCAAATGTTCCTGTCAGATACTCTGCATATTGCACCAAAATTGCATATGTTACTGTAACATACTCTGCATTAGCTACTGTAGGGAAAGGTTCCTGAATCTGCTTATAAGGAGAGAATTAGTTAGGAGTCAGTCCTACTTCACAAATCTAATTGCACCAGAATAGTGTCCCATCATTGGTATCATTGGCAGGAATAGTGTCCCATCATTTGTGTCAGTGGGAGAAATAGTGCCCCGTCATTGGTATCAGTGGGAGGAATAGTGTCCCATCATTGGTATCAGTGGGAGGAATAGTGTCCCATCATTTGTGTCAGTGGGAGAAATAGTGCCCCATCATTGGTATCATTGGGAGGAATAGTGTCCCATCATTTGTGTCAGTGGAAGAAATAGTGCCCCATCATTGGTATCATTGGGAGGAATAGTGTCCCATCATTTGTGTCAGTGGGAGAAATAGTGGCGCATCATTAGTATCAGTGGGAGGAATAGTGTCCCATCATTGGGGAAGGTTCCTGCTCCTCATTTTATTAACTACGGTCTACGACGGGCTTGGGCCCAGTCCTTCAACCTGTATAGCCTACAGGGGATGCTCCCCCATTCTCCCCTGTGTCTTTTGTATACTTAACTTCATGCTGACCTATTAATAACAGATGATTGAATCAGTAGCTGTGCACTTAATTGTTCTAATCTCCTACATATGATATACCCCTGTGCTTGATGTACCTTCTCGCTATAATGTTTACTGCTGTATTGTTGATTGATTTGTCCTATCGGAGATAGCTAATGACTGTCGAGTATGTACCACTGTATCTTGCTGTGTCTTTTTTGTCAAAATGAATAAAATTTATATTAAAAAAAAGAAAATCCAGGACCCAATCTGCTGGTTGCTGATCACATGATCACTTTGAATGATGATTACAACAGTTACATATGTATGAAATATAATAATATTGAACCCTCTTCTCACTTGCTGTTATCATTCTAGAGCTTGAAATTCTACATAGCGATGCATGAGATAACTGAGTTAAATGTCCTTTCATGGAGCAAAATAAGGACATGGGTAAGTGACATTTCTGTTTGCGGATTGAACATTTTTAGGAAAATATTGTCATGAGATAAAATAACTTGTTCATCTTTCAGTGGAGTACACAATGCTGGTTCATCAATCACAAAGTAAAAACACCAGTTACTAATCATTTTGTTTGGAAATATATGGTTAGCTCTGAATTTTACTTTATCACTTTAAACACATATTTGTGAAATATAAACACTACCATAGCTATAAAATATAAACAATTTATCTTCACTGATAACCTTCAGTGCGTGTGTTGCCTCTACTGTTACTTTACAAATTTACTTTACAGAGCACATTGTTTAACTACTTTGACACATGTGAGCCGTATATATTTATTGTCATATTTGATTAGTGTTAAAAGAAGTTACTTATTTCATTTTAGTAAATATAAATAAATATAAATCAGTCTGTGCAAAATAGGTCCTGCCGGGGAAGGAAAGCCCTTCTCTTGTGTTTTGGCCATGGATTGTCCTGCTGGAATAATCAATCACTTTTTTAATGATCTCACAGAACTGCCCTTCTTCGAATCCTTTTCTCTTTATCTTTCTGCAAGTGTCCACAGATAAAAGCATGCTCAGTTCAAGCCAATATCGAAATCATGGTGGAGTATAATGAAGATGGGGGACCACGGAGGACCACAGGGAAATTAGGTTGATGCTCTAAAAAACCCGTACGTATGCCCCATTGCCCCATACACATGGGTCCAATGTAGGGATGAGCCGAACACCCCCGCGTTCGGTTTGCATCAGAACCGTCGAACAGACCGACCATTCGCGCGAACATTTAGAACCACATTGAAGTCTATGGGACTCAAACGTTCGAATTCAAAAACGATCATTTTAAAGACCAATATTCAAGGTATTGTTGGAAAACGTCTTTGAGAACCCGGGTCTTGCCCCAGGGAACATGTATCGATGGAAAAAAGTTTAAAAAAAACAGTCGTTTTTTTCAGGAGCAGGACTCCTGAAAAAAAATACAGTTTTTAAAACTTTTATTGCATTGATACATGTTCCCTCGGGCAAGACCCGGGTTCTCAAAGACGTTTTCACAGGCAAACTATAGACACCCAGCAGCTACAATATTTAAAGGAATTTTTCATTTTTTTTTTAAGTTAAGCATCATTAAAATCACTGCTCCAAGAGCAGTGATTTTATTGATGCTTAAATAAAAAATAAAATAAAAATTCCTTTAAATATTGTACCTGCTGGGTGTCTATACCTGTGATAACGTCTTTAAATAGCGCAATCACCTGCCTGCCAGTAAATTAGGAAGAACTGATCTAGCTAAGCTATATAGTGTATAAATATATGTACAACTCCTAGGGATGTATATATATCCTCTACACACTGTAAATTAAGCTAAACTGACTAGCCTGCCTGCCTGCTCTATCTAGCTATATAAAAAGACTATCTGTCTGTCTCTCTGACTGCTCTCATTAAAGGGGTTGTAAAGGTACACGTTTTTTTACCTTAATGCATCCTATGCATTAAGGTAAAAAAACATCTCACAGCACCGGCCCCCCCCGAGCCCCAGTTGTACTTACCTGACCGTTCGAATCTCCCGGGCGCGTCCACGTCGTCCTCTTCGGTTCCCAGCCTGGCCGTTGATTGGCTAGGCTGGGCGGATTGATAGCAGCGCAGCCATTGGCTAGCGCTGCTGTCAATCAGAGCGGATGATGCGGCGCGCCGGGGGCGGAGCCGAGTGATACAGTCGGCGGAGCCGAGTGATACAGTCGGCGGAGCCGAGTGATACAGTCGGCGGAGCCGAGTGATACAGTCGGCGGCTATGGCCGCCGCTGTATCACGGGAGCGCGCTCGCAAAATCTTTCCTCCATGCGAGCGCCCTCGCATGAAGAGGGAAAGCTTTTGCGAGGAGGAGCCCAGAGAGCCGCCGAGGGACCCCAGAAGACAGCTTTCCGGGCCACTCTGTGCAAAACGAACTGCACAGTGGAGGTAAGTATAACATGTTTGTTATTTTTTTTTAAACAAAAGCCCTGACTTTAGTGTCCCTTTAACTGCTTGCGGACCCTGCACTGTATATATACGTCCTATTTTTAAAGATGGATATCTCGGTAACGGCAGCTGCTGCTGCCACAACCGAGATATCCATCTCTTCAGTGCAGGGTCCTGTACACGATAATGGCGGTCTCCACGGTGGATTCACCGCGAGATCGCCGTTAACGGTCTGTGCGGCTCCTCAGCTGGGCTACGAGTGAGGGAAAAATGTCCCTCACCCGACCCCATAGCAGCGCTGGGCGGAAGTGACGTCAAAACGTCAGTCCCGCCCAGCGTCTTAAAGAGACATTTTTTTTTCTGTTATTTGAAAAAATGACAGTCCAAATATTTTTTTTCCTTTTAAGCCTGCATATGAGATCTGAGGTCTTTTTTGACCCCAGATCTCATATTTAAGAGGACCTGTCATGCTTTTTTCTGTTACAAGGGATGTTTACATTCCTTGTAATAGGAATAAAAGTGATCATTTTTTTTTTTTTTTCAGTGTAAATGTTTTTTAAATAAATAAAAATAAATAGGAAAACAAATAAAAAAATTTAAAGCGCCCTGTCCTGACGAGCTAGTGCGCAGAAGCGAACGCATACGCGAGTAGCGCCCGCATATGAAAACGGTGTTCAAACCACACAAGTGAGGTATCGCCGCGATCGTTAGAGCGAGAGCAATAATTCTATCCCTAGACCTCCTCTGTATCTCAAAAAATGCAACCTATAGAATTTTTTAAACGTCGCCTATCGAGATTTTTAAGGGTAAAAGTTTGACGCCACGAGCGGGCGCAATTTTTAAGTGTGACATGTTGGGTATCATTTTACTTGGCGTAACATTATCTTTCACAATATATAAAAAAATTGTGCCAAATTTATTGTTTTCTTATTTTTTAATTCAAAAAAGTGTATTTTTTTCAAAAAAAGTGCGCTTGTAAGACCGCTGCGCAAATACGGTGTGACAAAAAGTATTGCAATGATCGCCATTTTATTCTCTAGGGTGTTATAAAAAAATATATATATAATGTTTGGGGGTTTTAAGTAATTTTCTAGCAGAAAAAAATGTTTTAGTCTTGCAAACACCAAAACTAAAAAAAACACCTAAGGTCCTTAAAGCGGAGTTCCACCCAAAAATGGAACTTCCGCTATTCCCACTCCTCACCCCCTTACATGCCACATTTGGCATGTAATTTTTTTTGGGGGGGAGTGGGGGCTTCAGGAGGAGTGGAACTTCCTGTCCCACTTCCTCCTTCCCGCCGAGGGGCTGGTTAGGCGATTAAGCTTAATCGCCTACAGCAGCCCCTCCCTGTAGGCAATCGCATGGGACACATGACAGGTCCCATGCGATCGCCTGTCCAATCAGCGGCGGGCCGCGCCGCTCGCGCATGCGCAGTGCCACTCGCGCATGCGCAGTGGGTGCCCGGCCGTGAAGCCGAAGGCTGTCACGGCTGGGTGCCCACAGTTGTGATGAGGATGCCGGCTGGGGAGGGGGGGAGAGGAGCGGAGCCCCGGTCGGTGCGTCGCTGGAACGCTGGAGCAGGTAAGTGTCTGTTTATTAAAAGCCAGCAGCTACACTTTTTGTAGCTGCTGACTTTTAATAAACATAATTATTGGCTGGAACACCCCTTTAAGTGGTTAACAAGCCGGAACACACTACACGAGGCCGCCCAGCAGGCGGCCTTATTATAGTGTGTGGTGTGTGCTAAAGCCCTGAGCCATAATTGGCCAAAGCCACCCTGGCTTTGGCCAATTATGGCTCTCCGTTTTTTGCGTGCTGTGATTGGCCATCATCAGCGCGCAATGCCGCAGTGAATTATGGGCTGTTGCGCGTCACTCGAATTTGGCACAAACGACCCGTTTGTTCGAAATTCGTCGAACGTACGAATAGACAATGTTCGAGTCGAACATACGTTCGTGTCGAACGCGGAGCTCATCCCTAGTCCAATGCAATAACCGGCTGACATTCAGCATGTGTGTACTGCAGCGGGTCCAACAGAAGCCAGCCATTCACTTCTGTCGAAGTGGCATGACCAAAAGAGGTCTGCCGACCAGCTCCTTAAAAATAGAAAAGCAGGGGAGGTCGATGTACTAACATCACATAGTTAGTACAGCAGCTCAGACCTAAGCTGTCAGGGTTTTTTCGTTCAGTCTGCTGGGTTGAGCGGGAAAAAAAACTAGCATTGTGTACCAGGCTTTAAACTTCCTTGTAGTAAATATTCTGGGTATGATCAGACATCATAAATTACTTTTATTAACACAAAAAAAACATTGTGTGGACACAATGTCAAGTGATTATACTTGTATTTGCAGCTTAAGTGGTCTCAATTGATTGCTACTGGGGCCTGATTGTCCATCAATCCTGCCACTGCCATTCTACAAAGTGAAATTAGCCATCAAGGCCTCTTCTGTGCCCTTCTCTAATGAGACCCTTTTACACGATCCAGATCCGATTCTTTTCAGCAGGGGATCCATCCACTAATCCCCTGCTGAGCTGAGCTGAGCTGAGCTGAGTGGAGCGACTGGATGACAGGTCCGTGTCCACTTTGCTTATGAAGAGCAGACATGGACACAGCCGGCTGTGCTCTAAGGGCAGCTAGATGTAAACTTTCCGGCTGTCTATTTACACCCGACTGCCCATCGATTCGATCCAGCCAGATGGAAGGGAACAGATTCCCTTCTGTTTTTTGTTGCCAGATTGGATCGGACCTGAAAGCAGCCGGGTGTAAACAGGCACAAGTCCGTTTACATCCACCTGCCCATAGAGGAGAATGGAGGGTAATATCAGGACCGGCTGAAAAATGGACAGCCGGACCAGATCGGATCTCTCATGTGAAAGGGGCCTTAAGGAAAGACCAGAAATTATGGGGTGTCTTCACGTAGGTAAAGGCAAATGGTCTCTTCACTTTGCAAGGGAATTTTCACTTAGCTTAGTGAATGAGGTGAAAATTAGTTTTGCAAAGAATACTCAATCACATACAAGGAAAAAAAACATATTTTTGCTTTTATTTGGTTGGATGATAAAAGTCAACATACAGTGCAGAAAATAAGTATTTGAACACCCTGCTATTTTGCAAGTTCTCCCACTTGGAAATCATGGAGGGGTCTGGAATTGTCATCGTAGGTGCATGTCCACTGTAAGAGACATAATCCAAAAAAAAAAATTCCAGAAATCACAATTTATGATTTTTTAACTATTTATTTGTATGATACAGCTGCAAAGAAGTATTTGAACACCTGTCTATCAGCTAGAATTCTTACCCTCAAAGACCTGTTAGTCTGCCTTTAAAATGTCCACCTCCACTCCATTTATTATCCTAAATTAGATGCACCTGTTTGAGGTCATTAGCTGCATAAAGACACCTGTCCACCCCATACAATCAGTAAGAATCCAACTACTAACATGGCCAAGACCAAAGAGCTGTCCAAAGACACTAGAGACAAAATTTTACACCTCCACAAGGCTGGAAAGGGCTACGGGGAAATTGCCAAGCAGCTTGGTGAAAAAAGGTCCACTGTTGGAGCAATTATTAGAAAATGGAAGAAGCTAAACATGACTGTCAATCTCCCTCGGACTGGGGCTCCATGCAAAATCTCACCTCGTGGGGTCTCAATGATCCTAAGAAAGGTGAGAAATCAGCCCAGGACTACACGGGAGGAGCTGGTCAATGACCTGAAAAGAGCTGGGACCACCGTTTTCAAGGTTACTGTTGGTAATACACTAAGACGTCATGGTTTGAAATCATGCATGGCACGGAAGGTTCCCCTGCTTAAACCAGCACATGTCAAGGCCCGTCTTAAGTTTGCCAATGACCATTTGGATGATCCAGAGGAGTCATGGGAGAAAGTCATGTGGTCAGATGAGACCAAAATAGAACTTTTTGGTCATAATTCCACTAACCGTGTTTGGAGGAAGAAGAATGATGAGTACCATCCCAAGAACACCATCCCTACTGTGAAGCATGGGGGTGGTAGCATCATGCTTTGGGGGTGTTTTTCTGCACATGGGACAGGGCGACTGCACTGTATTAAGGAGAGGATGACCGGGGCCATGTATTGCGAGATTTTGGGCAACAACCTCCTTCCCTCAGTTAGAGCTTTGAAGATGGGTCGAGGCTGGGTCTTCCAACATGACAATGACCCGAAGCACACAGCCAGGATAACCAAGGAGTGGCTCTGTAAGAAGCATATCAAGGTTCTGGCGTGGCCTAGCCAGTCTCCAGACCTAAACCCAATAGAGAATCTTTGGAGGGAGCTCAAACTCTGTGTTTCTCAGCGACAGCCCAGAAACCTGACTGATCTAGAGAAGATCTGTGTAGAGGAGTGGGCCAAAATCCCTCCTCCAGTGTGTGCAAACCTGGTGAAAAACTACAAGAAACGTTTGACCTTTGTAATTGCAAACAAAGGCTACTGTACCAAGTATTAACATTGATTTTCTCAGGTGTTCAAATACTTATTTGCAGCTGTATCATACAAATAAATAGTTAAAAAAATCATACATTGTGATTTCTGTAATTTTTTTTTGATTATGTCTCTCACAGTGGACATGCACCTACGATAACAATTTCAGACCCCTCCATGATTTCCAAGTGGGAGAACTTGCAAAATAGCAGGGTGTTCAAATACTTATTTTCTGCACTGTATCTTCTTCACATCATTCACTAATTTCAGGGTAAATGTTCTTGGAAAGTAAACAGCTTATTTGTACCAACACCTTGGTGTATAATTGCAAACCTTTACAAATCATTTTTACATTAATCTCCATGACTTTAGGCTCAGAGTCCCAAAAAAGATGCAGTCATTTAGACTAATTCACCAATGTGTGTGCTTACCCAGGGGTTGATTTACAAATCTCTGCTCTGTAGATCCAGAGGAAGCCAAAAAAAACCTACAAAGAAATTTTTGGTCAATTATATCTCAAAGGGGAAACATTTTCTATCGGACCCCAAATATGGCAGTCAGTTTACACTCTGGATACTGCAAAAACAATGAACTGTATGCTACAATAGTCTTAGGCCTTGTGACACAGGAGAGGGAGCAACAGTACATATGCAATATCCAAGTAGCTTTAAGTCTCTTGGGTAATGGGTTCTTTTATTTAGGGGTTCAACAAACAAGAGTCACATCAGGAGCACAGCTAGGTGCAAGCACTTTGTCTCTGGACACTGCATAACATGGAAGGTGGGGCCCTATTATGCCTGCTAGGAGATAGTGCTAAGTCAGTGGGGGGGAAATCTGTAACATGTGCATGATAACTTCACATGCAGACTGCAGCAGGGGGCAAAACTGCCCAACACCCCACACACAGGTAGCGTGGAGTGCCAAGATGTATGAGCACAGGATGGTGGTGGACTGTTTCTTCCCTCCCTGCATGTATGAGCTGTGAGGTATTAGGGAGACATGCGGGGGAGTGGGAACCACACAGTGACCATGACAGGCCTCATGCATACAGGCACCTGCGGCTAAATTACATAAAATCTGGGTGTCTTTCTCTGTCTAGGGGCTATAGGTACAGTTACAATTGAGAGACAATGGCACATTGTGGGACTTTTTGGTGTTTTTTTTTTTTTTTAAGTACTTGTCATAAATTGTGTAAGTGTCTTTTTTTACTGTTTACTTTTTTGTGTGAATGAGTAGGGCTAAGCCCCCTGCCCACATCACCAAAGATAATTGTCTGGGGTGTATTGTTAGGGGGAACCCTGTTAACATCTATATCAGACCTCCATCGAGGATAAGGGTCTGGTTTGGATAAAAAGAATCCCTTCCCATTTATTTAAACAGAAGTAAATAAGTCAACGCTGCCATTTGCCAGTATTTCTTTCCTTGTAAATGTCTTTGTAAATGTCGATTTTGCTTTAGTAGGTTGTGTACTTTGTATACATGCACCACTTCACAGGGAACGTCAGGACGCTACCCATGTATATTATTTAAAGGGTTACATTTTATTTGCCTATAAAGCATTATTAAAATCACATGTACCAAAGCAAAATGTTTTTGCTTTGGTACATGTCCCCTAGGGTGGTGCCAGCCCCAGGGGGTGGTTGAGGGAGAAGATAAATGTTTGCAAGGCTTGCTCAGAGTGTTCTTGTCCTAGGACTTTCGCCCCTGGGATATATCCTGTGCACTGGAGTTGCTATTTGGGTCTCAGCATCCACTTTAGTGATGGGCCTAAAGAGGATCTGATTAAAGGACATTTGCAGAAGGGTATCATCTGCGAAGACTGGTCTGGAGAAAGAGCCTTTCTTCCTCATTAGAAAGTGTTGCATGGAGGCAGGGTGGAAGACAGCTGTCCTTGGAATTTGTGAGGAAGACTTTGATAATGGATCCTAGGTGTGCATGTGCTTGGGAATGAGAGTGCCACAGGTTGCTGTAGGGACAGGGGCTACTCATATAGGATTCCAGATTAGCGGGCTATTGCTTTCTACTCCCAGCAAATGCTGTTACAAGAGGATCGTGGGTAAAATGTGTCCTCTTGCTAATTTCTCCTGAAGTTTTGTGATATCCTGCACCCTCATCCCTCTCTCCTGCTGCAAGAAATCTACAAAAATATATCCCATAGACTGAGCCTGTGTTGTCAATGTGCATGAAACTGTGTCTGGCAATCTCTGAACTAGCAAGGGAGACTAGGTCTTTGTTTAACTGTTCCTTATATAGGGTGACACCACTCTGTCCCTGCCTCTCAGTTGTGCTCCTGCTTTCACCCTATTATATATTTCTCTGATGGTGACTACACACAGTCATGTCAAGAGACACTGCCCATGTAATGTCCCACTGTTGTTACTATCAATAAGTTAGATCAGAGCTATGATTGTAGATGATTGTCTTCTAGATTGTCTTCTAGATTGTAAGCTCTGAAGAGCACGGCCCTCTGATTCCTCCTGTATTAAATTGCATTGTAAATGTACTGTTTGCCCTTTCATTGTAAAGAACTGCACAAAATGTTTGCACTATATAAATCCTGTATAATAAAAATAATAATTATGTACGCCTGAAGTTAGAGTGAAAGTAGACTTGTAGTGCTGCGGCAATAAATCACCCAGTCAGGTGCCATAAAAACGTATATTGAAGTAATGCAGCAAAAGTTTACAACCTCCCAGAGGGACATCTGTCTTACTGAGTACACTCACGGTTTCCAACAAGGTGCAGAGAACAGGTATCAGCCGGGCGGACAGCATCTGTTAAGAGAGTGAAATGCGGCCTGGCCATCTCGTGTCCAAGTTGTGATGGAGTCCCTCCTCATCAGAAACCTTTCCCTATTGCTAGTACTGTCCTTAACAAGCAGAGTACCTTTCCCTACACTGCTGACTTGCTTGATGCATGCCAAACCTGGGAGCCAGGGTTTTAAATAGGTTCTGCCTGACACAAGATGGCTGCCAGAGTCACATTGGGTTGCATCATCCAATTGGGTGCTTCCCCAGTGACCCAGGAAGCCATAGAGGAAGTGTTCCTCTTGACTTCCTCTTCAGCTGTATTGCCATTGTGGAGGAGTGGCAGTGGAGAAAGCAGACCTACAGAATGGAAGTGACAGAAAGGGGCTGGGAAAAATTAGCAGCATTGAGATACAAAAAACTGTAAAAACTGTATGTAAACCTGTCATGATGCAGAGTGATTACGCTAACATAGCCAATTAAAAGCAGTCGGTACAATATGTCACATGCCTCCCCCTTCACACTGTCCTAAGTGCCCCTGATCTTGGTATACTCATAACTCCTACTTTGAGCTGAGTTACCATGCCCTGCCCTTTGGCTAGTAAGGTGCATGCATTACCTATTGAGAATTGGTGACGTGGCAGAGTTTCAAACACTCACAAGACTGGAATACACCAGTAAGTATACTATCATAGGAGGACAATGCAAAGGAGTTGCTGTTACCATATAGTAATGTAAGTGAAATAAAAATTATTTTCGAAATGTGTACTCTTATCGGAATAAAAAAATATTTTTGTAGGTACTTTATATTCTATCGCTCTAAAGAGGTCTAATAAGTTATTGTAGCTCCATACACCAGAGTATATATTTTTTTAGATTTCAACAATGTATAACAAGTTGGTTACTCGGGTAGTATGTCTTGTTCAGAGTGGTTTAATCTCATATTCAAAGCTTTTAGGAACAAAGACCTGTGGTAGAAAAAGCTTGTATGTGTGCACAGTGCTTGACTGCCATCCAGTGGCTTTTTGGCTACATCACTTTTTATTTCTATAATAGTGATCCCATCACTGAAGATAAAAATAAAAAGAGTGTGGATTATGGGTGCCTTCATAAGGCTTAATGCACACCTATGCAGGTTGCAGTTTGCATATTCCAGGTGCATTTTTCATTTTTCAATATACATCTTTCAACCATTGAAGTCTATTGAACCAAACACCAGAAAAGAAAAACCTGGCCCTTTCCTTAAAATGCACAGTTTTAACTACATCCGTAGGAAACCATGTTAAATGGACTGTAGTGCGTTTCTGCAAAACTGAAAATGCATTTAAAAATGCATAGGTGTGAACCAGGCATAAAGACGAGTTTAAATACATTTCTTTTCTGCTGCCTGTGATGTCAAACACTGTTCTGACAATGAGAAACCACGGGATTAAATGGGAAAGTAGGGGTCAATGGGAGCATGACTAGCCAATACTAGTAGTGGGGTACCAGGAGATCGAAACCAAGATCAAACGCCAGCAGGAGGAGTGTTTATGCTCATTTGTATAGGGACATATTTTATCAAACTTTTTTTTTATCTATAGAGTTGCTTAAAATTTAGAACCAAGTTTAATAATAATACTAATGTATGAGCTCTTGTTCATTAGGGAAAGGGACTCTTGACTGCATTAAAGTATGGCAGGTGGTGCGGAAATCTATTTTAGATCCTATGAGTGGGCGTAGATTAAATAAAAGGGAGCTGTGGGTGGGTGTACTTCCTCCTGGCTCCAGCATGGTAGGATTAAGAATGATAGGATTAAGGATTAAGGATTAAGAATGGACAACAAGCAGCTGGTAAATCATTTCAGACAGCTTGAGAGGGGTGCTTATCCCTCTGCTCCCCAGTAATCCACCCAGCTCTGCTCCTATTTCTCCTCCTCAAAGATCACATCCCCCCCCCCCCCATCATGCCCTGCCCTGCCATGCTTAACCACCTTCCTGGCTCAGTCCAAGCCCTACTCATACCTATTATTGAAGCAGAAACATAGGCGTGCGCACAGGGTGTGCCAGGTGTGCCCAGGCACACCCTAATCACCCTATGCAGCTCAGTACCCCCTCATGCAGCACTACCGGCTTCCCTCCTCTCCTGCCATCTGCTGCTCCAGGCACACACAGATGATGTTTCAGGATGAGTGGGTGAAGTGGTAGTGTCATTTACCAGCCCCTTACCTTTCTGAATGAACACAGTGATTGGTACCATTTGATTTGATTTGGGGTGCACACCCTAATACAATAGGCTGCACACACCTATGAGCAGAAACATAAAGAGCCTGGCACTTCTTTTTAATCCTCTCCTTAAAAACAATAGTTTAGCCGGTGATATGTCAGCTGCTTTACTCTATCCCAAGTCAAAATTTTAACTTTTTCTGTTCAATCTATCCCAAGTCCAAATGTCCCCTTACCTTTAGGGTGACCAGACATCCCCGATTTCTGGGGACAGTCCCCGGATTGAGGACACTGTCCCCGGTCCAAGTCTGTCCCCAGTTTTGTCCCCAGATTGGAGTTGAACAGGGGCTGGGGCAATTTCAAGGACAGTCAGTGCCGAATTAATTAAAATATTTATGAATTACACACCCCTGCTCCGCCGCTCCTACTAGCTTAGGGGGGTGTATTTTATGATTGGAGCGGAGTGAATATTTCTTCAGTTTCAGGTGCATGCCCATTCAGCTCTGCTTGCATGTTCTTCTACCTTGGCTCAAGTCCCGGACAGTCACCTGTGTGCTTATCTACTTGCCTTCCCTAGCAGAGTGATCTTCCTCCACTCCCCACCCATTAGTAGCCGGGGGGCCCGGAGAGTAAGACTTGACAGGCTGTGAGGCGGGCGACGGCAGCGACGGGCAGAGAGTTGCTGATTGCCGCCATTACTAGTAAAAAAAAAAATGTCCCCGCATTTCATTTTAAAAATCTGGTCACCTTACCTTAGATCTTATGTTTTCAAGCAACATAATGCATTCTGGCATTCCTGCATCCACAACTGGCTAGTCCTTTATCCTGGTGCCGACCTACCAAGGATGTGAGTGCATCTGCAGCCCCAGAACCTGCATCCCTGAATACTTCAAGAATGACACGTGAGCTCATGAAGGACCTGCTCAGACCCACCTGGAACTGCGATCTATGATCAACATCATGATTGAAGGCAGGTGGGGGATAGAAGTGCAGATGCATCATCACTTGGTATAGGATGATAGATTATTGGATGCTATTAGGGCCGTTCTGATACAAATGGGTGTAATGTCTTCTGGGAGCAGCTCTGTGCCAAGCGCACATATAGGCAAGTGTGGTGAACTTCAGCTTTAGGTTTTCATGTCCCACCATAGGTTAAAGCAGAGTATCACCCAAAAATGGAACTTCCGCTTAAACCACTCCTCACCCCCTTACATGCCACATTTGGCATGTCATTTTTTGGGGGGGGGGGGTAGGAGCTTCAGGAGGAGTGGGACATCCTGTTCCACTTCCTTCTTCCACCCAGGGACCGCTTAGGCAATACGCCATATCGCCTACGGCGGCCCCTACCTGTAGGCGATCGCCTGGGACACGTGACAGGTCCCAGGTGATTGCCTGTCCAATCAGGTAGAGCAGCGCCGCTCATGCATGCGCAGTGAGTGCCCGGCCGTGAAGCCAAAAGATGTCACGGCTAGGTCCCCACAGTTAGGATGGAGGCGCCGGCGGAGAGGGGGGGAGAGGAGCTTTTTGTAGCTGCTGACATTTGATAAACATTAAAAAGTCTGTAACTCCACTTTAGGGATCAGATATGGAAGCAAGAATATGTCAATTTGCTGTCATTAATACAGCCTGACAAAAAGTAATTTGACAAATCTAGGCGGATTGATGTGCAATCCCAAAGTGAAAAAATTAAGCAGCTTCCAAGAATGTTTGACAACTGGCTGCAAGGCTACGCTAGCATTCTGCGTGAGCGTTTTCCAGAAAATAATACTTTTTTATTTTGCTACCTTGGTTTCATTTATACCTCCTGAACAAGCTCTCGTGTCAGACAATCCAAAATCAATTGAACAACATATGACAATAGTCACTGATAATAAACAAACACTAGAATCAGGTTGTATAGCAGGATCATTCTTCCAGCCAAAACCAAGAAAAAATTCCCAGCTCAACTCACCAACTAGTCTGCGCACCAACCAAATTACCCTGTCTAACAGTATGCATTAAAACAGTAGTTTAGTTAGCACATATTTGCAAATGCATGGGTAAGCTGCAGGGCCCCTTCACAGCACCCTATATCGCCTGCAGTCCTTAACCCTTGTGAATTTATGAGAATCTCCAACAGTGGGAGCACATGCATTCTAATAGATAGATAGAGGGCAGGTGGGCCAGGAGGTAGCCCCTTCTTCCTTAAAGGCACAGTGTGTGCCCTCACTAATATTGCATCAGTAACAAACAAATGGCCCCTGCCCCCATCCAGGGCTGTCTTAATGAGAGGGCAAACATGGGCACTGTCCAGGGGCCCCAGCTACATGGGGGGCCCTTCACTCCCCCAAAAGCAGATGGTCCTTGAGCCCACGCTGCCCTGAAGTTGGGGGCCCCATGATTTTATAGTAATAGATACACAGGGGAGGCAGTCTGCCTCCTACCTACTTAATGTCCGTTTACCTGCACTGTCATTAATGTAGGGGCCCCAGAGCATTACTTTGCCCAGGGGCCCACAAAGCTATTAAGATGGCCCTGCCCCATTTATAACTGGCCTTCACAGCAAGGAGCACATGGAAGTGCAATGCATGCAAGACAAAACCAAAGAAAATTCCCAGCTCAACTCACCAACCAGTCTGCTTACAAACCAAATTAACCTGTCTAACATGTTATGTGCCTCCCCATTGGCTGCTCTCAGGGGCAGAACTACTGCCATAGCGACCCACGCGAGTGCACACAGCCGAGTGGGGCTCGGTGAGGATGAGGAATATAAGTTTACTGTTAAGCTTCCCAGGCCCCGCGAGTCCAGCCTTGTCCTGACACACACAGCTGCATACAGCAGAAGCAAGGAGCAGGGAGCAGAGTGGACGGGGCAGAACGCTTGAGCGTGCCTGTGAAGGGACATCGTTTTAGGCACATTAGGAGGCTCTGAAATCTGGACAGGAGGCAAGAAGGGAGTGGAAGACTGTCATCATTTTTGCAGTGTTTTGCTATTTTTGTGAAGAAAATGTTGCTATATTTTTTCATTAGGATAATTTTGGCACAAAGACAGGGGGAGCAATGCCAGGTTCAAGGGTGCAGATGTTACTAAGACCTTAAGAACAAACTTGATCAAACTACCATTAGGGCCACTGTTCATCATTGCTGTTTTATTTGCTGTTTTATTTCTCCCCTATTTGTCTTGTCTCCGAAACATTGGTAACGGAAGGAAGTGCCAAGGATAAAGGAATGGAAGAGCCGAGAGTTCCCAGCACACAACAGGAAAAACCTGTCTTTTGCCCGAGACTGCGGGCCGGAAGTGGGTGCAATTACCTGTCTTTAGACAGGTATCTGCACCCCCCTCCCCCCTGAAAGGTGTCAAATGTGACACCGGAGGGGGGGAGGGTTCCGATCAGTGGAACTTCACTTTAGGGTGGAGATCCGCTTTAAGTAGTTTTGCCAACTGACTGCATGGGAGCTCGACATATGTCTGGTCAAGCATGTGGTGCCCAAGCGGCTGCTGTTTTGGCCATGCTTGATATGCTTCATACATATGTTGCAAACAGCAATGGTAGGATCTGCTGCACACGTCTCAAAAAAAGCCCACACCAAAGAACTTTTGGAAAAATGCGCAGTCAGCAGTGTCCTGCACATGCGGAGCTCTGCTTTGTGATGTAGTCGGTTGGCTGCCCTTAAGCTGGCCCCTGGAGGGCATCCTGCCTCGTTGGAGATGTGCCGCCGCCTCCTCCTCCTCTCTCCTATCAGGCACCCATATAGTGTCAGTGACCTCATCATCCCCTCCCTCCTCTGGAGCAAACCTGGCAGTATGCTGCAGGTGGGGGAACATGACTGCCAGTTTGATGTCCTTCTTGGGCACCCCCTCTCTCTGAGCTCACAGTACTGCCTTTCTCAAGCTGGGTACCATCATTAGAGCCTTCAAAATGCTGGGCATCCTGCTGCAGCATGTACCCAACACTGTGGTCGCATGATGGTGGGGCTAGGGAAGGAGTAACTGATGACATTGAGCCTATCGAATAGGCCGCTTTGGCAGCTGCATTGGCAGCCAACGTACTCTGAGCCTGGGTGACAGAGGATGAGGAGGATAAGGACGACTTGGTCATCGGCTCTATCAAGTCTTCTGCTTGTTGTGGCTCAACACGGCCAGCTGTCGAAAAAATGGACAAGAGTGCCCCGCGGCCACGTGCTGAGCATGCACTGTGTCCATGACCAGCACTGTTGGCTCTAGACACAGAGCCTGCTTGCTCTCTTTTAGTGGCCTGTGAGTGTCTACCTCCCCTTGTTGGTCTTCCAGACATACTGTAAAATTAGACTAGCAAAACACTGCCTGAAGTTTACTAGGAAAAGTACACCAGGAATGGCCTGCAGTCAGATATAGGCTTGGTCAGGCTGGATGCAGTGTATATATATATATATATATGTAGGAGACAGTATATATATTTTATGCACTGCGTATCACTTAATCACCTGCCTGGCCGGCCTGCCTGCCTGAAAGTGTATTATATATATATATATATATATATATATATATATATATATATATATATATATATATATAAAGCTGGGATGTATATATATTCTGAATACACTGCAGCTAACTGAATCAACTGCCTGCCTGAAGTATTTTAGAAACAGTACACCAGGAACGGTCAGCAGTCAGATCTAGCTAAACTGGATACAGTTACTGTATATGCAAAAAAACGGGGTGCACATATATATACTAAATACATTGAAAAAAACAGCAGCTAACTGAATCGCCTGCTTGCTCAAAGTAAATGAAAGGACACTTTCTCTCTCTCTATCTCTATCTCTCTCTCCACCGCAACACACTACACAAGGCCGATGTGCAGACGGCCTTATATATTGTGGTGCTTGTACTGTACCCTGAGCCATAATTGGCCAAAGGCACCCTGAGTTTGGCCAATTATGGCTCTCTTTTGCTGATGGCGCTGTGATTAGCCAAAGCATGCGGGTCATAGTCATAGCTATGACTAAGCACTGATTGTATATGCGAAATGCGTCAGCTTTTTACCCCACTGCTTGCTGTGCTGTGTTTTGTAGTGCTTTTTATCCTTTTTACACCAATAAAGGCTACCTTTTTAGGTTTATTTTGGTGTGCGGCTGTCCATGAATTCCTTTCATTGATTTTATGCGGGTCATAGTGCATGCTTGGCTAATCATCAGCCAGGATGCACAGCTCAAATTTGGCGCGAACGGCCCATAATGTTCGATCTTCGGTGAACGATCGAACAGCCCATGTTCGAGTCAAACTCATGTACAACTTGAACAGATAGCCCATCCCTGTCAGCTACAAGTTGTTGGTGTTCAGACAGTGCCTGTCCTGAACTTATGGTTAGGTCAGGGATGATTCCTACATGTGGATTCAGTTTTCACAGCTCAGCTGTGACTGGAATGGTTTGTTCTATTGAAGCCTGATATTGATGGCCTTGACTTGAAATTAAAGAGTTTCAGTGCTTTTACTAAACAGGGAAGAGCAATGTATTGATGATTCCAATTGAAAGGCTTTACGTCTATGCTTCTAAGCACTCAAGTTGATTACTTTTCTAAAAAGAAGAGTTACATTATTTCTGGCTTTTGTGATATTTATATATTCAATGGAATATTTGCTACTGCATTGTATGACTTACGGGATTTATTTTAGGATTTGCGCTAACTCATTTATATTGTATGTACATACTGTAGCTACAATAAATGTTTTGCATAATATTTTCATCACAAAACAGAGAGCTTACAGTGTGGAAAAACAGATTGCTTGCTTTACTGGGGAAGCGATTTTGTTTTCTGACATCTAGTCTAAAGCCTCATACAAACGATCGGGCTTCCAACAGACTTTTCTGTGGATTTTGCTCCGAATGGCCTTGAACTTGGTATGCATACATACGGCAGGACTTTTTCAGCCAATAAACACAAACGTGTTTTTTTCTGCTCCTTACTGCCACCCTTTGGGCAACTTCTGCTATTGTTGCCTGATCTTTATCATTGGTTCTGAGCATGCGTGTTTGTACTTTGGACTTTAGTCCGATGGACTTGTGTACACACGATCGGATTAGCCGACGTAGGACATTTGTTGCTGGAAAGTTTGTCTGTTCTCACAGCGATCATTTGCCCAATGAAAAATTTTTGTCCAATGGAGCGTACACACGGTCAGATTGTCCCCTAAAACAGGTCCGTCGGACAATTGTTGTCAAAAAGTCAGATCGTGTGTATGGGCCTTAACTGTGATTTCACCACTAACGTTACAGCAGCACTACTGCAGGCACAGGATAGGATATGTATAGTATACTTCAGAAGGGGTTATTTGAATGTTTTAGACCAGAGGTGGCAAACACAAGGCCCGCGGGCCGAATGCGGCCCTCCATGCCATTTCATGCGGCCCTCGCACCTCTCCAGTCATCCTCCAGACCCTTACTTTCTGCTTTCAAGCAATGCATTCAACTTCTTCCTAGCAGCAGCATAAGGAAAGGGGGGTGCATTGTGATATAAGGGAGAGTGGGGCACTTAACTTCTGATGGTGGGGGGGCTCTTGACATCTAATGTAAGGGGAAGGGATGCTCTGGACATCTAATCTTACAGATACAACCGGCCCTTTTGAGGGAAACCATAATGCTGATGCGGCCCACCATGAAATTGAGTTTGACACCCCTGTTTTAGACAGTGGTTTAAGTTATACTAGTGTTAATATCAAGGATTTGGAAGCTAGGCTTTAGTTTTAGCATGTTAGAAGGGAGGATAAAAGATATCTCTATCTTTTCTCAAAAATAGACATAAGATAAATGATTACAAGGCGTTTTGTACTCTAATTAAAAATGTACTTTTAATTGAAGTCTGAAATTACTCCAGTTTTTTAAACCGTAAAAATGTTGCTTCCTTTAATACGGCATAAACAAAAAGCATACAATGCACCCAGAATCCAAATTCACTGCTTGTGTCACTTGCTGCTTTCTCAGAAGTTTGCAGTAAGATACAAGTCAAATCTCATACATCTCCCACAACAAGAATTTACAATTTTGGTGACATTTTCTTTAGGGACTGTGAAGAGACTGTGTTTATTATCATTGCATTTTGTATTAAACAAAATCAATGTGACTGCAAAATGCAGTGTTTGACCTTCTTTGCCTGCATTTTGTTGCCTATAGACTAGCCCCTACAATGAAAGGATTTTCTAATAGCTAGCTGGATGTAGGGAGCTGCTGTATGTAGAATGACAATGGGTGCTAGGGTGCTATTTTCTGATGGTACCTGTATTGTCCTTGACTCTATATCACTATGAGGTGTGACATGGGACATGTTGGAGCCTGCAAGGTCAGTGACCACTGAGCACTAATGAGGGGGCACAATTGACCACTGAGACATGAGCACTATTCCTCCAATGGACACAAGGCATCATTCCTCTCACTGGTCAGGGGTACTGTTTCTACCACTGGTCACTGACACAGGGATACCATTTCTACCACTAATCACACTCACAGGGGTACAATTTCTCTCGCTGACAAACGGCACAGAGGCCCCATTTCTACCAATAATCGCTTTATACAGGAGTATTATTCCTCCCAGTCTATGTAGCAGTACCCCCCCCCCCCCCCGTAAGGTTTTGGCCCACCTGTCACCCTGCCCAGCCAGCATTCAAGTCCTCAATCACTCCAAGGCAATGAACAGTCCAATAGCTTTTGTTATTTTTGTTTTATTTAGGGGATTGAACTTGGATGGGGTATAGGAAGTATGGAATGCCCAGTGAATTTTAGAACCATCAATTGGGATGACTTTTAGAACAAAGAATTGGAACAACTCATATACACTCCAGTATATACAGATATTTCTTCCTCCAGCACAACTCTTCCTGCAGATCATTATTCCTCAGCGCCTCCAGCACTCTACTTGTTTGAGCTCCCAGGCACAGCTAGAACTGCATAGTTAGGCCTGACGCTGGCTCAGCCAGGCCTTAGCAGCTGCCTTTTGCAGGCAGGGACCGCATGCTTCTTTTTAGTGTAGTAAAGGACTGTATTATATATATACTATACGGACTGCACTATATATTCTGGACTGTATTATATACTACACTGACTGCACTATATACTCTGAAATGCATTGCATATACTACACTGACTGCACTATATACCCTGAACTGTGTTATATATACTATATGGACTGAACAATATACTCTGAACTGTATTATATTTACTCTACGGACTGCACCTTAGACCCAGGAATCTATTAAGACCTAGGTGATACAATTCCTTCAAAATTATGCCTCCTGTTCTGAACAGGTTCAGGCTTCCTTAGGACCCCCGGTTCAACAACCTCAACCACTATCTGCTGCTGCTGCATCTATTACAGTCACAGCCACATCCACAAATTCTTTGCACTTAACTGCTCTCATTACTCCGGGGACACTAAGGCCTGCAGGGGGTTCCTTAGCCAGTGCAAAATTTATTTTGAACTCCAGCCCCAAAACGTCCTGTCCGATCGGACGAAGGCAGCCTATATTACATCCCTCCTGTCTGGGAAGGCGTTAGCCTGGGCTGCCCCTCTGTGGGAACTGAATGATCCAGTGGTTTCTAGCCTGTCTGACTTCTTGAAACTTTTTCGGGATATCTTTAAGGAACCGGGTCATATCTCTTCAGGAGTCAGCGCCCTTTTACGTCTCCATCAAGAGTCTGCTTCTGTGGGACAGTACGCTCTTCATTTTCGTAATTTGACTGCTGAGTTGCAATAATGAAGCCTTAGTTGCACTTGCAACCTTTTACATGGTCTTTCTGACAGAGTGAAGGATGAATTAGCGGGAAGAACCATCCGTGCGTAACTGGACGATGTACAGATCCGGACGGTGTCTGGGCGGTGTCCTTGTATAACCAGATCAATATTCGCTTTCAGGAGAGGACCTTGGAAAAAAGACACCAGCAGTCCCAGTCTTTAGGCAGCCTGAGCATCCCTCTCTTTGATCCGAGGAGCACCTCCTGCCAGCTGAGGAACCTATGCAGCTGGACCAGACCAGGCTGTCTCTCAAAAAATGCGCAAGGTGCAGAACTCTGGGCCTGTGCATCTATTGTTGGTCCAAAGGCCATTTTTGTGACACTTTTTCTCTTCATCCAGAAAAAAAATTGGGTCTAATACATCTGGAAGGTGGAGTATTGGACCCAGAAATATCACCTTCACCTTCTCGTCTTCTTCTTTCTGTTGGCACTTCCTCTCTTTCGGTCTCAGCATATCTGGATTCCAGAGCCGCTGGCAATTTCATGGACTGGGGAACTGCATCTTCCATAAGACTTACCCTTTTTCCCCTCACCACGCCATTGGTGGTCTTGGCGAATGATGGCACTGTTCTCCCAGGGGGCCCTATGTGCTTCCAGACCCTCCCTGTTAAGATGTCGGTAGGGACACACCACCAGGAGTGGATATCCTTCCTTATCTGACTTAAGGCCTCAACTCCTATCGTTTTGGGTCTTCCTTGGTTATGGCTTCATTCTTCACACGTTGACTGGACTGTTGGACAGATCCTGGCTTGGGGTTCCTCCTTTTTCATGTCCTGCCTACTCAAGGTTGCCCCAAAAGAGAAACTTTCTGTTGCCACCATCCCAGTATCTTCTGCTTTTCCCGCTGCATACAGTATAGCATTTTTTGGGATATGTCCTGCAAAAGTCGGGCTGATGCCCTCTCTAGGTCATGTGAAACTCTAGATGAGGAGTCCACCTGTAAACCTGAGCCGATCATTCACTCCAGTTTGCATAACCATTTACCTTTGCCTGTCCCTAAACTCCCTTGGATGCACAGCCAGGCTAACTTGTCCGCAAGTTTCACAGTCGCTACACCTTGCGATGCGATTCAGGTAGTGGCTAAACCTGGTGATGCTATTCTGTCGGCCTCTGCACCAGTTATGCCAGTCCAGCCCATGCCCTGCTTTTTCTTATTCAGGACCTTCTGTAACCTGGCCTCGCCCTACTACTACATCCATTCAGACATGTCTTAGGCCTCGTACACACGAGTCAATCTATCTGTTCAAATCGGTTCTGACCGACCGATTTGAACAGATCTGTCTGCTGGCATTTTGGTTTGCTCGCGTGTACACACGAGCAAACCAAAATCCCCGCCAGCAGACAGCGCGCTGACGTGTCGGTGACGTGGCGGTGACGTTGACGCCGCCACGTCACCGCACCAGGAAGTAAAACACTTCCGCGCATGCGTCGAAATCATTTGGCGCGTGTGCGAGAAGACATGTCTGCTGGTTAGCATACTAACCAGCAGACATGTCGGGCGGACGGGTTCCCAGCCGACAGATTTCAAAGCATGCTTTGAAATCTGTCGGGTGGCCAAATCCGTCTGTTTGCCCGTACACACGATCAAATCTGTCTGCTGAAACGGTCTAGCAGACCGTTTCCAGCAGACAGATTTGATCGTGTGTACGAGGCCTTAGAGGCTCAATCCATCCTGTGGATAGACTGCCTAATTTTGCCATGTGGGGTTTTGAACCTTTTTTTCAGGGCTTTCTGCATTCTGCTTGTGTTTCAGCTATCCAGCTTGACTCCTGTGACACGTCACCTTCTAACCAACCTGACCTCAGGGATCCACTGAACTCTGTCCAGTCTGATGCTGGATGTTCAGCTCATCTTTAAGGGTCTGGGGGACCCTCCTCAGAATCCTGCTGGTTCTCTCATGTGCTTGCCAATCCTAAAAAGCCTTTAGTCCTCAATAAGTCCTCTCGTCCTCTCCATACCTTGGTTCCGGTCTCTGAGAATATTCTAAAGTACGAGGTTAGTCAAGTTCTGGATTCTCGGCTCTGTAGAGGCATTCTTTAGCATTGGAAAGGGTTTGGTCCTGAGGAGAGGTCTTGGATCACTGGATCTGAGGTCTTTGCGCCTCGTCTATTGAGGAGGTTTCATCTGAGGTTTCCCTCTATGCCTGGGCCCAGGCGGGGGAGGTCTTGTAAGAGGGGGGGTACTGTCATGGGTATGGAGTAATGTTTGTCTGTCAGCTTACCTCTCCATGTGTTCTGCTTAAGAGGCCAGCCATTCTCATCTGGCTGCTTAAGTTATCTCTCCTCAAAGCATGGCCCCACCCCAGGCCCTATCAGGGAACTCTATATTAACGTGTGCACTGCAAGCCAGCCATGCTGACCAATATTATGTTTTTGGCTTCTATGTGCTACGTCTGAATCCAGTTACTGCTCTTGGCTTGTTCCTGACTATCCTTACCTGCTTGTTGCCCTGACTTTTGGCTATCTCCTGACTATGCTTTATTGTCACAGTCTGCTGCTTCCTCTCTACCTTCCTGTAGTCTACTGTGAACATGAGCTGGGAGGCCCTAGGGGGAGCCAGACCTGGAGCCAGACTGAGGCTAAATACATCCCCACCACTAGAGGCCTCTGGTGAACACCCACTGGCTCTTAGATTCCATGCCCTAAGAAATCTCATGCTATAGCTCCAAGTGTCATTGGTGTTGGTATTACAGAGTACATGCTCTCCTGTATTGTGCAAAAACAGTGTAGCGCTGGACAGCATATACCACATAAGTATCTAAAGTACCAGGTGTAAACAGTGATAATCTATAAATGATAACAATTAATATGTGAATACACAAAAGCTATAAATGCATAGGTTGTTATAACACTGTGCCAATCAATATGGCACTGAGCATAAAGTACTTATAAATATCAACAGATAAATAAACAGTGTAAAAATAAAGTGACCAATTCAGCATATGAGGTGCAAAACACCTCCTGTACCACACCCGGCCTGATAGGGGACTGGGGACCCTTAATGATAGAACACCGGACTGACAGGAGGAAGAGGAGCTCGGCCACGCTACAGAGGCAGCCTACAGGGAAGAAGGGGAGGTGAGAATAGAAAAAAACATAGGGTTTAGTAAGAACATCGGTGTAAAAAATTAGTGTAGCGCTAACGTAGGCTTTGCGTGCGGGGGGTGCTTGGGGGCCCCACATTTTGCTTGGGACCCCCAAATTCCTTCAAATGGCCCTGCCAATGACTCAGCGATAGGCCCTGTTACAGCCCTGCTCAACGGGAGCTTCCAGGCTGGGGTCCCAAGAGAGAGATCCCATCTTCACACAGGGCTTTTATCACCTCTCCCAGTATCCTGTTCTTTCTCTTCAGCCGGCTGGTATTTGTAGTTCAAACCAGTCCAGCTGAATGCAAATTTTGACTCCATGGACTACATGTCCTAAGATACTTTGCTTTTCTTATAAAACTCAGTCACTCTGTACTGCCATATCCTGAATATATCGTCCAGCAGAACACTAGGGGCCGGATTCAGATACATTTGATGTGTCTGTCCAGCGGCGTAGCGTATGCTGTTTACGCTGCGCCACCGCAAATATTATGGGCAAGTGCCTTATTCAGAAAGCACTTGCTCCATAATATGCGGCGGCGTAGCGTAAAGTGCCCGGCGTAAGGCCGCCCAATTTAAATTTGTGATGTGGGGGCGTGATTCATGTAAATGAATCATGACCCCACATAATTGAAGTTTTTTTTGGATGGCGCATGCGCCGTCCGTGGACGTTCCCAGTGCGCATGTATTTTTTGTATTAAAGTATTTTTTTTCTTATATCACTTTTCCCGTCCTTGCCTTTAAAAGTCCGCCTTGTCACTGCTTTTTTGGCAGTCCAAAACTCTTTCTATTCAATGATGGGGCACTATTTCTCCCACTGAAACAAATGATGGGACACTATTCCTCCCAATGATACCAATGATGCGGCACTATTTCTCCCACTGACACAAATGATGGGACACTATTCCTCCCAATGATACCAATAATGGGGCACTATTTCTCCCACTGACACAAATGATGGGACACTATTCCTCCCAATGATACCAATGATGGGGCACTATTTCTCCCATTGATACCAATGATGGGGCACTATTTCTCCCACTGACACAAATGATGGGACACTATTCCTGCCAATGATACCAATGATGGGACACTATTCTGGTGCAATTAGATTTGTGAAGTAGGACTGACTCCTAACTAATTCTCTCCCTATAAGCACAATCAGAAACCTTTCCCTACAGTAGCTAATGCAGAGTATGTTACAGGAACATATGCAGTGCTGGTGCAATATGCAGAGTATCTAACAGGAACATATGCAGTGCTGGTGCAATATGCAGAGTATCTGACAGAAAATTTACAATGCTGGTGCAATATGCAGAGTATGTCACAGGAACATATGCAATGCTGCTGCAATATGCAGAGTATGTCATAGGAACATATGCAATGCTGGTGCAATATGCAGAGTATGTCACAGGAACATATGCAATGCTGCTGCAATATGCAGAGTATGTCACAGGAACATATGCAATGCTGGTGCAATATGCAGAGTATCTGACAGGAACATATGCAATGCAGCTGCAATTAGGTTTGTGAAGTAGGACTGACTCCTATATATTTCTCTGCCTATATCACAATCAGGAACCTTCACCCTAAATTATCTAATGCAGAGTATCTGACAGGAAAATATGCAGTGCAGCTGCAATTAGGTTTGTGAACTAGGACAGACTCCTATATAATTCTCTCCCTATAAGAACATCAGGAACCTTTCCCTACAGTACCTAATGCTATGTATATCGCTGAGTATTGTAATTCGATTTCTGAAGCAGCACAATCCTATCTAAATCTGTCCCTGAGAGCAGCTGCAGCCTTTCTTTACCCTAGCTAAAGCAGAGTGATAAGCTGTGCTGTGTGCCTCTAGCTTATATAGAGGCTGGGTCACATGCTCGGTCACATGCTGCACTGGACAATCACAGCCATGCCATTAGTAGGCATGGCTGTGATGGCTTCTAGGTCACACAAGTAAAACAAATTCTGATTGGCTGCCCTGCAGCGAGCCGTTACATACCCGAACACCGAACCCGAACTTACAGCAAATCGGGTAAAAAAATAAAAATAAAGTCCGGGTTCGCTCAACCCTACTCCTTACAATGAAGGCAGCACTAGCCAGCTCCTGGATACAGGTAGAAAGGCATAAAGGAAAAGAGTATTCTGTACCCTATGAAGTGGGTTGTTTTAGAGGGCCTGTATTCTCAAAAAGAGGGCACCAATTTGATTCTTGCCAAGGGCCCCAATTACTAATATTTAGAATGTGAAAAAAGTATATAAAGTCTATACTGTTTAAAATCCAATAATACACTGTCTCACTTTGTTCTGCACATGCTCAGCTGCTCACCATTTTAGGCATTTGTAGGCACTGCTAAGTTTGTAGATGCTCATTTGCTGACAGCCTTGGTTTTAAAGAATAGGAGGATTTAATTTCACAAAGAAAGCTGCTTCTGTTTGATCTGCAACTGCCATTGTGCTGCACATGTGATCAGATAGGACACTAGCAATTTCATGGTTTGATTTGATTGTGTCCTCAACTAAACTGTCAAACTGTTTTTTTAAACTGATACATTTATGGTTTTAGTTCCACTTTATGGTTTACAGCTGGGGCGCTGGGCTTTGGTAGCATAATTATTAATATAGAATGTATGTTCCTTGCTGAAGAACATTATTTTTTTAAGTTATTATGGGTAAAGTTCCGCTTTAATAATAAAACACAAACTTATTTATCCATGTTCAGCTTGCCTTATTAAGCTATTCAGTCTATTGTTGAGAGTTGTTCCTGCCAATTGTTCATATGAGCAACACATGACCTGGGAGTTTTTTTTTACATTGCAATTATTTTGCTTTATATAAATAAACAACTGATATAGATTTTATATTTGTTTTTGCACAGTCTATTGTTATACTAATGTGTATTTTCACATTCTAAATATTAGTACGCACAAATATACAGGCACCAACATTTTAGGAACACCTTAATTGCCACCAGATGGCGCTAAGGTATTAAAGAAGAGGAAACCTTGCACAATTCTAAAGAGAATGTAAACTATAACAATACTATAACAAAACTTTTCTCTATAAGGATAGGAAAGCTGCAAAATTATCAGTTTTGTTCTTGTCTTTAGATACACAAGGATTTCATTTTAAAATAACAAGTTAGAAACAAGCAATGTTTTATGCTTACATCAAAGTCAGGATATAAAATAATAATTGTATGTTTCTCCATAAATTAAGCAACATCTACAAACAAGTTCACACATCAAAAGTAAGGTGAGCCCATCGCATTATTAAACATTTAAATAATTTATTTCTATTTTGCCGAGATATAAATAATAATATGATTTATTTTGTGAGATACAGTTCTGTGCAGTTAGGATTGTGTCCCTGAGAACACAAGAAAACAACTACAGGTTTGGACTTTAGACAACATAAATTGTAAAAAATTTATATATTATTTATACATAACTAGATAAAAAATTGCAAGAGCAAGACAGAGACATAAAAATTAAAAACATGCCATCACATATGCACAGAATATAGGCCTCAGTGTAAAAGAGAAAAAAAGGGGAGGGTTACATAGCCAAGCAATTTACAGCTCTGATGGATGTCTTCTGTGGGAGGAGCCATGATCTCCCCCTGACGTCAGCCGGGGAGATCACGTGGCCACTTGTCTCCTCCGCAGAAGCTCTGTCTCGTAGCTGTAAAGCGGCCGTGAGTCACATGACCGGCTTGAAGACAGCTCAAATTCGGTATTTAGAAAAGTTCTGAAGGCAAAGGGGATCCAACTCGGTTCTAGCAACGCGTACCTAAAAAAGTGGCTGGTGAGTGTAGATCTAAACCTATAATAAGAGCACAAGATTAGCCTATTTTTCAATTATTTTTTTCAAAGCTCTTTCTTCATATGATGCTACACTTCACAAAAATTACATCACGACAGGCAGTAGCCTAAAAAAAAAAAAAAAGTCTGTATTAAATATGTTTATTATTTTGATTTGTTGTAAGTAACTACAATTTGAATTCAGTTTACTTCGAACATATTCTGTGGTTAAGATAAAATAGGAAATGTCGCTAAGAACTCTACAGTACATCAAAATCCAATATTCTGTTTAAAAATATTTATTTATTATTTTATCAAATGTTTATATCCAGTTAAATTAATGATGTAAGTTAAACCTGAGATCTGATAAAAATACAACAAACAATAGTAAAAAAAAATGCTATTGGTCTGTTGCTGAAAATTAAGAATGCTACCATTGTCTATAGTCAGGAATACAGTGCGTCATCCATGGTTGAAATGTCAACATAATAATCAGAGCTCAGAATTGATTAGACAAACTAATCCTGGGGCATCAAACAACATAGATAATGCAAATAATTATCATGTTTGTTTCAGTGTCAAGGACAACATAAAAGTACATAGATTTTGTTTTTATCAATGCTTCTAGAATCTGGGGTAAGGCAGGTTTTGTTGAGCAAGTGTGTATATTTACTAATCAGAACTTTTGGAATGTGTGTTCCTAGGGATTATTTTGACCTTTACACTATTGTGATTAAATTGGCTGAAGTAGCCAAAGTCGCAGAAGGTGATCTATCATGGTTCTCCTCTTTTCTGGAAAACCGATCACAAATAGTGAATGAAACTGCGAAAACAGAACTCCTCATAATTCACGCCAGTCGTAAGAGTCAACTTGCAACAACCTGGACACCCCCACCCATTCTGGGCAAAATCATCACCCCTAGCTCCAAAGTCAAAAGTCTCAGGGTCATCTTTGACACCTACATGACAATGGACGCACAAATAGGGTCAGTAGTCAGCGGATCTCACCATCTACTGCGCCTACTACATAGACTTATTCCTTTTATTCCTAAAGAAGACATAGCAGTCGTGGTGGGAACAATCGTTAATTCCAGACTGGACTATGCAAACGCCCTCTAGCTCGAACTCCCCAAGTACCAAATCTCTCGTCTGCAAGTCGTTCAAAATACGGCCGCCAGACTTGTGACGGGGAAAAAACCCTGGGAATCAATCTCACCTTATCTGAGAACCCTTCATTGGTTGCTAGTAAAAGACAGAATTGCGTTTAAAGCACTCTGTCTTACCCATAAGTGCATCCATTTGAAGGCCCCCCAATATCTATGCGAAAAAATAAAAGCTCACAGTTCCAATCGCGTTCTGCGATCCACCCACCAAAATCTGCTCCAGATACCCAAGGCCAGATACAAGTCCAAGGGAGAAAGAAGATTTGCGCGCCAAGGTCCCAGACTATGTAACGCTTTACCAACCTGCATTCGGTTGGAGCAAAACCACCTGACCTTCAGAAGAAAGATCAAAACTCATCTCTTTTGAAGGAAACACGAGTGCCCAGAGGCGATTAAGTTCACATGTGCTGCGCTATATAAGTTTTTCACTCACTCACTCACATTATATACACTTTTTTGCTTTATTATTGTTTAATTTAATGTATTTGTGAGTAAACATTCCTGTAGTCAGGGCGGCAGACTTACCATTGGGCTTGACTGGGCTCAAGCTCATGGGCCCCCGTCCAATAGGGGGCTCCGCGGGCCCTGCCTGTTTGCATATTAAATATCTTCATATTTGTTACAATTTACCATATTTATCGGTGTATAACACACACTTTTTTCCCCTGAAAATCGGGGACGAAGCAGGGGTGCGTGTTATACACCGATAGCGCACCTCGGACTCAGAGGGGAACAAGTGCCGCCGGAATTCACCAAGCTGTCATCTTCCCTTTACTCGGCTTTGACGTCACACACACAGTCCTGCCTCCACCACTGACATTGGACCAGTGTTCTGTCAATCACAGGAGCTGGTCCAATGCTGATGGCGGAGGCGGGACTGTGTATGTGACTGCAGACACTGAGTGAACAGGAGATGATGGCTGTACGAGATGACGGGCGGCTGCATGAGGAGATGGTGAGTCTGCAAATGGGCATCAGGCTGCAGAGGGACACATAGGCTGATGGCAGAGGCAGGACTGTATGTGACTGCCGACTCCGAGTGAACAGGAGATGACGGCTGTACGAGATGACGGGTGGCTGCATGAGGAGATGGTGAGTCTGCAAATGGGCATCAGGCTGCTGCAGAGGGAAACACAGGCTGCGGAGGGACACACAGGCTGCAGATGGACACTGACCATTATTTAGCTTCTAAGTGGTTTATTTTTATTTTTTTAAATCCTGAAATTTCTCTCTTAAATTGGGGTGCGTGTTATACGCTGACGCGTGTTATACGCCGATAAATATGGTAATTATCATTTTATCAAATTGTATTTATTTTATTAATCTCCTGGTTCATTTTTAATTATTACATTGTTTACTGTGTACAGTATATGATTATTTCCGCACAGCCAGCCACTTCCCTTAAGCATGTGTGTATATATATATATCTGACCTTGTGAATGGTCAGCTAGATCGAATGAAACAGCGGTTGTCATTGGCCACAACATCACTTCCAGTCCGCGGTGTTTGCGTTCCACTTTGGAACGCACTTCCGGCCTCTGTCTCCCGGTTCACGGACGCCATCGATATTGCACAGCGTGCAGCGCCTACACTGCCCTGGAGACATACATAGCGCAGAGAGGAGTTACCAGTGATAAGAAAAAGAAAATCATTCAATAAAGGAGAAGTGGGAGAGTCATAATGTCCAGAGCCAGAGAGGTGGGTCAACATCAATGGGAGGATCCTGGGAGGTGGGCCAACATGAGTGGGAGGATCCTGGTTGGTGGGTCAACATGATTTGGAGGATCCTGGGAGGCCGGTCAACATTAGTAGGGCCCGAAAGTGACTCAAGCTCAGGGGCCCCCACCACCCTAAGTCCGGCCCTGCCTGTAGCCTTTTTAAACTGAATGCATAACGTCACATTTATCCATATTGATCCTCAGGGAGTTGCCAAATCAACCAATGTGTCTAAGTCATCTTGTTAATTGGGCCTTGTTTACACTGGTGTACGTAAACACAAATACCAGGTGTGATGTCCTGTGTGTTGTGAGAGACACAAGACTCTGATCTGGAGCAATGGATGTTTATTCTCTACAGGCTGTACACTGCAACATGCATCTCAGGACATTACATCTTATCTGCTTCCTCCATGAGCACTCTCTAAGATGGCCACTGTGCCCCTTGACCCTTGTCATCACTGCTGGGTGGAGCCAGCCTTAAAGTGCCAGTACATGTGGAACCCTTCAGGTATAACACCAGGGTGCAAAAACAAAAGACTAGAATTTAGGGGCACAGGTATCAGACAAGCAGGATTACAGCTAATAGTATTCCAAGGATACACCAAGTTAATTTAAGAGCAGAGTCGAGTCACAAGCAGGGTTCAGTTACACCTGAGACCGAAGGCACCAAATCATAGGCAAAATCATGTTCAGAAATAAGAAGTGGTTGGCATCAGGTAGGCAGCAAAGTATGATAGGTAAAATGATAGGTAAAATCTTGGTCAGAAGTTCAGGCTGTGGTTGGTAACGGGGATAAACAGCAATTATAGGCAGACAAGTATAATCCAAGAGCAGGTCTGGGAAAAGCTGGGTGAGCAACAAGCTCAAGGACAAGCTCAGGACCACAGGAACACAGACTGGAAGACCCTTCAACAATACTACAATTGCTATGGTCATTTTTTTCCCTGTTCATCATCCCTGCATAATAAGGTATTCTGCCATTTTATAAGAATCATACAAATAGCAGATCGGGAGATGGACTTGTCTTGTCTATGTTGATCATTATGATTTTCTCATTGGACAGAAAAGTGTCTCCAAATAGGAGAAATTGCTAGGACTAATGTGTGAGTTTGTATGTGTTTGTATGTGTGTAATACTGTTCTTTGAATGTCCTTTAAACTGAAAGAGAGTGTAGGATATTAAATGGCAGATTAAGTACCTGAAGCTTGCTGCTACACAACCTCATGCATACAAAAACCTTTAAAAACTATTAAATTCAGCAAATTCTTCTAGAACCATTGTTTGCAGGGCACTATCCAATTGCCAAGAACCCCAAAATACTGGAACTGGCATGTGAATGCCAGTTTTAGTTCAAAGCAATCTCTAAGGCCGTGTACACACGACTGGTTTCCTCGGCAGAATTCAGCAAGAAACTCGATGGGAGCCGTATTCTGCCGAGAAAACCGGTCGTGTGTACACTTTTTGCCGAGAAAACTGTCGAGGAACTCGTCAAGCCAAAAAGAGAGCATGTTCTCTATTTCCTCAAAGGGCAATAGGAAAATTTGGCTCGACAAGTTTTTTGACAGCCGAACAAGGAACTCGACGGGGAAAACGATGTGTTTTTCGCCCGTCGAGTTTCTCGGTCGTGTGTACGCGGCCTAATTGGAACAGGTGAAGAAGACTGTGACTTAATTCCCCTCTCCCCCCAACCACACCTCATCCAATCACAGAATACCTTACAATTATTTAGAAAATGCAAAGTGTCCGTTAAATGGCATCCAAGTTACCCCCTGTGTTCACTTAGCAGGGGACCTAGAAGCTAGCAGTGATAACTGTACTAGCAGTGCCTACTTACAGGCAGTCCCCGGGTTACAAAAAAGATAGGATCTGTAAGTTTGTTCTTAAGTTGAATTTGTATGTAAGTTAGATCAGGTACCTTTTTTAAGTTTAACTCCAGCCCCCAAAAAAATATATATTTTAAGGTTTTTGAATAGCATAGGGAAGAGTTAACACCTCTGTAACGTGTGTTTTTCTGTCTGTGCCCCTGTTCATAAGATTTAACCTCACATTGGCCCAGATTCACAGAGAGTGGGCGCACATTACGCCGCCGTAGCGCAAACGCCGTACGCTATGCCAACATAGCGCGGAGAGGCAAGCATTGCATTCAGCTCCCAACACTGCGTCAGCATGGCGTATGTTCGAAGGTGCAGGCCTGGCGTAGGTGGAAGTGGGCATGACCCCATGCAAATGATGGTCCGAGCATGGTGCAGTGTTTTATGCCCGGCGTATCATGAACTGCACATGCGCCATGACATTCCCGTGAGGTGGACACATGAAACAGCACCCTTATGTGCATGCTCACAACCACACCGGCACAACTGCCTAAGCTACGCCGGATCACCATGTACGCCGTGAACTTAACGTACGCCCAGCCAGACACACGTCCAACGCAATAGGCCGGCTTGTGTTCTCTGGTGCAGACCTTTGCATGTCTGTTGCCAGGTTGCACCTCTTCTATGGGGAATAACTTTACGTCGGACGTACAACTTATGCGCACACACACAACAAGTGATATTGTTTGCGCTGTGGTGGTGATGCCTAAAGGGTGATGGGAAAGGGGAAGTGAAGTAGTAAACTAGGTGAATACAATAAGTGACAAAAATGTATAAATATATAGAAAAAATTCTATAAAACACAATGTGAACAAAGTAACAGTAAATAACAGTGACCGTGTCATCTATAAAGATGTGTGGTGGACATAATAGAATGCATGGTCAAACTCAGTCCTGCAGACAAAACCAAATAAAAGAAGAGAGTCCAACTTAATCATGCAACTCGGTGCAGCAAGTGAAATCTGGTGTGAAGTCAAAAGGAGATGTTCCAGCAGCCAAATGAGTGAAGGTGCAATGGAGGATTCCAAAACGTGCAGCCCACACCTCTAGTGATCCTATCAGCTTACCTCAAGGCTATCTGATATAGCCAGAAAGATAGGGCATCAAACTCTTGATGAATGGAAGCCTCAAATCCGATGGTGCATGGAAGGGGAAAGTACAAAAAAACAAACATAGAGTAGTCCTGTCACCACTGGAGGGATTCCTGCTAGCAGTCAAAAGATGTGCACTTACACAGAGTGGTGAAAGGGGGTGCCTATCTCTATGAGCAGCGAGCTCGTCAGGTGCTGCTCTGCTGCCGCTGTTTGGCTAGATGTTGATCCGCCGATACTCAAACGATGGTGTTTGAAACAAAAATAGGAGGGCACATCGCAAACACCATCGTTTGAGTATCGGCGGATCAACATCTAGCCAAACAGCGGCAGCAGAGCAGCACCTGACGAGCTCCAGTGGTGACAGGACTACTCTATGTTTGTTTTTTTGTACTTCCCATCACCCTTTAGGCATCACCACCACAGCGCAAACAATATCACTTGTTGTATACCTTTTATTGTCCATTTGGATAGACCTATTCTTTGTTTGCTGCAGTATACCTCCCGTGCCCCTTTCCCACGGCCCCTTTCCCACGGTCCAATCCCTTTTCACCCATTTCAGCGCAGGAGTTTCACCTATCACTTTGAGTCACTTTATGCGCACGCACGTTCGTGAATCGCCGTATTTCCCTCATTTGCATGTTTGAATGCCTAATCAATGGGAGCAGCAACATGCGTCCAGACGAAAAGTGCGCCCACGCTACGTCGGCGTATGTAAGCTACGTCGGCGTAGGGTGGCCAGTTTTTAGGCGTATGTTGGTTTGTGAGTCTGGCGCACAGATACGCCGGCGCACATTTACACTTACCGGCGCACATTTGCACTTACGTCGGTGTAAGTGCTTTGTGAATCTGGGCCATCATGTCCCTGTGACAATTGGATTTAGAAAATGTGGGATTGTTGTGGAAACAAGAATTGGTGTTAAAACTTCAGTGGAGAGGAGACACCTTTTTTTCATGATAACTTTTTCAGGAGAGAATTTCCCTTTCTAGGGGTAGATCTCTTCCCACTTCCTGTTGTCTCCTTCTGTAACTACCGGTACTTTAGTAAATCATCTTCACTGACTTTCATAGATGATCACTTGTATACCATATTCCCATATGATTTTTCTTGTAATTTCTATTTGTGCCATATGCCATCGGTGCTTATTAAAGTGGATCTCCACCCTAAAGCGGAGTCGCGCTAATCGGAAACCTCCCCCCCCCCCCCCCCCGGTGGCACATTTGACACCTTTCAGGGGGAGGGGGTGCAGATATTTGCACCCACTTCCGGCCACAGCAGAGTCGGGTAAAAGACGGGTTTTCCTAGCTTCCCGTCGCCCCCGTTGTGTGCTGGGAACTCTCGGCTCCCAGCACACAGCGGGAGCCAATCGGAGGGTGCAGCGCGACTCGCACATGCGTCGTAGGGAACCAGGCAGTTAAACCAGAGCGCTACACATCCTGGTTCCCTCACCGAACGCTCGTCTCTCTGCTGCAGACGACGCTGGACTCCAGGACAGGTAAGTGTCCTAATATTAAAAGTCAGCAGCTGCAGTATTTGTAGCTGCTGGCTTTTAATATTTTGTTTTAATGGGCCATCCGCTTTAATTAATTGTTTTGTGTGCAAAGTTCAGGAAATTTATAGGGATCTTCATGCTGACTTTTATGACTATTTTATGTCTAGACACTGTCCGTTCTTTTGCTCTTGCTTGGCTTAGTGGAATACCAAGTGTGACATTATAGTGTTGTGCCAAATAAGCACTGCAAGAACATTACGTGACTGAAACAAGACCAGTTCTGTTTGTTCATTCTAGTTTTGACCCATCATATTTGGAATCTCCTCGGTCTGACCAATCATTTTCATATGTCATGCTTTGACATTTTAACAATAATGTGGATAGTAAGGTGAAAGGTAAACAGAAGAAAGTGATGGTGATTGAATTTTCCCTTACCATAGAAAATGAGATAAATCACATTGTATTCTTTCTTTTAGCCACATTTTGAATAATACGTGTAAAGCCCCAGATTCAGAAAGACTTACGCTGGAGTATCTCGATATGTGCCGCATAAGTGTAAAGATGCTCCGTAGTATCTCTGCACTGTACCCACCAAACTAGATACGCCAGAAAACGGGCTTCCTCTGACCGACTTAACATTCCTACGCCAGCGTATCGTATGCGCATTTTTTCGCTTGGCGCATCTGTCGCGCCTATTGATTTCCCATTCAAATATGCAAATGAGGAAGATATGCCGATTCGCGAACGGATTAGCACTAGACGCTGGCTATGTGCGCCGCGCGTACGTCGTATGTCCGGCGCGAAGATATTCCTACAAATAGCTGCTTTATCTTTACTCCTGACGGCCACAGGTCAGCAGGAGAGCAGCTACAGCAGCAGCGTTACCGATGAAAAAAGCAAGCTGAGCAACCACACTTGCAGGACAACACCTCTGTCTGCCAACATGCCAGGGGCACCTGTGGTCCTAGCACTACTGATAGGTCCCCCGGTACGGAGGAGGCGGGCACGTGAGAGGATATACCGCACGCGCATGAGCCTCTTTGGCATGGGTGGTGAGGAGGTGTATCGCCTATTCCGATTCAGCCCAGATGCAATCCTGGAACTAACCACAACCCTGCAGGATGACATCACCAGCAAGACACACCGCACCCAAGCAGTGCAGCCACTGGTGAAGGTACTGGCAACACTCCATTTCCTTGCCAGTGGATCATTCCAGCGTACAAGTGGAGTGGTGGCTGGGATGTCACAATCAACCATGAGCAGATGTGTGCACCAGGTTGTCCCTGCAATCCTCAGACGCATGTCCCACCACATCATCAGACCCACCACTGAGGACCTGCGGCAGAAGGCAATGACAGATTTCTACAGCATTGCCGGATTCCCACGCACCGTGGGGGCCATTGATTGCACACATGTGGCACTACAGCCCCCCAGTGCCACAGAGCACATATACCGCAATCGGAAGCATTGGCATTCCATCAACGTACAGGTGATAGCCGATGCCCAAAGCCTCATATGGCACGTCCGTGCCAAACACCCCGGATCCAGCCATGACAGCTTCATATACCGTCAAAGCCCCATCCCAAAGGAATTCGAGCAGAACGTGTACAAGGACAGCTGGTTGGTTGGTGAGTGACATGAGAGTCAGGCATGACTGTCCAACCCCATGATGCAGACATCACAAGGGGCACATGCACTACTAACATCCTCCTGTCTTTTCCCTTCCAGGTGACTCTGCATATGCACTGGGACCCCATCTCATGACTCCTTTCCGGAACCCTCAAACCAGAGGAGAGAGAAGATACAATGCGGCACATATCCAAACCCGGGCAGTGGTGGAGCAAACATTTGGGCTCCTGAAGTCCCGTTTCCGATGCCTGGATAAGTCTGGGGGGACCCTGTTGTATTCCCCTACCTTTGTGTGTCAGATCATCGGTGCATGTTGTGTGCTGCACAACTACACCATGAGAAAGGGCCTGCAGATTGACATACGTGATGACCTGACCCCCCCCCCCACACAGTCCCCACCTGCCAGAGGCTACCCCGTCTGAGGGAAGAGCAGTCAGGAGGTTCCTCGCGGTAGGCATCTTTGGACAATAAACAAATACATTGATCACACGGACAATGCATGCATGCACACCACTGAGGTCCCTAGATCACACACACCACATCCACATTGGATTAGCCCAAGTCCAACATGCAGGACTTGGGAGCAGCAACGCCGCGCCAAGGCTCCAATGATGTCGCTGTCCATTCATACTACATTCACATGGGGATAACTTCTCCCCAACTACCGAGGGTGACACCCCTTACTGGCAGGAGTGCCACCCCCACATTCACACAACATTCACACAGTAGCCTGCACTACTGACCGTGTGCAGTTTGTATAAAAAAAAAAGCTCATAACCTGAGCATAATAAAAACAAAAAGCTCATAACCTGAGCATAATAAAAACAAAAAGCTCATAACCTGAGCATAATTACAAAATGAAGAAAAAAAAGAGCAACCAAAAAAAGCCATCATTTGGCCTGACGGGGGCTCCTTCTAGTGGGCCCTCTCTGGCTCCTCAGCTGCCTGAAGGGAGTGGGTGGGGCGGCATCTGGAAGTGGCTGATCCCCGGGTGGGCCACTTCTGGCAGGTGTGGCCTGCATGCCCTCCAAGGCCACGGCTATCCGGCTGAATAAGGAGTTGGTCTGGGCCTGCATCCTCAGCTGCCGGGTCACCTGATATTGGTGGGCCCGCTGCCTCTGCCTCCTCTGGTCCCGGATTGCAGCTGTGTTGGCCTGCACGGCAGCAGTAAGGTGCCGAACATCAGCCTGCACCTCCCCCAGGCTGGTCACCACTGCAGCGCAGTTGCAGCTGAAGTCCTTCACTGCCTCTGTCATGTGTCCCATGGAGGCCAGGCTGCCAGCCACACGGTCCAGGTGGCCAGCTATCTCCCCCATCTGCTGGGTCTGCCTGGCCTGGTCCCTCGACATTTGGTCATGGACCACGTCAGACACCCCCTGGTCTTCCAGGTCGCCTTCCTGGGGCCAGGAGATGGTAGTCCCCGGGGGGATGAAGTCGCCCTTGGGGGGCTTCCTATGATGGGGGAGGGGATCTGAGAGGACCCTGCTGAAGGGGAGGACTCCTCCAAAAATAAAAGAAACTCCTGCTTAGAGACGACCGGCTCCTCCTCAACCACCTCAGCAGGTGAGGTGTGGGCACTTCCCTCCACCTCGGTGTCTTCAGTGCCCAGGGGGTCGGGCTCAGGATGCAGTTGGGGGGATGGGGTGGAATGGCCGCCGGCAGATGATGGCCCAGCTCCGTCATCTGTGGATGACACAAAGCATACACATGTTGGTGGTCCCACACACTTGGCACATGTACCCTCCCCCCCCCACATGCAACACACCAAATAGGGGATAAAAAACACTTACCTGTCCTGGAGCCTTCCTCCACTAAATCATAGCCCTGTACCCCCTCCAACTGCTCCCTCTCCAGGCAGCGGGCGACCACCTCCTCCTCCGTAGTCAGGCTGACCCTCTCATGCCTCCTAATGGTGCCTCCTTCCGGGTCGAATAGCCCAAACTGTTCACCCTGGCAGCAATGGACTCCAGGATGGCCTGCTTCCTGTCCGGGCTTGTCTGGCGACTTTTACTGCCATGGAGAAAGACATTGTAGGTCTCCATAGCCGAGATGACTGTTGACAGCTCCTGGCCATTAAAGTTTTGCTTTCTCCTCTGTCTGCGGGGAACGGGAGCAGCCATCTCAGAGAAAAAGTAACTTCCCTGGGGGGGGAAACCGGATATACTTTTGCGCCGGAATGGCGCATCTGCGGCCACATTTATACGCGCGACGTAAGACGATGTGTCGACGTTTCCCAGGAAGTGGTGCCGACGGAAATGGTGAGCATGCGCACAGGGAAGCGAGTAGAGCCCGACTTCACTGTGCATGCTCCGTGGATGATGCGCCGTACGTAAGTCTCTGCGCTGGGCTCCGTTCATCATTTACATATGGTCACATCCACTTCCACTTACGTCGGGTTGCGCCATCGCATTTTCGTTACGCCGGCGCAAAGTAAGGAGCAAGTGCTTGGTGAATACTGTACTTGACTCACTAGTTCGCGTCGGCGTAACGTATATGCGCTGCGCTACGCCGGAAAAAATATGCGCCCATCTACATGAATCTGGCCCTATCAGTTTTCCTGACGGTTTTTTCATCAGGTTTACCAAAACCATGTAGTGCAAGGGCCTACCTGATTGCATACAAACTCAAACTCTTGAGGTTTGACCTCATATTAGATGGTTTTGGTAAACCTGAAGAGGAAACCGTCAGGAAAACTGATAGTGTGTATGGGGCTTAAGACAATTAGGTTTCTAGGAGAACCTTGGTCAAGTAGCTACAGTAGCTAAGCATACATTTAGAATACATAAATACTGTATGTAAACTGATTTACATGGGTAGCCACAGAAGGATTGGGCTGAGCACTCTTGTGCCCACCCACACATATACACACATATACAGTAATGTGCAAAAGTTTTAGGCAGCTGCGAAGAAAAGCTGTAAGGTAAGAATGCTTTCAAAAATATGAATGTTTTAATGTTTTAATTGTTTATTTTTATCAGTTTACAAAATGCAAAGTGAGCAAACCAATGTTTGGTGTGACTACCCTGTGGCTTCAAACCAGCATCAATTCTTACACTTGCACACTTTTTACACTTGCACAAAGTCAGGGATTTTGTAAGATTAACCAATTATACAAAGCAGGTGCTATTAATCATACATTTTATATGTAGATTGAAACACAGTCATTAATTGAAACAGAAACAGCTGTGTATGAGGTTTAAAACTGGGTGAGGAACAGCCAAACTCTGCTACTAAGATAAAGTTGTGGAAGACCATTTCATGACAGCAACAAGACCCTGCAGTGCTGCTAGCTTCCCTCCTCTTCTCTCCCCCGGCTGCTGAGGGGGATGTTTCAGAATGCAGAGTGGTGGAAGGGGCTAGTAAATATGTAATTTGCCAGCACCTTCCTTTTCTAAATGAACACAATGAACACACTCACTCACTGTGTCCATTCATAACTGAAGCATAGTAAACTGTGTTTACTAAGCTTCAGTTTGTGAATGAACAGGAAGCTACTCAGCACAGACCAATTCATTCACTGCCCCGTGCAGCTGAGGCTGCAGAGAAAGACATGTGTGTTTAAGATTTGGGGTGTACACCCTAATTCAGTAGGCTGCATGCACCTATGGCTGTTTTGCTGCAACTGTTACTGAAAGTGTTATTTCCAGATATCCCAAGTCTCCCGCAAGTTACGGAAGTCTCCAAAATTTGACTTGCGGGCTCCCAGACACCTTCGAGCGCCAGGCAATCTCCCGGCTGGGGCTACTTTCTAGGCTGGGTCAATTCAGCAGGCAAAGAAGGGGGTGGGCGCTAGGTGGAGGCAGCGAAAAGACTGGCCGCCGCCATCTGCAGACTGTAGCAATTTAAAAAAATCTTTCCCCAGTCAAATGGACTATTTCTCCACTTTTGGGTGCCGCAGCTCAGTAATCACCTGTGCGACAAGTACATGACAGTCCCAGACTTCCCGGCGGATTGATATAGAAGAGGCCGGGACTGTCACGTACTTGTCACACAGATGATTACTGAGCAGTGGCACCTGAAAGTTGAGAAATGCCTCGTACACACGATCGGTTTTCATCACAGGAAAAGTCTGATATGAGGCCCCGTACACACGTCCGGTTTTCTCGGCAGAATTCAGCAAGAAACTTGATGGGAGACGTATTCTGCCGAGAAAACCGGTCGTGTGTACATTTTTCGCCGAGAAAACTGTCGAGCAACTCGTTGAGCCAAAAAGAGAGCATGTTCTCTATTTCCTCGACGGGCAATGGGAAAATTTGGCTCGACGAGTTTTTTGACAGCCAAACAAGGAACTCGACGGGGAAAACGATGTGTACGCGGCCTGAGATTTTTGTCAGGAAAACCAACCGTGTGTATGCTCCATCACAATATTTCTGTCAGTTTTCCTGCCAAGAAAAGATTGAGAGCATGATCTCAATTTTTGCGACAGGAAAAATTCCTATCGCGAATCGCGTTCGTCTGTATGCAATTACGATGCGCAAAAAAAAATGCGCGTGCTCAGAATCAATCAAAAAAGCTGAACTGCCAATTGAATGCGGTTTTGTAGTCGGAAATCACGATCGTGTGTACGAGGAAAAAGAGTCTGCTGGGGAAAGTTTTTTTTTAATTGCTACAGCCTGCAGATCGAGGCACTCAGTCGTCTCTCTGCCTCCACCCATCCACTTTCTTCTGGGCAATTCTCTGTCTGGGATGGCTATGGCATCAGTAGCCCAGCATCAGCATAGAGAACAGGTGCAGTGGTGAGAAAGGAGTGTAGTGTGTAGTGCAAGCGTGTAGTTAGGATTGGTGGTAAGTGCGCACAAGTCTGGTGGTGATTGGCAGAGCACAAAGAAATGTTGGAAGGGAGATGGGTGGGAAGAAAAATTGGGCTGCAGGTGTGGTGAGTGGGGAAAAAAGAAGGTCTGATAGAAGAAAGTGCTGTAGCAGGATGGCTCACCAGCAGCCCAGCCAGACCACAGGCCCCAGGACCAGCAGTCAGACTCCAGGACCAGCAGTCAGACCCCTGGCCCCAGCAGCCAGACACCTGGCCCCAGCAGCCAGACACCTGGCCCCAGCAGCCAGACACCTGTCCCCATAAGCCAGACCCCAGGACCAGCAGCCCAGCACCACCAGACCCCAGACCCAAAGAGCCAGATCCCCAGGCCCCAGGACCAGCAACCAGACCCCAGGACCAGCAGCCCAGCACCACCAGACCCCAGACCCAAAGAGCCAGATCCCCAAGCCCCAGGACCAGCAACCAGACCCCGGGACCAGCAGCCAAACCCCAGGACAGGCAAGCTAGACCCCAGGCTGCAGTATCCAGAACCCAGGCCCTAGCAGTCAGACCCCTGGTCCCAGCAGCCAGACCCGGGACCAGCAGCCCAGCCCGAGCAGCCCGATTCTTGGCCCCAGCAGCCAGGGCCTAGCAGCCAGACACCAGGACCATCAGCCCATCCCCAGCAGCTGTGTGAACAGGCTGCATTTCATGGGCGCTGGTAAGGCTGGTAAGGCTGCATTTCATGGGCACTAGTAAGGCTGTATTTCATAGGCACTGGTGTAGCTGCATTTAATTGGCACTGATCAGGCTGCATTTTATTGGCACTGGTAAGGTTGCATTTCATTGGCACTGGTAAGGCTGCATTTTATTGGGGGGGGGGGGGGGTTGGTACCGACGCAAAGTGTCACCTCCCTGAAATGAGTTTTTATGTTATTTACAAATGTAGCGCTTGGTTGCTACTAGTAACTAACATCCACCCAGGGCCGTCTTTAATTTTGATTGGGCCCTGGGCAAACATTTTCTCCCCCTCCCCCATTCTGAGACATACAAAAAATAGCAGATAGACTCAAAATCAGTTTACTGCAGCGGATAACGCAGTGATTGCAATTGCTTGCCAGAGGTTACAGCCTATCCTTACCGATCACTGGCTGGTTGCTAGAGGTTACAACACATAATTTCTGCTTGCCTGTTGGTTGCTAGAAGTTACTGCACATTATTAGCACTCACTGATTGGTTGCTAGGGATTTAAGCAGATCATTACTGTTCGATGATTGGTTGCTACAGGTTAATGCACATCATTACCACTCACTGAGCAGTGGAGCAATCCCAAATAATTGAGAAAGTAAAGCGGGACATTAACCACTTAAGGACCGCCTACTGCACATTTCACTTCACTTCATACACTTCACTGTGCATGCTCCGTGGATGATGCGCCGTACGTAAGTCTCTGCGCTGGGCTCCGTTCATCATTTACATATGGTCACATCCACTTCCACTTACGTCGGGTTGCGCCATCGCATTTTCGTTACGCCGGCGCAAAGTAAGGAGCAAGTGCTTGGTGAATACTGTACTTGACTCACTAGTTCGCGTCGGCGTAACGTATATGCGCTGCGCTACGCCGGAAAAAATATGCGCCCATCTACATGAATCTGGCCCTATCAGTTTTCCTGACGGTTTTTTCATCAGGTTTACCAAAACCATGTAGTGCAAGGGCCTACCTGATTGCATACAAACTCAAACTCTTGAGGTTTGACCTCATATTAGATGGTTTTGGTAAACCTGAAGAGGAAACCGTCAGGAAAACTGATAGTGTGTATGGGGCTTAAGACAATTAGGTTTCTAGGAGAACCTTGGTCAAGTAGCTACAGTAGCTAAGCATACATTTAGAATACATAAATACTGTATGTAAACTGATTTACATGGGTAGCCACAGAAGGATTGGGCTGAGCACTCTTGTGCCCACCCACACATATACACACATATACAGTAATGTGCAAAAGTTTTAGGCAGCTGCGAAGAAAAGCTGTAAGGTAAGAATGCTTTCAAAAATATGAATGTTTTAATGTTTTAATTGTTTATTTTTATCAGTTTACAAAATGCAAAGTGAGCAAACCAATGTTTGGTGTGACTACCCTGTGGCTTCAAACCAGCATCAATTCTTACACTTGCACACTTTTTACACTTGCACAAAGTCAGGGATTTTGTAAGATTAACCAATTATACAAAGCAGGTGCTATTAATCATACATTTTATATGTAGATTGAAACACAGTCATTAATTGAAACAGAAACAGCTGTGTATGAGGTTTAAAACTGGGTGAGGAACAGCCAAACTCTGCTACTAAGATAAAGTTGTGGAAGACCATTTCATGACAGCAACAAGACCCTGCAGTGCTGCTAGCTTCCCTCCTCTTCTCTCCCCCGGCTGCTGAGGGGGATGTTTCAGAATGCAGAGTGGTGGAAGGGGCTAGTAAATATGTAATTTGCCAGCACCTTCCTTTTCTAAATGAACACAATGAACACACTCACTCACTGTGTCCATTCATAACTGAAGCATAGTAAACTGTGTTTACTAAGCTTCAGTTTGTGAATGAACAGGAAGCTACTCAGCACAGACCAATTCATTCACTGCCCCGTGCAGCTGAGGCTGCAGAGAAAGACATGTGTGTTTAAGATTTGGGGTGTACACCCTAATTCAGTAGGCTGCATGCACCTATGGCTGTTTTGCTGCAACTGTTACTGAAAGTGTTATTTCCAGATATCCCAAGTCTCCCGCAAGTTACGGAAGTCTCCAAAATTTGACTTGCGGGCTCCCAGACACCTTCGAGCGCCAGGCAATCTCCCGGCTGGGGCTACTTTCTAGGCTGGGTCAATTCAGCAGGCAAAGAAGGGGGTGGGCGCTAGGTGGAGGCAGCGAAAAGACTGGCCGCCGCCATCTGCAGACTGTAGCAATTTAAAAAAATCTTTCCCCAGTCAAATGGACTATTTCTCCACTTTTGGGTGCCGCAGCTCAGTAATCACCTGTGCGACAAGTACATGACAGTCCCAGACTTCCCGGCGGATTGATATAGAAGAGGCCGGGACTGTCACGTACTTGTCACACAGATGATTACTGAGCAGTGGCACCTGAAAGTTGAGAAATGCCTCGTACACACGATCGGTTTTCATCACAGGAAAAGTCTGATATGAGGCCCCGTACACACGTCCGGTTTTCTCGGCAGAATTCAGCAAGAAACTTGATGGGAGACGTATTCTGCCGAGAAAACCGGTCGTGTGTACATTTTTCGCCGAGAAAACTGTCGAGCAACTCGTTGAGCCAAAAAGAGAGCATGTTCTCTATTTCCTCGACGGGCAATGGGAAAATTTGGCTCGACGAGTTTTTTGACAGCCAAACAAGGAACTCGACGGGGAAAACGATGTGTACGCGGCCTGAGATTTTTGTCAGGAAAACCAACCGTGTGTATGCTCCATCACAATATTTCTGTCAGTTTTCCTGCCAAGAAAAGATTGAGAGCATGATCTCAATTTTTGCGACAGGAAAAATTCCTATCGCGAATCGCGTTCGTCTGTATGCAATTACGATGCGCAAAAAAAAATGCGCGTGCTCAGAATCAATCAAAAAAGCTGAACTGCCAATTGAATGCGGTTTTGTAGTCGGAAATCACGATCGTGTGTACGAGGAAAAAGAGTCTGCTGGGGAAAGTTTTTTTTTAATTGCTACAGCCTGCAGATCGAGGCACTCAGTCGTCTCTCTGCCTCCACCCATCCACTTTCTTCTGGGCAATTCTCTGTCTGGGATGGCTATGGCATCAGTAGCCCAGCATCAGCATAGAGAACAGGTGCAGTGGTGAGAAAGGAGTGTAGTGTGTAGTGCAAGCGTGTAGTTAGGATTGGTGGTAAGTGCGCACAAGTCTGGTGGTGATTGGCAGAGCACAAAGAAATGTTGGAAGGGAGATGGGTGGGAAGAAAAATTGGGCTGCAGGTGTGGTGAGTGGGGAAAAAAGAAGGTCTGATAGAAGAAAGTGCTGTAGCAGGATGGCTCACCAGCAGCCCAGCCAGACCACAGGCCCCAGGACCAGCAGTCAGACTCCAGGACCAGCAGTCAGACCCCTGGCCCCAGCAGCCAGACACCTGGCCCCAGCAGCCAGACACCTGGCCCCAGCAGCCAGACACCTGTCCCCATAAGCCAGACCCCAGGACCAGCAGCCCAGCACCACCAGACCCCAGACCCAAAGAGCCAGATCCCCAGGCCCCAGGACCAGCAACCAGACCCCAGGACCAGCAGCCCAGCACCACCAGACCCCAGACCCAAAGAGCCAGATCCCCAAGCCCCAGGACCAGCAACCAGACCCCGGGACCAGCAGCCAAACCCCAGGACAGGCAAGCTAGACCCCAGGCTGCAGTATCCAGAACCCAGGCCCTAGCAGTCAGACCCCTGGTCCCAGCAGCCAGACCCGGGACCAGCAGCCCAGCCCGAGCAGCCCGATTCTTGGCCCCAGCAGCCAGGGCCTAGCAGCCAGACACCAGGACCATCAGCCCATCCCCAGCAGCTGTGTGAACAGGCTGCATTTCATGGGCGCTGGTAAGGCTGGTAAGGCTGCATTTCATGGGCACTAGTAAGGCTGTATTTCATAGGCACTGGTGTAGCTGCATTTAATTGGCACTGATCAGGCTGCATTTTATTGGCACTGGTAAGGTTGCATTTCATTGGCACTGGTAAGGCTGCATTTTATTGGGGGGGGGGGGGGTTGGTACCGACGCAAAGTGTCACCTCCCTGAAATGAGTTTTTATGTTATTTACAAATGTAGCGCTTGGTTGCTACTAGTAACTAACATCCACCCAGGGCCGTCTTTAATTTTGATTGGGCCCTGGGCAAACATTTTCTCCCCCTCCCCCATTCTGAGACATACAAAAAATAGCAGATAGACTCAAAATCAGTTTACTGCAGCGGATAACGCAGTGATTGCAATTGCTTGCCAGAGGTTACAGCCTATCCTTACCGATCACTGGCTGGTTGCTAGAGGTTACAACACATAATTTCTGCTTGCCTGTTGGTTGCTAGAAGTTACTGCACATTATTAGCACTCACTGATTGGTTGCTAGGGATTTAAGCAGATCATTACTGTTCGATGATTGGTTGCTACAGGTTAATGCACATCATTACCACTCACTGAGCAGTGGAGCAATCCCAAATAATTGAGAAAGTAAAGCGGGACATTAACCACTTAAGGACCGCCTACTGCACATTTCACTTCACTTCATACACTTCACTGTGCATGCTCCGTGGATGATGCGCCGTACGTAAGTCTCTGCGCTGGGCTCCGTTCATCATTTACATATGGTCACATCCACTTCCACTTACGTCGGGTTGCGCCATCGCATTTTCGTTACGCCGGCGCAAAGTAAGGAGCAAGTGCTTGGTGAATACTGTACTTGACTCACTAGTTCGCGTCGGCGTAACGTATATGCGCTGCGCTACGCCGGAAAAAATATGCGCCCATCTACATGAATCTGGCCCTATCAGTTTTCCTGACGGTTTTTTCATCAGGTTTACCAAAACCATGTAGTGCAAGGGCCTACCTGATTGCATACAAACTCAAACTCTTGAGGTTTGACCTCATATTAGATGGTTTTGGTAAACCTGAAGAGGAAACCGTCAGGAAAACTGATAGTGTGTATGGGGCTTAAGACAATTAGGTTTCTAGGAGAACCTTGGTCAAGTAGCTACAGTAGCTAAGCATACATTTAGAATACATAAATACTGTATGTAAACTGATTTACATGGGTAGCCACAGAAGGATTGGGCTGAGCACTCTTGTGCCCACCCACACATATACACACATATACAGTAATGTGCAAAAGTTTTAGGCAGCTGCGAAGAAAAGCTGTAAGGTAAGAATGCTTTCAAAAATATGAATGTTTTAATGTTTTAATTGTTTATTTTTATCAGTTTACAAAATGCAAAGTGAGCAAACCAATGTTTGGTGTGACTACCCTGTGGCTTCAAACCAGCATCAATTCTTACACTTGCACACTTTTTACACTTGCACAAAGTCAGGGATTTTGTAAGATTAACCAATTATACAAAGCAGGTGCTATTAATCATACATTTTATATGTAGATTGAAACACAGTCATTAATTGAAACAGAAACAGCTGTGTATGAGGTTTAAAACTGGGTGAGGAACAGCCAAACTCTGCTACTAAGATAAAGTTGTGGAAGACCATTTCATGACAGCAACAAGACCCTGCAGTGCTGCTAGCTTCCCTCCTCTTCTCTCCCCCGGCTGCTGAGGGGGATGTTTCAGAATGCAGAGTGGTGGAAGGGGCTAGTAAATATGTAATTTGCCAGCACCTTCCTTTTCTAAATGAACACAATGAACACACTCACTCACTGTGTCCATTCATAACTGAAGCATAGTAAACTGTGTTTACTAAGCTTCAGTTTGTGAATGAACAGGAAGCTACTCAGCACAGACCAATTCATTCACTGCCCCGTGCAGCTGAGGCTGCAGAGAAAGACATGTGTGTTTAAGATTTGGGGTGTACACCCTAATTCAGTAGGCTGCATGCACCTATGGCTGTTTTGCTGCAACTGTTACTGAAAGTGTTATTTCCAGATATCCCAAGTCTCCCGCAAGTTACGGAAGTCTCCAAAATTTGACTTGCGGGCTCCCAGACACCTTCGAGCGCCAGGCAATCTCCCGGCTGGGGCTACTTTCTAGGCTGGGTCAATTCAGCAGGCAAAGAAGGGGGTGGGCGCTAGGTGGAGGCAGCGAAAAGACTGGCCGCCGCCATCTGCAGACTGTAGCAATTTAAAAAAATCTTTCCCCAGTCAAATGGACTATTTCTCCACTTTTGGGTGCCGCAGCTCAGTAATCACCTGTGCGACAAGTACATGACAGTCCCAGACTTCCCGGCGGATTGATATAGAAGAGGCCGGGACTGTCACGTACTTGTCACACAGATGATTACTGAGCAGTGGCACCTGAAAGTTGAGAAATGCCTCGTACACACGATCGGTTTTCATCACAGGAAAAGTCTGATATGAGGCCCCGTACACACGTCCGGTTTTCTCGGCAGAATTCAGCAAGAAACTTGATGGGAGACGTATTCTGCCGAGAAAACCGGTCGTGTGTACATTTTTCGCCGAGAAAACTGTCGAGCAACTCGTTGAGCCAAAAAGAGAGCATGTTCTCTATTTCCTCGACGGGCAATGGGAAAATTTGGCTCGACGAGTTTTTTGACAGCCAAACAAGGAACTCGACGGGGAAAACGATGTGTACGCGGCCTGAGATTTTTGTCAGGAAAACCAACCGTGTGTATGCTCCATCACAATATTTCTGTCAGTTTTCCTGCCAAGAAAAGATTGAGAGCATGATCTCAATTTTTGCGACAGGAAAAATTCCTATCGCGAATCGCGTTCGTCTGTATGCAATTACGATGCGCAAAAAAAAATGCGCGTGCTCAGAATCAATCAAAAAAGCTGAACTGCCAATTGAATGCGGTTTTGTAGTCGGAAATCACGATCGTGTGTACGAGGAAAAAGAGTCTGCTGGGGAAAGTTTTTTTTTAATTGCTACAGCCTGCAGATCGAGGCACTCAGTCGTCTCTCTGCCTCCACCCATCCACTTTCTTCTGGGCAATTCTCTGTCTGGGATGGCTATGGCATCAGTAGCCCAGCATCAGCATAGAGAACAGGTGCAGTGGTGAGAAAGGAGTGTAGTGTGTAGTGCAAGCGTGTAGTTAGGATTGGTGGTAAGTGCGCACAAGTCTGGTGGTGATTGGCAGAGCACAAAGAAATGTTGGAAGGGAGATGGGTGGGAAGAAAAATTGGGCTGCAGGTGTGGTGAGTGGGGAAAAAAGAAGGTCTGATAGAAGAAAGTGCTGTAGCAGGATGGCTCACCAGCAGCCCAGCCAGACCACAGGCCCCAGGACCAGCAGTCAGACTCCAGGACCAGCAGTCAGACCCCTGGCCCCAGCAGCCAGACACCTGGCCCCAGCAGCCAGACACCTGGCCCCATAAGCCAGACCCCAGGACCAGCAGCCCAGCACCACCAGACCCCAGACCCAAAGAGCCAGATCCCCAGGCCCCAGGACCAGCAACCAGACCCCAGGACCAGCAGCCCAGCACCACCAGACCCCAGACCCAAAGAGCCAGATCCCCAAGCCCCAGGACCAGCAACCAGACCCCGGGACCAGCAGCCAAACCCCAGGACAGGCAAGCTAGACCCCAGGCTGCAGTATCCAGAACCCAGGCCCTAGCAGTCAGACCCCTGGTCCCAGCAGCCAGACCCGGGACCAGCAGCCCAGCCCGAGCAGCCCGATTCTTGGCCCCAGCAGCCAGGGCCTAGCAGCCAGACACCAGGACCATCAGCCCATCCCCAGCAGCTGTGTGAACAGGCTGCATTTCATGGGCGCTGGTAAGGCTGGTAAGGCTGCATTTCATGGGCACTAGTAAGGCTGTATTTCATAGGCACTGGTGTAGCTGCATTTAATTGGCACTGATCAGGCTGCATTTTATTGGCACTGGTAAGGTTGCATTTCATTGGCACTGGTAAGGCTGCATTTTATTGGGGGGGGGGGGGGTTGGTACCGACGCAAAGTGTCACCTCCCTGAAATGAGTTTTTATGTTATTTACAAATGTAGCGCTTGGTTGCTACTAGTAACTAACATCCACCCAGGGCCGTCTTTAATTTTGATTGGGCCCTGGGCAAACATTTTCTCCCCCTCCCCCATTCTGAGACATACAAAAAATAGCAGATAGACTCAAAATCAGTTTACTGCAGCGGATAACGCAGTGATTGCAATTGCTTGCCAGAGGTTACAGCCTATCCTTACCGATCACTGGCTGGTTGCTAGAGGTTACAACACATAATTTCTGCTTGCCTGTTGGTTGCTAGAAGTTACTGCACATTATTAGCACTCACTGATTGGTTGCTAGGGATTTAAGCAGATCATTACTGTTCGATGATTGGTTGCTACAGGTTAATGCACATCATTACCACTCACTGAGCAGTGGAGCAATCCCAAATAATTGAGAAAGTAAAGCGGGACATTAACCACTTAAGGACCGCCTACTGCACATTTCACTTCACTTCATACACTTCACTGTGCATGCTCCGTGGATGATGCGCCGTACGTAAGTCTCTGCGCTGGGCTCCGTTCATCATTTACATATGGTCACATCCACTTCCACTTACGTCGGGTTGCGCCATCGCATTTTCGTTACGCCGGCGCAAAGTAAGGAGCAAGTGCTTGGTGAATACTGTACTTGACTCACTAGTTCGCGTCGGCGTAACGTATATGCGCTGCGCTACGCCGGAAAAAATATGCGCCCATCTACATGAATCTGGCCCTATCAGTTTTCCTGACGGTTTTTTCATCAGGTTTACCAAAACCATGTAGTGCAAGGGCCTACCTGATTGCATACAAACTCAAACTCTTGAGGTTTGACCTCATATTAGATGGTTTTGGTAAACCTGAAGAGGAAACCGTAAGGAAAACTGATAGTGTGTATGGGGCTTAAGACAATTAGGTTTCTAGGAGAACCTTGGTCAAGTAGCTACAGTAGCTAAGCATACATTTAGAATACATAAATACTGTATGTAAACTGATTTACATGGGTAGCCACAGAAGGATTGGGCTGAGCACTCTTGTGCCCACCCACACATATACACACATATACAGTAATGTGCAAAAGTTTTAGGCAGCTGCGAAGAAAAGCTGTAAGGTAAGAATGCTTTCAAAAATATGAATGTTTTAATGTTTTAATTGTTTATTTTTATCAGTTTACAAAATGCAAAGTGAGCAAACCAATGTTTGGTGTGACTACCCTGTGGCTTCAAACCAGCATCAATTCTTACACTTGCACACTTTTTACACTTGCACAAAGTCAGGGATTTTGTAAGATTAACCAATTATACAAAGCAGGTGCTATTAATCATACATTTTATATGTAGATTGAAACACAGTCATTAATTGAAACAGAAACAGCTGTGTATGAGGTTTAAAACTGGGTGAGGAACAGCCAAACTCTGCTACTAAGATAAAGTTGTGGAAGACCATTTCATGACAGCAACAAGACCCTGCAGTGCTGCTAGCTTCCCTCCTCTTCTCTCCCCCGGCTGCTGAGGGGGATGTTTCAGAATGCAGAGTGGTGGAAGGGGCTAGTAAATATGTAATTTGCCAGCACCTTCCTTTTCTAAATGAACACAATGAACACACTCACTCACTGTGTCCATTCATAACTGAAGCATAGTAAACTGTGTTTACTAAGCTTCAGTTTGTGAATGAACAGGAAGCTACTCAGCACAGACCAATTCATTCACTGCCCCGTGCAGCTGAGGCTGCAGAGAAAGACATGTGTGTTTAAGATTTGGGGTGTACACCCTAATTCAGTAGGCTGCATGCACCTATGGCTGTTTTGCTGCAACTGTTACTGAAAGTGTTATTTCCAGATATCCCAAGTCTCCCGCAAGTTACGGAAGTCTCCAAAATTTGACTTGCGGGCTCCCAGACACCTTCGAGCGCCAGGCAATCTCCCGGCTGGGGCTACTTTCTAGGCTGGGTCAATTCAGCAGGCAAAGAAGGGGGTGGGCGCTAGGTGGAGGCAGCGAAAAGACTGGCCGCCGCCATCTGCAGACTGTAGCAATTTAAAAAAATCTTTCCCCAGTCAAATGGACTATTTCTCCACTTTTGGGTGCCACAGCTCAGTAATCACCTGTGCGACAAGTACATGACAGTCCCAGACTTCCCGGCGGATTGATATAGAAGAGGCCGGGACTGTCACGTACTTGTCACACAGATGATTACTGAGCAGTGGCACCTGAAAGTTGAGAAATGCCTCGTACACACGATCGGTTTTCATCACAGGAAAAGTCTGATATGAGGCCCCGTACACACGTCCGGTTTTCTCGGCAGAATTCAGCAAGAAACTTGATGGGAGACGTATTCTGCCGAGAAAACCGGTCGTGTGTACATTTTTCGCCGAGAAAACTGTCGAGCAACTCGTTGAGCCAAAAAGAGAGCATGTTCTCTATTTCCTCGACGGGCAATGGGAAAATTTGGCTCGACGAGTTTTTTGACAGCCAAACAAGGAACTCGACGGGGAAAACGATGTGTACGCGGCCTGAGATTTTTGTCAGGAAAACCAACCGTGTGTATGCTCCATCACAATATTTCTGTCAGTTTTCCTGCCAAGAAAAGATTGAGAGCATGATCTCAATTTTTGCGACAGGAAAAATTCCTATCGCGAATCGCGTTCGTCTGTATGCAATTACGATGCGCAAAAAAAAATGCGCGTGCTCAGAATCAATCAAAAAAGCTGAACTGCCAATTGAATGCGGTTTTGTAGTCGGAAATCACGATCGTGTGTACGAGGAAAAAGAGTCTGCTGGGGAAAGTTTTTTTTTAATTGCTACAGCCTGCAGATCGAGGCACTCAGTCGTCTCTCTGCCTCCACCCATCCATTTTCTTCTGGGCAATTCTCTGTCTGGGATGGCTATGGCATCAGTAGCCCAGCATCAGCATAGAGAACAGGTGCAGTGGTGAGAAAGGAGTGTAGTGTGTAGTGCAAGCGTGTAGTTAGGATTGGTGGTAAGTGCGCACAAGTCTGGTGGTGATTGGCAGAGCACAAAGAAATGTTGGAAGGGAGATGGGTGGGAAGAAAAATTGGGCTGCAGGTGTGGTGAGTGGGGAAAAAAGAAGGTCTGATAGAAGAAAGTGCTGTAGCAGGATGGCTCACCAGCAGCCCAGCCAGACCACAGGCCCCAGGACCAGCAGTCAGACTCCAGGACCAGCAGTCAGACCCCTGGCCCCAGCAGCCAGACACCTGGCCCCAGCAGCCAGACACCTGGCCCCAGCAGCCAGACACCTGTCCCCATAAGCCAGACCCCAGGACCAGCAGCCCAGCACCACCAGACCCCAGACCCAAAGAGCCAGATCCCCAGGCCCCAGGACCAGCAACCAGACCCCAGGACCAGCAGCCCAGCACCACCAGACCCCAGACCCAAAGAGCCAGATCCCCAAGCCCCAGGACCAGCAACCAGACCCCGGGACCAGCAGCCAAACCCCAGGACAGGCAAGCTAGACCCCAGGCTGCAGTATCCAGAACCCAGGCCCTAGCAGTCAGACCCCTGGTCCCAGCAGCCAGACCCGGGACCAGCAGCCCAGCCCGAGCAGCCCGATTCTTGGCCCCAGCAGCCAGGGCCTAGCAGCCAGACACCAGGACCATCAGCCCATCCCCAGCAGCTGTGTGAACAGGCTGCATTTCATGGGCGCTGGTAAGGCTGGTAAGGCTGCATTTCATGGGCACTAGTAAGGCTGTATTTCATAGGCACTGGTGTAGCTGCATTTAATTGGCACTGATCAGGCTGCATTTTATTGGCACTGGTAAGGTTGCATTTCATTGGCACTGGTAAGGCTGCATTTTATTGGGGGGGGGGGGGGTTGGTACCGACGCAAAGTGTCACCTCCCTGAAATGAGTTTTTATGTTATTTACAAATGTAGCGCTTGGTTGCTACTAGTAACTAACATCCACCCAGGGCCGTCTTTAATTTTGATTGGGCCCTGGGCAAACATTTTCTCCCCCTCCCCCATTCTGAGACATACAAAAAATAGCAGATAGACTCAAAATCAGTTTACTGCAGCGGATAACGCAGTGATTGCAATTGCTTGCCAGAGGTTACAGCCTATCCTTACCGATCACTGGCTGGTTGCTAGAGGTTACAACACATAATTTCTGCTTGCCTGTTGGTTGCTAGAAGTTACTGCACATTATTAGCACTCACTGATTGGTTGCTAGGGATTTAAGCAGATCATTACTGTTCGATGATTGGTTGCTACAGGTTAATGCACATCATTACCACTCACTGAGCAGTGGAGCAATCCCAAATAATTGAGAAAGTAAAGCGGGACATTAACCACTTAAGGACCGCCTACTGCACATTTACGTCGGCAGAATGGCACGGCTGGGCACATCAACGTATATATACGTTGATTTTAGTACCCGGTCGCGGGCGCGCGCCCGCGGGCGCGCCCGCGACCCGGTCCAAAGCTCCGGGACCGGGACCGCGGGATTGGCGGACCCGATCGCCGCTGCAGTGCGGCGATCCGTCCCTGGAGCGGAAGAACGGGGAGAGCCGTGTGTACACACGGCTTCCCCGTGCTTCTCTGTGGCTGTAGTATCGATCGCGTCATCCCTGTAATAGGGGGACGCGATCGATGATGTCACACCTACAGCCACACCCCCCTACAGTAATAAACAAAACACATAGGCACACATCCCCTACAGCGCCACCTGTGGTTAACTCCCAAACTGCAACTGTCATTTCCACAGTTAACAATGCAAATTTAAATGCATTTTTTGCTGTGAAAATGACAATTGTCCCAAAAATGTGTCAAAATTGTCCGAAGTGTCCGCCATATTGTCGCAGTCACGAAAAAAATCGCTGATCGCCGCTATTAGTAGTAAAAAAAAAATAATTAATAAAAATGCAATAAAACTATTCCTTATTTTGTAAACGCTATAAATTTTGCGAAAACCGACCGATAAACGCTTATTGCGATTTTTTTTACCAAAAATACGTAGAAGAATACGTATCGGCCTAAACTGAGGAAAAAAAATGTATTTTTATATATTTTTGGGGGATTTTTATTATAGCAAAAAGTAAAAAATATTGCATTTTTTTTAAATTGTCGCTCTATTTTTGTTTATAGCGCAAAAAATAAAAAGGTGATCAAATAACACCAAAAGAAAGCTCTATTTGTGGGGAAAAAAGGATGCCAATTTTGTTTGGGAGCCACGTCGCACGACCGCGCAATTGTCAGTTAAAGCGACGCAGTGCCGAATCGCAAAAAGGGGCAAGGTCCTTTACCTGCATTTTGGTCCGGGTCTTAAGTGGTTAATACACATAACTTACAGGTTTAGAGAGTGCAGACATACTGCAGGAGATTACCAGAGTCTGCGGACATACTGCAGGAGATTACCAGAGGCTGCGGACATATTACACAAGATTACCAGAGACTGCAGACATACTGCAGGAGATTACCAGAGACTGCAGACATACTGCAGGAGATCACCAGACTGCGAGCATTCTGCAGGAGATTACCAGGCTACAGACATACTACAGTAGATTAGCAGAGACTGCAGACATACTGCAGGAGTTTACCAGAGACTGCAGACATACTGCAGGAGATTACCAGAGACTGTGGACATACTGCACGAGATTACCAGAGACTGTGGACATACTGCAGGAGATTACCAGACTGCGGACATACTGCACGAGATTACCAGAGACTGCGGACATACTGCATGAGATTACCAGAGACTGCGCACATACTGCAGGAGATTACCAGACACTGCGGACATATTGCACAAGATTACCAGAGACTGTGGACATACTGCAGGAGATTACCAGACTGCAGACATACTGCACGAGATTACCAGAGACTGCGGACATACTGCATGGGATTACCAAAGACTGTGGACATACTGCACGAGATTACCAGAGACTGTGGCCATACTGCACAAAATTACCAGAGACTGCGGACATACTGCGGGAGATTACCAGACTGCGGACATACTGCAGGAGATTACCAGAGACTGTGGACATACTGCAGAAGATTACCAGACTGCGGACATACTGCAGGAGATAACCAGACTGCGGACATACTGCACAAGATTATCAAAGACTGCAGACATACTGTACAAGATTACCAGAGACTGCGGACATACTGCAGGAGATTACCAGACTGCGGACTTACTGCACAAGATTATCAGAGACGGCTGTACTTAGAGCAGTGATCAGAGTGAGTGGAGTCCTGCCTCACCCCCTCTATGCTGGCTAGCGTGAATACAGCCTCCCCAGTCTCTGTGCACTCTGCAAAGCCATCATCTGTGTCCCAATTCACGGGTAGAACGGGCCCCCCCAACAAAGTTTGGGCCATGGGCAGGTGCCCCATTTTCCCTGTTCTAAAGACAGCCCTGAATCCACCATATCAACCTGCTGCTAGACCTCCATCTATCACTTCAGGGACAATGAACAGTCATTTTTCATCGTTTTGGAAAAGAAAAACGATATGTGTGGCTGAAAATTAACACTGCACACCACCCTGAACCCACCATCCCCAATCTGAAACATGGTGGTGGCAGCATCCTGTTGTGGGGATGCTTTTCTTCAGCGGGGTCAGAGTTGATGGGAAGATGAATGGAGCCACATACGGGCCAATCTTAAAAGAAAACCTGTTAGGCCTCGTACACACGATCAAATCTGTCTGCTGGAAACGGTCTGCTAGACAGATTCGATCGTGTGTACGGGCAAACAGACGGATTTGGCCACCCGACAGATTTTAAAGCATGCTTTGAAATCTGTCGGCTGGGAACCCGTCCACCCGACATGTCTGCTGGTTAGTACGCTAACCAGCAGACATGTCTTCTCGCACACGCGCCGAATGGTTTCGACGCATGCACGGAAGTGTTTTACTTCCTGGTGAGGTGACGTGGCGGCGTCAACGTCACCGCCACGTCACCGACACATCAGCGCGCTGTCTGCTGGCGGGGATTTTGGTTTGCTCGTGTGTACACGCGAGCAAACCAAAATGCCAGCAGACAGATTTGTTCAAATCGGTCGGACAGACCGTTTTGAAAAAATCTATTTACTCGTGTGTACGAGGCCTTAGAGTCTCCAAAATACTTGAGACTGGAACGGAGGTTCACCTTCCAGCAGGACAATGACCCTAAACATACAGCCAGAGCTACAATGGAATGTTTTAGATCAAAGCATATTTATGTGTTAGAATGGCCCAGTCAAAGTCCAGACCTAAATCCAATGAGAATCTGTGGCAAGACTTGAATATTGCTGTTCACAGGCCTCTCCATCCAATCTGACAGAGCTTGAGCTATATAGCAAAGACGAATGGGCAAAAAGTTCAGTCTCTAGATGTGCAAAGCTGGTAGAGACATACTCAAAAAGACTTGCAGCTGTAATTGCAGTGACAGGTACTTCTACAAAGTATTGACTCAGGGGGGCTGAATACAAATGCACATCACACTTTTCACATATCGGTATTTATTTGTAAAATAATTTGAAAAGCATTTATTATTTTCCTTCCACTTCACAATTATATGCCACATTGGGCCAGATTCAGGTAGAGTTAGGCTGGAGTATCTGTGATACTCCAGCCTAACTGTCACTTTAAGCCGGCGTTTCTGTTTTCTGTAACCAGAAAACAAGAAACGCCGGGTTGGAGTTCCGATGCGATCAGCGCAATTGAATTTCGCCACCGCATCGCAACTTTAATTAAAAAATGGTGCCGGGGGGCGTTCCCACTGATTTACGCTAAAAAAATATGTTAATCAGCGGGAATCTGCAATTCACGATTGTATTCGGGCGCGACGCAGTGACTTTCCGACGTTTCCGGAAGCGATATGCGGCGTAAAGATAAAGCAGCCCCCTAGTGGAGTATCCTATGTTAAGTATAGGCGTCGTCATCGCGTCGGGAAAAAAAAAATCGCGTCGCTTGCGTAAAAATTTCATGAATGGGGATGTGACGTCATTGACGTTCACTGACAGAATTTGGAGCATGCGCACTGGGATGCATTGACAGTCGACGCATGCACAGTACGTTCGCCGCGGGATCGCGCTTAGTTTAAATAATACACGCCCCGTACCCGCCCAATTTGAATTCCGCCGGCTCATTTGCGATGCGCTGACGCAACTTTAGGAGCAAGTGCTTCATGAATAACAGCACTTGCTCCTAAAATTTCGCCAGAGTAACGTAAATGAGAAGCGTTACTCCAGAGCAAAGATGCTCCCATCTACCTGAATCTGGCCCTTTGTGTTGGTCTATCACATGAAATCCCAATAGGACATTTAAGTTTTTGGTTGTAATATGACAAAATATTCAAGGCACTGTATAGATAGGGATGTTTTTTAAGTTTGCGTTGAACATGAGAACAATCTAAATTCATCTGCAGTTTGCTGAGCTGATGAACAACAATTTGGCCAATTTACCCACCTAAACCTTCGACTGAATTTTTTTTTTTTTTTTTTCCATAAAAGTTTTATTGAGTCAAGATGCAGAATACAAAGAAGAAAAACGACATAGGAATTATCACATAACAAGGAGTGACACAAGGTTACAAAAAAGGGTACGCTACATGATACAGTGTAACATAACAATCAATGAAATTTCCAGACCCGAATTAAGGTACACGTAGTGTAATGAAGCGACAGAGGGCGGAGGATCGTGATTGCAGTTTTCCCCTCCCCCCAAATTCCCCTCCCCACTCTGGTGCCAGGGGGGAGAAAGGAGCAGGGTACCGATCAAGGTCATATAAGCAAGAGATAGTGTATCATGGCAAGCCTATGGTCACTCAACAAAAGAGGAAGGAGAGAAGAGGGAGAGAAGGGGAGAAAAGAGAGAGAGAGGAAGAGAGATTAAGAAAGAATGGGAGGGAGAGTAAAACAGGGGGAGAGAGATACGGGGTAAAAGGAAGGAGAGGGAGGGATGGGGGGGATAGGGGAGAGAGAGGGGAGGGGGGGAGGAGGGGAAGAACGGACAGGCATACTGAGAAGGGAGGATAGAGGGGGGACAAGAGTGGATCCGCTCCCAGCGCCCCCCCCCAGGGCCCCCCCCATAACGTACGGATGAGAAGTCGCCGCCCCTGGTGGCTCAAGGGATCCATTGACGGTAGCGGTCAGTGGTTACAAAGTGGTTCCAGCAGGCCCAAGTAAAGGAAAATTTGTGGATTCTGTCTTGTGAATTTGTGGATTCTGTCTTGTGAAACCTTCGACTGAATTTTATAAATACATGTCGGACAGAAATTTGTCATTTAGTGGCTGTAGCAATACCGCAGCTAAATGATATGATAGATTCCCTTCGCTGCTGGCATGTAAACAATAGCATTAGAAATCTTAGATGAGCTGTCATTGTGGCAGGGGGACAATATTGCTGGGTGCTACTTGCCATAATTGATGTTGATCTACATCACTAAATCACATGATTGACACTGGATTTACATTGGTGGGTATTGTTTATTTTATACAGTATCTCACAAATGTGAGTACACCTCTCACATTTTTGGAAATATTTCCTTATATCTTTTTATGTGACAACACTGAAGAAATGACACTTTGCTACAATGTAAAGTAGTGAGTGTGCAGCTTGTATAACACTGTAAATGTGCTGTCCCCCTCAAAATAACTCAACACAGTAATTAATGTCTAAACCACTGGCAACAAAAGTGAGTACACCCCTAAGTGAAAATGTCCAAATTGGGCCCAATTAGCCATTTTCCCTCCCCGATGTTATGTGACTCGTTAGTGTTACAAAGTCTCAGGTGTGAATGAGGAACAGGTGTGTTAAATTTGATGTTATCTCTCTCACACTCTCATAGAACTGAAAGTTCAACATGGCACCTCATGGCAAAGGATTCTCTGCGGATTTGAAAAAAAAAATTGTTGCTCTACATAAAGATGGCCTAGGCTATAAGAAGATTGCAACAGCCATAGCCTCTGTTCCCAGTCAATGCCTCTTATGGGGAAAACCTCAGATGGAGCTACTATCTGTGACATCATCACGCACCAGCCTGCAGGACAAGATCCGTAGCTGTGTTTGTCTGAATTTTTTTTTCTGTAAAGTGCAAAGGGAATTGTTCAATAAACGTTTGTTTACATACTGCACTATGAATTTTCCTCTTTTCTTAATATCTCCTTGTGCTGGCGAGCACTCAGGAGGATTATCTGTAGAGCTGGGAGTATATTAGAAGCATTTCCATATCCAAGCGAAGTTACTATTATAACAAGAGGAAGGTCTCTCGTGGAGTTGAAGGAGTGGAACATCGCACTTGGTTTTAATTACAACTAAGCGTTTTTGATCCCTGTAATCTGGGATCCATCCCTTCTTGGCAAATTACCTGTTGGATAAGCAACTTTCCAATGTCACCGCTGATCTGTATTTGTTACATTATGCTTGCTATAAACTTTTGTTATGTGTTCTTGCGTTTTATTTGATCATTTGTCTTATAGATTACTCCTCTTGATGAATCAGTGTTCATACCGTGAAACTAGTAGAGGACTGGTTAATCCTCTTGGGGAAACCTTTGAGTATTTGTGCATTGTTTATTCAAATAATTTGAATGTGATTCTTATATGTTGTTTCTTTTATATGTAATGAATACATTTTTATCCAAGAAGGTTTTAGCACATGTTTAGCCAGCCTTTAGAAGCTGCCCTTACGTTCCTACCCCTCCCCCCTTTTCCCCTTCTGGTAAGAGGCTTAATTTTTCATTTGTTGTGAGAGAACATACCGTAGAAAAGCACGGATATTCATGATTCTACACAAGAGCGCGTATGGACTATTCATTTGAATATTAATGTGGACAATTTATTTGTCAAATATTTTTTTCTGATTTTTAGGATTGCACACTTATTGGTATATACAATATCTCAGAAAAGTGAGAACACTCCTCACATTTTTGTTAATAATTTATTATATCGTTTTATGTGACAACACTGAAGAAATTACACTTTGCTGCATTGTAACGTAGTGAGAGTACAACTTGTATAACAGTGTAATCACTGGAAGTTCAACATGGCACCTCATGGCAAAGAACTCTCTGAGGATCTGAAAAAATTAATTGTTACTCTACATTAAGATAGCCTAGGCTATACAAAGATTGCAGAGACCCTGAAACTGAGCTGAAGCACGGTGGCCAAGACCATGCAGCAGTTTAACAGGACACATTCAACTCAGAACAAGCTTCACCGTGGTCAAATTCAGGGGTTTTCATTGGGAAATAGATGTATGAGTGCTGCCAGCATTGCTGCAGAGGTTGAAGGGGTGGGGGGTCAGCCTGTCAGTGCTCAGACAATAAGCTGCACACTGCATCAAATTGGTTTGCATGGCTGTCGTCCCAGAAGGAAACCTCTTCTAAAGATGATGCACAAGAAAGCCCACAAACAGTTTGCTGAAGACAAGCAGACTAAGGACATAGATTACTGGAACCATGTCCTGTGGTGTGATGAGACCAAAATAAACATATTTGGTTCAGTTGGTGTCAAGCATGTGTGGCAGCACTGGGAGAGCTATAGTTCACTGAGGGAACCATGTATGCCAACATGTACTGTGACATACTGAAGCAGAGCATGATCCTGATGGCTGCGTGTTGAGTTATTTTGAGGGGACAGCAAATTTACACGGTTATATAAGCTGTACAACAAAAACAAAGATTTAGAGCTGCGCCTTGTCACCCGGACTCGATACAATCAAAAAGAGTCCATATATCAGTCGTGTGGAGATAAACAATCCTTCAAACATGAGAGAAGTAGTAGGTTGGCTCCAAGACAAATCTCCGCTGGTCTTTAATCAGGATGGACATATAATAAACACCACTGTGCTTGAACTTGGCTTTTCAATGTGGCCCACCACCAGAAGTATAAGCAGCTTACCAGAGGAATGGCTGTAATCAACAGTCGGCTGTGACCCAGCCGCGGCCTTTAGAGAACCAGGACGAATCCCAAATCCTAGGGCAGTGTTTACACCGGGGCTCCACTCAGCAACTCCACCAATTAGATCATATGTAAATGATAAATAGAGGCAGACATAGCGTAATCCCGCTGGGACATTTATTTAAAATAGTAAAAACCAGAATACTCACATGGGAGATGAGTTAGACAGGCATATAAAATACAAAGTTGCCGGCCGGCAAACAGATCAGCAAGGACCCTCCTCCAGAGCGTAATGACGTCACCGCACGTCTACCCAGACGCGTTTCGTCGTAGGACGTTGTACGTCCTGGTTCTCTAAAGGCCGCGGCTGGGTCACAGCCGACTGTTGATTACAGCCATTCCTCTGGTAAGCTGCTTATACTTCTGGTGGTGGGCCACATTGAAAAGCCAAGTTCGAGCACAGTGGTGTTTATTATATGTCCATCCTGATTAAAGACCAGCGGAGATTTGTCTTGGAGCCAACCTACTACTTCTCTCATGTTTGAAGGATTGTTTATCTCCACACGACTGATATATGGACTCTTTTTGATTGTATCGAGTCCGGGTGACAAGGCGCAGCTCTAAATCTTTGTTTTTGTTGTATTTCCCCTTGTGTTTCGGCACAAGAGCTGCCGCCTCCCCCCTATTTTTTATTTTTATTTTTATGTTAGTAACTGACCACACCGGTACTAATTGATTATTTAACTGTGACAAGCGCAATTTTTCCTCTGTATTATATAAGCTGTACACTCACTAGTTTACATTGTATCAAAGTGTCATTTCTTCAGTGTTGTCACATGAAAAGATATAATAAAATATTTACAAAAATGTGAGGACTGTACTCACTTTTGTGAGATACTGTATACAGTGGCGTACTAAGTGGGGGGCGGACCGCCCCGGGTGCCACACACTGGGGGGGTGTCAGCCCCCCGCTACTGAAGCAGCGGGCGCCGGGTGGGCTTAAGCAGTGGGGCATTTTAGCGATGTAGCAGCTCAGGCTGGAGGATGTGGCGTACTAAGTGGGGGGGGGCACACACTGGGGGGTGTCAGGCCAGCACTCCCCCAACCCCCCCCCCCCTACTGAAGCAGAGACAGCGGAGCACTGGGCGGGCTTAAGCAGCAGCACCGTGGTGGCAACAGAACACACGCGGCAATGGAGAGCTCAGCCTGTAGTGGCTTTGCAAGGAGGGGGGTTCCGGGGGGATTTGCGAGGCACCCGAGTGACACCCGGGACCTGCAATGATCCCTCTTTTCTCATGGCTGGCTGCTGCGGCTCTGATCAGTCTCAGCTTAGCCGCCTCCCCCTCCCGTCTACACAGGTCACCCGACCAGTGCTGTAGCACTGTGCATGTCCTGCGCGATGGTCATGATCTGAGGTACATACATTATGGATCTGAAGGGGTCTGTACTGCGGGGGGGGTCTTCACTGTAAGGGGTGGGTGTCTGTACTGTAGGGGGTGTGCACTGTAGGGGGATCTCTGTACTGTAGGGGGGTCTTCACTGTAAGGGGGTGTCTGTACTGTAGGGGGTGTGCACTGTAGGGGGGGTCTCTGTACTGAAGGGGGGGTCTTCACTGTAAGGGGGGTGTGCACTGTACTATAGGGGGATGTGCACTGTAGGGGGGGTCTTCACTGTAAGGGGGGTCTGTACTGTAGCGGGGTGTGCACTGTACTATAGGGGGATGTGCACTGTAGGGGGGTCTCTGTACTGTAGGGGGGGTCTGTACTGTAGAGGGATGTGCACTGTACTGTAGGGGGATGTGCACTGTAGGGGGATCTCTGTACTGTAGGGGGGGTCTTCACTGTAGAGGGGGTCTGTACTGTAGGGGGATGTGCACTGTAGGGGGTTCTTCACTGTAGGGGGGTCTGTACTGTAGGGGGGATCTGCACTGTAGGGGGTGTCTGTGTAACATACAGGCGTCTAGAGCTGTGGGGTCCAGAGGTGCAGTGTGCTGTGTAATGTAAAGGGGTCCAGAAGTGTAGGGTGCTGTGTAATGTAAAGGGGTCCAGAAGTGTAGGGTGCTGTGTAATGTAAAGGGGTCCAGAGGTGTATGGTGCTGTGTAATGTAAAGGGGTCCAAAGGTGTATGATGCTGTGTAATGTAAAGGGGTCTAGAGTGCTGTGTAATGTAAAGGGGTCCAGAGGTGTAGGTGCTGTGTAATGTAAATGGGTGCAGAGTACTGTGTAATGTAAAGGGGTCCAGAGTGCTGTGTAATGTAAATGGGTCCAGAAGTGTAGGGTGCTGTGTAATTTAAAGGGGTCCAGAGGTGCAAAGTGCTGTGTAATGTAAAGGGGTCCAGAGGTGTAGGGTGTTGTGTAATGTAAAGGGGTCTAGAGTGATGTGTAGTGTAAAGGGGTCCAGAGATTCAGGGTTCTGTGTAATGTAAAGGGGTCCAGAGGTGCAGGGTGCTGTGTAATGTAAAGGGGTCCAGAGGTGCAGGGTGCTGTGTAATGTAAAAGGGGTCCAGAGGTGCAGTTGTGGAGAGGGGGTACACAGTAGTGACAAATAAATATTGAAGCATGCAGGGGGCACAGTGGGGTGTTTTTACATTTTATAGAGGGGGGTGCCAGATATAGGATCCGTCCCGGGTGCCAAATGCTCTAGGTACGCCCCTGACTGTATATATATATATATATATATATATATATATATATATATATATATTTTAGTAACAATGGTGTGGGTGTATTTATTGACAACTTTAGTCAGTATTACCTATTATGTACGCCATACTTGTTCATGTGAGGGGAAGAAGGGACTGATATCTGTGGGCCCACTTATTCAAGATTCTGAGAAGTCATCCCGCCCCCCCCCCCCCCTCCAGGCCACCACATCCCTTTTGGGTATGTAAGTCCAACTTAATGTTGTCCAGCAATGTAGATCCACACTGTCAGTCAATATGAGGGATGTGCAATAATGCTAACCTTCCACCATAACAATGCTTCCCTGCTGCTACTCCCTTCACAAATGACAGCTCACCAGTGCTAAAGAAATGTAAACACAGCCGTGGGGATCCTGGGTAATGCCATGACAAAATACAGTCATGAACATATTTGGTCTATGATGTCACCCAGTATCCCTGGCCCATTTGTTTACAAATAATCTGGTGGGAATCTGTCATTTGGAGGTGGTAGTGCTACCGCCTCTAAATGACAGATTTTCTGGTTTATTAAAAAATGCATTTTTAACAAAAGCTTGCAAACTGGTGTTAAAAAGGCCAGAAAAAAGTTTCAGCTCCCTTAGGCCGCGTACACACGACTAAACAAATCCGATCAAATCGGTCTGACAGACCGTTTTGATCGGATTTGTCTCCTGGGATATGTTGGTTTGATCGTGTACACACAATCAAACTAATATCCCCGCCGGCAGACAGCGCGGTGACGTGGCGGTGACGTTGACGCCGCCACATCACCAAACCAGGAAGTAAAATACTTCCACGCATGCGTCAAATCCATTCGGCGCATGTGGGAGATTTTTGTCCGCTGGTTAGGCGTACTAACCAGCGCACATGTCGGACGGACGGGTTTCAGCAGACAGATTTTAAAGCATGCTTTAAAACTTGTCTGCCGGAAAAACCTGTCTGTTCGCCCGTACACGCAATCAAATTTGTCTGCTGAAACGGTCCGTCGGAGTTCACTGCAAAAACAATTTTGACAGGTTCGTTCATCCCTACAATATTTGCTAAATATTCATTGGAGAATAGGGTGTGTTATTGAAAAAAAAAAATGTAACTTGTAAAAGCAGCCACTCTTTCAAATGTCTAGAAACAAACAGGATTACAGTTAGCCCTATGTTGTTAAGCGCTGTGCAAACTGTTGTCGCTATATAAATCCTATATAATAATAATAATAAATAATAATTATTATTATTTGTGTAGCACTACCCCTGAAGGAGCTTCTGGAAATTTTCAGGGGCACGTTACCTATATTTCCTCGCCGTCCAGAGTGATGGATGAGAGAAGAGAAAGTTCAATTTCCACACTTTACAATTCCTTTTTAAAGATTTGTTTGCTGAACTTGGTAGAAGAATAAAATAAGTGGTTGAAAGGGTGGGAGGGTAACAGCTAAATAGGTTCAGGTGCAGTATTTTAATCGCCAGAGTGGGTATTGTGCACCTGGATAGCTTTCTCTCACTAACCTAGCAGCCAGAATGTCACACGGAACATGGTACAGTCTCTGCCACAGACCTTCCAATAGATGAGATACTTTTTGGTCCGGAATTCCCAGTACACAGAATTCATCACCCATATCTCTCCAGATTAACTTCTTGTAGAACTTGAAACTGACAGGTGATCACCATCAACAGTGCAGCCTTCGATGAAGTTCAAGGCCTCTCTTGAGATGCCAGCCTCGTGCTTGGCCCTCTCCAAGATAGGTCCTTCATCAAGCGGCTTCCTCCCTCATTATCCAACGTGATCCGAAGCCAGGATTACAGGAACATGCACCCCCGGCCAGGAGGGCCACACACGGGGTGGTGGGACGACAGACCCAGGATCGGTGATGACCCCGGACCAGTGACATCTGTCCCTTAATTACCCCTCCCCAGCATGAACCTCCACTCATTGGCTGCCAAAGGGAAATACCCAGGGGTGCTTCAGTAGATTTACGCATCGAATATATAAATTAGGCAGATATGCCGATTTACGAACGTACTTCCGCCCGCTATGCCGTTTACGTTAGGCTTACGTCCGGCGTAAAGTTACCCCTGCTATAGCAGGCGCAGGTAATGCAAAGTATGGACGTCGGAACAAGGGTATCTTTTTACGTCGTTTGCATAAGTCGTACGGGAGTGGGGCTGTGCGTAGGTTACGTTCACGTCACAGGCATTGAGGCGGCGTAACTTAAGGATCACTAAACAAAAAAATTTTATTAGCTAAAATGACCTGCGGTATCCTCTAAACTCATAATAGTTTATTGATTTTTTTTTTTTAATTAGTGAAAAGTCATTCAATTCAATTCTATCTCTTACCTGCGTCTAGCTGGTTTCATTTCAGTCTTTTACTTCCTGATCCTCGCCGCTCGTTCGTGAGAGCGACATTGCCATCGTTGCGGGAACTACATTTCCCAGTATGCTTTGCGCATCGTGCATGCGCAGTTACAAAAAAACAGGACGTGCGCTCTGTTAAAAGATTTGAATAGCCCGCCCACTATACCTCCCACTATACCGCCCAACGATGAATATTACAATTATTCGACCCACCCACCCACACAGCCAGCCAGCCAGACACAGCAGCAGCAGACATAGACACCCTGCAGACAGACAGAAGAAACAAAAGTTATTCCAAGGGAGGCGGTACTAAGGTCTTAGAAACACAATGCTCACACCCCCTTCAATTCTCTAGTACACGTTCACACGCAGTGCTGTATTTCAGAGAACAGGGACGAGTACGGCTTGGACCACAGTGAAGAGGCTACCATGAGATTTTTACTATGGAGCCAGACAACCAGGAAGTGAGGAGTTCAGCAAAGGATTGCAGCTACTTCAAAGCAAAAACGGACAATGAGGACATCAAATCATTTACAGGGCTCAAAATTTCAAGTCCTGAGCTACTAGCCAGGCCTAAAGAGTTACTCGCCACCAGTTGCCCCACCTAATTCATACACTGCCCTGCGCCTAATTGCACCTGTAAACACGCCCTCGTAGATTATCTCATGGAATGACAATGTTTTATGCAGAATCAAGATACAAAATTAAATATTACCAACAACAACTTTAACAAAATGGGACAGGGCACTGGGGGCAGACCAGAGGGACAGGGCACTGGGGGCAGACCAGAGGGACAGGGCACTAGAACTGGGTCTCTTCCCCATTCTCTTGCTGTCTCCTCTGCAACTCCCATCCATCCTCTCTCTCTCTCCCATTCATCTCATCATCAGGAGCCTGTGTGTGCGGCTCCACGCTTGCATGTCCCCACTTCCCCCTTTTATTCAGGCTGGTAGAGAGGAGAGGAGCTGCAGCACAGCGGGAGGGAGTACGTTCCACACAACTGCACAGCCATTGACACCATAGCACTGCGCACACTGACACCACACAGCACACATTGAGACCAGTCTGTTCACAGTGCTCAGGCTGAACTGTTGGACACTTACATAGAGCACAAGGAGAAGAAAACTGCACAAACTGGAAGGCTGCTCGCTGCACCAGAGTGGTAATTTTTGCAATCCTCCACCTCACTCATTACTTTCTGCTCTCCAGCTACATTGGTTGGGGCCCGGGGGAGGGGGGCAGGCTCAGAGAGGTCATACTGTTAGGTCCCATGGCTTAATGAGAATTGTAAGGAGAGTACCTGTGTACTGCTCTGCCTGTGTGCGGCTCACCAGACTACTTTTCCCGAGCATGCACCTTTCCTCTTCGGCCACCAATCTCATCGGGACTCTAAGTGTAGGCACAGATTGCAGGGAGATTGGTCATGCAGCCCTGTCATCACTCGCCCCCAGCTTAAATCCACTCGTCGAATGCTAGTTGGCGAGTGGAAATTTTGAGGGCTGAAATCAAGACTGCTATGAGGTGAAGCAAGCTATTTAGCCCAATTTTTTTTTTCCTTTAGTGACCCTTTAGGGGAAAAATTTGACGTGATACTGAGCATGCGCGCGCATGCGCCGTACGATCGGCGCTTCATTTTCATGGGGTCACGGCTCATTTCCATAAAACACGCCAACCTCTTACACATTTGAATTGGGCGGGCTTATGCCAGACAATTTACGCTACGCCGCCGCAACTTACAGAGCAAGTGCTTTGTGAATAATGCACTTGCCTGTCAAAGTTGCAGAGGCATAGCATAAATAGGAAACGCTACGCCCGCACAAAGATACGCGCTCCTACCTGAATCTGGCCGTAAATATGCAGTTGAAATGCATACATGTGTGATGTGTAATGCATTTGTAATTCTGTTTAGACAGTTTTATACTCTAGCACTTTGGCACACATGGTTAAAATACATACTGTGTATACTATAGGTAAATTGATTTACTTGACAAAGGATTTGCAGTTTCATTCAGCAATTGTGTTTTTACACATCTGTGTAAGACAGCACAGCCAGAAATTACTGCATTATTTCCTGATTTAGATGTGCAGCTTCCTAGGTAACCTGCCTGCTTAATGGACATTGTAATTGACAGAACAGTGATGCTGACTCATTGTTCAGTGGAAAGGTTTGAGAGAAGAAAAAGAAGCTATAAATTAGAATCCATAAACATATAGACGTACAGTATGCAGCTGATCCTGAATGAGATTCTAATGCCGCGTACACACGATCATTTATTACCATTAAACATTTTTTGTTTTTCAGCATGTCCAAAAAATGACGTTTTCCCAACTTCATCATTAAAAACGATATTGCCCACACACCATTGTTTTAAAAAAATTATGTAGCAAAGCGTGGTGACGTACAACACGTACGAAGGCACTATACAGGGGAAGTTCCATTCGCCTTTGGGCTGCTTTAGCTGATTCAGTGTTAGTAAAAGATGATTCACACTTTTCTGTCTGTTATAGCGTGATGAATGTGCTTACTCCATTAGGAACGGTAGTTTTACCAGAACGAGCGCTCCCGTCTCATAACTTGCTTCTGAGCATGCGCGCCTTTTTACGTCGTCTTAGCCCACACACAAACATTTTTTACAACCCGAAAAACAACATTGTTTAAAACGACATTAAAAAATGCAGCATTTTTTTTTGTCGTTTTTCAGAACCTGAACCTGAATTGATGTTTTTGAAAAACAACGTTTTTTTCATGCTGAAAAATGATCGTGTGTAATTGCAAATGTTGGCAGTGTTTTTTTTAAACTCCAGCAGTTTCAGATCAGTTGGCATACATCACTATTATGCCTCGTTTCCACTGAGCGGATCGGTTCGGTACGGTACGCTATTTTGGGTGTTTCCATTATAAAAGCGTGCCATAAAAGCGAACCGTACCGGACCATTCTGGGTCCTGCTTCAGATGTGGGGCCAGAGAAAATAGAACGGTTCCATTAGGGCGGACCTACAAATGCATCTCACTGAATTTTTTCTAAACCCTGAATGGTCCCTGACGGTCCGATTTGCAGTGGAAACGCTCACGAGAATAGACCGGTCCAAATTTACTGACCCGAACCGTTCCGTGGAAACAAGGCATTAGTGTCGACTATCCACAGACACCATACAGTGGCTGCCGCGGAGAATGTGTTTTTAGCACGACAGCATCGCGCTGATTCTCGGCGACAGGGTGCCGACATCTCGCACTCGCTGGAATAGTAAAAGCACATTCTAGCGAGTGCGTCAGAGAAGCGACGGGGATCCGACGTGGATTCCCGCCAATTCTACATGTGGGCAACGTTTGTTATGAATCCTGAGGGGGAACTCCCCGCCGGATTTTAAATAAAAATCCGGCATGGGTTCCCCCCTCAGGTGCATAACGGGCCCTTAGGTCTGGTATGGGTTGTAAGGAGACCCCCCCTACGCCGAAAAAACGGCGTGGGGGTCCCCCCACAATCCATACCAGACCCGTATCCAAAGCACGCCGGCCGGCCGGTCAGGAAGGGAGTGGGGGCGAGCGAGCACCCCGCTCCTGAGCCATACCGGGCAGCATGCCCTCAACATGGGGGGGTCAGGTGCTCTGGGGCAGGGGGCGCACTCCGGCCCCCCCACCCCAGAGCACCCTGTCCCAATGTTGATGAGAACAAGGCCCCTTCCCGACAACCCTGGCCGTTGGTTGTCGGGGTATGCGGGCGGGAGGCTTATCGGAATCTGGGGGCCCCCAGATACCAGCCCCTCACCCTAAGTGAATGAGTATGGGGTACATCGTACCCCTACCCATTCACCTGCAAAAAAAGTGCAAACACAAATAAACCACACAGGGTATTAAAATATTTTATTAGTTGGCCTTCTCCCGACATCTTCTGCGGGGGGGTGGGTACCGCTGTTCTTCACTGCCGTCTGTTTCTCTTCCGCCGCCGGGGGGGTCGCTTTTATAAAAGCGCCCACCCCCCGACGGGCTTCCTTCGACATCTTCGGCGGGGGGGTGGGTCTTCTCCGCTCTCCGGGGTCTTCTCCCGCTCTCCGGGGGTCTTCTCCGCTCTCCGGGGGGTCTTCTCCGCTCTCTGGGGGGTCTTCTCCCACTCTCCAGTGCCTTCTTCTTCTACAGAACTGGCCGCCGCTATCTTCGTGTTAGCTCAATTACTAGCGGCGGCCAGTCCACTCTTCTGTCTTGTCTTCTTCTCTTCTTCTCCAGATGTTCACTCGACGCTTCCTCCTGCTGTTATGCCAGGCACGCGGCTCCCAGCGACCCACGTGGTACCTACCGGAGCATGATGGGACTGCGACGTCACAAGATAGGCCTATATAAGTCGCTGGGAGCCACGCGCCCGGCATAACAGCGGGAGGAAGTGTCGAGTGAACATCGTAAACGGGCCCTGCCCCAGAGCACCTGACCCCCCCATGTTGAGGGCATGCTGCCCGATATGGCTCATGAGGGGGGGGTGCTCGCTCGCCCCCACTCCCATCCTGACCGGCCGGCCGGCGTGCTTTGGATACTGGTCTGGTATGGATTGTGGGGGGACCCCCACGCCATTTTTTCGGCGTAGGGGGGGTCTCCTTACAACTTATACCAGACCTAAGGGCCCGTTTTGCTCCTGAGGGGGGAACCCATGCCGGATTTTTATTTAAAATCCGGCGGGGATTTCCCCCTCAGGATTCACAACAAACGCCACCCACGTGTAGAATTGGCGGGAATCCACGTCGGATCCCCGTTGCTTCTATGACGGCTTTGTCTCCATCGCGGCAAGCCATCTCTGCGCTGGCTCCCGCAATGGGGCTCGCAAGTGGTCAATCTCGCCGAGAAAGGGAGCGAGATTGACACAATATCGCAGTCACCTACTGTACATCCACTAGTGATGAACAAAATAATGGGACAAATCTTGAAATCCCATCATACGCCATCTTTCCGTAAATCATAATTCAATGCAGTTGCACAAGAAAATTTGTGTAATCTGGATATATTTATGCACATCATGACTCCTGATTGCCTGGATTCATGAATTACCTGCTTCGGCCTGTACATAGTCAGGCAAACAAGTCATTTGCATTGCACTGAAAGCAATGCCCATTTGTAAATCAATTTGCTCTATGTGCCCCTATATGGTTTATGCCTGTTACCCCTTCACTCTGATATACTGCAAGCAAGGTGATATTTTTCCAATATCCTAATGGGACAAATTGACGTTATTAAAAAAAAAATTGTATTTAACTAGAAGCATATCATTATTGAAAGATAGGAAGAAATTACATTGGTGCAAATTGCCAAGTTTTTGATTGAGAAGATGACACTCCAGTTTGTTTTACAAGTTGTTCTTTGCTTGCTCAATGTGGTTCTCTTTAGCACACACCTGAACTTATTTAAATTATATATCCAGCTAAAACCTTTTTCTTAGTTTTGAAAAAAGTGGGGAACAATTAGAATTATATTAGGTTTTTACTGCTATTTGGAGCTCTGCATTAAAAGTACAATTTCAGTTTTTGTGGATGACACCAAGCTATGGAGTGGATTTATGTCCCTGCAAGATGTCTCCAACTTACAAGCTGCCCTCAATGCACCTTTTAATTGGGCAAATATGTGGCAAGTGAGGTTTAATTTTAACAAATGTACAGTTATGCACTTGAGAGCTAAAAAAAATAAAAATAATGTGTTACGGCCCCTATGGCATCGAATAAATAACAAGAGGAGAGCTTCTGACGGGTGCAGTAGTTTTATTCTTTTGCGACAAAGGTGCACAACAGGGTTGAATATTGTTCTCTTTATCTCCTTGAGCACCGTAAACATGAATATCGTAAGCACCGTGAAAACTCGATCTGCTTGCCAAGGGGGGTACAAACTTTAAGCTTTAGGGATTTGCTGCAGACATCTTCCAGGAGGACCTATGCATACAGCTAACATGTGGCATCTGATACAGGAAAATACTTTCTTTCTAAGACAGGAAGAAAGGAGTGGTTTTGTGATCCTGCTAGTTAAACATTCCCCCCGGGAACTAAAGGGAGGCAGAAAGGTTCCACCCAGCAGCAAGTGCTGAACAAGATCCACAATGACAAGCGGACAGTTACACTCCCACCAAATTATGTTATGATGAATATAACTTAAAAAGCCATACATAATTTACAGAACATAACTAAGGCCGCTATAAAACATGGTACATCATACACAATTTAGCTTATAGGTACCTCTGTAAATGGCTACTGTCTCGTGTAGTGGTATGCTAGTGTATCACTAAAACTGAACTTATTTGCTTTCTATGAGGACTACTAGCTTTTGAATAGGACGTTCAATAAGTGAAGGCTTTGATACATAGTCTTTCTTATCTTGCAATCTTCTGTCACCTACTAACACCTTGACTCGACGAACTAGACCATCCTTTTCTATTGTAGTTTCAATTACACATCCTAGTTGCCACTGGCTTCTGGGAGACATATCTTTTTTGATTATGACAATGTCATTTACTTTGAGGTTACGTCGAGGTGTGTGCCATTTCTGTCTTGTGGAAACACTCATTAGGTATTCTCTTTTCCACCGACTCCAGAATTGTTCTGCTAAATACTGTACTCTACGCCACCGTTTAGCTGCATATACATCTTCCTTTACGAATTTCCCAGGTGGAGGTAATGCAACCTTGGATTTCATCAGGATGAGGTGGTTTGGAGTTATAGGTTCTGGTGCCTTGGGGTCATTGATTCCATTGACAGTTAAAGGACGGCTGTTAACAATGGCCATGGCTTCATAAAATAGCGTTCTAAGAGAAGCATCGTCTAGTCTACTTGAACATTGGGCTGTTGTAGCATTTAGCACATTACGAATAGTTCTAATTTGACGTTCCTCCAGAGACACAAGATTGCTGCAGTGATGCGTCTTCATTTTTATTCTCCTGATTCTTGCAATCACCTTAACCTCCCTGGCGGTATGATTCTGTCTGGAATTACGTACCAAAAGCGGTACAATTATTTTGCATGGAAATTCTGCGTTTTATACTGTAGGCCTGCAATTTTTAGGAATAACTCACTTAAATTTGTCCAAACCAGAGTCTAGTAGACATCCCGGGTATGATAAAGTTTGAAACACAAAATCATAAAATTATAATATAATAAATAACTATAAATAATTATAACAAATAATAATGTAATTATAATAAAAATTATTCACTAATGTAATCAAATCAAAATCACTGAAATTTGCTCAGTTGCAGAATTGTCGCTGTCATTGCTTTTATTTTTTATGACGAATTTTCCCACAAATTGCTATCGCTTAATTCTGCAAGTGATTATAATTTATTATCGCTGTTTTCTAGCTGCTCTAAAATCACTTTTGACATAAAGGGACACTTTTGGTTGCTATGGACAATCTACAGTTTGCAGGCACAAAAAAAATGTTTTTATTATGTAAAAGAACATGCAGGGCACTGGGCAGACCACTAGGGACAAGGGGGATGTGTACTTTGTACATACAGTACTGTAATCTATAAGATTACAGTATTCTGTATGTAATGTGTTTGTTTACTTTTTTGAATTTGCCGCCGGTCTCCGCCCCCGTGCGCCGTTACGTCGCAGGGAACGGAGATCGGCGGCGCGCGGGCACTGTGTGAGTCGAATGGAGGACGCCACTCGCTCACACAGCGTGGATGCATCGCTGGATCCAGGGACAAGATAAGTACAGTACCCCGCCTGGATAAAAGGTAAGCCAGCGCGCGCTGCAGGCTCTGCATATTCACCCCGAGCGCGACTCGGGGATATCGATATTTACATAAAAAATCCACCCCGAGTCGCGCTCGGGGATACCGGCAGGGGGGTTAAGCATTAACCAACTGGAGAACCTGCTCAGACGGTTTAGAATATCAGTTTGTTCACTGGCCTGTGATGCAAGGGTTGTAATGGGTTTGACTTCAGGGTCGCCTACAATTAGTTCTGCCGAAGATCTTGAAGATGCGTGCACTTCAGATTTCCAAAGGAAACTAGGCCCAGATAACCAACTTGAGGGGGAGATATCTTCTACATGTAGACCCCTGGATGCATGGTCGGCTGGGTTTTGTGTCGTATCCACATAGTGCCACTGAGTTGGGTCTGTAATCTCTCTTATGAGTTGAACACGATTGGCTACAAACACGTGAAACCTTCTCGCTTCATTATTGATATAGGCTAAGACTACTTGGGAATCTGTCCAGAAGAATTCTTTGTCAATTTCTATCTCAAGTTCTGCCTTCAACATGGCACTCAAGCTTGCTGCGGTGACAGCAGCTGAGAGTTCAAGCCTTGGGATGCTCACAATCTTCGTTGGTGCGACTCTCGCTTTAGCCATTACGAAGCTGCAATGGACTTGATCTCTGTCATTCTTGTACCTAAGGTACGAACAGGCACCATATCCTATGTTTCTGGCATCGTAAAAGTGGTGTAGTTCCACTTTCATTCTGTTACCAAAGTCTGGGGGATGGTAACATCTGGGTATCTTGATTTCCCTTAAAGCTTGCAGACTACTCTTCCAAGCCTCCCACCGTGGACATAAGCTCTCAGGAAGTGCTTCATCCCAACTGATGCCCCTGCGGCAAAGCTCTTGGAGAATGCACTTGCCACTCAGTATGAAGGGGGCTATGAAGCCCAGAGGATCATAGAGAGAAGCTACGACTGACAGGATACCACGACGAGTTGAGGGTTGATCCTTTATGGCAACACTGAAACTGAAGGTGTCGTTTTCAATTGACCACTGAATGCCCAGTACTTGTCCTTCTGTTGTTGAGTCTGGGTTAAGTTTGACAGGTACACTAGTTGTTGCTCTTTCTGACGGAGCTATACAGGACAGGACGTCCCTTCTATTAGAGTTGAACTTATGCAGTCGTAGGCCAGCATTTTTACATAATCTTTGAGTTTCAAGGATTAGATTCGAAGCTTCACTGACTGTTGGAACGCTGGTTAGGCCGTCGTCGACATAAAAGTTCTTCTCGATGAAGGCTGATGCTGAGGGATATTCTGACTTGTATTGTCGTGCAAGATACTTAAGGCCGAAATTGGCACATCCTGGAGAGGAACTGGCACCAAAAAGGTGGACTGCCATTCTGAATTCTTTCGGTTCTGTTTCCAACTGACCGTTCTCCCACCAAAGGAACCTTAAGTAATTGCGCATTTCTGTGAGGATGTAGAATTGATGGAACATCTTTTCAATGTCGCATATCACAGCAACTGCTTCCTTCCTGAAGCGACAGAGGACTCCCACTAGAGAATTTATCAGGTCGGGACCTGTCAACAAGGTATCGTTTAGGGAGATGCCTTTGAACTTTGCTGAACAATCAAAGACAACTCTTAACTTGTCTGGCTTCTTGGGGTGATAAACCCCGTGATGTGGGATGTACCACACTGTCTCTTCCTCTGATAATGAAGGGGCTGGTTCTGCATCACCCTTTCTGATTGTTTCTTCCATGAATGCGGTGTAGTGTTCATGGTACTGTCTATTTGCCTTTAGTCTTTTCTTTAGATGATGAAGTCGAATAAGGGCCAGCCTCTTATTGTTTGGTAGTGTCAGTTGACTGTAGGCATGTGCAAAAGTGAAAAATTTGTTTCGTTTCGTTTCGTTTCAATTCGTCTTTTCGTTAAGTTAGGTTTGTTACATGTGTTGAATTCGTTTTCGGAATTTGTTAGTTTTCGACCGAATTTCGAAAAATCCGGTCGAAATCGAAAATATTTCGCCCGTTTTTCGAATTCGTTCGTTTTCGACCGAATTTCGAAAAAAAACGGTCGAAATCGAAAATATTTCAACCAGATTAGAAAACAAATAGTCTCTTTTCGAATAGAATTTTTTTCGAATTAAATCCGAAAATATTTTTTTTTTTTTTTTTCGAATTCCGATCGAATTTAGTCCGCGGGTATTCGATTCGGAATTCGAAAAAAAAATTATTTTCGAATTTAATTCGAAAAAAATTCTATTCGAAAAGAGACTTCTAATCTGGTTGAAATATTTTCGATTTCGACCATTTTTTTTTCGAAATTCGGTCGAAAACGAACGAATTCCGAAAACGGACGAAATATTTCGCTAATATAGCAATTCGGGAATTCGTATGCATCCGAATGTCCGAATAATGGAAAATTTGTCCGAATTTCGATTCGGAAAGAAACGAAATGCACATGCCTAGTTGACTGTTATCTTTGAAGGGTAACGGCATCTCGTAGTGTCCATCTTTCCTTTTCCTTATAGTTTCCGAGAGAAACTGAACAAAACGAACATCATCTTGAGACACGTACTTATCTTCATAATTTCTTTCAATGAAGTCCATTTCTAAAACCTTTAACACATCAGTGATCGTCGGCATTGGCATTTCTTTAACTGCGACTCTGTGTACGAAGCTCTGGCTACCCTGTCTATCAAGATGTGGATTTGCTGATCCTATAATGCTCCAGCTGAGCATAGTCCTTTGAGCGAAGGGTTCATTTTCGGAGCCGATAACAACCTCCAAGGGAGCCAGTGCTGATGGGCAGTCATAACCGATCAGTAGTCCTACTTCGCAGTCTTGAAGTGGCTGTAACTTGTTTGCCAAGTGTTTGAGGTGTGACCACTGGAGTGCGGTCTCCTTAGTGGGGATGTGAGACTTATCTACTGGAATGAAATCTCTTGTATAGGCTTAACGGAGTTGGACTTGAGCTTTAGAGTTGAAGCCACGCACTTGCAGACCGTGAGCAATTTGGCTTGATATAACTGTGTCAACAGCTGTCATTGTGCTGAGCTTTAGCTGTAATGGCTTGGTGCTCACACTTAACTTCGATACCAGGTCTGCCACAATAAAGGTTGAATCACTCTGTGTGTCAAGTAGGGCATAAGTGAGGATTTCCCTCTGAGGCTCCGTCGTAGCTGACAACAGAACTGGAACAATGCAGGATGTGGCAGAAGTATGTCTTGTCAAAGTATGGGACATAACTTTGGGAACATTGTCGTTTGCTTTATTTTCCATGTCTACTGAATCATCGTTTGATGTTTTGACAGGCTCAGTGTTTCTCTGTATGTGCAAACAGGTTGGATGACGTCGACTGCATATGCTACATGTGTGCCTTCCTTTGCAGTCTTTTGTAGTGTGGCCCTTTCTTAGGCAACCAAAACAGAGATGGTTTTCGTGAATAAAGGCCTTCTTCTCATCGATGGTCTTTGCAGCAAAGGTCGGACATTTAGTGACACCGTGTGTTTCGTCTTTGCAGACTAGGCAAGGTGGTTTTGGTCTTGAAGCTGAGATCTTTGGAACGTTGAAGGTAGAGGGCTTCATTTGAGTGCTTGTGTTGAGCGCCTTGGCTCTCTTGGGGATTCTCTCATCTGTAGTCTTGGTACTGAGGAGGAAAGGAGAGGCAATGGGGTTGCATGCAATCTTAGCTTCCCTTTGCAGGAACTCTGTGAAACGAGCAAAGGTTGGGTATTCTTGAGACTTGTCAAGCTCGTCCACAACAATGCGACTCCATCTGCGTATGATCCATTCAGGCAGTTTCTTGAGAAGCTTGTGGTTTTCTTCACAATCATTTAGAATAGCTAGGCCTTTAACATGAGGAATGGCCTCCACACAACCTTGAAGGAAATCTGCAAACTCTCTTAATGCTACAGGGTCATTTGCTGATATCTTTGGTCATTTAGCCAACCTTTCTCTGAAGGCTCTTTGCACTATGAATGGACCTCCATACCTGTCCTGTAGGATTCCCCAAGCACCTAGATAGGCGTCTTCTGAATTTCGGTAGAAGAACCCTTCCACTGCCTTATGAGCTTCACCACCGAGATACCTCTTCAAGTACAGCATTTTCTTGCACAGAGGGATTGGTTTCTGATCAATCAGCGCCATAAAGGATATCTTCCAATCTATGAACTTCAAAGGATCTCCTGTAAATACAGTCGGTTCAGGTATAGGGAGACAGTTGGAGATAAGCAGACTTGCAAGTCCTGGGGTCAGACTAACTTCTTCTTTTGGTCTTGACACCTCAAGTGGTGTATTTGAAGGTTTAAATGGCACAGCCTTTGGATTCAAAGAGGTTCGAGGTTCATTATTTTGGTAGCGGTATTGCACCTGGTGGACTGTCTCCTGTTCGTAAATTTCAAGACTATCATAGGCGTCGTAGGCTTTCACTCTTGCTGCAGCTACCTTGACTTCATTTTCTGCTTGTAGCTGTTGTAGTCTTGTCTTTTCCTCATCCAACATCAGTTTAATTTCTGCCTCTAGTTTGTTCAGCTTAGCTTGCTCCTCGCGCATCTGTTGCATCGCCTTTGCCTGTTCTACCTTGGCTGCAAGGTCTGCGCGTTTGCTAGATCTGGAAGTGGCTCTCGAGCTTGCGTTGGAGTCTGGTAATGACTCTGAGAGGACAGTTTCTGTTTCTGAGTTTCCAAAGACTGACTCATGATCTTCTTTATTAAGCACCATCCTCACCTTTTCCTTCTCAAGTTGATCGTTAAAGATTTCATCTACATTCTCTAGCCGCTTGCTGATGAGGTTGCAGATTTCAGCCGTTAACGCGGTGCATGCATCCATTCTCTTAACAACGTGCGGGGTAGTGGAATTATTTCGGCACATGGACTCATACTGATGGTGTACTAATGCTTCTTTGGCTTTAATCTCTTTCAATCTTGTATTAAGGTCTTCAGTTGAGCAGAAATCCTTTAACTTTGTCCTAAATTCCTTTGCTATCTCCTTCCAAGAGTTGTACACCCTGTTGAATGCCTTTTAATTTCTCTTAACTGTTTCTTCGTGCATTTCTTTGCCTTTTTCTGTTAGGCTTCGCTCTCTGGAGCTGGATCGCACCTGTTGTGACTCTGTGGGTTTGTCTGTTTCTTCAGCAGGTGACAGCATTTTGTTCTAGTGTGCCTGTGCCTTTCAATAGTGTGTGTGCCTGAAACCTAACTTGAATGAGTGTTGGCTCAAACTTGCTCCTAAGGGCTACGACAGAAAACAGGCATTTACCCTTGTAACTAAAGATTAGCAACCAATGCATACAGTATGACAAAATGTTTTAAACGAATATACTGCTGACACTTTCTAACCAGACAATTAACCCTTTACGTAACTAACTGCAGTTTAGTGGATTAGGAACTTGGAAGATAGCATTGCTTTAAATCTGACACTAGGCCTCTAAACACGAATATAATAACTTAATCACTGGTTTAGCAAAATATTAATTATTTGGCTTGCATACTAGTTAAGGGCGGCTTCAGGATCATATATAAAGAGCCCGCTATATTTAAAAGTCCACGTGACAAGTTTTCTTTTCAAGTCTCTGTCACCAAGATGGCGTCCGCACGTGTCCTGCGAGGCATTGGGAAGCCTTACTCACGGTTTGATGAAGACAGCGATGCAGCTGGTAATGTCGAGTCTCCACCGCAGCGACGAGTCTCCACCGCAGCAACGAGTTTTCACTGTTACGGCCCCTATGGCATCGAATAAATAACAAGAGGAGAGCTTCTGACGGGTGCAGTAGTTTTATTCTTTCGCGACAAAGGTGCGCAGCAGGGTTGAATATTGTTCTCTTTATCTCCTTGAGCACCGTAAACATGAATATCGAAAACTCGATCCGCTTGCCAAGGGGTGTACAAACTTTAAGCTTTAGGGATTTGCTGCAGACATCTTCCAGGAGGTCCTATGCATACAGCTAACATGTGGCATCTGATATAGGAAAAGACTTTCTTTCTAAGACAGGAAGAAAGGAGTGGTTTTGTGATGCTGCTAGTTAAACATTCCCCCCGGGAACAAAGGGAGGCAGAAAGGTTCCACCCAGCAGCAAGTGCTGAACAAGATCCACAATGACAAGCGGACAGTTACATAATGCATGGGTTATATATTCTAGGAAGAGAACAGCTTGGGGAGTCAATGGTAGAGAAAGATCTGGGTGTTCTGGTAGATCATAGGCTACATACCAGTATTCGATGCTAAGGTGAAATTTCGAAAGCAAGAAAAATACTATCTTCACAAACGGAAAGACTTCTCAGTAGGGGCTGTGAAAATGTGGAGTAGACTTCCTCAAGATCTGGTTCTGGCCAGCTCAGTTAATTGTTTTGGATGCATTCCTAAATGTACAAATATAGCTGGATACAAATGTTTAGAGATAATAACGTCAGGGGTTGTTGTTGATCCAGGGAATATCCTGGAGAGATCAGGAAGGAAATGTTTTTCCCTTACTGGAGTGAATTGGATCATGCTTTATTGGGATTTTTTTTGTCTTCCTACTATGGGTAACGGATAGTGTATATGGAGGTTTTTTATTTGTGTGGTATTTTTCTGTAATTTTTTTATTTATTTTTTGGTTGAGCTAGATGGACTTGTGTATTTTTTCAACCTGACAAATGATGTAACTATGTGTTAAAGGCAACGTTCATCTTGTTTTATTTTTTTCTAAATTCCAGCTCTCCTATGTACTAATATAGCATTAATTGACTTTTCATCATATGCGTGTTTACCTCAGTGTCCAGCTTGTTGTATACATTTTTTTTTCAAACACTCAAACATATCAAATTTCTAAGCTTTCATAAATTAGGTAAGTAAGAGATAAGCAGATTGGAATGGCTGGGCCAGAAATAAAAATTGAAAATGCTTCTGATTAATATTAAAAGTAAAATTATGCCGGAAAAGGTAAACTTAGCCTTTAGGCTGCATAGAAGATATAATAAATTCCCATTGGATGATCATTTAAAATGAGAATTATTGTTTATATCAAAAAAATAAATTGTTCACATTTCCAGACCTCGAACACCCAACCCCCCTCCCATTTTAAGAACCTCTGTCTTAAATCACCCAGGAAAAAAGGTTTCATTTCAGACCTATATTCCACCTTAGTTAACAATACAGATTCTCACAAACTACCTTATATGATTAAATGGGAACAAGACTTAAACTTCACCTACTCCATAGTTGTCTGGGATAACTGTATAAACAATCTACACAAATGCTCTAATTCCATTTCAATTAAAGAAACAGCCCTAAAAGTATTCACAAGATGGTACTACACCCCAACTAAACTCCATTCTATCTTCCCCTCAACTTCCCCCTCTTGCTTTAGAGATTGCAATACATTAGGTTCGTTCCCCCACATTTTCTGGCAATGTGACAAAGTCAGAGGCATTTGGTTACAACTTGAGAATTTCGCCTCCAAAATCTCAGGTAATGTAATCACCTTGACAATACATAATTGCATAATGTTTTCCCCAATAACCGGTCTTTCCACTAGCCAAATGAGACTGATCCACACAATCTGTATCGCCATACACTGGCTAATAGCATCCCAGTGGAAATCTCCATCAATCCCCCTAGCCCAGTGATGACGAACCTTGGCACCCCAGATGTTTTGGAACTACATTTCCCATGATGCTCAACTACACTGCAGAGTGCATGAACATCATGGGAAATGTAGTTCCAAAACATCTGGGGTGCCAAGGTTCGCCATCACTGCCCTAGCCCCACTCAAACCCAGAATCAACAATATAAATCTAATGGAAAAAATATTCCATACTTTACAAAATACTATGCACATTTTTAATAATAAATGGTCTCCCTGGACTGAACATTCCCCCCTATTCTTTAACACAGCCTAGACCCCATAGTTTATCATTTTTTCTCTGATATTGTTTGACTTTAACATATTACACGGCTTACAGCCTTATAATACTTTTGCCATATTGGATTATATTTGTAACCTTTGTACGGTTTTCTGATTTATCCACTAGCTTTATTTTCTTCTATGTGCTAACCCTCACTTTGTATATGCATTGTTCTTATAGATTTGTACCATCATCTATTTTTTTTCAATAAAAGTTTGTAAACAAAAAAAAAAAAAAATTGTTGTGTAATGGCTTTTCCATCTATCCTGACAAAAAAAAAGTTATTTTTCTTACAATTTTATAGTTATGTTACACAGATTATTAAGCACACAGAACACTAAGCAAACTAAAGACATTCTATCTAAACTTTAAAGTAAATGTGAACACTTACCTTGTAAAACAAACCATTCAGTTTAACATAGCAATGATAGACAAACATTTGTGTATATTTATATCTACATATATCTATACAGATATATATTTTTTGCGATACGGCACATTGATTGGTTTGCGCAAAAGTTATAGCGTCTACAAAATAGGAGATAGATTTATGGCAGTTTTTTTTTTTTTTTACTAGTAATGGTGGCAATCTGCAATTTTTTGCAGGACTGCGACATTGCAGCAGACAGATCGGACACTTTTGACACTTTTTTGGGATCATTGACATTTATACAGCGATTAGTGCTATAAAAATGCACTGATTACTGTGTAAATTTCACTGGCGGGGTAGGGGTTAACACTAAGTGCCAATCAAGGGGTTAACTGTGTTCCCTTGTGTGTGTGTTTCTAACTGTGGGGGGATGTGACTGACTGGAGGAGAAACATAATTGCTAGGAACAGCAGATCTGTCTCTCCTCCCCTGGCAGAACTGGGATTTATGTGTTTACATACACAAATCCCAGTTCTGGTTCTCGTTCCCACGATTGTGGGTGGCCGGCATACATCGCGGCTCCAGGCCATGCGCATCGGGTCCCAGGAGCCGACGTACCAGTATGGTGAATTGCGGGAATGAGCCGACCTGCTATCATATAATAATGGCGGCTGGTCGGCAAGTGGTTAAAGAGGTGGTGGAGGAGAAACAGCAGTTTACTGATCTTCATAGTGAATGGCTGTTTCAGGGTGGCGTGTCAGCACAAGTCTGATTATTGGAGGACAGGGTGTTATCCCAGAGCAACCAGAAAACTAACCACACTGGGGTGGATGTGCTCTCATGCTGAGTATGGTCAGTTTGAAACAGAAAAGCAGGGGAACTGACATGATCACTGAGTATTTTAGTACCGTATTTGCCGGCGTATAATTTTCCAGCTAAAATGTTGGTTTTGGGATATACTCACTGTATAAGACGATCCCTCACTGTGCCATTATACATGCCTCACTGTGCCATTATACATGCCTCACTGTGCCATCTATACATACCTCACTGTGCCATCTATACATGCCTCACTGTGCCATCTATACATGCCTCACTGTGCCATCTGTATATGCCTCAATGTGCCATCTATACATGCCTCACAGTGCCATCTATACATGCCTCACTGTGCCATCTATATATGCCTCAATGTGCTAACTATATATGCCTCACTGTGCCATCTATACATGCCTCACTGTGCCATCTATACATGCCTCACTGTGCCATTCTGTTCCCTGCCTCGACGATCTCCCTACCTTCTCCTGTTTGCAGCATATGTCAGACGGCGGCCATCCATTATTCAAAAGCCGGGCCTCCTCCTCAGGCTGTTCTGTGATAAGCGGAACACACATTTTCCCAACAGAGCCTCTGCTCAGTGTTCCGCCTATCACGAATGTCCTCTCGTCCGAGAGGAGGCACGGCTTTTGAATAATGGATGGCCGCCGTCTGACAGACAGGTACCCGGCGTATAAGATGGCCCCCGACTTTTGGGGCATGATTTTAAATGCAAAAAGTCATCTTATACGCCTGAAAATACGGTATATCCTAATTAAAAAAAATATGTTATTGTATATACTCTGATATAAAGTGAGTCTGAATCTTTCCCATAAGGAATCATAGGGCCAGATTCAGGTAGAGTTGCGCTGGAGTAATTCGATATGCGCCGCGTAACTGTGAAGATGCGCCGTCGTTTCTATGTGCCCGTACCCACCAAACTAGATGCGCCCAATAACGGGCCATTTGCGACCGGCGGAACGTTCCGACGCCAGAGTTTCGCAGGGCTTAATTTCGCTTGGCGCATCAGTCGCGCCTATTGATTTCCCCTGCAAATATGCAAATGAGGGATTTTTCCCAATTCACGAACGGATTAGCACCATACGCTGGCTACATGCGCCGCGCGTATCTCGTCCGTCCGGTGCAAAGTTATTTCTACAAAAGGCTGCTTTATCTTTACTCCAGATGGCCACAGGTCAGCAGGAGAGCAGCTACAGCAGCGTTACCGACGAAACTAGCAAGCTGAACAACCACACTTGCAAGGACAACACCTCTGTGTGCCAACATGCCGGGGGCACTCGTGGTCCTAAGACTAGTACTGGGTCCCTCGCTACGGAGGAGGCGGGCACGTGAGAGGATATACCGCACACGTATGAACCTCTTTGGCATGGGTGATGAGGAGGTGTATCGCCTCTTCAGATTCAGCCCAGATGCAATACTTGAACTAACCACAACCCTGCAGGGTGACATCACCAGCAAGACACACCGCTCACAAGCAGTGCAGCCACTGGTGAAGGTACTGGCAACACTTCATTTCCTTGCAAGTGGATCATTCCAGCGTACAAGTGGAGTGGTAGCTGGGATGTCACAATCCTCCATAAGCAGATGTGTGCACCAGGTTGTCCCTGCAATCCTCAGACGCATGTCCAACCAGTTCATCAGACCAACCACTGAGGAGCTGCGGCTGAAGGCAATGACAGATTTCTACAACATTGCCAGATTCCCACGCACTGTGGGGGCCATTGATTGCACACATGTGGCCCTTCAGCCCCCCAGTGCCACAGAGCACATATACCGCAATCGGAAGCATTGGCATTCCATCAACGTACAGGTGATAGCCGATGCCCAACGCCTCATATGGCACGTCCGTGCCAAACACCCCGGGTCCAGCCATGACAGCTTCATATACAATCAGAGTCCCATCCCAGCAGAATTCGAACAGAACATGTATGGGGACAGCTGGCTGGTTGGTGAGTGACATGGGAGTCAGGCATGACTATCCCCTCCCGTGATGCACATCAGAAGTGGCACATGCATGACTAACATCCTCCTGTCTTTTCCCTTCCAGGTGACTCTGCATATGCACTGGGACCCCATCTCATGACTCCTTTCCCGGCAAACCCCAAACCAGAGGAGAGAGAAAATACAATGAAGCACACATCAAAACTCGTGCAGTGGTGGAGCAAACATTCGGGCTCCTGAAGTCCCGTTTCCGCTGCCTGGATAATAGGGGGACCCTATTGTATTACCCTACCTTTGTGTGTCAGATCATCGCTGCATGTTGCATTCTGCACAACTTTGCTTTGAGAAAAGGCCTGCAGATTGACATGCGTGATGACCTGACCCCCGACCCACACAGTCCCCACCTGCCAGAGGAGAACCAGTCTGCTGATGGAAGAGCAGTCAGGAGGGTCCTCGCCGTAGGCATCTTTGGACAATAAACCAAAACATTAATCACACAGACAATGCACGCGTGTACACCACTGATGTCCCTAGATCACACACACCACATCCACATCGCATTGGATTAGCCCAAGTCCAGCATGTAGGACTTGGGAGCAGCAACGCCAGCGTCAAGGCCCCAATGATGTCACTGTCCATTCATACACCTTTCACACGTCATTCATACAGCCGTGGGGTTAACTTCACCACCACGGCCGAGGGTGACACCCCTTACTGTCAGGAGTGCCACCCCCTCACATTCACACACCATTCACACTGTCCCCTGCACTCCTGACCGTGTGCAGTTCAAAAGAAATAAAAAATCTCATAACCTGAGCAAGAAAATAAAATATAAACTCATAACCTGAGTATAAAAATAACAAAAATCTCATAACCTGAGTAATATAAAAAATAAAAATATAAACCAAATAAAAAAAAAACCCTCATCTGGGATGACGGGGGCTCCTCCTTGGGGGCACTCTCGGGCTCCTCAGCTGCCTGGAGGGAGTGGGTGGTGGTGGGGGTGTGGGGGCATCTTGAGGAGGCTGATCCCCGGGTGGGCCACTCCGGGCAGCTGTTGGCTGCATGCCCTCCAAGGCCACTGCAATCCGGCTCAGATAGAGGTTAGTCTGGGCCTGCATCCTCAACTGGCGGGTGACTTGATGCCGCTGGTCACGCTGCCGCTGCCTCCCCTCTTCCCGGATGGCAGCAGTGTTGGCATGTACAGCTGCTGTCAGGTACCGGACATCAGCCTGCACCTCCCCCAGGCTGGTAACAAGGTTCTGAACACCACTGGGCAGCTGCGACATGGAGCCCAGGCTGTCAGCGACCCGGTCCAGGTGGCCAGCAATCTCCCCCATCTGCTGGGTCTGCTTGGCGTGGTCCAACAGCACCTGGTCCTCGACCAGATCACACACCCCCCTGGTCTTCCGGGTGGCCTTCCTGGGGGCAGGAGAAGGTTGTCCCTGAGGGGATGGAGACCCCCTTGAGGGGCTACCGAGGATGGGGGAGGGGATGACAGAGGGCCCTGCTGAAGAGGAGGACTCCTCCAACAATAAGATGAAGTCCTGTTCAGGGACAGGCTCCTCCACAACCACCTCTGCAGAGGTGGTGTGGGCACTCTCCTCCACCTCGGTCTCTTCAGCAACCAGGGGCTTATCATCACGATCCCGTTGGGAGGTTGGGGTGGACTGGCCGCCAAGAGATGATGGCCCAGCTCCGTCATCTGTGGATGACACAAAGAAGACACATGTTGGTGGTCCCACACACTTGGCACATGTACCCTCCCCCCCCCCCCACATGCAACACACAAAATAGGGGATAAAAAACACTTACCTGTCCTGGAGCCTTCCTCCATGGAGTCATATCCAGGGACCCCCTCCAACTGCTCCCTGTCCAGGCAGCGTGCGACCACCTCCTCCTCTGCGGTCAGGCTGACAGGACATGGGGGACCACCACCTGTGCCCCTCTCATGCCTCCTGATGGTGGCCACCTTGCCCTTGACCTTGCGCCGCAAGTCATTTATTTTTTTCTGAATGTCAGAAGCAGTCCGGGTGGAGTACCCCAAGACATTCACCCTGGCAGCAATGGTCTCCAGGATGCCCTGCTTTCTCTCCCGGCTGGTCTTCCGGCTTTTTTTCCCATGGAGTAAATCATTAACAGACTCCATTGCTGATATGATGACCGAGACCTCCTGGGAATTAAAATTGAGGTTCCTCCTCTCTTTGGGGGTAGCGGGAGCAGCCATCACTGAGCAAAAGTATCTTCCCTGGGGTGGGGGGAAAGGAACTACTTTTGCGCCGGAATGGCGTTTCCGCCTGCGCTTTTAAGCGCCCAACGGAAGGCATTGCGCTGACGTTTCCCGGGAAGTGGTGCCGACGGAAGTTGTGAGCATGCGCACAAGGGGGCGAGTGGAGCCGCACTCACTGCGCATGCTCCGTGGATGATGCGCTGAACGTAAGCCTCTGCGCTGGGCTCCGCCCATCATTTACATATGATCACACCCACTTCCACTTGCGTCGGGTTACGCCAGCGCATTATCGTTACTCTGGCGCAAGTTTACGCGCAACTGCTATTTGAATAACAGTACTTGCGCTGAAAGGGTCGTCAGAGTAACGTAAATGAGAAGCGTTACTCTGGAGCAAAGATGCTCTCATCTACCTGAATCTGGCCCTAAGACTAGATATTCTATTGCATCTTCAACTCTGATAAAGCACTGATAATCTGATAATTCCTTTCAGTCAAATGCTTGGGAGATGCCTTATGGCTGTATATGGTTTTGTGGAACAGTTTCAATGACAGCTTTAGCAAAACCATATTCTGGCATCATATAATTTGCATGTTTAATTTGTGTTTTTATGTTTACATTATTGTTTGGCAATACAGTAGCAACAACCAAATTTGATTAATTTTAACTTTAAAAAGAGAAGGCTTTTTAAGGTAGTTTTGACTGTCATAGTATAGCTTGTGATCTTTTTTTTTTGCAATACCACACTGTCTTAAACGTTTAATAAAATGTCAAAACAGAGTACACAAAAGCACTTCAAAACCACAACACCACATTTCAAAGACAAGGCAGTTTTTGTTTCCCGAATAAAAAAACTAGAGTGCGTTAATTTAGATACAATAGCCACACATAAAGTACAGTGTCTGGAGAGTATGTAAGTAGAAATTTTAAATAGATGTGTTATTTTAGAAACAATAGCCAGAAATATTGCACAGAATCACAGCACACTAAACAGTTTTACTAGGCAACCGTCTCAGAGGGTGAGGCAACGGAGATTTTATCATTACATATAAATTAAGTGATGTATTTTGGAGACAATAGCTTAACAATTGTAGCAGCAGTGGCAACAGATGGTAATGATGGCAAGCCAGCAGAGGTGGCAGGAGCTGGAACAAACCTTAGATAGCAGCATCAGCTGCAGGGGTTTAGTAACACTTGCAGATCCAAAACTGGTTCGTTCTTATGGTAGTGAAGAGTAGTGAAGAGTCATCGCTCTATATCAAACTGCCTGCTACAGTACATTAAATGCTATCTAAGACAGCACACTGTTCGCAGGGCAAGCCAACAGCTTTATCTGATACTGTGAACGTTTTGGGCGGTGGTCCAGCCTCAGTTTGAAGAGTGTCTGCATCCTCCCTGGACTCCCTATAGTATGAAATTATATGGTTTGGGTTCAGCCTGTTACTGCTGCCACCAGCTAGGCCTGTCCAATATGTTTTAAACGATTACTTAAAACTGTCATTGAGTTGTGGCAGGCAACTTGTATTGTTGCTGTATTTTGGGCAGATGCACACTCAATGGGCATGCAGCAGGACCCTGAAATTTAAGGTACCTAACCAGGATCCATTGCATCACTCTGTTCAAAATATGTGCCAGGCAAGTGACATGGGTAAGCTTTTCCTACTGAAGGGTGGCCAGCAGTGCCTGCCCTATCTCTAGTCCAGTGTAGCTCCTGTTCCCCAGGCATACCAGCTGCACAACAGCATGGCAGCATTTTGCCTGGGCCCTTGCATTGTTTCAAGGTTGCTTGGGGAGGCTGTTTTTTCTGTAGGGTCACTAGATGAGGGGGGGGGGGGAGATAGTTAACTGCACTGGTACCATTAGCAAAATTTAGGACATGGCCAGTACACAATAATATGTAGCCCACCACAATATAATCGACAGTAATGTAGCAAAATACAGCCCAACTGTCAGGAGACTTGCAGGAGGTGAATTGCCTGTAGGACTGCCACAGTGGCCAATTTCCAAAATGGCCACTGTGGAATGCGTGCACATATATTGGAGGCGAACATTTGAATGCACGTTCACCATGATGCACACATGTGAGTGTTTTGACGCACACAGTGAATGACAGATCCTGGTGCCCTTCGGCCTTTAAAAGAGTGATTATTGCATATGGACATTGCTGATGTCTTTTCAGTTTCCTGCTTCCTTGTTTTGCTTATGCTTCTGATTACCCCTTACCGACTCGGCTTGCCCTGGGATCAGGGCTGGTGCAAGGATTTTTGACACCCTAGGCGAAACCTCATTTTGCCGCCCCCCACTTTGCCCCTGACTCCACCCCTTTGCCCTTGAAACACATGTGACTTGACACATACACTGACCTACCTGACAAGGGCCGGTGCTAGCCTATTTTGTGCCCTAGGCAAGACCAGCTAATTGGGGAGGAGGGGAGAGGGGGGCTAAGAGGGGGGGCTGAGAGGGCGGCTGTGAGAGAGGGAGGCTGTGAGATAAAAGGGGTTGAGAGAGTGGGGGCTGAGAGAGGGAGGGCTGGCTAAGAATGGAAAGAAGGCTAAGAGAGGGGGCTGAGAGAGATGGGGGACTGAGAGAGGGGGACTGGGAGGTAGGAGGGAGGGCTCAGAGAGAGACGTGTTGGGGGGAGGGCTCAGAGAGAATGAGAGATGGGTGTAGGAGGGAGAGACTCGGAGAGAGAGAGAAAAAGAGAGAGAGGGAGTTAAGAGAGAGGTGTAGGAGTGTAGGAGATAAAGGGGTAGGAGGGAGGGCTGAGAGAGGGGTAGGAGGGAGAGCTGAGAGAGGGAGGGGTAGAAGGGAGAGCTAAGAGAGAGAGAGAGAGAGAGAGAGAGGAGGGAGGGCCGAGAGAGAGAGGGGAGAGAGAGAGAGGACTGGAGAGGGCTGAGAGAGAGAGAGAGAGAGAGAGAGAGAGAGAGAGCTGAGAAAGAGAGGAGGGAGGGCTGAGAGAGAGAGAGAGGAGGGAGGGCTGAGAGAGAGAGAGAGAGAGAGAGAGAGGAGGGAGGGCTGAGAGAGAGAGAGAGGAGGGAGGACTGAGAAAGAGAGAGAGAGAGGAGGGAGGGCTGAGAGAGAGAGAGAGAGGAGGGCTGAGAGAGAGAGAGAGGGAGGGAGAGAGAGAGAGAGAGAGAGAGAGAGAGAGAGAGGAGGGCTGAGAGAGAGAGAGAGGAGAGAGGCTGAGAGAGAGAAAGAGAGAGAGGGAGAGAGAGAGAGAGAGGAGAGAGAGAGAGAGAGGAGGGAGGGCTGAGAGAGAGAGGGCTGAGTGAGAGGCAGGAGGGAGGGCTGAGAAGAGAGGGAGAAAGGCTGACAAAGAGAGAGGGAGAAAGGCTGACAGAGAGAGAGGGAGAAAGGCTGACAGAGAGAGAGAGAGGGGGAGAAAGGCTGACAGAGAGAGAGAGAGAGAGAGAGAGAGAGGGAGAAAGGCTGACAGAGAGAGAGAGAGGGAGAAAGGCTGACAGAGAGAGAGAGAGAGAGAGAGAGAGAGAAAGGCTGACAGAGAGAGAGAGAGAGAGAGGGAGAAAGGCTGACAGAGATAGAGAGAAAGAGGGAGAAAGGCTGACAGAGAGAGGGAGAGAGAGAGAGAGGGAGAACGGCTGAGAGAGAGAGAGAGAGAGAGGGGGGGAGAAAGGCTGACAGAGAGAGAGAGAGAGAGAGAGGGAGAAAGGCTGACAGAGAGAGAGAGAGGGAGAAAGTTCTTCGTTCATACCTCCTGGTTTTAAAGTATCAAGGTAATAGATCCAGTAGGTTTCCCTCTCACATAGGCGATGGAATCTTTCAGCCTCCGTAAGGTTACTGGGTATCTGTTCAATCACCCATACTTTCAGACCCTTGGTAGATTTACCATGTTGTTCCACGAAATGACGTGGGACACTATGCTTATCTTTACCTGCCTCAATTTTTCTTCTATGTTCGCCAAAACGTTGGCGGAGTGGACGTATGGTACGACCTATGTATAGCAGTTTACAAGGGCAGGACAAGGCGTACACTACAAAGTCTGACCCACAATTATAAAAATATTTGCACAAGTATGTGTTTCCTTTGTTAGTAAACTGCTTTTGTCCATGATTAACAAAGCTACATGTTTTACATGTTTTTTTCTTGCATTGGAACATTCCTTGTAATGAAATCATAGGAATAAATTGTTGAGACGGTGGCACTTTCAATTTGCTCGGGGCTATTTTGTTCTTTAAATTGGTAGCCCGGCGATAGGTAATCACAGGTTTTTGTGGTAAAAGCATTTTTAAGTGTTGATCTTCTAAGAGAAGGGGCCAATATTTTTTAAAAATTGACTCCATTGTTTTAAAACCTGTATGAAATTTTGTGATGAAACGAGTTGATGAATTTGGTAACTGTTTTTTTGTGGTTGTTGGTAATTCTGAATTTAAATAATAGTCACATGCTTGGTTTACTAAGGAGGTCGGATATTCTTTTTCATATAATTTCATATAATCTCTGACAGAGAGAGAGAGAGAGAGAGAGAGAGGGAGAAAGGCTGACAGAGAGAGAGAGAGGGAGAAAGGCTGACAGAGAGAGAGAGAGAGAGAGAGAGAGAGGGAGAAAGGCTGACAGAGATAGAGAGAAAGAGGGAGAAAGGCTGACAGAGAGAGGGAGAGAGAGAGAGAGGGAGAACGGCTGAGAGAGAGAGAGAGAGAGAGGGGGGAGAAAGGCTGACAGAGAGAGAGAGAGAGAGAGGGGGAGAAAGGCTGACAGAGAGAGAGAGAGAGGGAGAAAGGCTGACAGAGAGAGAGAGAGAGAAAGGCTGACAGAGAGAGAGAGAGTGAGAAAGGCTGACAGAGAGAGAGAGAGAGAGAGAGAGAGAGAGAGAGAGAGAAAGGCTGACAGAGAGAGAGAGGGAGAAAGGCTGACAGAGAGAGAGGGAGAAAGGCTGACAGAGAGAGGGAGAGAGAGAGAGAGAGAGAGAGGGAGAAAGGCTGACAGAGAGAGAGAGGGGGAGAAAGGCTGACAGAGAGTAGAGAGAGGGAGAAAGGCTGACAGAGAGTAGAGAGAGGGAGAAAGGCTGACAGAGAGTAGAGAGAGGGAGAAAGGCTGACAGGGAGAGAGAGGGAGAAAGGCTAACAGAGAGAGAGAGGGAGAAAGGCTGACAGAGAGAGAGAGGGAGAAAGGCTGACAGAGAGAGAGAGGGAGAAAGGCTGACAGAGAGAGAGAGAGAGAGAGAGAGAGAGAGAAAGGCTGACAGAGAGAGAGAGGGAGAAAGGCTGACAGAGAGAGAGGGAGAAAGGCTGACAGAGAGAGGGAGAAAGGCTGACAGAGAGAGGGAGAAAGGCTGACAGAGAGAGGGAGAAAGGCTGACAGAGAGAGGGAGAAAGGCTGACAGAGAGAGAGAGAGAGAGGTAGAAAAGCTGACAGAGAGAGAGAGGGAGAAAGTCTGACAGAGAGAGAGAGAGAGGGAGAAAGGCTGACAGAGAGAGAGAGAGAGGGAGAAAGGCTGACAGAGAGAGAGAGGAAGAAAGGCTGACAGAGAGAGAGAGGGAGAAAGGCTGACAGAGAGAGAGAGAGAGAGAGAGAGAGAGAGAGAGGGAGAAAGGCTGACAGAGAGAGAGAGAGGGAGAAAGGCTGACAGAGAGAGAGAGAGAGAGGGAGAAAGGCTGACAGAGAGAGAGAGAGAGGGAGGGAGAAAGGCTGACAGAGAGAGAGAGAGAGGGAGGGAGAAAGGCTGACAGAGAGAGGGAGAAAGGCTGACAGAGAGAGAGAGAGAGAGGGAGAAAGGCTGACAGAGAGAGAGAGAGGGAGAAAGGCTGAGGCGGCGTACACACGACCGAGGTTCTCGCTAGAAACCAGCAAGAACCTCGCTGGGAGCTGCATTCCAGCGAGAACCTCAGCCGTGTGTACGCTCCTGTCTCGCCCCGCCCGTCGGGAATCCCGTCGAGCGAATAGAGAGCAGGCTCTCTATTTGCTCGACGGCCCGCCTGGATGAATGGCTGGTTGCCATTCCCGACGGGCGGGTCGCCGATTTCGACGGCCGGGCGAGAACCTAGACGGGTGGAACGATGTGTTCCGCCCGTCGAGGTTCTCGTGCGTGTGTACACCGCCTCACAGAGAGAGAGAGGGAGAGGGAGAAAGGCTGACAGAGAGAGAGAGAGAGAGAGAGAGAGGGAGAAAGGCTGACAGAGAGAGAGAGAGAGAGAGAGGGAGAAATATAAACAAAACAAAAGAACAGGCGCCAATAAGTAAAACTGCTGAACTTTAATGATAGAATAACACAAAAGCACTCACATGGTAATTTGAAGTTCACAGGCATAAAGTGAGGTGAGGGTCTGCATGGATCGTCAAACCAGCCGAGGATAAATAGCGTCCCAGGGAGATCATCCAGCTGATGTCTGCTGTGCAGGGAAGGTAACACCAGCAACGCTGAATCCGAAAGCGTGCCGGTGTTTGTATGCGAGTGAATCAGCGAGAGGAGCTGGAACGCACTCTGGAACGCACGCTGAGAAGCTATGGTTGCGGCTTGGCGAGGGGGGATGACGTCATCACGCAGTACCTCAAGGATGCGACGCGTTTCCGTGCAATTGCCGTGTGTTGGATGTCTGTCACACGGCGCGCACCTTTTTCAAGCTGTTTCTAATGGATTACTAAGGCCAGCTTATATACAAGTCTGCCTGTGATCGCCATCTTGTGGCAAAATAGTAAAAATTCAACAAATATGAAGAAATCAGTACTATTTAAAACACTTGCTATTACTGGCCATATATAGTGACAAATTAATAAGACTTTTAGTACTCACTACTACAAGGACATATCTTCTGACTTCAATACATGTAGACACATAAAACATCTGGTAAAAATTACAATCAATTCATTATTAATCACATGATCCAGTGTTCACTTCTACCTAAATAAAAAACCTATTGTTGATTGGCCTATCAATTAATAAAAATTGCATAAGATGATATAAACTAACACCCCCTAGTGGATGATGGTGGGACTAATTAAATTAATAGAATAAAAGAATAACACTATATTTAAATAGAACAAATTTTAAAATTGATGAATATTATCATAAAAATAGAGGTAAAAATAGGGTTGTTATATTATGGGACAATCTGCACACTGGTTAAGATGTGTATAAATATACACGTACATATACATACATAACCACATGTACACATCAAAAAATTCCCAACTAAATATGAATAGGATAATATTGTTAAAAATCTGATAAAAGATTGATTAGTTTTAACTCTTCAATGTTGCGCTTATAAAATAGTGGCAATTTCTAGTTCTTCGTTCATACCTCCTGGTTTTAAAGTATCAAGGTAATAGATCCAGTAGGTTTCCCTCTCACATAGGCGATGGAATCTTTCAGCCTCCGTAAGGTTACTGGGTATCTGTTCAATCACCCATACTTTCAGACCCTTGGTAGATTTACCATGTTGTTCCACGAAATGACGTGGGACACTATGCTTATCTTTACCTGCCTCAATTTTTCTTCTATGTTCGCCAAAACGTTGGCGGAGTGGACGTATGGTACGACCTATGTATAGCAGTTTACAAGGGCAGGACAAGGCGTACACTACAAAGTCTGACCCACAATTATAAAAATATTTGCACAAGTATGTGTTTCCTTTGTTAGTAAACTGCTTTTGTCCATGATTAACAAAGCTACATGTTTTACATGTTTTTTTCTTGCATTGGAACATTCCTTGTAATGAAATCATAGGAATAAATTGTTGAGACGGTGGCACTTTCAATTTGCTCGGGGCTATTTTGTTCTTTAAATTGGTAGCCCGGCGATAGGTAATCACAGGTTTTTGTGGTAAAAGCATTTTTAAGTGTTGATCTTCTAAGAGAAGGGGCCAATATTTTTTAAAAATTGACTCCATTGTTTTAAAACCTGTATGAAATTTTGTGATGAAACGAGTTGATGAATTTGGTAACTGTTTTTTTGTGGTTGTTGGTAATTCTGAATTTAAATAATAGTCACATGCTTGGTTTACTAAGGAGGTCGGATATTCTTTTTCATATAATTTTTTCTTTAAAATTGTACTTTGTTCGACATAATGACTTTTTTGGGTGCAGTTACGATTGAGACGACAGAATTGGCCCTTGGGGATGTTATCAATCCATTTTTTATAATGGCAACTGTTGTAGTGCAAAAGGGAATTACCCGCAGTGGGTTTAAAGTGTGTCTTAGCTTCTATGTTGCCGTTACGATGGAACAGCTCAAGATCCAAGAATACAAGTTTGTCGTAATCACAAATAGTGTTGAGCAGAATATGCCATATTCGATTTCGCGATATATCTCGAATATATAGTCGAATATTCGAGATATATTCGCTAAATACGAATATTCGTGATATTTTTTGGAAATGAAATTATTGCGAATTTTCGCTATTGCGAATGCGAATTGCGAATGCGAAATTTCGAGAAATGCGGAATGGAGCACTCTGAATGGCTCAGAATATTCGTGATATTTTACAATACAAAATAATTGCGAATATTCGAGAAATGCGGAAGGAGCACTCTGATTGGCTCAGAATATTCGTGATATATTACAATACACAATAATTGCGAATATTCGGCAAATGCGGAAGGAGCACTCTGATTGGCTCAGAATATTCGTGATATATTACAATACACAATAATTGCGAATATTCGAGAAATGCGGAAGGAGCACTCTGATTGGCTCAGAATATTCGTGATATATTACAATATAAAATAATTGCGAATATTCGAGAAATGCAGAATGGAGCACTCTGATTGGCTCAGAATATTCGTGATATATTACAATATAAAATAATTGCGAATATTCGAGAAATGCGGAATGGAGCACTCTGATTGGCTCAGAATATTCGTGATATATTACAATATAAAATAATTGCGAATATTCGAGAAATGCGGAATGGAGCACTCTGATTGGCTCAGAATATTCGTGATATATTACAATACAAAATAATTGCGAAATTTCGAGAAATGCGGAATGGAGCACTCTGATTGGCTCAGAATATTCGTGATATATTACAATATAAAATAATCGCGCGATATCGCTATTGCCGAATAATCGCATTGCGATTTTTCGGCAATATAAAATGAGCGCTGCAGCTACTCGGCCCAAGGTCTCTTATCATACCAGCAATGCTTTTAGACGTCGATGGGGATCTCTAGGATGTGATCTGTTCTAAAAAAAAAATTGAAAACATTCGAATATTCGAAATAGCGAATATTCGCCGCGATATTCGTGTTATTCGCGAATACTCGAATATGCAATATTCGTAGCGAATATTCGCAATGCGAATATTCGTGAGCAACACTAATCACAAACATAGGTGAACGACAAACCATAGGGGTTATTATTGCAATGCACAACGAAAGTATTAATCTCATTGGCATCGCCATCCCAAATTACCACCACGTCATCAATATATCTACCATAATATATCAATTTACCGAGATGGGGATTATTGGACCAGATGTGTCTGTGTTCCCATAGGCCCATTGCCAAATTGGCATACGAGGGAGCAAAATTTGCTCCCATAGCTGTCCCCACTCTCTGAAGGAAAAACTCACCATTAAAGGAAAAATAATTATGAGTCAAACAGAAATGAGTACAATCCAAAATAAATGCTGCCTGGGCATTGCTCATATAAGGGTTCTCAGTTAAAAAATGATGGGTTGCTGCTAGGCCAAAATCATGAGGGATCGAAGTGTACAGTGAGGACACATCAAGAGACATCCACATGTATTGTTTTTCCCATTTATAAGATTTTAAAATGTCTAAAAGATTTGTGCCGTCACGTATGTAGGAACGCAGTCCTTGGGCTAGGGGTTGTAAATGATAGTCTATATATTTGGAAACGCCAGACGTGATTGTGAGAGGGAGAAAGGCTGACAGAGAGAGAGAGAGAGAGAGGGAGAAAGGCTGACAGAGAGAGAGAGAGAGAGGGAGAAAAGCTGACAGAGAGAGAGAGAGGGAGAAAGGCTGACAGAGAGAGAGAGAGGGAGAAAGGCTGACAGAGAGAGAGAGAGGGAGAAAGGCTGGCAGAGAGAGAGGGGGCAAAGAGAGAGTGCTGAGAGAGGGAGGGGCTGAGAGAGGGAGAGAGGGGCTGAGAGAGAGGGAGAGAGGGGCTGAGAGAGAGGGGCTGAGAGAGAGGGGTGTTAGGAGAGTGGGGACTGAGAGAGGGGGGCTGATAGACAGGTGGGCTGAGAGAATAGGGAGGGCTGGGAGAGAAGAGAGGGGTCTCAGAGAGAGGTGGGCTGAGAGAATAAGGAGGGCTGAGAGAGGGGGGGTGGCTGAAAGACGGGGGGCTAAGAGAGAAAGGAGAGGGGAGATGGCTGAGCATATAGGGATGGCTGAGCGTATAGGGATGGCTGAGCGTATAGGGATGGCTAAGGGTATAGGGATGGCTGAGAGTATAGGGATGGCTGAGAGTATAGGGATGGCTGAGCGTATAGGGATGGCTGAGAGTATAGGGATGGCTGAGCGTATAGGGATGGCTGAGAGTATAGGGATGGCTGAGAGTATAGGGATGGCTGAGAGTATAGGGATGGCTGAGCGTATAGGGATGGCTGAGCGTATAGGGATGGCTGAGAGGGAAGGAAGGGGTCTGATCGAGATGGGAGGGTTAATAAAGGGGAGGACTGAGAGGGGGTAAGAGAGATGGGGGCTGAGAGAGAAGGGAGGAGGGCTTGGAAAGGGGGGGGCTCAGAGAGAAGGGAGGGGGACTTGGGGGGATATAAGAGACCCCTAGCCCTGTTCCTGAAGTCCCACCTTTGTCCCAATCTCTGTCTGCAGTTGTGTGTAACAGTATGATGACAGACAGTACCTTCCATACATTCTCCCAGTCTCCTGCTCTGATGATCGATCCGTCCAATTACGGCGGCTCCCGCAGCAGCCTGCGCCTCCTGTCCGTCCTCTGTGACAGCTCTGTGTCAGCGGCGAGCCTGTCTGTCCTCCAGCTCCGGTCCTCATATCAGCGCGCGAAGAGGAACTTGGAGCAGTCCTTGCTCTGGAAGCATGGGGTACGCTTCCTGCGCCCGCTTGCATCCTGGGGAGGCGGGGTCAAGGAGGTCAAGGAGGAGGCGGCCATGGTGGAGCTCTTCTGCCGAGTCCTGGACTTAGCTGCGCTCGTGTTCACTGCCATGGGTGCCCGGCCATCCATGCCTTCCCAAGGGTGCTGCTGATTGCTGCCCACTGCCGCCCTGCCACACACATAATGCTAGACAGCCGCGTAGAGAACCAGGCACATTGATAAGCTCTAGCCTCTCCTCCCATGACAGAATAGTTAACACAGCGGCCGTGGCTGCGCCCTAGGCAGCAGTGCGCTCTAGGCTGCTGCCTAATTTGCCTAGTGGTAGCGCCGGCCCTGCCTGGGATACCTCTTGCCCCTGACCTCAGATTGTCTACGAATCTGCTCTTGTCTCCTGTCCTGTGTATGGCCTTGGCTTGCCTGATCACGTCTCTGATCTCCTGTCTGCTGACAACTGGCTCACTAACCTTTGCAACCCTCCCTGACTACACCATTTGCTTGGCCTTGTCTGCTGTGATCTGCATTGGTGCCTACCTGTTGTACCCAGCCTGCTACTACCCACAGTACTCACCTGTTGCTCCAGCTTGCAATACTTACCTGTTCTATCCAGCCTGCTACACTTACCACTGCTTCCTGCGGTGTGCAGCCCACACAACCATCAGGTCTCCTGAGTTCTACTTCTCTCTGCATCTCGTATGCATCTACACAGAGATCTCCACATCTCTCATCTGTGGCACATCCGGCAATCCCTGCTTCTTTGGGCTTTGTGTTCCCTGTTTCCACCTTCAAGGACACCAAGCATTCAGCCGCAAGGAGAGCCTTTTCAGCATTTTGGCTTCAGGACCAGGTACTTGACAACTATGTATAGGATTGTATATAACCCTCTTCAGCACTGTATAGTACAGCTGCCACGTTCTTACTCTGCAAACACTCTGTCAGCTTTCCCAATCTACTCCAAGTTCCCAACACACAATGAGTAAAGGCTGCTGGGAACCCTGACTTGTACTGGCCCCTCTTAGCCACCTGCTCACATTACAAAGGCCAAGAAGTGCATTATTAGAAACTGATTACTGTAGAGACAAATGGCCGCATCAGTTTGCTGTTTTTCCAAACTTTAAGACCCCTTTCACACTGAGGAGTTTTTCAGGCGGTACATCGCTAAATATCACATGAAAAACTCCTGCCCAGCCTTCTCAATGTGAAAGCCCGAGGGTTTTTACACTGAGGCGATGCGCTGGAGAGAAAAAAATCTCCTGCAAGCAGCATCTTTGGAGCGGCAAGAGGAGCGGTATGTATAATATTTTTTTGCAGGGAACAGTGACGCATGGTGGAGGTTCCTTGCAAGTTTGTGGCTGCATTTTTACAAATGGAGTTGGAAATTTGGTCAGGATCAATGGTGTCCTCAATACTGAGAAATGCAGGCAAATATTTATCCATTATGCCATACCATCAGGGAGATGTGTGATTGGCCCCACATTTATGCTGCACATTAACTTTAATGGCATCCCAGTCTCAGTCCCAGTCTTAGTCTGTAGGGTTTAATATTGAGTTGGCCCACCCTTTGCTGCTATAACTGTAGCGCCCATGTACTTTTAGGTACTGGTGCTGTTTTAAATTTAAGGGGGATGAGAGAGTTAGTTAGCTCTCATCCAGTTGATTTGATCGGATTGGGTCTCTGTCTTGGCTTGGCTGTGCTGTGGGCCCAACCTGTTGTTCTTGGGGTGCTGTTCCTACCCCCGGGCGAAAGGTGGCGGCAGTGGAGTCGAAGCTGGGGTGCTTTCCCTCAGCAGCCAATCGGGAGGGTTGAGCCTAGCGGGGCATGCCGGGAGAGGGTACATAAGAGATGGGATGCTCTAGGTTCTGGGTTCTGGAAGTGCGTCACCCACCTTCAGTGTGTCTGCGCTGCACGCCCCAGTGTTATGGCCTACCAGGCCGGGGTGCACGTGCCACGCGGTGTTCTCAGTTCCGGGCCCACTTTGGTTCAGAGCATCTGAGTCGTGGCTGGGCCCCAGTGATCGACTGGGTCCCTATGATCCATTCAGGACTGTGGTGGCTGGACACTGAAAGGCAGGACGTCGCTCAGACCTGGGCCTGTTGGCCCTGACAGGTCGACACTTAGAGTTGTTGTTTTGTTATTGTTGCCTCATTCTAATGTTTTCTCTTCTTTCTCCTTTTTATTCTAGACTCCTCTCTCCCTCCCTCCACCCCCGTCATCATGTGGCTCTACACAGTACTTCCGGAATGGTCTCGGTTCTCCTCCTGCGGTGTCTGGCTCCCGGCCTCTGGCGCCCGTGTCTCCTCCATCCACATCAGATAAGTACAGCTCCCTTCACCACCACACACCCTCATGGCTAAGATACTTTCCCTGAATGTCCACGGTTTAAACTCCAATAGAAAGAGACACCTGGCCCTGTCAGAGTTCAAGCAGTCGGGGGCGGATGTAATTATGGTCCAGGAAACGCATCTAGATAAAGGGGGTTCTTTTGCATTCGCGTCACGGTACTACTCTCAGATATACCTCTCCTCGGGGCCCTACAAATAGGCCGGAGTGGCCATACTTATTAAGAAAGGGTCTCCCTTTGTCAGCTTACACCACTATAGCGACCCACAGGGTCACTACATCATCCTACAGGGAATGTGGCAGAACCAAAGGGTGATTTTCTGCACTATATACGCCCCAAACGTCAGGCAACTTGGGTTCCTCTCCAAGGTGTATGCACGCCTCTTCCGCACTGACAATGGGATTTTAGTAATCGGGGGGGCCTTTAACCTGGTCCAATCAGCCACTCTGGATCGCCATGTGGTGAACCCCAGGGTACCTTCAGACCGAGTACTTAGGGACGCGGGGCTGTTCCGACAAATATCCAGACGTTATGCACTTTTTGATGCCTGGCGTGTTCTCCATCCTGGCGATCGCCAATTTACATATTACTCAGCCCCTCACCGCACACACTTCCGAATCGATTATTTTTTTGTGAACAATACTACCCTACAGCTGGTCAGGGCAGTGCAGATGCGACCGATCTCCTGGTCTGACCACGCTCCAGTCCTGCTGACCTTAGCAATAGGCTCCCCGGTGGCCAAACCCTGCACATGGTGCCTGAACACATTTCTCCTCCAGCACCTCCCCTCAAAAATGGAGTTGGAATCTACCTTGAGGAATTACTTTGAGGACAATGATACTCCAGATATAACCCTCTTCACTTTGTGGGAGGCTCACAAGGCGGTGCTGAGGGGGAAGTGCATAGACCTGTCCTCAGCCATGAAAAAAAATGCTCAGGCATTGAAACAGCGTACAGAGGCAGAACTTAAGGTTTTGGAATGACGGTTGCAGGACTCCCCTACTTTATCGCTCCTGAAAAAGATCTCTACACTGAGGGCCACCCTGGGAGACATAGCGCTGATCAAAGTGGAGAAAGCACTACTTAGACAAATGTTCTACGATAGGGGTAACAAAGCCCACTCCCTCCTGGCCAGAAAACTACGCGACAGCACCCAAGCCACAACCCCGCACCAGGTCCAGAATAACACGGGAGACCTGGTCTCTCACCCTAAAGACGTAGTCCAAACCTTTGCAGACTTTTACACAACTCTATACAATAACCCTGACATCCCCAATAACCCTCCATCTCCTGACCTCATTCAACGCATGACCCGTTATCTGGAGCAGAGTGGTGTCTCCAGGCTCAAACCCTCGGATCCAACCCCTCTGAATGCTTCTATTTCGAAGGAGGAGCTGGAACAGACCATTAAATCCCTACCCTCACACAAAGCCCCGGGACCCGATGGATTCCCCTATGAATACTACAAAACATTCCTTCCCCTACTGTTGCCTCGCATGTGTAAACTATTTAATGCATTCCTCAGGGACACTCCTATTCCTGGGGCCATGCAACGCTCCTTCATCACGGTGATTCCAAATCCGGATAAGGACCCCTCCCTGTGTGCTAACTACAGGCCCATCGCCCTTCTGAACTCCGATTTGAAGATCTTCACTAAATTACTGTCCATCCGACTGAATTCGGTTCTCCCCTCCCTCATACACAAGGACCAGGTGGGATTTGTCCCGCTTCGTCAAGCTGGGGACAACACTAGGAAAAATATTGACTTGGTAGAGGTGGCGAACAAAGAGGGTCAGAGGTCCATATTACTGGGCCTAGACGCCGAGAAGGCCTTTGACCGCTTGGGATGGCCCTTTCTGTTTGCTACGCTGCAACATGTGGGATTTAATGGGCCATTCCTGTGGGCTATCCAACACCTATACTCCGACCCACCCTCCCAGGTCAAGACCCCCTTTGCCCTCTCCTCCACATTTCCAGTAACTAACGGCACCAGGCAGGGGTGCCCTCTGTCTCCCATGCTGTTCGCGCTATGCGTAGAACCCTTAGCTGCCACCATCCGTCAGAACCCAGATATCAAAAGGGATCTTAGTTAGAGACCAAGAGTTCAAAATATCATTATTTGCAGACGATATCATCCTCACACTCACCCAACCTAGGATCTCCCTCCCAAACCTGCACGCGGAGCTTGATTGCTTTAGAGCGCTTTCAGGCTACAAAATAAATGCATCCAAATCAGAAGCTCTTCCGCTTAACATCCCCGACAGGGAGGTGGCCCACCTACACACAACTTTCTCTTATAGCTGGAAAACCTCCTCACTGAAATATCTGGGGATCCACATCACCCCCACCTACGCTACCCTTTATCAGCAGAGCTCCCCCCCCCTTTTCCGTACTATGAGGACCCTTCTACAACAATGGAGAAAGCACCACATCTCCCTATTGAAGAGAGTATTAGCAGTAAAAATGGCGATCCTCTCAAAAATACCTGTTTCAAACCCTACTTATCCCAGTGCCCTACGCCCATTTGAGAAAACTCCAGACTGACCTGCTCCAGTATACATGGAACTACAAGCATCACAGAGTCCCCTAGTCGAAGCTGCTGGCGGCAAGATCGGAGGGGGGTCTAGCATACCCTGATCTCGTAAAGTACTACCAAGCGACCCAATTGAAGGCAGTAGCCTCCTGGTTCACGTTACGTTCGTACAATAAATGGACTCAAATAGAAAAGCTGTGGCAGGCCCCGGTACATCCAAACAACTTATTGTGAAATGCGGATGTGGAGGTTGATCCCAGTAGCATGTTAGATCCAATGACCCAGCTTAGACGCACGTGGCGCAAATTGATACGCCAGCATAAATTATCCTCCGACGGATCCCTTCTGACCTCCTTCGCCGGCAACCCCAAAATCCCAGATAGCCTCACCCACAGAATTTCCGCTCCATGGACAGTAAGGAACCTTTTTCACTTTGGGAACCTAGTGGATCCCCTGACTCGCACAATACGCACATTTGCGGACATTCAGGCCAAATATGATATGCCGTGCCAGGAGTTCTATGGATATCTCCAGATTTGCCACTATACTCTGACTATCGCCCCAAACCTGCAGTTTTCCCCCCCAGCGGCTTTTGAGAGGCTGATACTGGCGGGCACGGCACAGAGGGGCTTGATCTCTAACATATACGGTATAAAATATTGAATTCTCGGCCTGTAGATACTATGGGCAAACACGCATACATGCTTACGTGGGAAAAGGCCCTAGGCGAGGAGATATCCATGGAGCAATGGCAGGTGATCTGGTCCCAAGCGGCAAAAAGTTTAATCTGTACATTATACAAGGAGAACAAATATAAAATCCTCTACTTTTGGTACATGACACCTGATGTTCTTCACGCCATTTATCCGACCACTTCGGACCGCTGCTGGCGTTGTCGACAGTTCAGGGGTACGCTTATCCATGTTTACTGGAGTTGCCCACTGATCGTCCCCTTCTGGAACTCGGTCCAGCAATTATTGGACAGACTTCTAGATGGGACGCTCCCCCTGACCCCGAAAGTTTACTTATTAGGATTGCCCCCACCAAACCTACCAGCACCCTACAAGAAACTGACCAGACATATCCTCACGGCAGCGCGATGTCTGGTGGCTCTACATTGGAAGCGCTCCGCCCCTCCCCCCCTGAGGCCCTTTATGCAAGGATCAAGGGTTTGGAACTAATGGAGAGGATGACGACCAGAATGATGGACAGACTGGAGGCCCACGACGAGGTTTGGGAGCTTTGGCACCGTCGGGAGGAGATACCCTGATCAGGTGCCTAGACCACACTGGTGATTTCCCATCCCATTCCCCCTCCCCCCTCCTTCCCTGCCTCCCTCTTCCCCCCTCCCCTTCTTCTTTTTGCTATTTCCTTTCCTCTCTTCTTATCTCTTCATGTGAAATCACGGGTGTTTCTAGATTGTTCACTAGTATAATGCTGCACTGACGTGTTTTTTCTTTTACCTTGCACTTTATGTAGCTGTGACTCAGTACGAACTTTCAGCTGCCTTGTAAGAAGGTACATAACGGGTCAGATAAAGCTTTGGAAATTGTCAAATAGAGTAATGACCGCTCCACTAGATGTTGCTTATGTGAATGATCTTACATGTATACGTGTATTGGAATTTTCTAGATAAAACTATTATTGATAAAAAAAAAAAAAAAAGAAAGGCAGGACGTCGGTCGCCTGTCAGTCAGTAACCTAACTACAAACTACCTTAAGTGACTCACGTTTAAAGCTTACTGAGGAGAATATTCTCCATGATCGAAATTCTAGGAAGAGGCCTGTGGCAGAGGTTCGCTTCCCTCAAAGTTCCGAGTGATACTCTGGCTGCCAGGCCTGTGGCAGAGGCCTTTCCAGGTACGCTAAACTCCTTCTTCTAATACATCTTTACCTTCACTGTACGTTTTACCATTCACCATTTACCATGTTGGGTAAATAAAAGCACAAGATAAAAGACACCTGCTGTTTGGACAATCCATCATTACTGCTCAACTGGATGAGTTCTACATAACAGCTTCAACTCTTCTGGGGAGTGTGTCTATGGAGATATTTGCCCATTCTTCCAGATGTGCTTTGTAAGGTCAGATACTGATGTGGACAAGAAGGCCTGGTTTGCAGTCTCCGCTCGAATTCATCCCAAAGGTGTTCTATTGGGTTAAGTTAAGATCCTCCACCACAAATTCGCTCATCCATGTCTTTATGGACCTTGCTTTGTGCACTGGTGCACAGTCATGCTGGAACAGGAAGGGGCCACCCCCAAAAAGTTTCTACATAGTTGGGAGCATGAAATTGTCCAAAATGTCTTGGTATGCTGACGCCTTAAGAGTTCCTTTCACTGGAGCTAAGGGGCCAAGCCCAACCTCTGAAAAACAACCCCAAACCATAATCCCCCCTCCACCAAATTATTGAGTGAGTTTGAAGTGGGGTAACTTGACTGGCCTGCACAGAATCCTGACCTCAACCCGATAGAACACTTTTGGGATGAATTAGAGCGGAGACCACGAGCCAAGCTTTCTTGTCCAACATCAGTGCCTGACCTCAAAATTGCGTTTCTTGAAGAATGGTCAAACATTCCCATAGACACACTCCTAAACCTTGTGGACAGCCTTCCCAGAATGGTTGAATCTGTTATAGCTGCAAAGGGTGGGCCACCTCAATATTGAACCCTACGGACTAAGAATGGGATGCCATTAAAGTTCATGTGCGTTTAAATGCAGGCTTCCCCAATACTTTTGATAAAACACTGTGGGCCAGATTCTCCAATATTTTCGGCGGCGTAGCGTAAGCCAGTTACACTACGCCGCCGCTGCGTACTGGAGCAAGTGCTTTATTCTCTAAGCACTTGCTCCGTAGGTTTCGCTTACGTCGCGTAAATTGCGCAGCGTAAACCCGCGCAATTCAAATGGGGCGGCTTGTATTTAAATTAAGCGCGCCCCCGCGTCGAACGAACTGCGCATGCGCCGGCCGGGGAAAAAGCCCAGTGCGCATGCTCCAAAGGACGTCACATTTTCTCAATGTAAACGACGTAATCGCAGCGTACGCCAGCCCCATTGAGAATCGACGTACGCAAACGACGTAAACGACGCACAACACGACGCGGTCCCGAGGCCATACTTAACATGGCATCCGACGGGACACGACGGCATCCGACGGGACCTCGTAAGGTTACTCCACATAGAAGCTGGGGTAACCTTACGCGAACGAAAACGACGTACGCGACGACGGGGCGGCGTAAAAGCGATCGAGAATCGGCGTACTACTTCATTTGCATATGCAAATGAAAAAACAACGTAAAGGCCACCTAGTGGCCGGAGTTGTCATTACATCTACGATCCGAAAGTGTAATTGTATTACACTTGTCGGATGTAGAAGCGTATCTATGCAAAAGTGATGCTCAGCATCACTCGCATAGATACGAGTCAAAAAAAAAGGCGATACGACGGGGTATCTGAGATACTCCGTCGTAACGCCTCTGAGAATCTGGCCCTGTGTGTTTGTGTTTGTGTATGTATATATATATATATATATATATATATATATATATATATATATATATATATACATACAGTATCTCACAAAAGTGAGTACACCCCTCACATTTTTGTAAATATTTTATTATATCTTTTCATGTGACAACACTGAAGAAATGACACTTTGCTACAATGTGAAGTACTAAGTGTACTGCTTGTATAACAGTGTACATTTGTTGTCCCCTCAAAATAACTCAACACACAGCCATTATTGTCTAAACGGCTGTCAACAGAAGTAAGTACACCCCTAAGTGAAAATTTCCAAAAGTGACAATATTGTGTGTGGCTGCCATGATTTTCCAGCACTGCCTTAACCCTCTTGGGCATGAGTTCACCAGATCTTCACAGGTTTCCACTGGAGTCCTCTTCCACTCCTTCATGACGACATCACAGAGCTGGTGGATGTTAGAGACCTTGTGCTCCTCCACCTTCTGTTTGAGGATGCCCTACAGATGCTCAATAGGGTTTAGGTCTGGAGACATGCTTGGCCAGTCCATCACCTTAACCCTCAGCTTCTTTAGCAAGGCAGTGGTCGTCTTGAAGGTGTATTTTGGGGTCGTTATCATGTTAGAATACTGCCCTGCGGCCCAGTCTCCGAAGGGAGGGAATCATTCTCTGCTTCAGTATGTGACAGTACATGGGAGTAGGGATACATGCGCTGAAGCTATACCCCGTATGACCCACTCGATTGGTTGGAGGGGACTGTCTTGGTACTGGTAAAATAACAATAGGCAAAGTAGTATAAAAAGTTTATTTAAATATAAAATTGCAAAACAATTGTACAATTCCAGGATTGGTCGAAGTCTACTAGTTTCGCGGGGTTTCCGCTTCATCAGGACAGCCAATCTATACAAAAAATGATGCAATAGAAACATGTAACATACATCAGCAATGCACTAAGCGATAAAATAATTAGTAATATATATAGACTTACCCAATGAATCAATTGTTAATGTGCGGAACCAGGCAACCAAGAGGGGGTTTTCCCCGGCGGCGGACAGGGGGACAATAAGCCATGGAGTTCTAAGTGTAAACAGAGATAAGTGTGTGGTACTAGCAGTGTGTATAAATATATGATGTATACCATATAACAGATACACTTGACTCTGAAGCATCATGTCATGGCAGGGTGAGGGAGGGGGGAGGAAGAGAGAAGGGGACAAAGAGGAGTGGGGGAGGGAGGGGAAAAGAAAGGCAAGGAAGAAAAGAAGTGGAAAGAGAGCAAGGAAAGGGGGGGGAGAGGGGGAGGGGGAAAGGGGGGGCAAAGAGTGAAAGGGGAGGGGAAAGGAGAGGAGAGGGTAAAGGGGGGGGGAAGGAGAGAAGAGGGGAGGGGGGAGAAAGGAAAAGGGGGGGGGAGAGGGGGAGGATACAGGATGGCCAGGCGTAGTGTCAAGGAGGAGGGGGGGAAGTTTAAAAAGAGGTTAGTAAGCTTACCATGATATGGTTCTTAGGAGATGAAGCCAGGTCAAGATGGAGGATGATCTGGGTGGCGTGGGCAGATAAAAAGGGGACCGTGGAATGGAGCATAATTATGGGGAAGGACAGCGATGCATAACTGGGGGTGTCCAACAGTGCTGGTGAAACCAGCGATGTGTCATTAGACGGAGGTATCCGTATGTCTGACAATTGCAGGGTAATGCAAGGACTAAGGGTAAAGAACAATGCACCGGTAGGGACCCCAGAATGCTGCCAAAACATGTCCCGATCTGTAACCAACCCGTCCACCAGACCGCCAGGAAACAGGTCCACGCTGCTGAACAAAGGGCCGGAGGGTCCTTAATTGAGCTATCCCAACCCGGAAGTGCCGTAGACGCCGCGTGGTGGCCGCGTCATGACGTCACCGGGTCAGTCTCCCCGCACAACGCAAGTGCGAGAGCCGCACTGCTCTGCGTGTGCGATCAGTCTCAGCGAAGGGGCGGGGAGCCCCAAACTGAGGAAGAACAAGGGGGGGTGTGACTCAATTGAGGCACCCCCACCAGGGGAGACACAAGTCCGCCGCAAAGGGGAGTAGAGGTCGCCGGGACTGCACCAATTGACTCACGGGGTACTAGATTAGAAGGGAGATAGAATTCAGTAAACATAAAATAAAATACATAAAAGATAAATAATAATAAGTGGGGGAATAAATCCCACTAGGTTGATTGCTAGTAAATGGTGACATAGAATACCGTTACCTCACTAATGACTGCAAAACAAACAGTAAGGAAAAGAAGGGCATATTGGTAAGGAATGAATTAAACCCATAGAGAGAACTCATGCCAATGATCAGGTGATCGTGAGATTAATGAGGTTGGGAGGATGAAAAGTGAAAGGAAGTAGGTGATGCTAAAGAGATAGGGAGATAGGTCAAAAAGGGGACCCCAAAATGGGTGTACCCCAAAGCACCAAAGTCCGCGCTCAGATAAAAGCATTAAAAAGGGAGGTGGAAAAGATAAAGAGGGGCTGTACTTAAGACAGCCAATGGGTGCAAGGAGGTAAAAGGTGACGAGGTAAAGGAATAGATATAAAAAATGTAAAGGGGTGCGTGACACGGACGTATGGTCTTAAATAGAGATGAATGTGAATGAAAGTGAATGAACCCAGTGTTGGGGCAAGAAAGTGCTGATACATAATTACACTGTGCCCAAAAGTTGAAAGAAAAGGAACATAAGAGTAAATTAGAGTAGAGTAGATAAGTAGTATATAAGTAGATATATAGCCCTAGAGGTATACCCCTATATGATATAATCAATTGTTGGCCAAGCAGTAAAGCGTGGAGGAACCTAGCTTGATCTGCCATAGCAGGATTAAATGTGCGGATAACACATAATAATACCAATACGGCTGGGGGTATCCAGTCCGTATAGGCGTCAAAGACCCTAAATAGAGTTTAATGGGTCTCAGATTAATCAACCCTAAACGGGGAGTGGTTAATCTAATTGGGGTGTACCACATAAAGGGGCCATAATTATCACTATACATAAGTACATAAAATGAGAATGTAATAAGTTGTATGACATAGATACGGTCTAGCCAGTCAATGCCAAGACAGTCCATTATCCAGTCGGTCGTGAGGGAATATCAATGCTAGGGTCACCAAGCAATCAAGAGAGTAGTTAATAATGAGAAAAAAAGGGTACAAATTAGAGGCACTCAGGGAGAGAGAGAAACGGGTGTGTTGTCCACCCAATAATTATGACAAAAGGGCGAGTATAGCCTCATTTAAGGGGAGTAGTAAAATTAAAATGTACCATCATCCCAGTTACAGTAGAAAAAGGAGAGAGTGGGAGTAGGGATACAGTTGCTGAAGCTATACCCCGTATGACCCACTCGATTGGTTGGAGGGGACTGTCTTGGTACTGGTAAAATAACAATAGGCAAAGTAGTATAAAAAGTTTATTTAAATATAAAATTGCAAAACAATTGTACAATTCCAGGATTGGTCGAAGTCTACTAGTTTTGCGGGGTTTCCGCTTCATCAGGACAGACAATCTATACAAAAAATGATGCAATAGAAACATGTAACATACATCAGCAATGCACTAAGCGATAAAATAATTAGTAATATATATAGACTTACCCAATGAATCAATTGTTAATGTGCGGAATAGGCATGTGCATTTCGTTTCGTTCCGAATCGAAATTCGGACGAATTTTCCATTATTCGGACATTTGGATGCATACGAATTCCCGAATTGCTATATTAGCGAAATATTTCGACCGTTTTCGGTAATTCGTTCGTTTTCGACCGAATTTCGAAAAAAATGGTCGAAATCGAAAATATTTCAACCAGATTAGAAGTCTCTTTTCGAATAGAATTTTTTTCGAATTAAATTCGAAAATAATTTTTTTTTTCGAATTCCGAATCGAATACCCGCGGACTAAATTCGATCGGAATTCGAAAAAAAAAAAAAAAAAATATTTTCGGATTTAATTCGAAAAAAATTCTATTCGAAAAGAGACTATTTGTTTTCTAATCTGGTTGAAATATTTTCGATTTCGACCGTTTTTTTTCGAAATTCGGTCGAAAACGAACGAATTCGAAAAACGGGCGAAATATTTTCGAGTTCGACCGGATTTTTCGAAATTCGGTCGAAAACGAACGAATTATGATAACGAATTCAACACATGTAACGAACCTAACTTAACTAAATGTATTAAATGACTAATTGAAACGAAACAAAACAAAACAAATTTTTCACTTTTGCACATGCCTAGTGCGGAACCAGGCAACCAAGAGGGGGTTTTCCCCGGCGGCGGACAGGGGGACAATAAGCCGTGGAGTTCTAAGTGTAAACAGAGATAAGTGTGTGGTACTAGCAGTGTGTATAAATATATGATGTATACCATATAACAGATACACTTGACTCTGAAGCATCATGTCATGGCAGGGTGAGGGAGGGGGGAGGAAGAGAGAAGGGGACAAAGAGGAGTGGGGGAGGGAGGGGAAAAGAAAGGCAAGGAAGAAAAGAAGTGGAAAGAGAGCAAGGAAAGGGGGGGAGAGGGGGAGGGGGAAAGGGGGGGCAAAGAGTGAAAGGGGAGGGGAAAGGAGAGGAGAGGGAAAAGGGGGGGGGGAAGGAGAGAAGAGGGGAGGGGGGAGAAAGGAAAAGGGGGGGGAGAGGGGGAGGATACAGGATGGCCAGGCGTAGTGTCAAGGAGGAGGGGGGAAGTTTAAAAAGAGGTTAGTAAGCTTACCATGATATGGTTCTTAGGAGATGAAGCCAGGTCAAGATGGAGGATGATCTGGGTGGCGTGGGCAGATAAAAAGGGGACCGTGGAATGGAGCATAATTATAGGGAAGGACAGCGATGCATAACTGGGGGTGTCCAACAGTGCTGGTGAAACCAGCGATGTGTCATTAGACGGAGGTATCCGTATGTCTGACAATTGCAGGGTAATGCAAGGACTAAGGGTAAAGAACAATGCACCGGTAGGGACCCCAGAATGCTGCCAAAACATGTCCCGATCTGTAACCAACCCGTCCACCAGACCGCCAGGAAACAGGTCCACGCTGCTGAACAAAGGGCCGGAGGGTCCTTAATTGAGCTATCCCAACCCGGAAGTGCCGTAGACGCCGCGGGGTGGCCGCGTCATGACGTCACCGGGTCAGTCTCCCCGCACAACGCAAGTGCGAGAGCCGCACTGCTCTGCGTGTGCGATCAGTCTCAGCGAAGGGGCGGGGAGCCCCAAACCGAGGAAGAACAAGGGGGGGTGTGACTCAATTGAGGCACCCCCACCAGGGGAGACACAAGTCCGCCGCAAAGGGGAGTAGAGGTCGCCGGGACTGCACCAATTGACTCACGGGGTACTAGATTAGAAGGGAGATAGAATTCAGTAAACATAAAATAAAATACATAAAAGATAAATAATAATAAGTGGGGGAATAAATCCCACTAGGTTGATTGCTAGTAAATGGTGACATAGAATACCGTTACCTCACTAATGACTGCAAAACAAACAGTAAGGAAAAGAAGGGCATATTGGTAAGGAATGAATTAAACCCATAGAGAGAACTCATGCCAATGATCAGGTGATCGTGAGATTAATGAGGTAACCCCCTCTTGGTTGCCTGGTTCCGCACATAACAATTGATTCATTGGGTAAGTCTATATATATTACTAATTATTTTATCGCTTAGTGCATTGCTGATGTATGTTACATGTTTCTATTGCATCATTTTTTGTATAGATTGGCTTTTGTATAGATTTACTACTCCCCTTAAATGAGGCTATACTCGCCCTTTTGTCATGTGACAGTACATGTTGGCATTCATGGTTCCCTCAATAAATTGTAGCTCCCCAGTTCCAGCAGCACTCATGCAGCCCCAGTCCATGACACTCCCACTACCATGCTTGATTCTCAGCAAGACATACTTGTCTTTGTACACCTCACCTGGTTGCTGCCACACACACTTGACACCATCTGAGCTAAATAAGTTTATCTTGGTCTCATCAGACCACAGTTCCAGTAATCCATATCCTTAGTCTGCTTGTCTTCACCAAACTGTATGTAGGCTTTCTTGTGCATCATCTTTAGAAGAGGCTTTCTTCTGGGATGACAGCCATGCAGACCAATTTGATGCAGTATGCAGCGTATTGTCTGAGAACTGACAGGCTGACCCCCCACTTCTTTACCCTCTGCAGCAATGCTGGCAGCACTCATACGTCTATTTCCCAAAGACAACCTCTGCATAAGACGCTGAGCACGTGCACTAAACTTCTTTGGTCGACCATGACCAGGCCTGTTCTAAACAGAACCTGTACTGTTTAACCGCTGTATGGACTTGGCCACTGTGCTGCAGCTCAGTTTCCCGGTCTTGGCAATCTTCGTATAGCCTAGGCCATGTTTATGTAGAGCAGCCATTCTTTTTTTTTAGATACTCGGAGAGTTATTTGCCATGAGGTGCCATGTTGAACTTCCAGTGACCAGTATGAGAGAGTGAGAGAGATAACACCAAATTTAACACACCTGCTCCACATTCACACCTGAGACCTTGTAACACTAACAAGTCACATGACACCGGGGAGAGAAAATGGCTAATTGAATCAGGCCTCCATGGTAGAATATCTGCTAGGAAACCACTGCTAAAGTAAGGCAACAAGCAGAAGAGACGTGTTTGGGCTAAAGAACACAAAGAATGGACATTAGACCAGTGGAAAGCTGTGCTTTGGTCTGATGAGTCCAAATTTGAGATCTTTGGTTCCAACCACCGTGTCTTTGTGTGACGCAGAAAAGGTGAATGGATGGACTTTACATGCCTGGTTCTCACCGTGAAGCATGGAGGAGGAGGTGTGATGGTGTGGGGGTGCTTTGCTGGTGACACTGTTGGGGATTTATTCAAAATTGAAGGCATACTGAACCAGCATGGCTACCACAGCATCTTGCAGCGGCATGCTATTCCATCCGGATTGCGTTTAGTTGGACCATCATTTATTTTTTAATAGGACAATGACCCCAGACACACCTCCAGGCTGTGTAAGGGCTATGTGACCAAGAAGGAGAGTGATGGGGTGCTGCGCCAGATGACCTGGCCTTCACAGTCACCGGACCTGAACCCAATCGAGATGGTTTGGGGTGAGCTGGACCGCAGAGTGAAGGCAAAAGGGCCAACAAGTGCTAAGCATCTCTGGGAACTCCTTCAAGACTGTTGGAAGACCATTTCAGGTGACTACCTCTTGAAGCTCATCAAGAGAATGCCAAGAGTGTGCAAAGCAGTAATCAAAGCAAAAGGTGGCTACTTTGAAGAACCTAGAATATGACATATTTTCAGTTGTTTCACACTTTTTTGTTATGTATATAATTCCACATGTGTTAATTCATAGTTTTGATGCCTTCAGTGTGAATCTACAATTTTCATAGTCATGAAAATAAAGAAGAAAAACAGAAAACTGCGCTAAAAAAAACTAGGAGGCAGCGGCAATCGTGTGAAAACACAAAATACAATACAGTTTGGCAAAGCCACGCTCATGAAACAAATGAGTTAAAATGAGGAATGCTAGGCAACAGTCCTCTGTAAATAGATATTCTCATACAAATTAGTATGCAACACGGAGCATCCCCCATAGGGTAAGGGCCAAACCTGGCCTCGTAGAATGATGACACAAAAGCTCCCCTGTAAAATGAATGGTTAACATAATAATATTACATAAAATTAATTGAATTAATTAAAACAATCGCCGGCAGACAGATCGGAGCCCTTCCTCCGTGCGCAGTGACGTCACCACGCACGGAGGAAGGGCTCCGATCTGTCTGCCGGCCGGCGATTGTTTATATATGCTTTTGAAATCCTGTTATATTGTGAGTATTATTTTGTTTTAATAAATCCTCCTGGTTTAAACGGAATCACACTATTGGTCCATCCTTCTCTCTCCACTATATGGTTGATGTCCGTGAGTACCGCCAGCTTTGATACCTGCTGGAAGCCGTGTCCAAGAACCATCTAGGAGTTTAAAGGCCGCGGCTGGGTTATAGCCAATCGCTACATTGAGCTTGCCCTCTGGTAAGCGGCCCCCCCCTTATTTTGGTGAAGGGATCACTTGATGCTGTCAGCTCGTCACTGTGGTGGTGTTTAACTATTAGGATCCTACCTGAATTTTTGCTGTTTTATTTTCTGGGACTGGTTTCAATTAAACTTTACACAGCAAGTTGCAAGGACTGCACGAACATCTGTGCTATTGCCCTAGGAGAATATTCTGGGGTGCACATCATTCTACGTTTGCTTCAGTTTAGGACAATTATTTTAATTAATTCAATTAATTTTATGTAATATTATTATGTTAACCATTCATTTTACAGGGGAGCTTTTGTGTCATCATTCTACGAGGCCAGGTTTGGCCCTTACCCTATGGGGGATGCTCCGTGTTGCATACTAATTTGTATGAGATTATCTATTTACAGAGGACTGTTGCCTAGCATTCCTCATTTTAACTCATTTGTTTCATGAGCGCGGCTTTGCCAAACTGTAATGAAAATAAAGAAAACTCTTGGAATGAGAAGGTGTGTCCAAACTTTTGGTCTGTACTGTATATACATACACACACACACAGAGTAAAACATTGGTTTGAGAGTATATTGATTTGAGAGTGTTTTCCAAACCAGCAACATTTAAAAAAAATTGGACTTGATATATAAGTGATGTCTTGATATACAAGTAGCGTAATGTCACATCTGAGTATAAAATAGAAGAGAGGAGCCTCTAAGTGTAGCAATATGGTTACATTTAATGAAGGTACAACATTTATCAACATATTGCTACACTTAGAGGCACCTCTCTTCTCTTTTATACTCTGTAGCTCCTGCTGGATTTTGCTCCTAATCCCCTTGTGGAGGCTTCCATTTGTAGATGGACAGTTTATGGTTACACAACCTATCACATTGCTATAATCTTTTTATATGGACTATAAACTGAAGGATTTTTTTGAATAATTGGTTGTGGAAGGAATTAGTCGAGTTTCCATCATAGGTGTGTGCAGCCCATTGCATTAGGGTGTGCACCCCGAAGATCAAACACATAGTACTGATCACTCACGATGAAAGGGAAGGGGCCGGTAAGCTACATATTTACCGGCCCCTTCCCCCACTCATCCTAAAACATCCCCGCAGCAACAGCTGGAGGGAGAGGAAAGTAGGGAAGCCGGAATTGCTGTGGGGGGAAGGAGGGGGGAACCAGGGCAGTAGGGGGAATCTGTGCTGTACAGGGTGATTAGCGTGTGCCTGGGCACACATGGCACACCCTGTGTGCAAGCCTAAGGTTTCCATTGAGTTTCCATTATGGGGAAATTCCCTTTGATATGCAAGTGCTTTGAATTACAAGCATGTTTCTGGAAGTATGCTCACAATCCAAGGTCTTACTGTATATATAAATATCTATAAATATCTTAGGGTGTGCACCCCAAAGCTCAAACATGTGTGTGCATGTATGCCTAATATATACACACACACTCTTATAAATAAAGGTAAAAAACATTTTAAAATGTGTTAAAAGATGGGCAGTGTTAGTAGGGCAATGATCACAAGTCAGTAGAACATAGGTTGGTTCAATATATATATATATATATATATACATACATACACACACAGTAAAACCTTGAAGTGCTATGCTTATGGTGTTTTTTAATAAAAACGTGAAGGTGCCTAAGGTAATGCACTACGTTTGCACCCTACGTTTTTTTTTCTGTATATGATTTTTAGTGATTCCGATTTGCAATGACTTTGCAGACATGTGTACTATATTGATGGCCCCTCCCGGGTTTGGGTGGGGATTGGCCTGTATTGATGTGTCTTTACTCGGCTGATGGTGACAGGCAAGGCTGAGATGAAGATCCGGCCAGCCGGTGGCGCTGTTTCGTGTGTTCGTACTGCAGCCTCGCCTCGCCTCGCCTGCATCCGGAGGGTCTTAGCTTTGTGAGAAAACAACAGCGCTCATTGTCGCCAGCCAGAGCCGGGGACATTGCAGTGAGACTAAGCGGGGGGCCACAGCCGGAGCGGAGGGAGACACAAAGCCGCCCCCCCGCCCTGAGGCTCTCCCCCGGCCTGCCGGCAGCACAGCATTAAGGTGCCTGTCGGAGCTGTCCATAGCGGCGGTGGTGCTGAAAGCTCGTCGTCTTGGGCGGAGGCCGGGGGGGTGGGGGGAGAGGACACATAGAGAGCTGGCGGGTCAGTATACACCGCCCTCAGACCTGTCACCTGCAAGAACGGAGCCCAACAAGGTGGGCACCCCTGAGCAATCAGGGGACGGATCCCCGAAGACCGTGAAGGTGAAAGGGAAAAGCCCGCCCCCTAAGGGGGGAGATGGGGCGCAGTCCTCTCCTCAGGTGGGGAAGAGCCCCAAAAAACAAAGCGGGGCTTACTGGAAGGAGGGATGTCTGCAGTCCGAGCTCATGCAGTTCCATCTAAAGAAAGGCCTAGCAGCTGCAGGAGCCAACAAAGAGCCGGACAATGGGCAGCCTGCCGAGATGGAGGGGTGGAAGGCGGCCAGTGGATTCAGCGAGCTCCAGGATGAGGTGGAGAGACTGAAGGAGGAGAATGAGAGTCTGAAGGTGAGGGAGCTGTCTATGGCTGAGGGAGCTGTCTATGGCTGAGGGAGCTGTCTATGGCTGAGGGAGCTGTCTATGGCTGAGGGAGCTGTCTATGGCTAAAGGAGCTGTCTATGGCTGAGGGAGCTGTCTATGGCTAAAGGAGCTGTCTATGGCTGAGGGAGCTGTCTATGGCTGAGGGAGCTGTCTATGGCTAAAGGAGCTGTCTATGGCTGAGGGAGCTGTCTATGGCTGAGGGAGCTGTCTATGGCTAAAGGAGCTGTCTATGGCTGAGGGAGCTGTCTATGGCTGAGGGAGCTGTCTATGGCTAAAGGAGCTGTCTATGGCTGAGGGAGCTGTCTATGGCTGAGGGAGCTGTCTATGGCTGAGGGAGCTGTCTATGGCTAAGGGAGCTGTCTATGGCTAAGGGAGCTGTCTATGGCTGAGGGAGCTGTCTATGGCTGAGGGAGCTGTCTATGGCTGAGGGAGCTGTCTATGGCTGAGGGAGCTGTCTATGGCTGAGGGAGCTGTCTATGGCTGAGGGAGCTGTCTATGGCTAAGGGAGCTGTCTATGGCTAAGGGAGCTGTCTATGGCTGAGGGAGCTGTCTATGGCTGAGGGAGCTGTCTATGGCTAAAGGAGCTGTCTATGGCTAAAGGAGCTGTCTATGGCTGAGGGAGCTGTCTATGGCTGAGGGAGCTGTCTATGGCTAAGGGAGCTGTCTATGGCTTAGGGAGCTGTCTATGGCTAAAGGAGCTGTCTATGGCTGAGGGAGCTGTCTATGGCTAAAGGAGCTGTCTATGGCTGCGGGAGCTGTCTATGGCTGCCATTGTCTGTACATGTGGTGATGTCATGGGGGAAGCCAGGCCTGGCTGTCTGTCAGCTGCTAGACATACACTTGGCTCTTATGTCTGCTGCATTCATCTCACTGCAGTGTCTGATCTTCTCCAGTGCTGCACATCTGCATCACTCAGCACATAATACTAGCTTATTTATTTCTCTCTCTCTCTCTCCATCACATCATACCGGTACTTATATAATATATGCCAATGTCACTCATTTCTTTCTCATTCCTTGTCCAACCCCTTTAACTCCTTCATGTTCCTGCGCTTAGAATGAAATCGACGAGATGAGGACGGAGATGGACGAGATGAGGGATACCTTCTTTGAAGAGGATGCTTGTCAGCTGCAGGAAATGCGCCACGATCTGGAGAGGGCCAATAAGAACTGCAGGATCCTGCAGTACCGCCTCCGGAAGGCTGAGCGCAAGAAGCTCCGCTATGCCCAGACCGGGGAGATCGACGGGGAGCTTTTACGGAGCTTGGAGCAGGACTTAAAGGTGAGCTTGTCTGTAGTAAATCTTGTTAAAGTGGGACCGGACCCATTGATTTTCCTGTTGCCTAAAATAATCTTTAAAGGAGAAGTCCAGCTTGAGCTTGTTTGGCTGGGCTTCTTCTATGGGTCACAGGAGTGCAATTCATTTGCACTCCTATGACCCATTTAGCAGAGAGCAAACTGAAGTCTGCTCTCTGCTGACGTCACACAGATCAGTCCATGCACAGCGACATCCTAACTCTGGGAGTTTGGATCCACCAGGTGCCTGGACTGATGGCCATCTCATCCTCTCAGCGAGCCTGCTGAGACGGCTGCTCCAGTGAGCATGGAGGAGCAGAGAGGAGAGCTGCTAATTGATAGGCAGCAGCTCTCTGCTCAGGGAGCCGAGAGAACTGAGCCATCGGCAGTGTTTAGTGGCTCAGTTCTCAGTGCAGAGGCAGCAGGGGACAGATGCAGCATTCATTTAGGCAAGTATGATTATGGTAAAAAAAAAAATTCTCATACTGCTCTTTTAAGGTGTGCCTGAAATGATTACTATTAGGGCCCTTTCACACAGGCTTTCCGATCAGGTCCGCCTGTCATTTTTTCAGGCAGACCTGATCGAACACTCCATTCAGCCCCATTGAGCAGCAGATGTCCGCTGACACCCACTGCTATCTAATCTGATCCTGTCTGCAAAATCCAGATGGATGGTGACCCTATTTTCCATCCGTCTATTTTCATCCAATCTGATTTAGGTAGTACGTTTTCATCCGACTCCCCATAGAGTAGAGCAGGGCTCTGACAGGTCTGTCTCTGCGCAGTAGGGTTGTCCCGATACCGATACCAGTATCAGTATCGGGACCGATACCGAGTATTTGCGGGAGTACTTGTACTCCCACAAATACCCCCGACACCAGAATAGAATACTTTTTCCGCCCTGCCCCCCCCCCCCCCTGCCGCGGCATGGTTAAACATTGTGCGGGAACATCACAGTTTTCATTTGAATAGTTGTAGTGTTCCCGCCCGTATAGACACTCCCCCTTGCTCGGGATTGGATGGGTGATCGTGATCTGTCCAATCCCGAGCAAGGGGGAGTGTCTATACGGGCGGGAACACTACAGCTATTCAAATGAATGCTGTGATGTTCCCGAGCGGCGGTGGCGGCGGCGGTGGCTAGGTAGGGTGGACATGGCTGCATATATGGGTGATTTGGCTGCATATGTGGGAGACATGGCTGCATTTGTGGGGGACATGGCTGCATATGTGGGAGACATGGCTGCATTTGTGGGGGACATGGCTGCATTTGTGGGGGACATGGCTTCATTTGTGGGGGACATGACTGCATATATGGGTGATTTGGCTGCATATGTGGGAGACATGGCTGCATTTGTGGGGGACATGGCTGCATATGTTTTGGGACATGGCTGCATATGTTTGGGGACATGGCTGCATTTGTGGGGGACATGGCTGCATTTGTGGGGGACATGGCTGCATATGTATGGGGACATGGCTGCATATGTGGGGGACATGGCTGCATTTGTGGGGGACATGGCTGCATTTGTGGGGGACATGGCTGCATTTGGGGACACAATAAAAAAAAGTATCGGTATTCGGTATCAGGGACTACTTGAAAAAAAGTATCGGTACTTGTACTCGGTCCTAAAAAAGTGGTATCGGGACAACCCTACTGCGCAGTGATCTTCATCTGCCTGCTCAGAGGGGATCAGCAGATAGATCCTCCGCTGAGCAAATCGTAGTCTGCCGGGCGGACCGCTGGTTTGAAAGAGCCCTTAGGCTCTGTTCACACTAGATGGGATGCAAATTCACAGCAAATCCACACTGCATCAAAATCGTAACCTGTTCATGCGAGTTGATTGCAGAGTGTATGTTAAGTTAAATACACTGCGCAATCAGTGTGGAAAACGCAATGTGACTTGAAGAATCGTATCGCATGGGGATCCAGACAAAAAAGGGTCCTGCACGAGTTGGGTGCAAAGGTGGTGCAATTTGAGCCATACAATCAATGGCTCAAATCGCACCCTATCAGTGTAAACCTGGCCTAAGGGCTCATTTACACTTGCTTCAATTTTAACACACATTTAACGACTACTGCTTCAGCATTATTTTTTTATGTGTTTTTGGTGCTTTGGTGATGCTTTTTTGAAGTTTTAAAGTGTTACTAAACCCAGGAGTAGATATAAACTGCTAAATACCTTTTCTCATCAGCAGTATATAGCAGTCTTGTTACTTCTATTGGTGTCTGGCCAAGCACTGGTTACAGCTTGTAACTTTTCATTCTTCTTTGACTGTCCTATGATAACAAGCATGCTTTACTGCATATACAGACTGATTTTACTGTTGTGGGTTTGGTAACACTTTAATGAAGCTGGGCAAATGCCCTGTGTGTGTGTTGTTTGTCAATTTGTTTTTAGGGACCCAGTAGAACTCCAGCTCAGTAGTGCCCCCACTCAGCAGATCCCCAACTCATTGGTAGCCTTGTTCAACAGATCCCCTGCTCAGTAGTATCCCCAGCTCTGCGCATGCTCTACTCAGTAGTACCCCCAACTCTGCTGATGTCCCACTCAGTATTACCCCAGCTCTGCTGATGTCTCAGTCAGTAGTACTCCCAGCTCTGCTGATGCCCCACTCAGTAGTACCCCCAGCTTTGCTGATGCCCTGCTCATTAGTAATTTTAAACCAGGGCCGTGGATAATTGGGGTACCACTGGTCCTCCTTTACAGGGCCCAGGCAACTGGGTGAATTGGATGTGGGCAGTAGGGTTGTCCCGATACCGATACTAGAATCGGTATCGGGACCGATGCCGAGTATTTGCGGGAGTACTTGTACTCCCGCAAATACCACCGATACTAAAATAGAATACTTGTCCCCCATATTGCAGCCATTGCCTGTCCCTCATACTTGTAGATATGATGCCGCCGCTGTTGCATATCGCCGTTAATCCCCCTGCATTATAGCGTAGCGTGCATTACAAGCTTTCGTTTTGAATACTTGTAATGCCTGCGCCGCCATGTATTGACACTCCCCTTCTCGGGATTGGACGGATCCGTTCAATCCCGAGTAAGGGGGAGTGTCTATGCACGAATCCGCGTATAGACACTCCCCCTTGCTCGGGATTGGACGGATCCCTCCAATCCCGAGAAGGGGAGTGTCAATACATGGCGGTGCGGGCATTACAAGTATTCAGAACGAAAGCTTGTAATGCGCGCTACGCTATAATGCAGGGGGATTAACGGCGGTATGCGGCAGCGGCGAGGGCATCATATCTACAGGTATGGGGGACAGGACATGGCTGCAATATGGGGGACATACATGGCTGCAATATGGGGGACATGACATGGCTGCATATGTGGGGGACATACATGGCTGCAATATGTGGGGGACATACATGGCTGCAATATGTGGGGGACATACATGGCTGCAATATGTGGGGGACATACATGGCTGCAATGTGGGGGACATACATGGCTGCAATATGTGGGGGACATACATGGCTGCAATGTGGGGGACATACATGGCTGCATATGTGGGGGACATACATGGCTGCAATATGGGGGACATACATGGCTGCAATATGTGGGGGACATACATGGCTGCAATATGTGGGGGACATACATGGCTGCATATGTGGGTGACATACATGGCTGCAATATGTGGGGGACATACATGGCTGCATATGTGGGGGACATACATGGCTGCAATATGGAGGACATACATGGCTGCAATGTGGGGGACATACATGGCTGCATATGTGGGGGACATACATGGCTGCAATATGTGGGGGACATACATGGCTGCAATGTGGGGGACATACATGGCTGCAATATGTGGGGGACATACATGGCTGCAATATGTGGGGGGCATACATGGCTGCAATGTGGGGGACATACATGGCTGCAATATGTGGGGGACATACATGGCTGCAATATGTGGGGGACATACATGGCTGAAATATGGGGGACATGACATGGCTGCATATGTGGGGGACATACATGGCTGCAATATGTGGGGGACATACATGGCTGCAATATGTGGGGGACATACATGGCTGCAATATGTGGGGGACATACATGGCTGCAATGTGGGGGACATACATGGCTGCATATGTGGGGGACATACATGGCTGCAATGTGGGGGACATACATGGCTGCAATATGTGGGGGACATACATGGCTGCAATATGTGGGGGACATACATGGCTGCATATGTGGGTGACATACATGGCTGCAATATGTGGGGGACATACATGGCTGCAATATGGAGGACATACATGGCTGCAATGTGGGGGACATACATGGCTGCATATGTGGGGGACATACATGGCTGCAATATGTGGGGGACATACGTGGCTGCAATGTGGGGGACATACATGGCTGCAATATGTGGGGGACATACATGGCTGCAATATGTGGGGGGCATACATGGCTGCAATGTGGGGGACATACATGGCTGCAATATGTGGGGGACATACATGGCTGCAATATGTGGGGGACATACATGGCTGCAATGTGGGGGACATACATGGCTGCATATGTGGGGGACATACATGGCTGCAATATGTGGGGGACATACATGGCTGCAATATGTGGGGGACATACATGGCTGCAATATGTGGGGGACATACATGGCTGCAATATGTGGGGGACATGGCTGCATTTGGGGACATAAAAAAAGTATCGGTATTCGGTATCGGCGACTACTTGAAAAAAAGTATCGGTACTTGTACTCGGTCCTAAAAGAGAGGCATCGGGACAACCCTAGTGGGGAGGAAGGATGATCGCCACAGCGAGGGGGATTACTGTTACTGATGCCCTGTATGGCTCTTTCTGCAGCAGCTGAAAGCCGACTTCACGTCTGCCTCCCGCTGGCTTTCAGCTGCTGCAGAAAGAGCCATACAGGGGATCGCTTCTAGCAATTGTCCCCCCATCGCACCAATCAGCCACCCTGTGCACCATACATTTCCCCCTGGTGCCCAGGCTCCTATGTGTGCCTCCACCCCCGCAGTGCTGCCCGCTTCCCTCCTCTCTTTCACACCAGCAGCCCCAAGCACACAATAGGATCCTTCAGGATGGAGAGTGGGGAAAGGGTCCAGTAAATATGTCATATTTACCAGCCCCTTCTATTCCTGAATGAACATCAGTACTGATCACTCACTGTGTTAATTTATAACGGAAGCATAGTAAACTAGGTTTAATTGGGGGGAGTCTGTCAGGTTGGATGTATGGGGCCTTGTGGTTTCTAACAGCAGTCCTGCCCCCAGCTCTGCGGATCCACTACTCAGTAGTAATCCCCAGCTTTTCTAATCTTTTGGTTTGCTGATCCTCCCCTCTCTTTAGTCCCTGCTCATTGCATACTAGCACATTAGGTTAAAAATTACCTGAAGCCTTGTACACACGACCAGTTTTCCCGGCAGGAAAACTGCAGAGAATCCGAACGGGAAAATAGAGAACCCTGCTCTCTACTTTCTCATCGGGTTTCCCGGCAGAGTGTTTCCTGCCAAGAAAACCGGTTGTCTGTATGTTTACCTGTCCCAGGTAATCCCCGCGCATGCTCCATAAGAGTTTAACGCATGCACGGTAGCATACAAGTTTAGTGTGGGGGGGTAGCAAGATAGCGGGTGCCGGCTCGTCGTAGTCAATGACGTCACCACGTTCTTACCAATCAAAAGAACTGCGGTTCTTTTGAATGGCCTTCTGTATGTACAGCTTTGCAAGAAAAGCTTGCCAGGAATCCCATCAGGAAAACCGACGTTTTTTTTTCTGAAGGGATTCCCGGCCGTGTGTACAGGGCCTTAGAACGAAGCCCTTCCAGCACCGAGCTGTCACTGCTGACAGGGCTTCCATCTTCACCCGTCTTCCTTCTGGGTTTGTGTGACTGGCTGGAGCCGCGATAGCGCCACTCCCGCGCATGTGTGCAGGAGCCACCATTTACAGCACAGAACTGATGTTGTGAATGATGTCACTGGCTGCATATACAGTAACTATCTCCTAAATGGTGCACGCTTAGGAGATATTTACGGTACCTATAGGTAAGCCTTATTATAGGCTTACCCATAGGTAAAAGTCATGTTGGGAGTTTATCCCCACTTTAAGTGGTTTGTCTCATCCATGTAAACTGATCCATTCTGCTGGAGCGCTTGTGCTTTTTGAAAAACAACAGACTTGCTAGCTGGTTCATTTGAAAATAGAGGAAAGAAAGCCTAAAAAAGGAATACAACCATCACATCTAAGAATTGGTAAGCTGCAATATAATACATGTTTGTTTTGACTTTAATACTGCTTCAAGGCTTAGTTATTAGGAACTGTACTTGATTTCAGATAAAATGTTTGACTACATAGGTGGAAAATTTTACAATGTGGAGATAATCTATGAAAGTTGGAGGGAAGAAAAATGAAGGCGTTACAAGTAGCAGCAAATTAAATCTCTTCTTTCAGTATATTTAGTCCAAACCTGGGTGACAAACATCCTTTTTTGGTTTTATTTATCTTATATACATTTGTCTTCATATGGACCAGCACATAAAAGCACAGTTGCTTAGTGGTTAGTTGCAGCAATAGACTCCTCAGTTCAATTACTGGCCAGGATGCTACCTGCATGGAGTTTGCATCTTTTCTCCATGCTTACGTGGGTTTCCTTCCACACTCCAAAGACAGGCAGGTTCCTTTCTAAAATTGACCCTTCAATTATAATTTGTCGAGTGTACCCAAGATGGCTGCCTCCACAGCAGATTAAGCACGTTGAGTCATTTGTAAATTAAAATATTCTTGTATTGTAAAATTGGAGGTATTTAAAGTAATAATAAAGTGGTTGTAAACCCCAGTGGACTACTTCTACCTATAGGTAAGCCTAGAATAAGGCTTACCTATAGGTAGTGGAAATATCTCCTAAACGTGTGCCGTTTAGGAGATATTTCACTTGTAGTCAGCTGAAATTCTTCACTGCGCATGCGCGGGGAAGAAACAAAACTAAGTGTCGTTTCTTTCCCAGCCTGTGTCGTGAATTGTGGCTCCTGTGCGCATGCGTGGGAGTGACGTCACACGGCTCTGGCGAATCACAGCGCCAGAGTCCGTGTCCCAGGAGGAAGAGAAGACAGAAGATAGACGCTGCCTACTATGGGGACATCGTTGAATTATTTTGCAGGTGTGTGGCACATAATGGGCTAGTATGGGATGCATACTAGTCCATTATGCTTTTCATTTGCAGGCTGCAGCAGCAAGCTAAAAAGGAAGTAAAACCCATCAGGGTTTACTTCCTCTTTAAACTCTCAGTTTTTAAGCACTTTCCGCAGCTAATACTGCACAATAACTTACTCAGCTTCTTTTCTTTTAAACATTGTCTATGTTCCACTTTAATGTGATCGCTGTCCTAGGTTGCCTTGTATCTTTTATCTTGCAGTGTTCTATTGAACCCTTGCATGCTGGGACTCTAACTTTGTCTCCTCACATTGTGTGCATTAATAGAAACACACAGCTCTATAGTATAGTATGGCAAGGCACTCCCCTGCCCCCCTTCCCCCCTTTCCTTCTTCAAGCTAACAGACTGACTGGAGACTGCACTGTCCATTGTTGACTCTTACCTGTCAAGAGTGGAAGTTCAGGGTAGCAACATTAAAGCAGAGTCCCAGTCATTTGTGTGTTTATAAAAAGTCAGCAGCTAAAAATAGTGTAAACACACACTTACCTGTCCCAAGGTCCAGCGGTGCACTCACCCAAGCAGTTTTCTTCCTCTCTCCTCCCTCGGTGGCTCCGGCATCTCTACTATGACAGCTTGTGACAGCTTGGAGCTTCACAGCCGGGTGCCCACTGCACATGCGCGAGCAGCGATGCGCTCTGTGATTGGTCTTCTAGGACCTGTCCTGTGTCCCAGAAGACTTAATGAGGGAAGGGGAAGGAGAACTTCCACTTCCGATCACCTAAGGAGGCCAGATCGGAAGTGGCTCGGGTACCTGCTCCCCTCCTCCCCAAAAGCTCCTTTTCAACAACAGAAGCTAGGAAGGAGGCCTTAAAGCAGAAGTTACACTTTTAGGTGGACCTCTGCTTTAAAGCGAATAAAAATATATTAAAAGCCAGCAGCTACAATTACTGCAGCTGTTGACTTTTAATGAATGGACATTTACCTGTCCAGTGCGTCCACGATGTCGGCAGCAGAAGACGAACAATCGCTCGTCTCTCGCTAGTCTCTGCTGCCCCCCGCTGCCATTCTTGGTGAGGGAATCAGGAAGTGAAGCCCTGCGGCATCACTGCCCGGTTCCCTACTGCAAATGCTCAAATAGCGTGGCGCTTTCCCAGTGGTCCCCGCTGTCTCCTGGGACCAGTGTGTTTCCCAGAAGGCAGCGGGGGGCGGGAAATGGAGTGACTCCCATGGAAGTAATTCCTGGAAGTGGGATCAAATACCTGTATTATACAGGTATCTGCACCCCACTCCCCCTGAAAGGTGCCAAATGTGACACCGGAGGGGGGGAGGGTTCCGAAAAGCGGAAGTTAAATTTTTGGGTGGAACTCCGCTTTAAGGAAAAAGGAACCAGCAGCACTGAAAGTTGTAAACTGCCAGTGCTGGTGTGAAATAGTTTACTGAGAAAGTTTATTTGATTGTGCTCAATGTGATTAAAGTTAAAAAACAATATGGGTTTATTACTATTTTAAAGGAAACCAGCACTGGAAAAATATACCCCATTACCCCATTTCTGACTCCTGATTTTGGTAGTTCTCTACTTCCACGCTTATCTAGGTCTTCAAAACTCTAAAAAAACTAATTAGGACTGAGTATGCAGATCAGGAGTGTAACGGTCACCACCGTTTACGACCTTCCATCCAACCATGACAAGCTTATCCGACAGAGTGCGACAATCCTGCATACATGATCAATTATATTTCCCATAATCAAGACGAGACACAAGCTCTGTACTTGTTTCCAAATGAATAAACACTTTATTGGTTTCTTAGCTGGCTTATATATCTAGTACACCATGTTACAGTTAATCACAAGACAATGCAATCTCCACCCCCCTATTCACACACTATGGCTAATTCTCTAGCAGACATTTCGGCACCGATACTGTAGAGATCTATCACATTCCAAAATACAATTACACAATGCCTTGACCTCAATCCACATATCTAGACAGACGTACTGTCTCTAAAGGGTCTTGACACCTGGGCATCAATAGGCTTTAAACCGTGTTATCAGACAATTGAAAGGTCTAGCAGCAGACCTGAATTAACACCTTTATACACTGGACAATGTAATGTCTAGGAGTAGAAGCAATTAACACCTTTCAAAAGCATGTGTGCCCACATTGAATAGCCAACAACTTGTGATATCTTAAGACATCCTGCAAACATGAATTATTATTAATCTCCCATCTCATGTAATACATGAATTATGATTTTTATTAGCCACCCTACGCCTACAAGGGCACAGGGTGGACTTAGACCCTGGAGTTATTAGTGTCCCTGGCACAGGAGTATCTCTCATCCTTCCAAAGTCTCTGGTTGTCACGGTTCATTCCGTTACATCTCCCCCCTTTCGGTGGGAGATGGACACAGGAGGGAACTCCAAACGGGTTGACTCTGAAGTCAGTCAGTAGTTCCAGTCCTCCAATGCTGGTATCCATACCGTACCCTAAATAAATTGCTCCAAACTGAGCATTACTCACCCCGCCAACCTCTGCCTCTCTCAGAGAACACGCCTGCCGCTGGGGAGAGGCCTGGACTGGCCCTTCTCCCTGGAGTCCTTTCAGCCGCTGGAGAGATGGCAGGGTGGCTGGGCTCAGTCCATCATGCTGTTGAGGGTCTGGGCCAACTGCCCCCCCTTCCTGGGGTATACCAGTGGAGACTGAAGTCCCATCCACTGGTGCTAGGTGAAAACCCCCTGGTGCTTGCAAAGCAAAGCCGACATCCTCCTGTTTCAGTGCCGCACCATTTTCTGTGGTTGTGCCAGTGGAGACTGAAGTCCCATCCACTACCCCAGGAACCCCCTCTTCTGTTAGTTGGGAGCAGAGGCCCGGGGCACTCTGCTCTGTTGCCAGCTCTTCCACTGGGTTGCTGTGAGTGGAGACCACAGTCCCATCCACTACCACAGGTTCCCCCTCTTCCGTTAGTGGAGAGCAGAGGTCCGTGACCCTCTGTTCTGTTGCCAGCTCTTCCTCTGGGTTGCTGTGAGTGGAGACCACAGTCCCATACACTACCACAGGGTCCCCCTCTTCTGTTAGTGGAGAGCAGAGGTCCGTGACCCTCTGTTCTGTTGCCAGCTCTTCCGCTGGGTTGCTGTGAGTGGCGACCACAGTCCCATCCACTACCACAGGGTCCCCCTCTTCTGTTAGTGAGGAGCAGAGGCCCATGACACTCTGCTCTGTGGCCAGCTCTTCAGTTGGTGCTGCTGTGACTTCTGCTGCTGCAGAACCTCTTTGCAGTAGCAAATATGCCGCTATAACTCGGTCCCTGATCTCTGGTGAAGGGTTAGGACCATAATGTGCCAGTCTTATGTTAACAGCCCTATCAAAACTTGCTTCTTCAGGTGTCCTGTCTGTTACGCTGGGCCTTTTAGCTCTATCCATTTCGACAAGTTCTGCGATAATGTCCCTTTTCTTACGGTTGCTGGCCGGTCTGTCCCGGCTCTCCAGTAAGTCCATGAGGGAAGAGAGCGTCATCCGTTCATACACCGCCTCCATTGTCCTGTGCCCTTGTAGCCGTCCTTCTGGTGATGGAATCATCCCACTGCTGTGCCACCAATGTAACGGTCACCACCGTTTACGACCTTCCATCCACCCACGACAAGCTTATCCGACACAGTGCGACAATCCTGCATACACGATCCATTCCATTTCCTATAATCAAGACGAGACACAAGCTCTGTACTTGTTTCCAAATGAATGAACACTTTATTGGTTTCTTAGCTTGCTTATATATCTAGTACAGCATGTTACAGTTAATCACAAGACAATGCAATCTCCACCCCCCTATTCACACACTATGGCTAATTCTCTAGCAGACATTTCGGCACCGATACTGACGAGATCTATTACATTCCAAAATACAATTACACAATGCCTTGACCTCAATCCACATATCTAGACAGACGTACTGTCTCTAAAGGGTCTTGACACCTGGGCATCAATAGGCTTTAAACCGTGTTATCAGACAATTGAAAGGTCTAGCAGCAGACCTGAATTAACACCTTTATACACTGGATAATGTAATGTCTAGGAGTAGACGCAATTAACACCTTTCAAAAGCATGTGTGCCCACATTGAATAGCCAACAACTTGTGATATCTCAAGACATCCTGCAAACATGAATTATTATTAATGTCCCATCTCATGTAATACATGAATTATGATTTTTATTAGCCACCCTACGCCTACAAGGGCACAGGTTGGACTTAGACCCAGGAGTTATTAGTGTCTCTGGCACAGGAGTATCTCTCATCCTTCCAAAGTCTCTGGTTATCACGGTTCATTCCGTTACAAGGAGTTCTAAATTTCACCTGCTGCATGTCTCAAAGTGTGGAAGCCACAGGCAGCTAAACACCTATGGTGGCCTATGCATTTTCTCTTACAGGTTTACAATAAAGTACGGGCTTTCATTAAAGGATAAGTTCACCTTCTGGAGCATGTGACACATTCCACCCATATTTAGGATGTAATATGTCACATGGTTCAGTACATGTCCTCCTCCACCATGACAGTGGCTGGGGGATCCTCTCCCTGCACCCATTGTCACACTTTGTAAACAGTGCAGCACCCACACAGCTGTGTCATTCATTCACAGGAATCGGTGAAAGAGAGAATTATAAGACTTGTCTGCCATCATGACAGAAAGCTTGTAGTTCTCGTAGTTCATTCCTAAGTCCTGCAGCTTTTAAACTGACAGCCCATACATAGGTACAGGCTGAAAGCTGTGTGACTTGTCTACAAGAGCCTGACATTGCAGCTGTGTTCCACTGATTGTGGGTGCATTCCTTCGCAGACTCCTTTAGGAAAAAACAATACATTTTTCTTTTTTTTTTACCTGCAAAAAATATGTGCCTTTATTATTTTTTTTCCCAAAAGGTGATCTTCGCCTTTAAACTCCAAAGCATTTGGTGATGCAGGAAGAGATGTACAGTAAACAGTTCTGACACAAACCAATGCTTGTGTACACTTTAGGCAATGTTATGGTTGCTTTTCAAATTTTATTTGAAAGCACATTTTTTTTTTCTGTTAATAAATATATGTAATGCAATCATTCAAAGAACAAGGAGGTGTAGTTTTCATATAATGAAAACACATGTAATCTCTGCTACTTATAACAGTGTAATGTAGTTAAACATATTGAAGCTAAATTTGAGTCGTTATTGGTTAATGTGCTGCAGTGTTTTTGCAATGGGGTTGATTTACTAAAACTGGAGAGTGCAAAATCTGATAAAGCTGTGCATGGTAGCCAATCAGCTTTTAACTTTAGCTTGTTCAATTAAAGTGGATGTAAACCCGAACATTTTTATTTATTTTTGATGTCACAATGTGCAGTAAAGATTTCCTATCATCTGTGCCCAATCTTGCCACACAGAGTTAATCCAGCTCTGAGCAATACTCTTTTATTGTTCAGTGAAATAAAAATGGACTTACAGAGAAAAACCTTAGTCCGTTCCGCCCCCTTGTTGTGAGTGACAGGTTATTTACATATCTCATGCACTAGCCTCACTCCTTTTCTGAAGTCATGTGGTTACTTTTCTGGATTTTGACTGGATGTTAGTGATCATTGACAAGGGGAGTGTAGAGGAGGGCAGTGAGTCTACTGTAATCACGACTCCACCCACAGAGCTCCAGACAACAGATCAACCCACAGAATCTGCAGTTTTTCAGTTCTTATAACAGACAGAGGGGAGACATTTGACAGGTAAGGATACATGCAGGAGGCATCTATATGCTTATAGATCTGCACTATGGCAGTCGTTTAGAAAGGATGAGAGTGGGTTTACATCCACTTTAAGCTTTGACAAAAAAACTGAAAGCTGATTGGTTTCTATGCAAAACTGCACCAGATTTTGCACTCATCAGTTTTAGTAAATCACCCCCAATGTGTTATTTAATAAGCCCAGAACTGGCAATATGTTGAATAAAAGTACAGTATATTTATTTACAACTGTTTACAACTGCCTTTTAGGTAGCCAAGGATGTTTCGGTTAGACTTCACCATGAGCTGGAAAACGTGGAAGAAAAGCGCACTAAAACAGAGGAAGAGAATGAAAAGCTACGTCAGCAGCTCATTGAAGTTGATATAAATAAGCAAGCTCTGCAGAATGAGCTTGAAAAGCTCAAGGAGGTGAGTGCATCCTCTAATACACAGTACTAAAGTAGGTCTTTGAAGATGCAGTACTTTTATCAGCTTACCATATCATCTCATATTATATCTCATATTCTATTATATCATATTATTCATGGTCCTGAATAGTTAGAATTAACCTCCCTGGCGGTATGATTCTTTCTGATTTTATGTGCTGAAAGCGGTACCATTATTTGCAAGGAAATTTGGCGTTTTATACTGTAGGCCTGTAATTCTTAGGAATAACTCACTTAAATCTGACCAAACAAGAGTCTAATAGGCATCACGGGTATGACATTTTTTTAAAAACAAAATGATCAATTATAATATAATAAATAAGTATAACAAATAATAATATAATTATAATAAAAATTATTCAATAATGTAATCAACTCAAAATCACTGAAATTTGCTCAGTTGCAGAATTGTCGCTGTCATTACTTTTTTTTTTTTATGACGAATTTCCCCACAAATCGCTATCGCTCAATTCTGCAAGTGATTATTATTTATTATCGCTGTTTTCTAGCTGATCTAAAACCATTTTTGACATAAAGGGAAACTTTTGGTTGCTATGGACAATCTACAGTTTGCAGGCAGAAAGAACAGTTTTTATTATATAAAAGGACATGTAGGGCACAGGACAGACCACTAGGGACAAGGGGGGGGGTGTGTATTTTTTACATACAATATTGTAATCTATAAGATTACAGTATACTGTATGTAATGTGTTTGTTTAAGTTTTCCGCTGCCATGTGTCGTAAAGTCGCAGGGAACAGAGATCGACGGCACACAGAGGCACTGTGTGAATCGAGCGAGCACCCGCTCCCTCACACAGTGCGGATGCATCGCTGGATCCAGGGACAAGGTAAGTAAACACTGCCTGTGGATGCTGTGAGGCGAGCCCGAGTCTGACTCGGGGTTACCGATCGCAGCACAAAAATGTAACCCCGAGTCCGACTCGGGAATACTGCCAGGGGGGTTAAATCATGGATCTGGATTGAAGAATGGATCCGTCTGCACAGATATAAGAATTAGCTTAAATACCGGACAAGATTTCTTTGTATTCCATAAAATAGCATATTGTATTGTTTTAAAGCGGATCTCCACCCTAAAGTGAAGATCCGCTGATCGGAACCCTCCCCCCCTCCGGTGTCACATTTGACACCTTTCAGGGGGGAGGGGGGTGCAGATACCTGTCTAAAGACAGGTATCCGCACCCACTTCCGGCCCGCAGTCTCGGGCAAAAGACGGGCTTTTCCCGTTGCGTGCTGGGAACTCTCAGCTCCCAGCACACAGCGGGAGCCAATCGCGGGCGCAGCGCGACTCGCGCATGCGCCGTAGGGAACCGGGCAGTGAAGCCGGAGCGCTTCACTTTCTGGTTCCCTCGCCGTGGATGGAGGGGGGAGCAGCAGGGTGACGAGCGATCGCTCATCCTCTGCTGCGGACGCCGCTGGACTCCAGGACAGGTAAGTGTCCTAATATTAAAAGTCAGCAGCTGCAGTATTTGTTGCTGCTGGCTTTTAATATTTATTTATGGTGAACCATCCGCTTTAACGTGTTAAAAGAAGGCAGTGTTAGCATAATTTATTTTGTTCTTTGGTGCCATTCAACATTCCTTTCTAAAATATCAAATCAAATGGATATTATATTCTTTAAACTTCATATAAAGGGCATGTTAGGTTAAAATCTTACATTTACAAACCCGCTGGGATTCTTGAATATGTAAGGAAATGTAAAGGTTGAACATGAAGACCGTGTCCTTTTCAGCCTATGATACTATGCAATAAATATTTAAATTTCTTAAGGCGTGGGTGGTAACCTCTGTGTTGCCTACATCAATATTTAAACCACTTAACCACTTCCGGACTGCCCACTGTATATATACGTCGGCATTTTGAAGATGAATATCGCTGTTATGGCAGCAGCTAGCTGCCATAACCCAGGTATCCATCTTTTTAGTGAGCGGTTCTGTTTCCGATAATGGTGGTCTCTGCGGTGGATTCGCTGCAAGATCACCGCTATCGGCGGCGGGAGAGGGGCCCTCCCCCGCTGCTCTCCTGTACCCTTCACCGCTTACCGGAGCCATCGGCAGCGGCGGAGGTGAAAAGGTCCTTGATGTGGCTGAGTATGAAGGTGAAGAAGGGGAAGATGGTCCCCAACCGTCTCCATACCATAGCAGGGCATTTTAGTGTAAATATGAGATCTGAGGTCTTTTTGACCCCAGATATCATATTTAAAGCGGAGGTTCACCCCAAATCAACTATCTACCATTAGATCCAGCATACTGCTGACATGTGCAGTATGCTGTGTGTTTTTTTTTTCTGTACTTATCGTTTAATTCAGGCTTCTTACCTGGCTCCGAGCAGGGATTCCTGCGGGGAATAGGCGTTCCTAAGTTGATTGACGTGCTAGTAAAGCGCCTTACGCCTTCCGAAAATAGCCGAAGTGACACTCGGCAATTTACGGCGCCTGTGCAGTCAGCTCTACACGGCAGGCGCCGTAAACAGCCGAGTGTCACTTTTTTTAAAGCGTCCCATCCTGACGAGCGCGCAGAAGTGAACGCATACGTGAGCAGTGCCCACATATGAAAACAGTGTTCAAAACACACAATAATTCTAGCCCTAAACCTTCTCTGTAACTCAAAACATGCAACCTGTAGAATTTTTTAAATGTCGCCTATGAAGATTTTTAAGGGTAAAAGTTTGTCGCCTTTCCACGAGCGGGCACATTTTTTTCATAAAAAAAAGTGTATTTTTTTCCCAAAAAAGTGCGCTTGTAAGACCGCTGCGAAAATATGGTGTGACATAAAGTATTGCAATGACCGCCATTTTATTTGCTCAAGCTGATGGGTGCACGAAAAAAATTGCGTGTGTGTACCTAATTTTACAGACAGGAATAAAATCTTGCAGACTTTTGAAGCTCTTCACTATACTGAACATTATGCTTTAATGTGAACTGACTGTTTTATCACAGCAGCAATTCAGTACCTGTGTAACCTTTTTAATAAATGAGGCACTATATGTTGAGATCTTTAATATTAATAAGTTTAATGTTCATGCCATTACAGTATATGGCAGCATTGTAAACCTTATATGTGTCGTGCCAGCAACAGTATAATTGTATTGCATTGACCGGATCAGTTTTGGCAGCCTTCCACACTGCCCCTCCTATTACAAGTGTCCCGTGTCCACAAACTGCAGACAAATGGGCAGGGTTTGCTTTCATCTGGCTCCTATAGAATAATATCTAGACTGAAGCAGATCATGCAGGCAGCTCATTGCAAAGGTACTGTTCTTGGATGGACAAAGTACTGTTTGTAAGGTAGTCCACAGGGGCTGGGTTATAAAAAAAGAGATGGCCATTGGAATATCTTGTGAATGGGAACATGTTGTATAATGTATTTTAATTGAACTGCAATGGATGCTGAATAGGCATATATATTTGTATTAAATGAGAAAAGATAAAATAAAGTGGATTTAAAAAAAAAAGATATCTTAAGATTAGGTCATATATGCTTTGTTAAATTCTGTTTTATTTTCATTATGCCTTAAGTTATCTTTGAAGAGAAGAGGAAGCAAAGATGTGCAAAAATCTGAAAAGAAGACTCTACCAACTCCAACAGAGGTATCTTTAATATTATTTATATTCTTTATTGTTTTACTCTTGAACACCTTGCATGGAGAGGAACATTTACTAGGTTAACCTTATTGGTATCTTTGCAGTTAGTTTGCAGGCAAAGGATTACTGCATCATTGGTGGGAATAGCACTAATTTTGCACTAAGATAATAAACACTTTCTAGCATGCCAAAAGTTTTGGACTCCTGGTTGTGTACATCAGCACTCAGTCTTATCTGCCACCTTTGATGCAGTAACCTTCTGCCTATGCATTAAATATTGTCATATAAACATCTGGTGTACAAAATAATCATTAAAGTCCCCTGATGATCTAATCTCACAGAAATGCCATGCCTTCTCAGAGCTCTTCTATAATGCCGCGTACACACGATCACTTTTTGTGATGAAAAAAAAAACAAAGTTTTATGTGATGAAACAAAACAAAGTTTTTCAAACTTCATTTTCCAAAACGACGTTGCATACACACCATCGCTTTTTCCAAAATGCTCTAGCAAAGCGTGGTGACCACTCTGTTCCATTGAAGCTCCCGTCTCATAACTTGCTTCTGAGCAAGTTAAAAACGTTGTTTTCAACATCGTTTTGCCCACACACCATCACTTTTTATGGCACAAAAAAGACGTTTTAAAAAACGACACAAAAAATTCAAGCATGTTCGATTTTTTTTTGGTCGTTTTTTTGAAGACATAAAACAACGTTTTGCCCACACACGGTCATTTTAAATGACGTTTTTGAAAACGTTGTTTTTTTTTCATCACAAAAAGTGATCGTGTGTATGCGGCATTAGTCCTGGGGAATCCTAAGTGATGTATTAGATCATATAAACAGGACTCCAGGAGTGGATTTCTTGCTGGTTGAGCTATAAATGCCTTTACAGTAATTGTCTATGGCACCCTAGCATTCTGTGTTCCACATTACAGTATCACACAGATTCTGGGAACAGCAGAGATGATACATATGCACAATACTAGTAACAGGAGAATGATATTCAAGAATTAGGACTCCATAGGTTGCAAAACAGTGCAAAACATTTACAGAGCACTTCAATGAAATCCAATTTTGAAGGTAAAATTCCACTTTCTTTCAAATATTTTTTATTAAAGATTAGAAAATTACAAATATGGTCAGACGATATAGTTTTAGAGGAGTCAAGTCCTCAATAGTAGTAATACACAGAGAGATATAAACAAGTACCAACAGAATGTTGATCTACAATTTCCACATAACAAAAGTTGCACTCAAATAATCATACAGCGTACCTGACATGGCCCCTCGACCCTGCCCACAACCCCACCCCTGGCTCCGCCCCTGACCTCAGGCTGTCAAGGAATTTGGGGGAATTGTGGCAGGAGCTGAAACATGTAACATTTTCCAAAAGGTGAAGTTTTATTAACCATTATTGTTCTAAACTTTTTACACTATCATAAAGCAGCAAAGATGTCTTATTTTAGAACTTTTTTGACAACAACTAATTAGCTGGGATGGGCTCAGGCTTATTCGACCCGTAGTCTGAACCCACCTTAGCTATACCACCAGGAAGCTTTACAGCACCCCACCAATCATAACTGGATCTGAATAGGAGAGATGTCAGTGTTTTGACATCTGTGCCCGTTCAGTTTGTGTCTGCATACACCACAGACTTGTGTCCATTTACATCAGGCTACCTCTAATCTGTCACATTTAGATCTAGAAAAGTAGAAAATGATGTTCTTTTCCAATTTTGTTTTTTACCTGAATGGACAGTCAATTCATATCTGGACTCCTGTAGCCCTACATCAGTGGCGGCTGGTGGTCAAAAATTTTAAGGGAGCGCAAACGAATGGAGAAATTCAGAAAAAAAACAACACATCAATTGCTGCCACTGTGCCCATCAAACGCAGCTACTGTGCAATAAAACGCAGCTACTTTGCTATAAAACGCAGCTACTGTGCCTATCAACTGCCGCCACTGTGCCATCATACACAGCTACTGTACCCATAAATTGCTGCCACTGTGCCATCAAACACAGCTACTGTGCCATCAATTGCAGCCACTGTGCCCATCAAACGCAGCTACTGTGCCATTAAATGCAGCTACTGTGCCCATCAATTGCCGCCACTGTGCCATCATACACAGTTACTGTGCCCGTCAATTGCCACCACTGTACCATCATACGCAGCTACTGTACCCATCAATTGCCGCCACTGTGCCATCATACACAGCTACTGTACCCATCAATTGCTGTCACTGTGCCATCAATTGCTGCTACTGTGCCATCAATTGCTGCTACTGTGCCCATCAAATGCAGCTACTGTGCCCATCAATTGCCGCCACTGTGCCATCAATTGCAGCTACTGTAATAATCAATTGCCGCCACTGTGCCTATCAAACACAGCTACTGTACCCACTGGTTCACATGAAAAACTGACAGGCGGACCTAAATGCAAAGCTTGGGTGACAAATTATTATTAGTGGTTTGGGGGGTGGAAAAATGCAGCTTGGCTGTGTGTTTTTACTGTCCTTTCCACCCTCATCACATGTGTAAAGTAGCATCTCATGGTGTGCTCATTGTCATTATCATTATGATGATCAGAGCACAGCAGGTTCTGCGTGGCTCTGTCAGTGTAACGTGCTGTTGGGTGCTGACTTTCTTATGGCTGTGGTCTGTGTTATAGTCTGTAACACACAGTACAGCCATATATCAAGAAAGTCAGCACCCAACAGCATGTTACACTGACAGTCATACAGCACCTGCTGTGCTCTGATTATCATAATAATGACCATGAGCACACAATAGGGACTCAGGGGACTGAGCCCCTCATCCTGTGTGATGTGTCAGTGTGTTTGTGTGTGCAGCGTGTTTGCTTGCCTGTGGACCAGAGTTGGGATTTCTCTTTGTTTCAGCCTCCTCAGTGATTAGTCTCTCCCTCATGCTGCAGCCCGGCACTTACTGAGGAAAGGGAGCCGCATTGCAATTGAATGCATCCACCAAGGAAAGCATACAGTGAGCACAGGGTACACTGATGAAGAGCGAGATATTGTATGCCTCTGCCCGAAAATGGAGTAAAGGTCCCTCTTCTGCTCTCACCTCTTGGGCCCCTCTTTTAACCTGATGGGGCTCAAGAAGGTACTATATACCTTGCCAATCAAGTAGGTGCAGGTTAATAAAATTATTTAGCTAATTATTTTTTTAACTAGAAATTAACTACAAAGCTGCCCCCCCCCCCCGGCTGGCCCGGACCAGGTACAACAGGGCTGGTTGTACTACCCTATCAGCGGCCCTGGGCTCGGTGATACTAAATCAGTGAATAGACTGGTAATAACGGGTGCCATGCTAGTGGGTTAAAGCAATAAATGGAATACAACAGAATGAGACAACATTTAGAGAAAATACAAACAAAGACAACTAACACCAGTATTTTGTTCACTATTAAGGAATAAACAGACCATAAATACCGCTATGTAAGTATCATCATAAATCAGATAGCGTGTTAAGTGAATCCCAATGAGCCCATTTAGAATAGAAGAATTTGAGGCCATGACTATAGATTGTTAAGAATTTTTCATATAAGAAGTGGGAGTTAACTGTTGATTACATCCGTAAGGTTAGGTGCTTGCGTAGTGTTCCATGCTGTGGAATGGTAGATCCCCCAAGGATGGCGCTAGAGACAGTATGGTTACTGCCGCATATGGGGGGTTTAGCGTTCCCTAATTTTTTTTTATATTATTTGGCTTCCCAACTGGTCAACATCCATGACTGGCTACACTCGGTTGCGGCAAATGCCTGTACATCCACAGAGGGAGCCAGCGCCTCCTCTCTGGAGACTCTCCATATTATTATATACAGAGGTCAGGCTTTGGCCAGGCTAACTACCTCGCTCTCCCTGTTTAAAATAATTGTTTCCAAAATTTCCAAAGAGTCATGGTCAACTACCCCTAACCCTCTGCGGTTCAACTTTAAAGAACTATGCTCTATACCTGACCTGCAATGATGGTACTCCAAGGGAGTTAAATACCTGTGCCATCTATATGACACCCAGGGGTTTAAATCCCTCGAGCAGATAGGGGCTGACTTTGACCTGCCACGCTCATATATGTTTTTCTACTACCAACTCCAGCACGCCATTCTTGCCTAGTTTGGCTTTTTGGAAAATCCCATCATTCTACTTCAGTTAGAGAAAGTACTGTGACACCCTGACCCCACAAAACTTATCTCCACATATTATGCTCCCCTTATGACTGAGTGCAACCCTAGGTTTCGAATGGCCCAGGCGAAATGGGCTATGGACTCTACACTCACGGAGAATGACTGGTCAGAATTAAGTAAAACATACAAGACCTCAGTAATATCATCTAAAGACCGTATCATTAACATAAAACATTTTCATCTATCCCACTTAACCCCTGTTAGGTTACATAAAATGGTCTTGGCCCCCACAGCAGACTGCTTTAGAGGATGTGGCCAAGCGGCAGACTTTATACATTGTTTCTGGATCTGTCCGATAGTTTAGAACTTTTGGATTACCGGCGGCCTGGTTCTTGACGCAATTGCGACCTGCGCCCGACTGTATAATGTTCCTAAAGTTGCAGTGCAACTAAACCATGTACACCTTTCTGGTGACTCTGTAACTAGAGAAGTACATAGCGGCTACTCCTTGTAACTTTACATTTAATAAGTGCATTGACCACTCAAGTGTATTTCTGAAATATTACAATGCAATAAATAACCAAAGTTTTTCTTTTGTATGTTGATGCAAAAATTTTATAAAAATATCTTTGAAAAAAAAAAGCATCAGAAAAAGGTTAGAACCATTACCTTTCTGCTCATTCCAGGTCAACGACTTAGAAAGCATTGAAGTCAAAGTACCAAAATATGAGCCAGGAAGCTATTATTATTGAAGGAGACTTCAGTAATGGAAGTCTCCATCGGTCTCTCATGACAGCGCTCATATAATAACTTGTGTCATTGCATTAAAATACACATTTAAAAGCATATTTTACCACAAAGCTGTGAATGTAGTCTAAGGCAGTTGTGAGAATGCTGGATGTTAAAATTAATGTTTTATTTTAATGTTTTTTTATCTTTTTTGTGTTCCTTTAATAAAATCACTGATATTTAAACAAGACACGTGAGGGTATCATGGTTTAAAAGGGGGGATGTTCACTTTTAACTGGCACTGCCAGATAGGTTAGGACTGTTAGGGGACACATGGTAGTTTCAGGACCTGGAATTACTTACCAAAACCCACCAATTTAGGTGACCATTGTTGACAACGGGCTAGATGACCACATTGAAGCAGCAATGTCTACATTTACTGAATAGCAGCCAGTGAAAATATGCATATTCATGGCAAAGGATGCAATTTGCACAAACCATTTTTCTGTAAAATAGATTTTCTGCTAAAAAGCACTGTAATGTGTTTAAATTGTATTGTTTGTATGAATACTGGGGATTAAGGTTTGCATCCTAACATTTGAATTTCTTGTTTTTGTCTTGTGATCAGGAGGACAATGAGGATTTGAAATGCCAGCTCCAGTTTGTAAAAGAGGAAGCTACGTTAATGAGGAAGAAAATGGCAAAGATTGATAAAGAAAAAGACAGACTAGAGCATGAAGTGCAAAAGTACAGATCATTTTACGGAGATCTTGACAGCCCTTTACCAAAGGGAGAGGCTAGTGGACCCCCTACAACAAGAGAGGCAGAACTGAAACTTCGACTGCGTTTAGTTGAAGAGGAAGCTAATATACTCGGAAGGAAGATAGTAGAGCTAGAAGTAGAAAACAGAGGCCTGAAGGCAGAGCTGGATGACCTGAGGGGAGATGACTTCTCCAGCACATCAACCTCTCTTCCACGGGAGCAAAGTGAATCGGTATCAGAACTGCGACAGCACTTGCAGTTGGTTGAAGATGAAGCTGAACTTTTACGACGTAACCTTACTGACTTGGAAGAGCAGAACAAACGGATCACTACAGAGATGAACAAGTACAAATTTAAGTCCGGCACTCATGAAAGTTCTCGGCACAGTGACAACGTCAAGACAGAAGCCTTACAGGAGGAGCTTAAAACTGCACGTTTGCAGATCAATGAGTTGAGTGGCAAAGTCATGCAGCTCCAGTATGAAAACAGAGTTCTCATGTCTAACATGCAGCGCTATGATCTTGCTTCCCACCTTGGTATCCGAGGAAGTCCCAGAGATAGTGATGCAGAGAGTGATGGTGGAAAAAAGGAAAGTGATGATGATTCTCGCCCTCCGCACAGAAAACGAGAAGGCCCCATTGGTGGTGAAAGTGACTCGGAGGAGGTGCGCAATATCCGCTGTCTTACTCCCACTAGGTCTTTTTATCCTTCTACTAGTGTTTGGCAGAAGAATTTTGCTGAGAGGCAGCAGGTGAAAGATATTAGGTCTGAGGCTGAACGACTGGGCAAGACAATTGACCGGCTTATCTCAGATACAAGCACTATAATCACTGAAGCCAGAATATATGTGGCCAATGGAGACTTGTTTGGACTTATGGATGAGGAAGATGAAGGCAGCAGAATACGAGAACATGAATTACTTTATCGGATCAATGCACAGATGAAGGCTTTCAGGAAAGAACTACAGACATTCATTGATCGGCTAGAGGTCCCAAAGTCATCTGAAGACAGGAATGATGATGATCCTCTTTCAGTTAGCCAGGTAGGTGTTGGTTACAGTGCTGGAACACATACACTTAATACAAAAATATTTTTATTTAACTAGCATGAGGTAATAAAATAAAGTTTTAAAAGACAATAATTAATGTAGTTATAGATATAATATTTTATATCTACAAAAATATTAGCCTCTAGGCATTGTTTCCTGACAATAAAATTATTATTCTGTCCAGGAGCATTCTGAAGATATTTTTAGTGTTAGGAAAACAGGCATCTCTCTCTTATGTCTTGTATTAGGCTTAGATTAAGGGAAATGCGACAAAGATGTACACAGGTGTTCATTCATACAAATGCATGGTATAGGGCAGTGATGGCGAACCTTGGCACCCCAGATGTTTTGGAACTACATTTCCGATAATGCTCATCTACACTGAGGAGTGCATGAGCATCATGGGAAATATAGTTCCAAAACATCTGGGGTGCCAAGATTCGCCATCACTGGTATAGGGTATAATGTGCAAACTACTGATCTCAAAGGTTGGAGAATACATGTATACATTACTATACAGACCCAGCAAACTGTTATTTTGAACACTCTAGATTTATCCCTTGAGTATTGAAATATCTTTGACAAAATAAGCACCCGATATGCACTATAGCTAGAAGAGACCCTTGGGTCAAGGTATGTACAGGCATACCCCACTTTTAAGTACACAATGGAGTTTATTTACTAAAGCTGGAAAGCACAAAATCAGGCTCACTTCTGTATAAAAACCAATGAGCTTCTAACCCCAGCTTTTTCAATTAGGCCTGGTAAAAAAAAAACTGGAAGCTCATTGGTTTTTATGCAGAAGTGAGCCTAATTTTGCGCTTTCCAGCTTTAGTAAATAAACCCCATTGTGTACATAACAGTGGGGTATGCCTGTACAGTGTAGCTTAGAGAACCTGCTTAATACAGTAGTGCCTAGACTTGAGCAGTAATATGTATATTAAACCCTATAGCCACATTACATAGTCATCACATAACAATGCAGAGTTCCTTTGTCTACAGTGTAAAGGTGATATGCTTAAAAAAAGTCAACTGGTCATTCTTAATAATTTATTCAACAAAAATAGATGTAATAATTTACTGTGGAAAAATAAAGAAATTAAAGCGGAGCTCCACCCTATTTTTCAACTTAATTGTATTGTATTTAGCACTGCCCCCTTAAATACATTTGGAATGTTTTTTTTTTTTTAAACTCACCGTGTTATTCCAGTGAGTTTATTTCGCCCGCCGCGGCTCAGCAGTCTCGCTGCGTCATCCAGCCCTGCTATGCCTCCTGGGAGATGTTTGTCATGAATCCCAGGAGGCTGGGCAAAAGTATCTCGAGCGAGCGGGAGGGTGGAGGTGGAGAGACTGGTAACAGCCCCGCCCACCGCACTTATTATGTACTCGGCCAAGTTTCATCTCGAACGAGCGGACGGGAGGGCGGAGGTGGAGGCGGAGAGACTGTTAACAGCCCCGCCCACCGCACTAATTATGTACTCGGCCGCAGTTGAAAATATCTCGAGCAGGCAGGCGGAGGCGGAGAGATGATTAACAGCCCCGCCCACCGCACTAATTATGTACTCGGCGCCCGGGGGGGGGGGCGAGAGGTAGAGTTGGTGGGAGAATGGAGCCTGCCACTGCACCCAGCAAACAGCTGACTCACTGTGCCATCAAATGCAACCACTATGCCAAACACTGCCTCAATGTGCCCGTCAAACGTATCCATATGTGCTGGGAGCGATGCAATGTGTTGAGCCGATGTGATGTCACAGGGGCCGATGTGGTGTGGCCGATGCGGTGTGACAGGGGCCAATGCGGTGTGACAGGGACCGATTTGGTGTGCCTGGGCCAATGCGGTGTCCTGTGATTGATACGTTGTGCTGTGATCGGTGCGTTGGACACCGCATTGGCCCCAGGACACCGCATTGGCCCCTGTCACACCGCATTGGCCCCTGTCACACCGCATCGGCCCCTGTCACACCGCATCGGTCCCTGTCACACCGCATCGGTCCCTGTCACACCGCATCGGTCACTGTCACACCGCATCGGCCCCAGGACACCGCATCGGCCCCTGTCACACCGCATCAGCCCCTGTCACACCGCACCGGCCCCTGTCACACTGCATCCGCCCCTGTCGCACCGCATCGGCCCCTGTCACACTGCAGTGCAGTTTGCTCTGCTCTCCTGTGAGCTGAAGCCTGCTATCAGCTGACATCACAGAGCTGGGCTATGCTGGGTAAAGATTGCAACCATATGGTCAGGATCCACCCAGAACCATGAGCCACCAAGAGCCTAAGCCAGCCACTCCTACCCCCTCTACAGCTCAGTGCTCCAGTGAGCATGGGGGTGGGGTGGGCTGAGCAGAAAGATGGTGACTAGCAGTCACCAGCTTTCTGCTCACGGAGCACTGAGAACTTAAAGTGGAAGTAAACCTTTCAATTTGATAGTTACAGAAACAGTTAACATTTACGCCACGATACTGCCATGATGCTGTACTAGTCATAAGACTGTGGTTACATAAATAAGTCTATTAGATATATAGTAAAAGCACAGCTTTATGATTTTGTGTGCAGAATATATGTGTGGTATAAAAATAGTTATTGAACTTTATGGAGCAATATAAATGTTATTGCAACTATAATGATAGTCTTATATTATGAAAAATTATCACAAAAATATAAAAGCTAAAAATAGGCAATATGTCAGTCAAAGTCATTACCAAATCTGACTTTTGAAGACTGAAAACCAGACTATTTTGTTAGATGAAAAGTCCCCTATGGCATTTATAGTGTATTTAAAAACAGTTTATTTTCATTTGTCCTACAGACAACCAAGATTTCCCTTTGATAACATTTCTTCGAACTTCCTGTTTTGTCTACAGATAGCAAAAATAAAATAGTGGCGGCAGGGGTTTTATCCATTCTTATCTATGATGTGACATCTGCATCCACAGTCTTGCATATGGACCGTATTTAATGCTGTAGCATTTATACTAAATGTGGCCCTGAATAGAAAGAGCGCTAAGTGTCAGGAGTCACCTGTGTCCTAGCAACTGAGGGCACTGGGCAGTATGAAGGCCTAAATGTATGCTGTTAGCCCTGATAAATAAGATTGCTAGGTGTAAGGAGCCACCTGCATCCTAGCAACTAAGGGCACTGGGCAGTAGGAAGGCCTAAATGTATGCTGTTGGCCCTGAGAAATAAGATTGTAAGGAGCCACCTGCATCCTAGCAACTGAGGACATTGAGCAGCAGAAGCTGCCTGCAGCCTAGCAACTCAGGACACTAGGAAGCACAAGCTGCCTTTCCCCTAGCAAACTAGGACTTTAGTCTACAGGAGTTGCCTGCATTCTAGCAACTGAGGCAGTGTTTATAAAAATCCATAGCAGAGTCTAGCTGAGAATCACTACTATTAAAACAGTTTGGAACACAAACATCTACAGTAGGTGGAATTATCTTTGTAAACAGCATACCTCTCAGTGAATTCCAGGGTAGCGTTGGTTACCAAGGCAATCCCCCACAGCACTGTCCCCTTCACACACACACCCCCACAGCACTGTCTCCTTTTAAATTCCCCCACAGCACTGTCCCCTCTACAGCACTTACCTCTTCACATCCCTCCCCCACAGCACTGTCCCCCTTCACATCCCCCCACAGCACTGTCCCTCTTCACATATCACCCCCAAAGCACTGTCCCCCTTCACATCCCTCCACAGTACTGTCCCCCTTCACATCCCTCCACAGTTCTGGCCCCCTTCACATACAGTGCCTTGCGAAAGTATTCGGCCCCCTTGAACTTTGCGACCTTTTGCCACATTTCAGGCTTCAAACATAAAAATATAAAACTGTAAATTTTGTGAAGAATCAACAACAAGTGGGACACAATCATGAAGTGGAATGAAATTTATTGGATATTTAAAACTTTTTTAACAAATAAAAAACTGAAAAATTGGGCGTGCAAAATTATTCAGCCCCCTTAAGTTAATACTTTGTAGCGCCACCTTTTGCTGCGATTACAGCTGTAAGTCGTTTGGGGTATGTCTATATCAGTTTTGCACATCGAGAGACTGAAATTTTTGCCCATTCCTCCTTGTAAAACAGCTCAAGCTCAGTGAGGTTGGATGGAGAGTGTTTGTGAAGAGCAGTTTTCAGTTCTTTCCACAGATTATCGATTGGATTCAGGTCTGGACTTTGACTTGGCCATTCTAACACCTGGATATGTTTATTTGTGAACTATTCCATTGTAGATTTTGCTTTATGTTTTGGATCATTGTCTTGTTGGAAGACAAATCTCCGTCCCAGTCTCAGGTCTTTTGCAGACTCCATCAGGTTTTCTTCCAGAATAGTCCTGTATTTGGCTCCATCCATCTTCCCATCAATTTTAACCATCTTCCCTGTCCCTGCTGAAGAAAAGCAGGCCCAAACCATGATGCTGCCACCACCATGTTTCACAGTGGGGATGGTGTATTCAGGGTGATGAGCTGTGTTGCTTTTATGCCAAACATAACGTTTTGCATTGTTGCCAAAAAGTTTGTATTTGGTTTCATCTGACCAGAGCACCTTCTTTCACATGTTTGGTGTGTCTCCCAGGTGGCTTGTGGCAAACTTTAAACAACACTTTTTATGGATATCTTTAAGAAATGGCTTTCTTCTTGCCACTCTTCTATAAAGGCCAGATTTGTGCAGTCTACGACTGATTGTTGTCCTATGGACAGAGTCTCCCACTTCAGCTGTAGATCTCTGCAGTTCATCCAGAGTGATCATGGGCCTCTTGGCTGCATCTCTGATCAGTCTTCTCCTTGTATGAGCTGAAAGTTTAGAGGGGCGGCCAGGTCTTCGTAGATTTGCAGTGGTCTGATACTCCTTCCATTTCAATATCATCGCTTGCACAATGGTCCTTGGGATGTTTAAAGCTTGGGAAATCTTTTTGTATCCAAATCTGGCTTTAAACTTCTCCACAACAGTATCTCGGACCTGCCTGGTGTGTTCCTTGTTCTTTATGATGCTCTCTGCGCTTTAAATGGACCTCTGAGACTATCACAGTGCAGGTGCATTTATACAGAGACTTGATTACACACAGGTGGATTCTATTTATCATCATTAGTCATTTAGGTCAACATTGGATCATTCAGAGATCCTCACTGAACTTCTGGAGAGAGTTTGCTGCACTGAAAGTAAAGAGGCTGAATAATTTTGCACGCCCAATTTTTCTGTTAACAAAGTTTGAAATATCCAATACATTTTCGTTCCACTTCATGATTGTGTCCCACTTGTTGTTGATTCTTCAAAAAAATTACAGTTTTATATCTTTATGTTTGAAGCCTGAAATGTGGCAAAAGGTCGCAAAGTTCAAGGGGGCCGAATACTTTCGCAAGGCACTGTATCACCCCCAAAGCACTGTTCCTTTTCACATCCCCCCACAGCACTGTCCCCCTTTAAAACCCCACAGCACTGTCCCCCTTTACATCCCCACCCCACAGCACGGTCCCCCTTTACACCCCCCACAGCACTGTCCCCCTTAACACCCCCCCCCCCCCCACAGCACTGTGCCTCTTCACATATCACTCCCAAAGCACTGCCCCTTTCACACACCACTCACAGTACTACCCCCACCCACAGCACTGTCCCTCTTTACATCACCCCCCCCCCACACAAAGAGCTGCCCCCTTAACTTATCACCCCCACAGTATTGCTCTCCTTTATAGGCAGAGGCTCAGCAGCTCTGGATAGGGCGTGGGAGCTGCCGGGTAACTTTTCATATTAACACGCTGTTGATTGGTTGCTAGGACCGCCTCCTAGCAGCCAACGACCTCCTGGTTAGCGTGAAAAAATGTATTCAGGCAGCTGCCTCTCTCCATGCAGTGCTGTTCCCACCCCCAGTCAAGAATTGTCCCACCTCCCACCATCCACTCTGCTAATGATCGCGGCAGAGCCTGGGGACAAAAGCAGCAGCTAAATGGCGCAATCGCAGTAGTCTGGAAAGAGCAGTAGCTGGGGCCAGACGTGGACCGTCATTTAGTAACTCCCGTCCTAAACGAATGAGTTGATGGCATATATGATGTACACAATGTACGGTGGGCACTATGTATCAAAGTAAGAAAATATTTGAATCTAATGAGAGACTTCCTTTATACTTTCATAATTATGAACTATGATTATCTCTAAAAGTTGGTCATTTCGACACGTTAAAGCGGAGTTCCACCCAAAATTTGAACTTCCGCTCAACCCACTCCCCTCCCCCTTACATGCCACATTTGGCATGTCATTATTTTTTTGGGGGGGGAGTGGGGGCTTCAGGAGGAGTGGGACTTCCTGCTTCCGCCGAGGGGCTGGTTAGGCGATTAAGCAGTTCCGCTCGCACATGCGCAGTGGGTGCCCGGCCGTGAAGCCGAAGGCTGTCACGACCGGGTGCCCACAGTTGCAATGAGGACGCGGGCCGGGAGGGGGGGAGAGGAGCGGAGCCCCGGTCGGCGCGTTGCTGGAACGCTGGAGCAGGTAAGTGATTGTTTATTAAAAGCCAGCAGCTACACTTATTGTAGCTTCTGACTTTTAATAAACAAAAATATTGGCTGAAACACCCCTTTAACATAAAATATTTTTTCTGGGATGTGAAGTGTTAACCTATTCCATATTTTTAAAGTAAAATTCCAACCAAAATGTTTTCCCATATTTAATAAAGTGGTGAGGGGCTAAAACCTCTCTTAGGTTTTAATTGCTGTATGTGTCTCCATTGGGTAGGTATAATTTCCCCGTACTCCTCATCCCACTGACAACGCCGATTCACTAAGGCAAGAGATCTCTTTATTAAAGACACTTACAATAGTAAAACAGTGATTTTTAATAGATTGAATAAGGATTAGGACTTCCATCAAGGTTTTATTGCTGTACGCATTCCCATTGGGGCAATTTCTTATCCCAGTAACAGTGGTCATAGGCACAGGAAGTGGGGAAAAATCTCTCTGACAAAGACACAACACAACCTGATAGATGTTTTATCTCTTTCCCACACTATTTAACACAAAAAAAAAAAATGGCTGAAGATTGACTTTATGTTCTGATGTGATCTGTTTTTTATCTAAAATAAAACAAGCAGCCTAGGAAGTATTCAAGGAATTATCAAAGAACATCCTGTGCAGAATAGTGTTAAATAAATGATGACTTGTGTTTTTTGTCTGCAGTATCTGACTTGAGCTGTTCACATGCACTTGTTTATGTAGAATGTTTTGCAGGCAGTACTGTAAGTGAATAAATCTTTCTGTCTCTGTATTTACCTTCCCAGATGTTCCAGCCTATTATTTTACTTATCCTCATCCTAGTATTATTTTCATCTCTTTCCTACACAACTATATTTAAGCTCGTCTTCCTTTTCACCCTCTTTTTTGTCCTGTAAACCTTTCCGCCATTTTCTGTTTTGTTTTGTTATTATTTATTTTCAGTTTTGTTTAATTCATCCATTCATCAAGATAAGCCGTAAAAGAAATATAGTTTCTACGCTACTTACGAAAAACACTGAAGACTGCTTGTATAATATCCTGATCCTACATTTTCCAGCTTCTGCAAGTAAGTTATTTACACATATTTCTTTTATTTAGAATGTTATAATATTATAAATATAAATAAATAAATAAGTGTAAGAAAATTCACATCAAAGCTTAAGGGAGTTGTAAAAGTAAAAGTTTTTTCACCTTAATGCATCCTATGTATTAAGGTGAAAAAACTTCAGACAATACCGGCCCCCCATTATACTTACCGGGCCCCTTAAAGTCCCGCGCTCGGCCTCGACATCCTCTTTCGCCGCTCAGCCTGGCCGTTGTTGGCTAGAGATTGAATGGATTGAAAGAAGCGCAGCCATTGGCTGGTGCTGCTGTCAATCACATCCAATAACACGGCGCGCCTGGAGTGGTAAATTTGCACGACGGGAAAAAAATCCTGCAAGCAGCATCTTTGGGTGGTTTGGGAGCCCTGTATACACCGCTCCCAAAACGCCCTGCCCATTGAAATGAATGGGCAGCGCTGCCAAAGTGCCTGCAAATGGCACAGTTGCTTTTAACACTTTGTTCGGCTGTTAGAGCCCTTTCACAATGCCAGCGCCCGAAACACGCTGGTAAAGTGCCGCTAAAACTAGCGTTTTTCGGGCGCTAGCAGGGCGCAATTTAACCCCCGCTAGCAGCCGAATAAAGGGTTAAAAGCGCCTCTGGGAGGTTCTTTGGCAGCGCTGCCCATTGATTTCAGTAGGATTTCTTTTTTTCTTTTTTTTTAAAGTGTATTTTTGTGCGTGAACTCGAGAGAGAGGAGCCGGACTGCAGGAGTTGGGAGTAGGCAGACCCTCCCCCCGGAGGCAATCGCCATCCTTCTCCATGCCCCTGGTGGCAATGGCGGGTGTGAAGGGGGGCCTCCCACTCACCCCGCCCTACCTGCTCCTCTTGGGAGCCCAACTGGGGCCCAACGGGACCCCAATGGGGCAGAGGGACTCCCCCTATGAGGGAGTGAGGGGGCCTAGCCCACCCAGCCAGCCCCGTAGGTCCTTCGCCTCTCTTTATTTTAAGAGACCGCATGGCCAAAGTGCATGTGTTTTAAACCAATTTTGTGTGCGTGCAAGTGTGGTGGTTTTTGTGGGGGGGGGAGTGGGCGTACTAAGCACAGGCGTGCCTTGCATAGCACACCCACCGGGAGCCGGGCTGAGACCACCAAACTCAATTCACATGTAGCCGAGACCGGGATCCGAACCCTTGGCTGCAGAGGTGAATGGCTTGTCAGCGCAGTGCCAATTTCCGATTTCAGTAGGATTTCAATGGGAAGGGCCGCTCCTAAAGAAAGCACCTCAAAAAAGCTGCTTGCAGGACTTTTTTTTGACGTCCACTAAGCACTAAGGCTTTCACACTGGGATTGAAGATGAGGCTTTTTTCAGGTGCCTAAAAAAGTGGGGTCTTAGTGGGGGGGTTAGTGGGGTCTTAGTGGGGGGGTTAAAAGCGGCACGCAAAGTGAAGGTAAAGGGCCGCTGAAAATAGCGGCGCTTTACTGCTAACGCCAGGCTTTTTAAGTGTGAAAGTAGCCTTTCTGAGCTCTGGAGCAACTGTTTTTGCAGAGTACAACTGCACTTTACAAAGTGCACAGTCTATTTGCTTTTAGTAAGTTAACCCCTGTGTTTTTGTCATGCATGTGTATGGTTTCCATTGCATTCCTTTGCCTGGGGGTCAGTTTATGAATGCAGTGGACATTACTGCATTCAGCTTGCAATGATAGGTCAGTTTTTGTTCCTGAAAATGGGCATTTCTACAATACATCTGATCATCACCTAGTAATCCTATAATTAGAATTCACAAGAAGACCCTGGTATGCCTTACAGAGCCGAAGATGTCCAGTAACAGAAAAACAATACATTGTATTTATCATAATAGCAAAAATAATTATAAAACAAAATCTCAATCTATCTGTGAAAATACTAGCCTATTTGGTTGTCTTTTTTTACATTGTTTATACATTTTAAGTCTGCTGGTTCTACCAAGAAACACTACATGATGTATCTTAGGACCTAGTCATATTTTACTCTGGAGGGTGTATAAAAGTGCAGTTATGGGTCACATCTGTTATGCCTTTGGAATCATATAACAGCTATTCAGTGACACACCCAGACCGTTAGTCTGACTCATGAAACAAGGCTTGGAGGAAATTCCATTGTAAATCCATGCAAAATGAAATTAGGATGGGAATAGTGCTATTTGCTTTGGTACTGAAACTGTGTTAAATGACTACCAAGCCCTGAAATCCTGTAATGTGAAACCAAGAACACATTGAAATCAGTTAACCCACTTCTTCTTTAGTTTTCTTCTATAGATTTTCTTTATGGAAATTACATATGTAATTCTTACCTGTCTACAAACCTGCCACATCACACCTTTTACTGTTTATGTAATGTAATTATTGTAATTGTTGCTCAACTCAAGACAAAACATTTTTTCTTGCCTTGGATAAGAGGAAGGGTTTGAATCACTGTCATATTTTATTATTGTTGTCTATGTCCTCATTTGGGAAATTGCTAATTTCTTGACCCAGTAATAATATATTTTTTTTAGTTGTGTAGAGACATATTGGGGTTGATTTACTAAAACTGGAGAGTGCAACATCTGGTGCAGCTGTGCATTGTAGACAATCAGCTTCTAATTCCGGCTTGTACAATTAAGCTTTGACAATAAAACTGGAAGCTGATTGGTCTCTATGCAGAACTGAATTTGATTTTGCATTCTCCAGCTTTTGTAAATCAACAGCAGTGCAGTAACCAGTAATGATAACAGTCATTTGTAATTTAGTTTAGAACACAAGAAGACTCTAATAGGTGTCAAAGTTGTGACATAAAAACAAAGAATGCGTATATAACCTATAAATATGTATATATATATATATATAAAAACACTATTTTACCAAAAGTATTGTGATGCCGGCCTTTACACACACATGAACTTTAATGGCATCCCAGTCTTAAGCCTGGCAATGGCAAGAACCAGCAAGAAAACTGCTGACAGAGCTTTCTTGCCGAGTATACCGAGCGTGTGTACGACCTCGTACACACAACCGTTTTCCTCGACAGAATCCATCAAGAAACTTGGTGGCAGAGCTTTTTTGCCAAGGAAAACGGTCGTGTGTATATGTTTTTCGTCAAGAAAACTGTCGTGGATCTCAACGAGAATAAACAAGTTCTCTTTTTCCTCGTCGGGAGTCTCAATTTCCTCGTTGTGTTTCTCGTCGGGCTGGTTTACGACGAGAAACACATTCGTGTGTATGCTTAGAAACCTGCTCAGAATAAAGTATGAGACGGGAGCGCACCTTCAGTAAAAGTAGCGGTCGTAATGAAGATAGCACATTCGTCACGCTGTAACAGACTGAAAAGCGCAAATTGTCTCTCACCAAACTTTTACTTAACACGCAGTAACATAAGATTAGCGAATGCAGCCCCAAGGGTTGGGCCAGTGGAATCAAATTTCCCCTGCCCGTCGTATAGGTTGTACATCACCACGTTTGAGAACGACAAGATTTTGTCTTGACAGTGTGTACGCAAAGAAAGCTTGTCAAGATTCTCGACAAGCCTGACAAGAAACTCGTCGAGGAAAACAATGTTTCTTTTACAACGAGTTTCTCGGTCGTGTGTACGAGGCCTCCGAAGTTTTGAGGTTTCAAGAAAACTGCCCAGAATCTCGACGAGAAAAATAGAAAACATGCTCTCTATTTTCTCGGCAATGTGTTTTCCTGCCGAGTAACCCGAACGTCTGTATACTTACCTCTCGCCGTGGAAACCCACGCATGCTCGAAATGACTTTGACACATGCGCAGTAGCTTCCAAGGCATAGGTAGGGTGAAGCAAGATGGCGGCGATGGCATCGAATATGACGGGCGCATGCTCGTCGTAGTCGATGATGTCACCACGTTCATGCCATTCAAAAGAACGGCAGTTCTTTTGAATTGAATGTGTGTACACTCAGCCGGCAAGAGAATCTTGCCAAGAATCTCGACAGGACTAACAACGTTTTTTTCCTGATGAGATTCTGGCCCGTATGTACAGGGCTTTAGTTCGTAGGGTTCAATATTGAATTGGCCCACCCTTTAAAGCTATAACAACTTCAAACGGTCTACGATCAACTTCTGTACAACCAGCCTGTCAGGTTTTTCCTGATCAGTGTATTCTAATGACGGGAAAGGCAAAATAGAACAAAACTCCACCATTTACTATTGCAAGAAATATCTGTACTCACAAACAAAAAGAATCATGCAGCATAACACAAAAACATTCTGCTTTCTCCAGCAGGCATACTCGTGCCACCACTACACTCCGCCCTACATATGTTTTGTCTCAAGGGATGTCTTGATAAATGGTGTCAATAATACTACACTATGGAGGTTTTTCTTGTGTTTCTTCCTGAATACTATAGAGCTTGGAGATCCATATTGGCATATTCAAAAGATAAATAGTCAAATCGAGCCATTCATCTGGGATTTGTGCTAAAGCACTGTATGGGTTGTGTGAATGTGGGGTCTATTGCTTTGTTAGTTCTGTGTGCAGGTAGAGGAGCACTGAATTGAATATTTTGCACTGAGATCTCACACATCTGAAGCTTGTTTTTACACACTGATGGACTTTGTTCTATCACTGATGAATAATAAAGCGGAGGTTCACTCTAAATATCAAGTATAGCTTATCCATAACATCTTATTATCTACATCAACATTTCGCTATCCAAATTTTTTGAAATGCATTTAAATACCTTTACTCTCTGTTAAAATGCAGACACTTCCGGGTCTGTCTCCCGCGGGAGTGGGCGTGTCGCTCCCCTTTCTGTGTGCCCAAGTGTTTGCTGGGAGTCTTTTGCTATGTCTCCTGGGAGCAGAGCGTCATGCTTTCCAGGAGACTAGTAATCACCCCCGAAAGACGAAATCTCGCGGGATTTTAAATGTCCGATTCCCGGAAGTATTTGCTTGTGGGCTTCACGCTGCCCACAAGCAAAATGGAAAATTCCCGCAGAGATTTTTATAACTACAGATTTGCTGCCGATTCAGAATGCGGAGGAGTAGCAACCTTAAACATTAAGTAGCAACCTTAAACATGTGGGTACAAGCTTGGCAGCATTAAAAGAGTTACATTCACAGAAAAAAAAAATGGACCGCGGAACCCCCGCTTTAAGCACTGTAATTCATATTGATTGAATATAACTATGTGTTTCACATAGCAGATAAAGTGTTACACAATATATGGGATTTTACATACATCTGTTACATTTTTAATATAAAGAGACAGCACAGCACATATTTGCTGCCTTAGCTATTGCCTACAGTGTACATTGTTGTAAAATGACAACATGACTAATTATGATAGGAATTACATAACATTAGCTCAGCTTATCAGCTACAGAGTTTTGCATGTAATTGCTGATTAGCCTTTGCCCTGGAACAGCAAGTAGGAGGTATTCTTTTTTGTAGTGTCCATATAACAAGCTACGGACACTGGAGTTGATTTACTACAATTTGAGAGCACTGCGGTGCAGATCGTATGCGGTGAAGTTATGTGGCTAAACTCGCACTAGATTCGCAGGAAAATAGTGCAGGGACTTTTTTTCCCCCTTAAAGCAGTGTTTCTCAATTCCAGTCCCCCCAACAGGTCATGTTTTCAGGATTTCCCTCAGATGAAAAGGCTGTGGGAATTACTAAGGCAGTGAAACTGATCAAATCACCTGTGCAAAATAATGGAAATCCTGAAAACCTGACCCGTTGGGGGGGTGTGAGGACTGGAGTTGAGAAACACTGCCTTAAAGGAACACTAAAGATAAAAAAAATGTTTTTAATATAAGGAACCTCCAGTGTGCAGCTCGTTTTGCACAGAGTGGCCCCAAACCTGGTCTTCTGAGGTCCCTCGACGGCTGTCTTGGCTCCATACCGCAGGAATTCACCACCTTCATGCGAGTGAGCATGGTGGGGAGTTCTTGCGGGCACGCTCCAGTGATACAGCCGACGGCTATAGTCGCTCACTGTATCACTCGGCCCCTGCCCCCCCCGGCGCGCTGTGTCATTGAATGTGATTGACAGCAGCTCAAGCCAGTGGCTTAAAGGGTTTGTAAAGGATTTTTTTTAATCTTAATAGCTTCCTTTACCTTAATGCAGTGCTGTTTTCATGTCCTCATTGTTATTTTTTTTCTCAAGTTGCTGTAATTCTTCTCTGATCTCCACACTTCCTGGTTGTCTGTTACCTGATAACCACAGTACTGGGAACTTTCTCTGTGGTCACTAATCAAGGAGGTGTGATTACTGTGTGTCTAAAACCCCTCAGCGCCAATCAGTATCGTTTTACAAACCATCACTGCCCTGTATTGGCTCTGTGCCTCTGTACATCACAGAAGCAGGAAACAGAATGCAAAAACGAAACTAAAACTGTAGGTACATTATATGATTGATTTTTATTTATTTTTAATCATTTTTAAAAGGAATCAGTTACTTATTATGGGCCAGATTCAGCAACACTTGCGCTGGAGTATTTCGATATGCGCCGCGTAACTGTGAAGATGCGCCGTCGTTTCTATGTGCCCGTACCCACCAAACTAGATGCGCCCGAAGACGCGGCATTTGCGACCGGCGGAACGTTCCGAAGCCAGAGTATCGTCAGCGCATAATTTCGTTTGGCGCATCAGTCGCGCCTATTGATTTCCCCTGCAAATATGCAAATGAGGGAGATTTCGCGATTCGCGAACGGATAAGCACCATACGCTGGCTACATGCGCCGCGCGTATCTCGTCCGTCCGGCGCAAAGTTATTTCTACAAAAGGCTGCTTTATCTTTACTCCAGACGGTCAGAGGTCAGCAGGAGAGCAGCTACAGCAGCGTTACCGACGATAGGAGCTAGCTGAACAACCACACTTGCAAGGACAACACCTCTGTGTGCCAACATGCCAGGAGCAATTGTGGTCCTCGAACTACTGATGGGTACCCCGGAACGAAGGAGGCGGGCACGTGAGAGGATATACCGCACTCGTATGAGCCTCTTTGGCATGGGTGATGAGGAGGTGTATCGCCTCTTCAGATTCAGCCCAGATGCAATACTTGAACTAACCACAACCCTGCAGGATGTAAAACAGAAAAAATCGCGCTAAAAATTATAAATAAACAAATGTGGTGTGTCTACACCTACACATTAAAGATATTTATAAGAAAGTCCTGCATACTATGATATAAACAGACTAGAACTTGATTCAATGTTCAAGGTGGTTTTCACACATATAAAAACTCCATCGATAGATTCAAAAGTTCAGATGTTAGAAGACTCCCAGGTGATGATGATGAAAACAAAACACTCCGGACAAGGTGTTACAAGAGAACCTCCACCACATATATATGTATGGCCTCTTACCAGATAAAGATAAAATGACAGCATTCAGATATAAACATGTATCCTGGAAGGCTTTCACTTGTGGTCACCTGGATGTGGACAATCTCCTCGTGTACCCAAAGACCATAAAGCAGGAAACAACAAGGCTCCCATAGTGTGAATCGTTCATTTAATATATAAAAGATAATAATAGTAATGCACTTACAAACATTTGTCGTTTAAAGGCATGGAAAAAATGTAGCCGGCCGGCTAGCAAACACAGCCCGTATCTTCCGGGTATGGATCGTATGCGCGGTGACGTCAGCACGTCTCCTCCCTACGTTTCGTCACAAATGGGACGTGTTCACGGGATACAGGCGGCGTGCTGAATCACCGCTTTTGTAAGCATGACGTGGAGCGCAGCCTCGATGTGAGCAAAACCTAGCTCTCCGCCCGCCATATTGGAAACTGGAAACCAGCTTATCGCATGCGGCGGTGATTAATCTACCTCTATGCGATATCGCCAATCAATCGAAAACTCAGCATCATTACTGAACTGTCAAGAGACAGACTCAGCAAACGAATACTAAATATAAATAAACTATAAACAAAAGGTAAAAATCTAGGAATAGAGAGCCTAGCAATCTTTCCATGTGCAGGAAAAATATAGGTCATGTAGCCCAACTAACGCTAGATGGAGCTCACAACCAGCTTGCTTCTCACTCACAAACACTATGTTAAAACAGAATATGAATAAAAATATATAAAAAAGACAATAATAAATAATAAAAAGATAAGTACCAAATATTCAATTAGTACAAAATATATGAATAAAAAATATATGAAAACATACATAGATAAAATTATAAAATATATATTCTATGCCAAAGATATATATTAAAGGTGCCAACCTCATAGTCTTAATATTTTTACATTCTCATCAGGATCTAGGTGGAGGGCCCAACTCGTTTGAGATTATTCCAGAAAATATCTCCATATGCTATTAAGAATTGGCTATAAAGCAGTTTACATCTACTTCGATGTTAAGCCCCAGAGGTGTAAAGCATTTTAATTCATATGCCCAGGCCATTTCAGACTTGGAAATAGTTCTCACTAAGTGGCTACCCCTCCAATGGGGGCTAAATTTGTCTATGCCTAAAAATATAGTGTTCTTAGGATCCATTTTATGGGTGATAAGATAGTGTTTAGACACGGAATGTTTAGTGTAGCCCAACCTAATATTTTTAGTATGTTCGTTCAAACGAACTTGCAGGGGGCGTTTAGTTCTGCCCACATATTGCAAGCCACAAGGACATTGCAACAAGTAGACCACCCCCGTGGTGGAACATGTGATAAAGGGTTTAATGGGGTAGCTTTTCGATGTCTGTGTAGAGATAAACGTCGTCGTTCTCCTTGAATTACAGCCATTTAATGAACATACTTGGCACCTACCACATTTATAATACCCAGTCAGTCCAGATAAAAATCTAGACTCCATACTAGGGGGATTCATAATGTTAGGGGCTATTTTGTCTTTGAGTGAAGGTGCACCCCTAAAAACAACCTGAGGTTTGGTTGGTAGTACACTACCCAACACCTTGTCGCTTTTCAAAATATGCCAATGTTTATTAACAATGTGTTTTATGTTGGCATGTTGGCAGGAATAATTAGTGATAAAGGGATTTCGAAATTTATTAGTTGTCCCTCTATCTGTTTTTTCTGTCAATAGATCCACTCTATTGACTTCCTGAACCAAAGCCAAAGTATTGTTCAAAGAGTCCTTGGAATAACCTTTTTCCAAAAATCGTGAAGTTAGGATATCAGCCTGTTCAACAAAGGTTCTATCTTCAGTACAATTTCGTTTTAGACGCAAATACTGGCTTTTGGGCACTGATTTCAGCCATGAGGAATGGTGGCAGCTGGTGTTGGGTATAAATGCATTTCTATCTGTTGCTTTAAAATATGTCGATGTAATAAAACAACCATTATTGATTGAAATTGTCAAGTCCAAGAAATTGATCTTGTCAGGACTCACTTCATAACTCAAATGTATCCCTCTGTTGTTCATGTTAAGGGAAGTCATGAACAAATTTAAGTCAGATGGGGTACCATCCCATAGGAGGAGGATGTCATCTATGAACCTGGCCCACAAAATAATGTGGGGCCTAGTATCAACACAGACGACATCCTCCTCCCATTTGGCCATAAAAAGGTTTGCCAAACTGGGGGCATATTTGGCCCCCATGGCTACCCCTCTATCTTGTCTAAAAAACTTCCCATCAAACCAAAAGAAGTTATGCATAGCAGCATATTCTAGGAGTTCCATAATGTAGGAGATCTGCTTACTGGGTAAACCTGAATTCCTACCCAAAAAATGGAAAACTGCTTCCAAACCCAATTGATGTGGGATAACAGTATAGAGTGAAGTTACATCTGCAGTTACCAATAATAGGCCTGCAGGATGACATCACCAGCAAGACACACCGCTCACAAGCAGTGCAGCCACTGGTGAAGGTCCTGGCAACACTTCATTTCCTTGCAACTGGATCATTCCAGCGTACAAGTGGAGTGGTGGCTGGGATGTCACAGTCCTCCATAAGCAGATGTGTGCACCAGGTTGTCCCTGCAATCCTCAGACGCATGTCCAACCAGTTCATCAGACCAACCACTGAGGAGCTGCGGCTGAAGGCAATGACAGATTTCTACAACATTGCCAGATTCCCACGCACTGTGGGGGCCATTGATTGCACACATGTGGCCCTACAGCCCCCCAGTGCCACAGAGCACATATACCGCAATCGGAAGCATTGGCATTCCATCAACGTACAGGTGATAGCTGATGCCCAACGCCTCATATGGCACGTCCGTGCCAAACACCCCGGGTCCAGCCATGACAGCTTCATATACAATCAGAGCCCCATCCCAGCAGAATTTAACCAGAACATGTATGGGGACAGCTGGCTGGTTGGTGAGTGACATGGGAGTCGGGCATGACTATCCCCTCCCGTGATGCACAACAGAAGTGGCACATGCATGACTAACATTCTCCTGTCTTTTACCTTACAGGTGACTCTGCATATGCATTGGGACCCCATCTAATGACTCCTTTCCGGAACCCCCAAACCAGAGGAGAGAGAAAATACAATGAAGCACACATCAAAACACGTGGAGTGGTGGAGCAAACATTTGGGCTCCTGAAGTCCCGTTTCCGCTGCCTGGATAAGTCCGGGGGGACCCTATTGTATTCCCCTACCTTCGTGTGTCAGATCATCGGTGCATGTTGTATTCTGCACAACTTTGCTATGAGAAAAGGCCTGCAGATTGACATACGTGATGACCTGACCCCCGACCCACACAGTCCCCACCTGCCAGAGGACACCCAGTCTGCTGATGGAAGAGCAGTCAGGAGGGTCCTCGCCGTAAGCATCTTTGGACACTAAACCAAAACATTAATAACACAGACAGTGCACGCGTGTACACCACTGATGTCCCTAGATCACACACACCACATACACATCGCATTGGATTAGCCCAAGTCCAGCATGTAGGACTTGGGAGCAGCAACGCCAGCGTCAAGGCCCCAATGATGTCACTGTCCATTCATACACCTTTCACACGTCATTCATACAGCCGTGGGGTTAACTTCACCACCACGGCCGAGGGTGACACCCCTTACTGTCAGGAGTGCCACCCTCTCACATTCACACACCATTCACACTGTCCCCTGCACTCCTGACCGTGTGCAGTAAAAAAAGAAATACAAAATCTCATAACCTGAGAAAAAAAATAAACAAAAACTCATGACCTGAGTATAAAATAAAGAATACAAAATAAACAAAAACTCATGACCTGAGTCTAATTAAAAAAATCATAGAAACCAAAACAAAAAAAAAGCCTCATCGGGGATGCCGGGGGCTTCTTCTGGGGGCCCCTGTCTGCCTCCTCAGCTGCCTGGATGGAGTGGGTGGGGGTGGGGGGGCATCTGGAGGTGGCTGATCCCCAGGTGGGCCACTCCTGGCAGGTGTGGCCTGCATGCCCTCCAAGGCCATGGCTATCCGGCCGAGGTAATTGTTCGTCTGGGCCTGCATCCGGAGCTGACGGGTGACCTGGTAATGCTGGGCCCGCCGACTCAGCCTCCCCTGGTCCCGGATGGCAGCACTGTTACCCTGGATGGCAGCAGTGTTGGCCTGGACGGCTGCAGTGAGTTGCGTAATTTCACCATGCACCTCCCCCAAACTGGTGACCACTGCAGCGCAATTACAGCTGACATCCTGGACTGTGTTGCTTATCTGGGCAACGGAGCCCAGGCTGTCAGACACTTTCTGTAAGTGGCCAACTATGGCCCCCATTTGTTCAGTCTGTCTGGCGTGATCCCTCGCCAACTGGTCCTGGACAACATCAGACACCCCCCTGGTCTTCTGGGTCGCCTTCCTGGGGCCAGAAGATGGTTGTCCCCGGGGGGAAGGAGTCACCCTTGAGGGGCTTCCAAGGATGGGGGAGGGGATAACAGATGGCCCAGGAGAAGGGGAGGAGACCTCCAAAACTAAAGTAAAGTCCTGCTCTGCCACAGCAGGCTCCTCCTCAACGACCTCGGCAGGTGTGGTGTGGCCACTCTCCTCCACCACCTCTTCACCACCCAGGGGCTCGGGCACACGATGGCGTGGGGGGGATGGGGTGGAATGGACGCTGACCGATGATGGCCCAGCTCCGTCATCTGTGGATGACACAAAGCAGACACATGTTGGTGGTCCCACACACTTGGCACATGTACCCTCCCCCCCCAAATGCAACAAATCAAATAGGGGATAAAAAACACTTACCTGTCCTGGAGCCTTCCTCCATGGAGTCATAGCCTGGGACCCCCTCCACCTGCTCCCTCTCCAGGCAGCGTGCGACCACCTCCTCCTCCGCGGTCAGGGTGACAGGACATGGGGGACCACCACCTGTGCCCCTCTCATGCCTCCTGATGGTGGACACCTTGCCCCTCACCAGGTCATTAATTTTCTTCTGAATGTCCCCAGCAGTCCGGGTGGAGTACCCCAAAATATTGACCCGGCCAGCAATGGTGTCCAGGATGCCCTGCTTCCTCTCCCGGCTGGTCTTACGGCTCTTTTTCCCATGGAGAAAATGATTATAAGTCTCCATCGCGGATATGATCACTGAGACCTCCTGTGAATTAAAGTTCATGTTCCTCCTCTCTCTCTGGGGGTAGCGGGAGCAGCCATCACAGCACAAAAGTATCTTCCCTGGGGTGGGGGGAAACGAATATACTTTTGCGCCGGAATGGCGTTTCCCCCTGCGCTTTTAAGCGCCCAACGGAAGGCATTGCGCTGACGTTTCCCGGGAAGTGGTGCCGACGGAAGTTGTGAGCATGCGCACAAGGGGGCGAGTGGAGCCGCACTCACTGCGCATGCTCCGTGGATGATGCGCTGAACGTAAGCCTCTGCGCTGGGCTCCGCCCATCATTTACATATGATCACACCCACTTCCACTTGCGTCGGGTTACGCCAGCGCATTATCGTTACTCTGGCGCAAGTTTACGCGCAACTGCTATGTGAATAACAGTACTTGTGCTGAAAGGGTCTTCAGAGTAACGTAAATGAGAAGCGTTACTCTGGAGCAAAGATGCTCCCATCTACCTGAATCTGGCCCTATGTCTCTATACCCTGTAAACAGTCATTTCAGCAAAACTTTTTTTTTCCCTTTAAACTCCTTTAATGGAATCGGACCGCATGGGTGTTCTCAAACCTGCGATCTGATTCCAGTTTGGACTGCAATCCGGCGTGCAGTCCCCGGAGCTGAGGCGTCGTCCTGTGGCCCTTTTATAGGGAGACCCAATCGATGAGGTCACACCTACAGCCACACCCCCCTACAGTTGCAAATACACATTAGAGGACACATAACCCCTTCAGCGCCCCCTTGTGGTTAACTCCCAAACTTCAAATGTCATTTTCACAGTAAACAATGCAATTTAAATGCATTTTTTGCTGTGAAAATGACAATTGTCTCAAAAATGTGTCAAAATTGTCCGAAGTGTCCGCCATAATGTCGCAGTCACGAAAAAAAATCGCTGATCGCCACCATTAGTAGTAAAACAAAAATAATTAATAAAAATGCAATAAAACTATCCCCTATTTTGTAAACGCTATAAATTTCGCGCAAACCAACCGATAACTGCTTATTGCGATTTTTTTTATCTAAAAATAGGTAGAATAATACGTATCGGCCTAAACTGAGGAAAAAATATATTTTTGGGGAATATTAATTATAGCAAAAAGTTAAAAAAAAAATTTTTTCTTTGTTTATAGCGCAAAAAATAAAAACCGTAGAGGTGATCCAATACCACCAAAAGAAAGCTCTATTTGCCGGGTCCTTTAGCTGACTAAAGGTCCGGGTCTTAAGTGGTTAACAATATTGACATATTGACACCCGCAGAGGGCAGTGTGAACTGCCTGTGGGAGAGATGTGATGCGGGAACCAGCGCTGGATTCACGCTGGTTCCCGTATTGCATATGTGTGAACCTATGTGGAAGCTAAATGGTTTCTATGCACAGCTGCGTCAGTTTTGTACTCTCCAGTTTTAGTAAATCCACCACAGTGTGATCTTACATATATGTTGAAATGTCTACAGATATGTAAGATTAAGTTCACTTCATTTTTTATATGTTCAGTACATGTATGGTAATACAGCAATACAAATTAATGTGTTTTAGACCCCTTTCACACTGGGGCGCTTTGCAGGCGCTATAAGCCTAAAAATAGCTCCTGCAAAGCGTCTTGAAACAGCCGCTGCTGTCTCTCCTGTGTGAAAGCCCCAAGGGCTTTCACACTTGAGTGGTGGGCTAGCAGGACGGTAAAAAAGTCCTGCTAGCAGCATCTTTACTGCCGACGCACCCACCACCCCAGTGTGAAAGGGGCCTTACTCTTGACTGCTAAAATTGTATTGACCTGCTTTAGGAGAAGGAGACCTACAACTATGTAGGTTTTCTAACTTTTAGGCCATCTATAAAATACCTAACATTTGCAAGTAATGACAGTTGATTGAGTATATATTACAACAGTTATTTTATTGGCAATAACTCCAGGGTAAATACAGTCATTGATTGCTCTATTATCACCACAAAAAAATAAAATTTTTGGGGTATGCTGTCAGATTGGATGGAGTTGGTCTCTTTTCTGTCAACAGCCTCTGCTGTTTAAGACCCACCCTGAAATTTTCGATTGGGGACATTAGTTCTGAGGGCCTGGGGGGCAATGAATACCCTTAATTTGCATAGATTTCCTCTCACTTCCTCTTTGGCTATGGGGCAGGAAGTGAAGGGAAATCTCTGCAATGGCCGGAATGGTAAAAAAAAATAAACTGACCGTGTCTATAACTCTACTCTATCCAAAATTAAAAAAAAAGTGTTGCCTATAGTTCTACTTTAAGCACAAATTTCTGATAATTTTATGGAGAGAACTAAGAAGATATAACCATGCCAATGGTGCAGCAGAAAACATATAACATAGCACCATGAGGAAGGTTTGTGGTCCAGGATGACAGGACAGTCAAAATTAGAAGCATTCCCCCCCCCCCCACAGTGGGGTGTCGTGCTCGCCCCCTCCCTTGGACTACAGGAGAGTCAAGACGCTCTCTACGTTGCAGATAGAGAAAGGAGCTGTGTGTTAGTGGGTGTCCTGACTCTCCTCTAGTCTAAGTGAGGGGGCAAGCATGACACTCACTCCACACCAGGGAGGAAGCCTCACATTACTGTGTGGAGTTACAGACAGAAGAACAGGAAGTGAAGTTTTCTCAGAAGAAATAAGAACATTTAAAAGCAAAATGGAAGCATGAGGTAAGTGAAGGAGGACTGCACTAAGGTAAAGGAAGCTATTTAGGGGAAACAAATTGTACCTTTACAACCCCTTTAAGGTAAGCTTTCACATTGCATAGTTTTGGTAAAACCAAAGCAGACCACACCCTATACAAATTTCCTTTGGTTCCTAATGACCTGGCCGAAATTCACTTCATGGGTAGCCCTGTTGTCAGCATTCTGTCCTTCATCCTTTGATTGAAAAATCCAAGAAGCTCTGCAGAAAATCTTCGTCCGAGCATTAGCTGCATCCAATCACATACAGCCACTGTTTGGGTATTGTGACAGCCAACACTGCGTGGATGGAAGAATATGTTTGATTGTTTTTCCTTTCAGCAGGCAGGCTGAATAAAAAAAAAAAATCTAAGTGTTTTTGCCCATTTTAAGAAGATTGTACAGAGATTATTCCAATAAGGTTGTATAATCAATGGCTAGTTTTAGCAAAAGTTGTTTTCCAGTATGATGATTATCTGCCATTTTATGTCTGTGGGTGCTCATTTATTGGCACATTCAAACCTTATTGCAGAACATATTTTAATTGCTGTGCCTTGATATGCGATAGTAGCTGTGTATCACATGCAGTTGTATGGACATGTTGGCTCTGTAATCAAATACGAGGATAATACAATGAACAGTCTTGTCTGAAAGTCAGGTCTGTTGTCATGAGTAAGGTTATTAGTGTCTACAGAGGACACAGTGGGAGGCCTCAACCACACAACATATTTCACACTCACACAAGATCTGACACTTTCACCTCTTGCACATCATTTATCACAAAGTCCAAGAGATCAATGAACTTGCTTTGAACAGCTAGTTGGGTTGAAGAGACATTTCTACTTTTATGTTTACAAAGGTAAACCTTTTCTGCTACATACAGTGTGGCTGCCGCTGCTGACTTCTCATTCTGCAAAGGCCATTAGTCTGGCTGCCCTACTAACCTCACTCTGTCTTCAATACTTTCATATCACCGACCCATAAGTATGCAGAAAATAAACTCTTAAGGCCCATACACACGGTAGGACATCCAACAAAATTTCCCTTGGATTTTTGTCCTAATTGATTAGTCCAGTCACACCCATAGCATACACACAGTCAGACTTTTCTGCAAACTTTTCTAAAACTTTCCCATCATCATGTGGTTTTTCTGCTCTTTACCGCCACCCTTCGGTTAACTTCTGCTATTGTTGGTTGGTTTTAACATTGGTTCTGAGCATGTGTATTTGCACTTTGTACAAAAGTTGGTTGGATTGCTGTACACATGGTCACACAAGGCACCATCAGACTTTTGTTGCCGAAAAGTTGGTCCGTTCGCAGACCCAACTTTTTGTCGGATGAAATCAGAAAAAGTTGGTCCGATGGAGCGTACACACGATCGGCCAAATTTGAAAAGTTGCAGATTTTGAAGTTGGTTGGCCAAAAGTCCCACCGTGTGTATGGGGCTTAAGGCAGCATAGCAGCAAGGGACAAAGGAAACGTGAATATGTGCTGCTGCCGAGGGTTGCTTAAAAGTGAAAATGTTGCATTGCCCCACATGTACTAATTGCAGGTCTAACCACTTGGCTCCCTGAGCATGTTTTTGTTGTTTAAAAATTGCCATTTGTGGATAGAAAATTACATAAACCCAACAGAACATGACATATTATCTGACAGAAGAGGACCTGTAGAATAAAAAGATAGTAAGGCAAATACGTTTTCACAAAAAATTGCAACTACCGTTTATCAAATCTATCTGTATTTTCAGTTAAAGATAAACTAAAATAAATTTTAGTGCACACAAACACAATTTATTCCTCAATTTTGTTGTAAAAGATACAGTAAAACATGAGGTTGTGTTGAGTAAAGAGATACTAAATTTGTCAAGCCTCAAAACTGTGTGCACGGAGCTGTGGAATATGTTAAAGTGGTTCTAAAGGTAAACATTTTTCTTTCTTTAATGCATTCCCTGCATTAGAGTAAAAAAATGTTGCCACTTGCTGTGGCCCCCTTTTCCCAAATACTTACCCGAGTCCTGTGTCGATCCAGTGCTCTACCTGTCTGACAGTTTTCTGTCCTCTCTCCCCACTTTTGCAAGCTTGGCTGAGAAACTTTGGTTCCTCCTGCTATTAGTCAAATCCTGTGAGAAAAGGGGGTGGGGGGGCAGTGTCAAGCCAAGCTGTCTATGACAATGGACACTCACAGCCTAGGTCAAGATCTTAAGATCAAGCATGCATGTCTGCCCCCATAGCAAACACTTGCTATGGGGGCAGACACAGAAAAGGAGTCGGCAACAGGGGACCCCTAGAAAACCAATGTCCCTTTTTAAGAGCTATGGGCGGAAGTGACGTTTTGATGTCGCTTCTGCCCTGCAATGGTATGGAGGCCATCCTCCCCTCACTTATCTCCGTACCAAGCCAGACAGAGGACGCGGTTGCTGCAGGCGCCTCCGGTAAGTGGCGGCAGGCACCAGAGGATGATGGGAGGGGGCCCTCTCCCGCCACCGATAAAAGTGATCTCGCGGTGAACCTGCCACAGACCACTTTTATCTGTAAGCGGACCGCCCGCTGAAGAAGATACCAGGGTTATGGTATGCTGCCATAACAACAATATCCCTCTTCAAAATAACGACGACAGGTGGTCCGTACAGTAAGTGATTAAAAAATTGCCTTTAAAAGTGCAAGATGTTAGCTGCATCCTGGTTTTACATCCTGTCCAGCCCTGTGTCCTTTTTCCTGGACATGAAGGGCTGGTGTTATAGTTACAGAGAGGTTAAGTGTTAGGTTAGAGTTACAGGGAGACTTAGTGTTAGAGTTACAGGGATGGTGTCAGGGTTAAAGTTGAAGTAAGGGTTTGTTTTAGGGTCACAAGGGTTAGTTAGTTTTAGGGTCGCGAGGAAAGCTAATATTAGTAGTAGGGGTTATGTTAGGGTTAGAGTTACAGGGAAGGTTAGGGCTACAAGAAGTGTTAGGCCGCGTACACACGCTTAGTTTGGTCCGATGAAACTGGCCTTAAGGCCAGTTTCATCGGTCCAAACCGAGCGTGTGTACGGCCCATCGAACCGTCGTCCATTGGACCAAAGTTTTAAAACTTGCTTTAAAATCGGTCCGATGGACGCCTGACCATCGGACCAAAATGATGGTTAGTACGCAAAAGCATCGGACCAAAAACCCGCGCATGCTCAGAATCAAGTCGACGCATGCTTGGAAGCATTGAACTTACAAAAAAGATTATGGTTAGGGTTAGAAATACAGGGAATGTTAGTGTTAAGGTTAGAGTTACAGGGAAGGTTAGTACTAGGGTTACAAGAAGAGTACATTTTAGGATACAGAGCGGCCAGTTTAAATACAAGCTGGCCCACTCTGTTTGCAGCAGACTGAGAGGATGAGCTCACAGTGCCTCTCAAATCTTGTTAGAAGCACTGAGCTCAATGGACGGCTTGGAGTCTTGGACCATTGGTAAAGCACCATTGGTCTAAGCTGTCCAATAAAAATGCTGCAGTGGAGGCTCTCCTCTCACTGCAGTGTCTATAAGACAAATGCTCTCTTCCAACCCAGCCCTCTTAACTACAAGGAAAAAAACATGGGTTTATGGGTATAATGTTTACCCATACTCCCATATTTTTATCACACTGTTAAAGTGGTTGTACACACTGTACGACTTTTACCTACAGGTAAGCCTATATTAAGGCTTACCTGTATGTGCTAGAAATATCTCCTAAACCTACACAGTTTAGGAGATATTTAGAGTTTCCGTACTTTAGAAAGGCACGCTGTGCTGTTTCTCTTGCAAACATGCGTGGGAGTGACGTCACGCAACTCTGGCCAGCTGGAGTCTGCGGCCCCGGAAGAAAGAGGGCTGAAGATGCTTTACCATCAGGGTTTACTTCCTCTTTAACCTCTTGAGGACCGCCTAACGCCGATATACATCGGCAGAATGGTACGGCTGGGCACAAGCACGTACAGGTACGTTGCCCTTTAAGTGCCCAGCGGGCAGCACGCTCGCAACCCGGTCCGAAGCTCCATGACCGCGCCCGTGGAACCCGCAGACCTGATCAGCACGGTGTCCCACAATCGGGTCACAGGAGCTGAAGAAAGGGGAGAGGTGAGTGTAAACAAACCTTCCCCGTTCTTCTCTGTGGCTTGTCATTGATAGTCTGTTCCCTGTCATAGGGAACGATGATCAGTGACGTCACGTCCAGCCACTCCCCTCTACAGTAAGAATCACAAACTAGGACCCACTTAACCCCTTTAGCACCCCCTAGTGGTTAACCATGTTATTCCCAATGGTGTCTGTTAAAAACATATTTATATATATACATAAAGTTTGGGGGTTCTGAGTAATTTCTAGCAAAAGAATTATGATTTTCCCATGTAGAAGAGAAGTGTCAGAATTGGCCTGGGTGGCAAGTAGATAATTACGATAAGTAAGTAATATACAAATAATTATTATATATTGTTTTTAAGGTAATTTACTATATTTTCAAAAACTGTACGGACCGGACAAATGAATTATAACTTCAAATCGGTAATTCAATGCCATTGTAATTTTCACAGTAATCAGTGCATTTTTATAGCACTTTTTGCTGTGAAAATTACAATGGTCCCAAAAATGTGTCCAAAGTGTCCCATTTGTCCGCCATAATGTCGCAGTCACGAAAAAAATCAAATACCACCAAAAGAAAGCTCTATTTGTGGGAAAAAAAGGACGCCAATTTTTTTGGGAGCCACATCACACGACCGCGCAATTGTCAGTTAAAGCGGAGGTTCACCCTCAAAATCAACTTTGCTGCATTGCTATCTTACACAGGTTTTAGAGATTATAGCATTGAATTATTATTTTTTTAATTCTCCCTTACCTCTCATCTTCTATACTTCCTGGTTTGGAGTCCTGCGGGCAGTGGGCATTTCGCTAAGTTGCCCGACCGCTCTGTGCATTCTGGGAGCTTATTGAGTGTCCTCCTGTTGCTTACGTCAGCCCAATCACAGCAATTCAGTTGAGCTAGCTAAGCCCCGTAATCTCGCACTAGCTGAGCTGTCATGTGATGCGGGAAGCGGGTCACATGACTAGCCAAGCGCGCCATATGATGAGGGAGGGCGGATACATCTTCAGCAATGTAAATAAAACATCTCCATTATACACCTGGACACCATTGCCACCGGCCGTTGTGATAGTAACGACGCAGTGTTGACGGAGTGGCTCCTCGCCAACACTGCGCATGCGCGGGATTACGCGGTGAATGCTGGGAGATCAGCATTCGCCGCATCCCGGAAACAAAGGAGGGAATCAGAGCGCCCACAGTTAAGATGGCAATGTCCATCGCCCGGTTATATAAAATATAATTTCGTCTGAAATGAGGATCCTGGAGCATAATAACAGGGGACATGTGAGTAACTACTGTATTGTAGCAAACGCAGCCGATTAGTGTCTTTAACCTCCCTGGCGGTATGATTCTTTCAGATTTTAGGTGCTGAAAGCGGTACCATTATTTGCAAGGGAATTTGGCGTTTTATACTGTAGGCTTGTAATTCTTAGGAATAACTCACTGAAATCTATCCAAACAAGAGTATAATAGGCATCCCGGGTATGATTTATTTTTTTTTTTTTATTAAAAATTATAATATAATAAATAATTATAAAAAATTATAACAAATAATAATATAATTATAGTAAAAATTATTCAATAATGTAATCAAATCAAAATCACTGAAATTTGCTCAGTTGCAGAATTTTTGCTGTCATTATTTTTTTTTTTTAATGACGAATTTCCCCATAAATCGCTATCGCTAAATTCTGCAAGTAATTCTCATTTATTATCGCTGTTTTTTAGCTGCTCTAAAACAATTTTTGCCATAAAGGGACACTTTTGGTTGCTATGGGCAATCTACAGTTTGCAGGGAGAAAGAACACTTTTTATTATATAAAAGGACATCTAGTGTACAGGGCAGACCACTAGGGACATGGGGGGTGTGTATTTTTTACATACAGTACTGTAATCTATAAGATTACAGTGTACTGTATGTATAGTGTTTGTTTACTTTTTTGAATTTGGCGCCATTCCCCCCCCCCCCCTGCGTCGCGACGCTCGCAGGGAAGGGAATCGGAGGTACACACAGCATCAGGCGGACATCCGGCCGCCGTGTACTGCGGAGATTCATCGCTGGATCGCAGAGAAAAGGTAAGTAAACTTTTTTCTGCATCCAGCGAGGCAAGTCCGTGTGTGGCACGGGGTTACCGATCGTAGCTTAAAAATCTCACCCCGTGCCACACACGGGAAGACCACCAGGGAGGTTAAAAAAAAACGTTTTCCCACAGAACATCCGCTTTAAAGCGACGCAGTGCGGAATCGCAAAAAGAGGCAAGGTCCTTAACCCGCATAATGGTCCGGGTCTTCAGTGGTTAAAAATCTCCATAGGCTTTAAAATTTAAATGTTTACAGGTTAAATGTTTTAGAGTTACAGAGGGGGTCTAGTACTAGAATTATTGCTCTCGCTCTAATGTTTGCGGCGATACCTCACATGTGTGGTTTGAACGCCGTTTACATATGCTAAAACAAGTCCATTTGCTGGTTAAATTAAACTATGAGAACTAATGAAGGTGCAAAATATAATCTATATAATCACAGAATGGTTCAGTTTCTATTCTTTTATTATATAGATTATATATGGCACTTTCATTTGTTTAATTTAGCCAACATAAGGACTTGTTTTAATAAAATCAGGACTGTTGGTAGTTAATGAGAATAAAATACGTGACTTGTAAATATGTAACCTGTGTGTATCTGGCTCTAATACTAGCCAGTGCCTCACCAGCCACTGACCTCACCGCACGTCCCTGCAGCTGCCAACATTAGAACTAAACAAATAATGTGTGAGTAATTCAGGTCTCTGTAGTAATGTATCTCCCCTCATACCTGAACTACACATCAATCACGATCAAACCAGTTATGTGCAAACTTAAAATTAGGGTTGTCCCGATACCACTTTTTTAGGACCGAGTACAAGTACCGATACTTTTTTTTCAAGTAGTCGCCGATACCGAATACCGATACTTTTTTTTAATGTGTCCCCAAATGCAGCCATGTCCCCCACATATGCAGCCATGTCCCCCACATATGCAGCTATGTCCCCCCACATATGCAGCTATGTCCCCCCACATATGCAGCCATGTCCCCCCACAAATGCAGCCATGTCCCCCACAAATGCAGCCATGTCTCCCACATATGTCCCTCCAGCCATGTCTCCCACATATGCAGCCATGTCCCCCACATATGCAGCCATGTCCCTCCAGCCATGTCCCCCACATATGCAGCCATGTCCCTCCAGTCATGTACCTCCAGCCATGTCCCCCACATATGCAGCCATGTCCCTCCAGCCATGTCCCCCACATATGCAGCCATGTCCCTCCAGCCATGTCCCCCACATATGCAGCCATGTCCCTCCAGCCATGTCCCTCCAGCCATGTCTCTCTAGCCATGTCCCTCTAGCCATGTCCCTCTAGCCATGTCCAATTTTGTCCATACCTAGCCGCCGCTGCCGCACGGAGATTGGACAGATCACGATCACCCATCCAATCCCGAGCAAGGGGGAGTGTCTATATGCGCGGGAACACTACAGCTATTCAAATGAAAGCTGTGATGTTCCCGCACGTTCCCGTTTAACCCATGCGGCGCGGCTTTCGATTTGGTGGCGGGGGGGGGGTATTCTATTTAGGTATCGGGAGCATTTCCACGAGTACAAGTACTCCCACAAATACTCGGTATCGGCCCCGATACCGATACTGGTATCGGTATCGGGACAACCCTACTTAAAATGATTACAAAACTCACCCAACAAATCAACCAATTATGTTTAAAATAGAAGGCAAAACATTTGTGTATAGATCTAAAAAAAACGGTAAATATCCTTTACCCTTCTTTTTATAAGTGATCACATTCCCTCTGTTCTCAGCTGCATAAGAGCTAGGGGAGGAGAAACCACAGCATAATAATCTTCTCAGTGAAAGGCTGTGCAGGGGAAGAATATTAGCACACGTCTGATCATTGGAGGAGAGAAGGCTGAGTTCCCAGCATAGCTAGAAAAACTGACCATGGTGTGTTCTCCAACGCAGTTTTTAATAGGAATATAGAGGGACTGGCAGGATCACTAGGGATTTCACGGTCCGACCGTGTGAAAGGGGCCTAAAATATATATATATATATATATATATATATATATATATATATATATATAAAAAAAAAACTAAACTCTATTGGCTGTAATGCCATTTAACATATTACCTGAATATTAAAAGCTTTAACAGTTCTTTGTTAATAATGAAAATAAGTATCAAGTAACATCTTGCTTTTTGACCACTGTTAATTTTGATGCTAAATTTAGATTTAGTTTTAGTCATAGACTTTTGACTAAAATGCCATTTTAAATTTAGTCGATCTTTAACCACTTCAATACCAGGCACTTTTCCCCCTTACTGACCAAGCCAATTGTCAGCTTTTTTGTCATCTTTCACTTTGAATGACAATTGTGCGGTCATGCTACACTTTAGCCAAACCATTTTTTTATCATTTTGTTCCCACAAATAGAGCTTTCTTTTGGTGGTATCTGAATCCTGCCAATGGGCTCTCCTCTAGTTGTGTCTGTCAGACGTGAGTGAGGAAAAGCTGATACATGGCTTTTCCTTTTTACATCCTGTTTTGGGGGCATGCAGTGTGGTTCGGCGTGTCAGTCTGACGGAGGCTCTTTACCACATTATCAGCTGTGTCCAATTACAGCTGATCATAATGTAAAAAGGAATCATATTGGCTTTTCCTCACTCACGTGTGACAGATGCGACTAGAGAAGAGGCCCCAAGGGCGCGCACCGGCTGTTATCCTGAAAGATGTCATATGACATCCAGTCAGGTAAACGGACCCACCGCCGGCTGTCATTCTGCTATAGGCCGGGCGGGAAGTGGTAAATCATCTAAATTAAAACTGAATTTTATTTTTGTTTCGTTTTCATCACTGAAAACATAGGTAAATAGGTAATATGGGCACAGACAGGAGGGTATTCCCCCTGTCACTGAAAACAAGCAGCTGACGATAAATATGACAAAAATATTTTCATCTACAAACTTAACACTGATAACTGTGAGCCATCCGAAACCATAAAGGGATACCTACTGCAAAATGCTGAAAAGCTTCTTTGCACATATAAATACATGGATTCCATGGAATGGACAGATCCCCTGCTGATCTAATCAGAGTCCCCCCATGTGAAAGGGGCCTTATAATTCCCTATAGAGCAGAGGTCAGACAGGGAAAGGGAAAAGCAGCACAATTTGCTGATTCATTGTGTTGTAGTGCACATTCTGATAGGAGGAGAGAGTATTGTGATAACGATAGGAGCATGGGTACACTTTTCATTGTGTGGAATTCAGAGGAAGGTGTCATGAACATGTACCGTACTTTAACATGTTGATTTGTCATTTGCGAACTCTCTGTTTTAGTAATTATGTGGATCACATATATCGCTGATAACATTCACATGTGGTATTGTATTGCCTTTTCTAACTCTTTATATATATGTATATGTTGTTATTATATATATATATATATATTTATTTATTTTTATTACATTTTTTTATAATGATTCTTAATTGTTTAGTTAACATACTTGGAACAATGTTCTCCTTGTGGCTGTTTTAATAGCACATTATTTCATTCAGCCATAAGAAACACAAAGCCTGTCTTGTATAACTTCAAACTAAAATTGGCAGCTATGAAGAATTTGATGTGAATTCACCTCCGTTCGTTGTTAGGCTTATGAAATTGTGAGCTCCACTATAAAGGCTAAAACTGTCTTGGACGTGAAGTTGTTTACACGGAATACCAGCAGATCTAAAGTTACAGAACGGGGGCTGGATATGAAAGCTTTGGAGCTGTCCACTCCCAAGCTGACGTCACAGGGGGGGGGGGGGGGGGGACACATCTGCCTGGGTCATTTTTATTCTGTCCTAGTTTTGAACATTTGAATGTTGCTATTTTTTTTTTTCCCCCTCCTGCAAACGGTTTTCTCTACACATTGCAGCTGGAGTAAGTGACTGCCTTGATGTCTTTCTCATTTTAGTTGGAAGAGCTTCATAGAGATTCTGTACAGCAATCCATACTAATGTCTGCATCCAGCTGCTTATGGTACTGCACTGAAAATTGAAAACATTGAACGGAGTGTTAGGAACCCCCCGGAAAGGTAAGATCTTACAGATGTTCTTTTATTTTATGCAACAAAACAAGAGTGATTTGTCTAGCTGAAATACAGCTTACTTGTAGAGGACCCAGGGGGAGACCTCCACAAACACTTCAGCTGTCCATACGCTCTTTAAGACAGTGATTTATTGACAAGTGCCACTGTTACTAGTATGTCACTAGTTGGTTATCATAGCTCTCCTTTTTTGTCCATTTTCCTTAACAGCTGAGAAGAGGTGTAAGATCATAGATGAATTTAGCAAGCACGTTCTTTATTTAGAAGAAGCAACACATTTTTATCACCTGTAGAATTTTTTTGCTTATGAGCCTCGGCGTATATGTATATATTTATGGAAAATGTCGTGCCGCGATGTCTACTGGTTAAAAATAACAGACACGCTTTTACGTCAGAAGGGGCTTCGATTTAGAAGCTGTATAGAGCTCCCTCTTTTCCTGGCTTGTAGGCAATAGGAAGCTGTTGATTAGGAGGTCCACGTTGGCTGGTTGGCAAGAGCTGGGACTAAATTGAGGACATTTATTAGTAGAGGCATTCTGGTGACCTTCGAAGCATGGAAAATAAGGATGAGTCAACATAATATGGATGCCAAAGACTCGTGATCCAGAAGGAACTTTTTTGCAACAGCTAATGATGGGTGTTTACACCTAAGGAGGCGCAAGGCGACAACAAGGGGGAGGGAATAAGTCCATATCTCATCTGTTGTGTCTGATCAAGCTATGTGGAATGGAGCTGAGAATGTGCCAGGGTTATGTAATTGCCAAAGATACCAGTGCAGGTATGGAACTTGTAATATGTCTGGGATCAGCTGTAGGGTAAGAGACAGATCCAGAAGTCGCAGTCCATTAAGAGGCGGCGTCAAGGAGACAGGGCCCACATCTGTCTTGAATGGTTTGTCACATCAAGGGAATAGACCGGACCCCCAGGAACAGAACCTGTGTTACAAGAAGAAGTGCGATGAACTCAGGAGGCGTCACAGGAAAGAGAAAGGAGTGTGGATGAGAGAGAAGGAAGTGTTTTTGAAGGAAATTTCAGCGTTAAAAGTAAATTTGGTAGTCTAGTACAATATTTTTGATACTGCATATTATAATTTGATCATAGCTAAATCAAAACATGCACAGACATATTTCTTGTTGGAAATGTGCGAGATGTAATAATCACCATGTGTCAGTATTTTTCTTTGAATTCTTTATTTTCAGGATAGTTGGTCATTTTCCAAACACATCATATGGATTAATTTTATATATATATATATATATATATATATATATATATATATATATATATATATATATATATATATATAGATAGATAGATAGATAGATAGATAGATAGATAGATAGATAGATAGACATATATATATTATCCAGCATGCTTATATTGTTAGCTATATTTAGTTATATTTGGAAAGTTATAGATTGGGGTGGTTGCCACATTTTGTATATATTTGTGTAATCTGCACTTTGGACCTTCATTGCTTCATTATTACTCATTCACATCTTATATATTATGATCAAAGACGAAGGTACTCTATAAATTGCTTGCAAACATTTTAGGAAATTATGAAAGATTTATGATATTTTTTTTAATTCTTGTTGCCTTAATGTATTTATAAAATGCCATTTACAACTGGACAGTCTACCCAGTGCTGCAATCTATATGCCAAAGATTGTCTGATGAACATTTTGGAAGTGGTGGAATATATGCAGTTTTCTCTGAATGCATGACTCCATGCAGTTTACATTAAACAAATTGTATATTTTCATGTTTGTTTTTAACATGTTTCTAGGAACAAAATGTATGTAGGTTTCCAACTAGGATATATTAACACTATTGTGTTCAAATTATTGGGTGACTTAACGCACATTGATGGTTTAGACAGAGCTGTTATTGTTTGTGTTCATGAGCAGCTGAAGTGATATAGCACAATGACTGGCTTTGTAATGCAGATGCAGAATTGGTATAGCCATTTACTATTGTTTAGTCCTAGTCGTTATTCAGCATTGGTAAACAACAGGATCTCTAATTGGGGGAGGGGTTTGATGAAAAGAGAAATTGCAATAGAATAAAATTAGCAATTTTCTATTGTTTGCATAAATGTTGGAATATATAGATTTGACAACTAGGGCTTAAAAATGTAATTGCTGATTATTTAACCACTTCAGCCCCAGAAGACTTGGCTGCTCAATGACCAGGTAATTTTGTGTGATACGGCACTGCGTCGCTTTAACTGACAATTGTGCGGTCGTGCAACGTTGTACCCAAAAAGAAAACTGACGTCCTATTTTTCCCACAAATAGAGCTTTCTTTTGGTGGTATTTGATAGTCTCTGCGACAGAGAGTGCTGTTGCTGTAAATCTGAGAGGAAGATCTGAAATGAGTGGAAGCTCTGCTGATTGTATCATCCAATCATGTGTAAGCTAAAATGCTGTTTTTTATGTCCCTTGCATGTCCCCCTCGGATCTACAGCGACTACACTTGCCGTGCACTTGTAGTGCAAAGTGGATTTGCCTTTCGCAAATAACCCCCATATTTTGTACTTTTTGCTATAATAAATATCCCCAATTTTTTTAAAAAAAAGCATTTTTTTCCCTCAGTTTAGGCTGTTATCTATTCTTCTACATATTTTTGGTAATACAAATCACAATAAGCGTTTATTGATTGGTTTGTGCCAAAGTTATAGGCCCAGATTCAGAAAGAATGGCGTAATTTTCGGCGGGCGTAGCGTATCTCATATACACTACGCCGCCGTAACTTAGAGAGGCAGGTACCGTATTCAGAAAGAATTTGCGCCGTAAGTTACAGCGGCATTGTGTAAATGGGCCGGCGTAAGCCTGCGTAATTCAAATTAGGCTAGTAATGGGGCGTGTTGTATGGAAATTAATCGTGACCCCATGTAAATGAAGCGTCTAACTAAATTTCTAATAATACCTTGAGCTGACCGGTTATACTGCGAGGATGCTGTTTTTTTTTTTTCATACATACCTTGTTAGCGGTGTTTCATCCCTCGGCTTCCGGGTACGAGTCTAGCGGGGTTGGGCGTTCCTAGTTGATTGACGTTCCTCCGACCGCCGCATACTGCGCGTCACGACTTTCTGAAAGAAGCCGAACGTCATTGCGCAGGTGTCGTATAGAGTCGGCTCTATACGGCGCCTGCGCAGCGACGTTCGACTCCTTTCGGAAAGTCGTGACGCGCAGTATGCGCCGGTCGGAGGAACGTCAATCAACTAGGAACGCCCAACCCCGCTAGACTCGTACCCGGAAGCCAAAGGATGAAACATCGCTAACAAGGTATGTATGAAAAAAAAAAAAAAAACAGCATCCTCGCAGTATAACCGGTCAGCTCAAGGTATTATTAGAAATGTATTTTTTTTTTTTTTTTTCTTTTTTTTTTTTTTTTTAAGTGTATTTTTGTGCGTGAACTCGAGAGAGAGGAGCCGGACTGCAGGAGTTGGGAGTAGGCAGACCCTCCCCCCGGAGGCAATCGCCATCCTTCTCCATGCCCCTGGTGGCAATGGCGGGTGTGAAGGGGGGCCTCCCACTCACCCCGCCCTACCTGCTCCTCTTGGGAGCCCAACTGGGGCCCAACGGGACCCCAATGGGGCAGAGGGACTCCCCCTATGAGGGAGTGAGGGGGCCTAGCCCACCCAGCCAGCCCCGTAGGTCCTTCGCCTCTCTTTATTTTTTAGGAGACCGCATGGCCAAAGTGCATGTGTTTTAAACCAATTTTGTGTGCGTGCAAGTGTGGTGGTTTTTGTGGGGGGGGGGGGTGGGCGTACTAAGCACAGGCGTACCTTGCATAGCACACCCACCGGGAGCCGGGCTGAGACCACCAAACTCAATTCACATGTAGCCGAGACCGGGATCCGAACCCTTGGCTGCAGAGGTGAATGGCTTGTCAGCGCAGTGCCAATCACGTTGAGCCACCACAGCTCCCCTAGAAGAAATGTATTTTTGGGTGAGCTTCCACTTTAAATTATGAGACTGATTAAATATCTCACCTTTATTTACAGTGAGGAAAATAAGTATTTGAACACCCTGCTATTTTGCAAGTTCTCCCACTTGGAAATCATGGAGGGGTCTGAAATTGTCATCGTAGGTGCATGTCCACTGTGAGAGACATAATCCAAAAAAAAAATCCAGAAATCACAATTTAGGATTTTTTAACTATTTATTTGTATGATACAGCTGCAAAGAAGTATTTGAACACCTGTCTATCAGCTAGAATTCTGACCCTCAAAGACCTGTTAGTCTGCCTTTAAAATGTCCACCTCCACTCCATTTATTATCCTAAATTAGATGCACCTGTTTGAGGTCATTAGCTGCATAAAGACACCTGTCCACCCCATACAATCAGTAAGAATCCAACTACTAACATGGCCAAGACCAAAGAGCTGTCCAAAGACACTAGAGACAAAATTGTACACCTCCACAAGGCTGGAAAAGGCTACGGGGAAATTGCCAAGCAGCTTGGTGAAAAAGGGTCCACTGTTGGAGCAATCATTAGAAAATGGAAGAAGCTAAACATGACTGTCAGTCTCCCTCGGACTGGGGCTCCATGCAAAATCTCACCTCGTGGGGTCTCAATGATCCTAAAAAAGGTGAGAAATCAGCCCAGGACTACACGGGAGGAGCTGGTCAATGACCTGAAAAGAGCTGGGACCACCGTTTCCAAGGTTACTGTTGGTAATACACTAAGACGTCATGGTTTGAAATCATGCATGGCACGGAAGGTTCCCCTGCTTAAACCAGCACATGTCAAGGCCCGTCTTAAGTTTGCCAATGACCATTTGGATGATCCAGAGGAGTCATGGGAAAAAAGTCATGTGGTCAGATGAGACCAAAATAGAACTTTTTGGTCATAATTCCACTAACCGTGTTTGGAGGAAGAAGAATGATGAGTACCATCCCAAGAACACCATCCCTACTGTGAAGCATGGGGGTGGTAGCATAATGCTTTGGGGGTGTTTTTCTGCACATGGGACAGGGCGACTGCACTGTATTAAGGAGAGGATGGCCGGGGCCATGTATTGCGTGATTTTGGGCAACAACCTCCCCTTCCCTCAGTTAGAGCTTTGAAGATGGGTCGAGGCTGGGTCTTCCAACATGACAATGACCCGAAGCACACAGCCAGGATAACCAAGGAGTGGCTCTGTAAGAAGCATATCAAGGTTCTGGCGTGGCCTAGCCAGTCTCCAGACCTAAACATAATAGAGAATCTTTGGAGGGAGCTCAAACTCTGTGTTTCTTAGCGACAGCCCAGAAACCTGACTGATGTAGAGAAGATCTGTGTGGAGGAGTGGGCCAAAATCCCTCCTCCAGTGTGTGCAAACCTGGTGAAAAACTACAAGAAACGTTTGACCTCTGTAATTGCAAACAAAGGCTACTGTACCAAATATTAACATTGATTTTCTCAGGTGTTCAAATACTTATTTGCAGCTGTATCATACAAATAAATAGTTAAAAAAATCATACATTGTGATTTCTGGAATTTTTTTTTGATTATGTCTCTCACAGTGGACATGCACCTACGATGACAATTTTAGACCCCTCCGTGATTTCCAAGTGGGAGAACTTGCAAAATAGCAGGGTGTTCAAATACTTATTTTCTGCACTGTATATGTATTACAAATGTAATGCGTGTCCCCTTCAATATATTCTCTATTTGCACTAATACATTCTGCAGTCTTGTCCACTGATCGAAGGCATGGAGAAAATACATTTTTGTCAGATGTTTTAACACATCCACCGTTTTCTTCTTATAGCATCAACTGACTCAAAACGTGTCCCTTTAAGCACTGATTTAACTTTTGGAAATTCATTCTGTGTCCCTCGCTGAATCTTTTGTGCCACTCAAACACACGTGCACGAGACAGGCCATCATTCCCATAAGCTGTAGTAAGCATTTGAAAACATGCTGTTGATTTTTTGTGTGATTTACAAAAAAATTGAAATTGACACATTATTTAACTTTTAAACATAGTATTTTTTCAGCACACTAAAGAAAGCACAACCAAACTAATTGACGATTTACAATCAACTGAACGTCATAGAGTGTTGCTGCTTGTCATGCATGTTCAAACATGTTCAAGGTCACTACGCATGCAGTTATAACTGCTTTGCTTTGTTTACTAGGTGGGATCACAGTCGCCTTATTTAATAGACACACCTCATATATTATAGTGCCAAATATTTTCATATAACAATATCAAGAACAGCACAGATACTTCTTATCTTATATCTACAAAGTCATATGCCGTGTACACACGATTGGTTTGTCTGATCAGAACGGTCTGATGGACCCCATCGGGCCCCATCGTTTATTTATCCATCGGTTAAAAAAATTGAAACTTGTTTTAAAATTAACCTAACCGATAGAAAAAAAACGATCGTTTGTAGGCACGTCCATCGGTTAAAAATCCACGCATGCTCAGAATCAAGTTGACGTATGCTCGGAAGCATTGAACTTCTTTTTTCTCAGCACGTCGTTGTGTTTTACGTCACCACATTCTGACACGATCACTTTTTTAACCGATGGTGTGTTGGCACGACTGACCATCAGTCAGCTTCCATCAGACCGTTTTCATCAGATTGACCGATCGTGTGTACAGGGCAATAGATTATTGAATACAACCATGGAAATTATATTAGTTCCCCCACTGAGAGGTCAAGTTATGCTGACAAAGAAAAAAAAATTGTTTGTCTAGTCTGTTCTCATAAAAATAATGCCTTGTACACACGATCGGATTTTCCATCGGGATAAACTCTGAGGCCTCGTACACACGATCAAATCTGTCCGCTGGACCGTTTCAGCAGACAGATTCGATCGTGTGTACGGCCGAGCAGACAGATTTGTCCACCCGACAGATTTCAAAGCATGCTTTGAAATCTATCGGGTGGGAATCTGTCCGCCCGACATGTCTGCTGGTTAGTACACTTACCAGCAGACATGTCGTCCCGCACCGCCGCCGAATGGATTCGGCGCATGCGCGGAAGTGTTTTACTTCCTGGTGCGGTGACGTGGCGGCGTCAACGTCACCGCCACGTCACCGACACGTCAGCGCGCTCTCTGCTGGCGGGGATTTTGGTTTGCTCGTGTGTACACGCGAGCAAACCAAAATCCCAGCAGACAGATTTGTTCAAATCTGTCGGACGGACGGATTTGAACAAATCTGTCCGCTCGTGTGTATGGGGCCTGACAGATTTTTCCGACAGAATTCCAGTCAAGTTGTCTTGCATACACATTGTCATATCAAATTCCAATGCGGTGAGGTACAACACTACGACGAGCCGAGAAAAATGAAGTTCAATGCTTCCGAGCATGTGTGTCGACTTGATTCTGAGCATGCATGTTTTTTTCTCCATCGGAGTTCCACACAGACGATTGGAATTTCCAATAGAAATTTTTTGTTCTCTTTCTAAATTCCCACGAAAAAAAGTCTGATGGGGCACACACACGGTCGGAATAGCTGTTGAAAAAATTCCTTCTGACTTTTTCCATCGGAAATTCCGAGTCATTCGATTTTTTTTGCTCATTTGTATACGCAAGAGAATGTCATATTTTGGTCTTTAAAATTCTACCAACATTTTTTTTATGTCATTGACATAACTATAAAAAGCTTGCCTAAAATAGGTAGCTCATTTTAAACTTAGACAATGTCCTCTGGCACCCAAGACAGTGGTGCCAGAGTGCACCCGCTTTCACTGGTTGGCCTGTTCTTGGTACTCATATCTGACCAGTGAATCCTCTGCTCTGCCAATATTAAACATACTGTGCAAGAAGCCATCTATATCTCATTAAACACAGGTTCCTGGAATAGGTTCAAAATGGGTGCTGTAGCAACCACCAGCTGGAGACTGGAACACACATAACACAGTGTAGATAATTGCCAGCACACCATGGATCTTCCGGCTGAGGACAAATATTTTTTTATTGAAGCATGAGCACATCACAAACAAGAGAGTGCAATGTTTTGAAGCTGCGCAGGGCCCCTTCCTCACATTCCTGATGAAGGGATCCTATGCAGTTCTGAAAAGGTTGCACTTTTGTGATGTGATAATGCTTCAATAAAAAAGCAAATATTTACACTGTGTACTGTGCAAGAACGCCGCACAAGATATTTTCCCCCGACTTGTACAGAGAGACCAAAGTAAACAACAGGGTGGAACTTCTCCCCATAAATGGTCCACCATGTTAACGTGAGGCACAGTTGTTCACTTTAACATCATTACAAAGGACAGGCAGACACTCTTTACTTCTGGCGGTAAAGAGGTTTAACAACTTTATTACCAGGCACTTTCACCCCTTCCTGCCCAGAACAATTTTCAGCTTTCAGCGCTGTCACACTTAAAATGACAATTGCGCGGTCATGCAACCCTGTACCTAAAATAAATTGTTATCATTTTCTTTCCACAAATAGAGCTTTCTTTTGGTTTTCTACAGTTATTTTATAGTTTCTGTCATAAAATTTTGTTTTCTCCTTCACGGACAGGCACTGATAAGGCGGCACTTATGGGCACTGATGAGGCGGCACTAATGGGCGCTGATGATTTGGCACTGATAAGGTGCCACTGATGGGCAATGATGAGGAGGTGCTGATATGTAGAATTGATGGGCACCGATAGGCGGCACTGATGGGCACTGATATGCAGCACTGATGTGCACTTATAGGTAGCATTGATGGGCACTGATAGGCGACACTGATTGGCACTGACAGGTGGCACTGATGGACACTAATCGATAGTACTGGCACTGGGTAGCACTGAAGATACGGAACTGACAGGTGTTACTGCTGGGCACTGATTGGCACTCTGATGGGTACTGATTGGCACTGTAGTGGGCACTAATTGGCGCTTTGATAGCCACTGACAGACAGTATTGATAGGGTACTGACTCGCAGCTGATCGGCTCTCCCTGTGAGCGCTAACTGAGGAATGCCATTTACTGGCACTTCATGGTTCACGCGATGATCTGTCAGAGGCTCCATACCACAATCAAAAATGCAGTGTGTCAGACTGATATACAGCAGATATACGCGCCCCCGTGGGAAAGCGCAGTCCGATAAGCACGTATGGACCTGGTGGCAAAAGGGTTAAAATGGAAGTCAATGCAAAAACTAAAATTCCTGCATCTATAGCATTTCTTGCCATGGCCATCTTGAGTAAGGGTAGATAATGCGTGTATAATTCCTCCTCAAATCCACCTGCCCCTAGCTCAGGCAGAAGGGTGTATGTAGCTGAGAAAGCCTGTCCTCCCCTCATAAAGACTCCTAGGATGTATGATATCAGTTGCCTAGGCCAGAAACCAGGAAGAAATAAAAAAAAACGTTTAAAACAAGTAAATATGATATACTTTCCCATCTATTTACTAATGCTAGCAGCAGAAGGGTTAAAAATAGTCAATTGATTGAGAGAATGAAGTTCCACTTTAAGGTCCAGAAATCTTGAAAACTCTTCCTTGCAGTGGTGCTGAACCCTCACTGCATGGGTTAACTGCTAATTTAAGTCTAGGAGGCATAGAAAATGAAAAAATGAAACGGTGAACCAGGACGCATCGGTCCCCTTCTGGGAGCCGCATGTGGTGTTGGTGTGAAGCCAGCCTAAAAGGAAAAAGCAGCTCAGTCATTGAATCTGCAACTGTCCCCCACAGCAACTCTTCTTCCCAGCAACTCCTCAGCCTTCCAGGTTGAATGACATCCAGCGTCATTCAGCCCAAAAGATTAAGGACAGATTGCGAAAACAGGGAATCATGGGGCGTCACTACAGATACCTTCATTCATAGAGTATTAATACAGTATAAGGACATAAATAACAAACAACAAATACGCACAGGGGGGGCATTCATTAGTAGAGGAGGGGCATTCATTAGTAGAGGGGGGGGGGGGCATAGTTCCTGGAGTTTAACATGTAAAAGATTATATGAGATTTTAGGACTTGGGTCTGCTTTAATCCTGATATAGCAGGAAACCTCTGGTCAGACTTATTCAGCTTAAAACTGCTTATGACATACTACAGCAATATACGATTTCAAATTTAAAACAGCAGTGAAGCACAACTACTGTGCAAAAATGTAAAGCATTAGGTAGAGCCTGCATGTGTATTGGGCAAATATGGCTGCCCCTATGTAAATACAGCATATCATTACGAATGGCCCTTCATGGATGAAGCTTTGATGCCTCGTACACACAACCGTTTTTCTCAGCAGGAAAAAAAAAATCATGTTTTCCCTGACAGGATTTCTCTCAAGCCTGCCTTGCATACACATGTTCAGACCAAATACCGCCTGTCCAAAGCACGGTGATGTACACCACGTAGGACGAGACTATAAAGGGGAAGTTCCATTTAAACGGCGCCACCCTTTGGGCTGCTTTTGCTGATCCTCGTGTTAGTAAAAGTTTGGTGAGAGACAATTTTCACTTTTCAGCCTCGTGCTTTTTGCGTTACAGCGTGACGAATGTGCTATCTCCTTTCCGAACGCTAGTTTTATCAGAATGAGCGCTCCCGTCTCATACTTGATTCTGAGCATGCACTTTTTTTTCCCCCTCGGAAAAGCATACACACGACCGGTTTTCACAAGGGGAAAAAGTCCACCGGGAATCCCGGCGGGAAAAAAGAAAACGTGTTCTCTTTTTTTCCCCACAGTTTTCCTGTCAGGGAGCATATACATGGCCGGAATTCCTGGCCAAAAGCTCTCATGGCAGTATTCCTGCTGGGAAAACCGGTCGCGTGTACAAGGCATGACAGTTTGCAGTTTCTGAAAACCCAGTATTTCCCATTTAAATTTTAAAAACAGTGTGCATATTTTTCCAGCAGTATCTGAAAGAAACCTTGAAAGGATAATGCATGGAGCACCACCCTTGAGTAAACATTGGTCCACCCCTGAGGTCCACCCCTAAGGCTTCCACTTTGGTTTCTCACTACTCCTTCTGTTCACTTGAGGATCATCACAGGCATGTCATCCATTACGTTTAGGCTCACATCCGAAGAATTGAGATCTCTAATTGTAGAACGTGACTTATAAGAAGTTTTGCCTGCTAAAGTATAGGTCTAGTTGCCTAAGGAACACAGATAGGTTGTGTACTAACCTAGAAGACAGCTTAGGCTAGCATACTACAACACATAACAATGTGTTTTTCTAAGTTCCAAATACCTTCACATTTATACGTATACAAAGTCTGACTTTTTGTTCCCTTAGCCCTACAAAAAGTCCAATCTTTCAGAATATGTTAATATAACACAAAGTTCACTGAGCCTTTAGAGAATTCCACTTCTAGAAAGTTTGATGTGAGCTCAAAAAGCACATCTGTCCCTGATTCATTTGCTGGACTTCGCAAAGTAAAATGTCATTTCTGTGCCAATTAAACAAATTATATTGCACTCATCACATTACTCTGCTTAAAGAAACAGCAAAGTAAATTCTGTATTTCTTACTTCAGATACATTTGTTTTATAATGTTCATTTGCTTCTGGCCCTCTATGTGAAGCTACACCCTGTGGTTATTCCAGGAAGTAATACACAGTCAACTTCAAAAAGAATGTCAATAGAAAACCAAAAAGCATAGGTATCAGGGGAGGGCTGGCAGGGGGGGCAGGGTGGAAATCTCCCCCCGGGCTGGTGACACTATGCACAGCCAACGGCCGCCACTACCAAATGTTGTTTTTGCAGAGCAGGAATATGCCTGCTGGAGCTCTGTTAACACAGGTCACGACCGCTGCTCACCTCCCACTGTGCAGCCGTGCCTGTATCAGCTCCGAGGTAGATGGCTGCAGAGCTAAGCTATGTCTCGTCTCACACATAGCTCAGCCTCAGCGCACACCAGTGCTGAATCCCCTTCTCTCTCTGCACAGACACGAGGAGAGATGGAGCTCATCTGCTCCTCCTCCTTCTGAGTCTGCCCTGCCCACACCCCCCGGGCATGTGTGGGCACTGGACAGAAAGTTTGAACCCAAAAAAGCATCACACAGCCTGCCTGCGTCTCAGCCTCCATCCTGGTAAGCTCATCCTCTCTAGTCTCTCCTGCCTCCCAGTGTATAAAAAGGGGTGCTCTGTGGACTTTGTTAAAGGGGAGGGGGCAGGCTTTGGTGAGCAGAGACCCTCAACACAACACAATAGTCTATAGCATGCACCCTTAAATCAAGTTTCCCAGAACACCCCTTACATCAGATCTGATGTATATGGGGTCTGTGCGGACTCTGATGTAGGGGGAGGCTCTGTGCGGACTCTGATGTAAGTGGAGGCTTTGTGTGGACTCTGATGTAAGGGGGGGCCTCTGTGCAGACTCTGATGAAAGGGGGTCTCTGTGCAGACTCTGATGTAAGGGGGGTCTCTGTGCAGACTCTGATTTAAGGGGAGGCTCTGTGCAGACTCTGAAGTAAGGGGGGCTCTGTGCAGACTCTGAAGTAAGGGGGGTCTCTGTGCAGACTCTGATGTAAGGGGGGTCTCTGTGCAGACTCTGATGTAAGGGGGGTCTCTGTGCAGACTCTGATGTAAGGGGAAGCTCTGTAAGGACTCTGGAGTAAGGGGGGCTCTGTGCAGACTCGGATGTAAGGGGAGGCTCTGTGCAGACTCTGAAGTAAGGGGGGCTCTGTGCAGACTCTGATGTAAGGGGGGCTCTGTGCAGACTCTGATGTAAGGGGAGCCTCTGTGCGGACTCCTGTGATCATGAAAAATCTTAGACTGTTTTCCTCGATCCATCACTTTTTCACGCTCTATGGGCCACTTGACTGGACTTGGCCCCCAGGCCTAAGGCTGCCAGCCCTCCCCTGATAGGTATTATGCAGTAACAGACATTTTTTTTACTTTTTTTGATCTTGTATACACCAATGCGTTTTTCAGTGTGTTTTCATTTTTGCAGAAACGCACTACAGTCCATTTAACATGGTTTCCTTTTAGCCACATTCACGTCTGTGCGTTTTCCACTGGTGCGTTTTTTTTTTTTAAAGACTTTTTTTTTTAATGCAGCGGAATTTATCACAAATGTACTGCTTGCGTTTTTGATGCTTTTCTACTGCGTTTTTGCTCTCTCCTACAATTCAATAGACACCTTTCAAAAATACATTAACCACTTCAGCCCCGGACCATTTGGCTGGCCAAAGACCAGAGCACTTTTTGCGATTTGGCAGTGCATCGATTTAACTGACAATTGCTTCTTTGCTTCTGCTAACATTTCCTCTGTGCTTCCCAGTACTGTTACTACTTTCCCATTAGCAGTACAATTTGGTCAGCACCCTGCAACCACAGTCCTACAGACTCCAGCATTCCAGCCACCATTTGGCTGGCAAAAGACCAGGCCACTTTTTGCGATTCGGCACTGCGTCATTTTCACTGACAATTAAGCGGTCGTGTGACGTAGCACCCAAACAAAATTGGTGTCCTTTTTTCCCAACAAATAGAGCTTTCTTTTGGTGGGATTTGATCACCTCTGCGGTTATTATTTTTTGCGCTATAAACAAAAATAGAGGGACAATTTTGAAAAAAAAAATTATTTTGTATTATTTGCTATAATAAATATTCATTTTTTTTTTAAATAAATCGAAATTTTCTCTCTGTTTAGGCCGATACGTATTCTTCTACATATTTTTGTTAAAAAAAAAAAAAAACGTAATAAGCGTATATTGATTGGTTTGCGCAAAAGTTGTAGCGTCTACAAAATAGGGGGTCGTTTTATGGCATTTTTATTATTATTTTTTTTTACTTGTTATAGCGGCGATCTGCAATTTTTTTTTTTTTTACGTGACTGTGACATTATGGCATTATGACACTTTTGACACTATTTTGGGACCATTCACATCTATACAGCGACAGTGCTATAAAAATGCACTGATTACTGTAAAAATGTGACTATCAGTGAAGGGGTTAACCACTAGGGGGTGGGAAGGGGTTAAGTGTGTCCTAGGGAGTGATTCTAACTGTTATGGGGCGTGGCTTACTGTGACACGTCACTGATCGCTGCTCCTGATGAGAGAGGAGCAGACGATCAGTGACATGTCACCAAACAGAACAGGTAGATTTCTTGTTTACCCATTATGCCGTTCTGTGACCCGAGCGTGCACCCGCTAGGGGGGGCAGGTTTAAAGCAACGTATGTAAACGTTGCTTTGCCTGCCCGTGCCATTCTGCCAACGTATATCTATGTGAGGCAGTTGGCAAGCGGTTAAAATGCATCAAAAATAAGTATGAAAAAAAAAACGCAAAATGCACCCGAAAAAGTCTGCAACCTGCATAGGTGTGAACCAGACCCCAACCATAAATTTAAAGTGTTACTAAACCCACAACAGTAAAATCAGTCTGTATATGCAGTAAAGCATGCTTGTTATACTCACTTTGGAACCTAAGTGGTTAATCCTCTGCATTGTGTACAAAGGCTGTTTGATCCTGTCTTCTCTGATCCTTTGGAGTCACTCTGCACATTCTCAGTCTGGTGTGTATTGCTATAGTTTTTTTTTCTTGGGATTGGCACAAGGCCAATCAGCACTGTCCAGACAGAGAGTCCTGCAGCCTCATAGGACAGTCAGGAGAATGAAAACTCCTCCTGCAAGCTTTAACCATATACTGATAGAAGTCACAACACTGATATATACTGCTGATGAGAAAAGGTATATAGCAGTTTATATTTACTAGGGGTGCACCGATATATCGGTGCCGATACATATCGGCCGATAATCGTATTTTTAGGGTCATGCCGAAACAACAGAAATAATGGCCGATAATGACCCACCTCAGCGCCGGACTTAATTACCGTCCGTACGGCTCATTTCCTGTTCCCCCTGCCCTTTGGCTCTGCCACTGCCAGCGTCGGCGTCCTGACGTTGCAGCCAGTCACTGGCGCGTGCGAGTCTGACCATCAGCTGTCCATGTGGCTCCCCTCAGACTCAGTCAACAGTCAAGTCCGCGTTCTGTGGGGGCTGGGCGCCAAACAACCCCGCGTGACTCCGAGCAAGCTGCTCCCCTCATTACCCGACGGCGGGACTCGCTTATGCCAGCAGTTAAGGTAAGGTCTGTGACTGACTGTCACAGACCACCAGTCCCCGACTGTATTTGACTATAGTGGAATTTTATGATTAATGTGCCCCGCGCCTCAGCCTTTTTAAATGCAAGCCTGCAAGGTGCTGACTAGGTCTATGTCATGTACCATTTTTTTAAATATATGAATGAATGCCTCGTTATTATCCTCCTCATACCTCACCTAGTGCAGTACACACAGACATCTAAGATCTTTTATATATTATATGATATCATTAATTAATTATATAAAGATGTCTGGCAATACACAGACAATTACATCTTTATATATTATATGATAAAAGATGTGACGTCTGTGTATTGCACTAGGTGAGGTATGAGGCAGTCGAATTAAAAGGGACAAATAAATAATGTCACACATATATACAACATATTGCATGATGAGGCACTGAATCTGTATATGAAGATGTTCTGAGTGAGGTATGATATCAATTATATCAGTTCAGTGCAGAATGCCTCAGTCAGTGCAATGGCCAACTTTATATTATCATATATTATATACTATTTGTGTCCAATTTTTAATTAAAAGTTTGGATTTTATTATATTGACTTGGAGCTTTTCAATTCTGGTTATTTAAATCAATGAAGCTAATAAAACAGTCTCATGTAATACATACAATTATTAAAAAAAAAATTGAAATAGGGAAAAAAAAAAAAGAAAAGTAATTTTCGGGTTCGGTTTCGGACTGAATTTTTTTTTAAATTCGGTTTCGTTTCGGTTCTGAAATTTCCATTTCGGTGCACCCCTAATATTTACTAAAATAAATGCAATTTCATGTTCTGTGTACTGTGGGAGACCACATATAGTAACAGTAATAGTAACACTTTAATACACTGCAGCTTACCAATCATTAAATGTGGTGGCTGTATTCATTTTCTTGTCTTTTTTTCCCCCAGGTATTTTTTTTCTGCAATTGCAGAAAAATCAGTTTGCTATTCTGCCAGAATGCCCTGCAGCTTTCTCTGCCTACTAGAGAGTGGGGGAGTACTATCTGTCGGGTCAATTTGACATATTCCCAGAGTTGGCCTATAAATGTTTTTAGTCACCATTGCTACTGCTACGAAAACACACAGTGAGATTGTGGAACAGGGCAGCAAGAACCCTCCCCACCCCCACACACTATTGGCTGATCCCCCAGCCATCTGCTTGTCAATAATAGAGCACAGTTAACGCTTTGCATACTGACCCTTCCTACGCGTGCTTATGTCATTTTATATCCTTGAGGGTGCCATGAGCCCAGTGATTGACAGGCATGGACACACACACTGCTGTCACAAACAGGTCTGTGAAAACTACAATAACCTGCAGAAAATACTACTCCGCAATAAGCAACAAACAGCGATGCTGTGCTGTATGTCTGCACAGGTTTGATTCATTATGAATTTCACATGTCTCATTTTAACATTCCATAAGTTTATTTTCCTATAAAAGTGTGGCTGTGTGATTCTCCTACTCACCCTCAGCCCAATCTGTCACAGGAATCGATTTTTGTCTTTAGCTTTCATATAAACATTTAAAAAAATTATGCATACAATTCTCTAACTTATCGTTCAATAAATATATTTGAAATATATCATTCTGATATAGAATATAAAATCTGTACAGGGATTTTATGCATGCTGTTAAGTGGTTCTAAACCTTTTACATGACTGAACTCGGGGATTAAACAAATTCTCCTACATAAGTTGTACTTGTCTATCTGCAACCCTCTCTTCTCTATATCTATTCAAAGTGCTGAATTTATAAGCGTGTCTTATGCCTCGTACACACAACCAGTTTTCCTGATGTGAAAACCTCTGGTGTGTACACGGGGAAAGTAACCGAGCAGGTTCTCGGTTTTCCCCCCGGGATTCCTGGAGGACTTTTTACCGCCGGGAATCCCGATCATGTGTACGGGGCAATAGAGTTCAGAAAAAAGGGGCAGAGAGCAGATGTTACACTCTGCAGAGCTCAATGAGGAGACCTCTGAGAGCTGATTGGAGGGAAGGGACACACCCCCCATTCACAGTAAATAGGAACAGAGCGGAGGCTATTAATATGCTGGAGGTCCCGCTCCTGTCACCTTTTTTTCTCTTGGTGTCAGGAAAACCTTTTAGAAGTGACTCATCCTGATAGCTGAAGAATGAAGCAGCAGACATAAATGACACTTAGGGGTTGATTTACTAAAGACAAATACACTGTGCACTTTGCAAAGTGTAGTTGCACTCTGCAAGAGCAGTTGCTGCTGAGCTTAGTAAATAAGAAAAAGCTCTGCTGACTTTCATCAGCCAATCATGTATAAACATTTGTTTTTTGTTTTTTTTTCTTGCACGTGATTCGGTACTTTTTTCAAAGTGAAGCGTAGCCTCATTTACTAAAGTGTTTGTAAAAGCAGAACTTTTTTCATTCATTTCATTCTATGAGATAAAAAAAAAAAACTGTGTTCATCAACCCCCCTAATACTTACCTAGGCCCCCATCTCTATCCAGTGATGTTGTAGGTTTGTCTCGGCTGCCCGGGACTCCCCTTCTCATTGGCTGAGACAGCAGCACAGCGCCATTGGCTCACGCTGATGTCAATCAAAATCAGTTAGCCAACAAGGGGATAAAGGGGCAGGGCCGAAACCACGGGTCTGTGTCTAATGTAACTCGGCTTGGGTGCCCCCATAGCAAGCTGCTTGCTGTGGATGCACTTAACAGGAGGTAGGGGCCAGGAGAGCTGAGAAGGGACCTGAGAAGAGAAGGATCTGGGCTGCTCTGTGCAAAACCATTACACAGAGCAGGTTAGTATAACATGTTTGTTATTTTTGTTTTTTTTAACAAGACTTTACAATCACTTACTCTCTGGAGCACCTTCACTTGCAGAGTGCACAGTCTTTTTGCCTTTAGTACATCAATCTCTCAGTGCTGCGTATTAAGAAAAGCACACACTATAGAGGGATATGCTTTGTTCATATTTCATGTCTGAGGTTTAAAACCACCAGTTTATCCAAAATAAACAATTTTACTCTGTCCACTTGACTCTATGGCTGTAAGCAGCAATTTAGGAGCAAACAAGAAGTTGTGTCAACACACATCCCTTTTAATGTGACAGAATTATTTATAATAGGCAAGCATTCTGTATACTTTTTTTTTATTTTATTCCAGAGAACGCTTGGGTAAACCCAAAGCAGAAGCTACAAGCCAGTATAAGTTCTGGGACTTATTACTATCTTCAACAACTATTCATTATTCTGTTGACCGACATGGACTATCTCTGCAATATTACATTTATAAACAATGGAACAAAAATATAGGATATCAAATTTTATATATATATATATATATACATTTTTTATAAAGCTCTTTAGAAATCTAGCAAAGATGTAACATTTACAACAGTATTAACCACTGCAGCTACAGAAGATTTATCCCCTTCAAGACAAGGCTATTTTTTTGCAATACAGCACTGCGTTACTTTATCTGACAATTGCGCGGTCATGCAACATTGTACCCAAATAAATGTATGTAATTTTTTTGCCACAAATAGAGCTTTATTTTTGTGGTACTGTATTTGATTACCTCTGTATTCTAGTATTCTATTTATATATATATATTTTTTTATACTTTAAACAAAGTGACTGACAATTTTGACTGGGGACAGGCTGACTGGGGGGGGGGGGGGGAGTGATTGTACTGGAAACAGACTGAACTGGGGGGGGGCTGATCTTACTGGGGACAAACGAAGCTGGAGGAGGGGGGGGGGGGGGGGGTTTACTGGGGAAGGACTCTAAAGGGATGCTGGTAAGTTAATTGGATCCTGTCCAAATTGGCCCAGTATATATATATATATATATATATATATATATATATGTATGTATGTATACGACTGTGTGTCCCAAGCGTGTCAAGATCCTATGGGGTAAATGACCGCACCAGCCAAAAAGACACTGGCTGCAAAAAGTGCCTAGGGGCAATTCAGCTTGCATGTGTAGCACTATACAAGTCACTCATTCATTTATTCAAGGACTGACCTGGGGGGGGGGGGGGGTGTACTTGAGGTAGAATGACCTCAAGGGCGAATTTTACTGGGGAAAGGCTGACCTGGGAGGGGGGTGTTGTACTTGGGACAGAATGACCTAGGGGAGAATTTTACTGGGGAAGGACTGACCTGGGGGGTAATTGTGAGAGATGGACGTGGGGGGATTGTATTAAGGACAGACTGACCTGGGAGGATTGTATTGGGACAGACTGACCTGGGAGGATTGTATTGGGACAGACTGACCTGATGGGTTGTACTAGGGGACAGACTGTTAACGAAATATGGCCACACCTGCTGTGCACCACAGCAAGCTTAGTGCGGCACATTGATATTTTTTTTCTTGGAGCATCCAATGGTGTCCTGTATGTTTTGCAATCCCATGGTGTATGCTACAAAGAAAAAATTTGCTCAAGTGTTTGAGTTTGGCTTGAAGAAATGGTGGCAACCCTAGTACAGACACAAATTGCAGTGTGAATGAGCCATAATAGCTGCTGCTTCCAAATAACAGACTGTTCAGATGTGAGATAGAACACAAAGGAACATTGTTATTTTTGTATCTACTTTGTTTCACTCTTCTGCAGATCAAAGCCACAACCTTCAATTTGTGTATGATGTTAGTTAAAGTAGAACTATAGGCAAAACTCTTTTTTCACTTTTGGATAGAGTAAGGAAGGGTTATAACCACCATATGTGTCCCACTGGGGAGATATACAGTTGTGTTCAAAGGTTTAAATATTTCTTGCCCATTTTTCAGAGAATATGAATGATAACACAAAAACATTTCTTTCAATGATGGTTAGTGTTTGGCTAAAGCCATTTATTATCAATCAACTGTGTTTACTCCTTTTAAATCATAATCACAACAGAAACTAGCCTAATGACCCTGATCAAAAGTTTAGATACCCCAGTTCTTAATAGTATTGCCCCCTTTAACATCAATGACAGCTTGAAGTCTTTTGTGGTATTGGTGGATGAGGCTCTTTATCTTCTCAGATGGTAAAGCTGCCCATTCCTCTTGGCAAAAAGCCTCCAGTTCCTGTAAATTCTTGGGCTGTCTTGTATGAACTGCACATTTGAGATCCCAGAGTGGCTCAATGATATTGAGGTCAGGAGACTAAGATGGCCACTCCAGAACCTTTATTCTGCTGTAGCCAATGACAGGTCGACTTGGCCTTGTGTTTTGGATCATTGTCATGTTGGAATGTTCAAGTACGTCCCATGCGCAACTTCCTAGCCGATTAATGCAAATATTTCTCCAGTATTTTTTGATAACATACTGCACTCATCTTGCCAACAATTTTAACCAAATTCCCTGTGCCTTTGTAGCTCACACATCCCCAAAACATCAGCGATCCACCTCCATGTTTTACAGTAGGAATGGTGTACCTTTCATCATAGGCCTTGTTGACTCCTCTCCAAATGTAGTGTTTATGGTTGTGGCCAAACAGCTGAATTTTAGTCTCCTCACTCCAAATGACTTTGTGGCAGAAGGTTTGAGGCTTGTCTCTGTGCTGTTTGGTGTATTGTAAGTGGGATACTTTGTGGCATTTGCGTAGTAATGGCTTTCTTCCGGTGCCTCACAATGCAGCCCATGTTTCTTCAAGTGCCTCCTTATTGTGCATCTTGAAACAGCCATACCACATGTTTTCAGAGAGTCCTGTATTTCACCTGAAGTTGTTTATGGGTTTTACTTTACTTTAAAATAGGCGCGTTCCCGCGGCGATCGAACTGCGCATGCTCCGTTCGCAAATTTCCCGCCGTGCATTGCGCGAAATCACGTCGTTACGTCATTCGTTGTTTGAGTAGCGTCGTTTACGGACGAGTTACGCAAAAAAAATAATTAAATTAGACGCGGGAACGACGGCCATACTGAACATGGGCTACGCACCGTTAGACCAGCAAAAAGCTGGTCTAACAGTACGTTAAAAAAAACAGACGTAAGCGATTGCGAAGACCGCTCGTATCTTCGTGGATCGCCGTAAAAACACATTTGCATATCCCGACGCATCAAAACGACGCGAACTCCTCCCAGCGGCCGCAAAAATATCGCAGCGTAGATCCGAAGGCTTACGAAGACGTAAGCCTCTCGGACCGAAGCCGCCGTATCATAATTTGAGGATTCAAACTAGTGATACGGCGCGTGAAATTTGAAATTACTCCTGTCTAACACCAGTTAGACAGGCGTAATTGCTCTGTGAATCTGGGCCTCAGTGTCTTGTCCAAAACTGAAAAAAAAAATACTTTATATTATATCTAAATAACTTTGCAGTGCTTTTTATCAGAATAATAATTTTAGTGTCATTTTAAATGAGACAAATGATAGAATAAACTATGGGCCAGATTCACAGAGCCTTTACTCCTGTCTATGGGCTCTTTCACACGTCCGTTCAGTTCGTCCGTTTTTTGGACGTCCGTTAATGGACCTCAATGCTTCCCTATGGGTTAGCGTCCGTTAGCGGATGAGCATCCGCTAACGTCCGTTAACATCCGTCTGCGGTAAGCTCCGTTTTTTTGGACGGAAGAAAACCCTATTTTTCTTCTGTCAAAAAAACGGAACGGACGAAAAACGGACGTTAGCGGATGATCCGTTTACCATCCGATCCGCTAACGTCAGTTTTTCATCAAAATATGTAAAAAAAAAAAGTTCTAAAAAAAAAAAAAACAGATGAAAAAACGGATGAAAAAAACTGATGAAAAACTGACGGAAAACGGAACGGAAACGGATGTAAACGGACGGAAAACTGACGAAAAACTGATGAAAAAACGGATCAACTGAAGGGGGAAAAAACTGATCTAAAAAACTGAACGGACGTGTGAAAGAGCCCTATCTCGCGTTAGACTGGAGTACTTTCAAATTACGCGCGTTTTTTCACTACTCTAAAACCTCAAACCATGAAAATACGGCTGCGGGCTTTAATCCGACTGGCTTACGTGTTCGTACGCCTTCGGATCTACGCTGCAATAAATTTGCGGCTGCTGGGTGGAGTTCCCATCGTTTTCCGCGTCGGGGTATGCAAATGAGCTTTTGCCGACGATCCACGAAGTTACGAACGTCAATCGCAATCTCTTACGGCATCTTTAGTCATCTTTTTGCTGCGTAAAGTTATACCAGCTTTTTGCTGGTCTAATATAAGACAGCCCATGTTAAGTATGGCCGTCGTTCCCGCGTCGAATTTCAACGTTTTCCGACGTCTTTTTTTATTTTTTACGTAAGTCGTCCGGGAATAGGAATGTCCGTAAACGACGCTACTCAAACAAAAAATGACGTAACAACGTTATTTCACGCAATGCACGGCGGAAAATTTCTGAACGGAGCATGCGCAGTTCGATCGCCGCGGGAACGCGCCTAATTTAAATGCTTCACGCCCCCTAATCGCGTATTTCGATTACGCGGCGAGAAATACACTACGCCGCCGTACCGTAAGGGACAAAATCTACCAGGATTCATCGTACAGCCTGGTAAAATACGGCAGCGTAGTGTATCTCTGATACTCTGCGCCAATGTAATTGTATCTGAATCTGGCCCTGTATATTTGTTTTATCTACAGTAACACTCAGGGGTGTATTTATAGAAAAAAATTACTGTGTGTTGTGTGTGGATGACAGCAAAATTGTTACTAGGATCTTTTCTCTCCAGGTCAGATATTATTCATTAATAAGAAGAGCCTGAATCAGAAAAATACTGCATTGTGGCCACTAGATAGAGCTGATGATCACAGGAAAAAAAATACTTAACAAACAATAAAATCATTTTTTTCAAGCAGTATAACTAAAATAAGGTCTTGTTCATCCTAGAAAATATATATATATATTTTTTATAATTTCAAAATTATTAAATGCTCTATGACTTTATGGCAATAAGGTAAAAACTGCTCAGGTCAGTAGGCAGTGTAAAGATATGAGAGCTGAACTGGTTTAAACAGTTTAAACTTTAGCCATAGTTTTTTTTTTTGTTTTTTTTTCATTTACGTTTTGCATAGTGTGGGGAAGGGTTGTGACCGATATTGGTTTATTGCTGTTGCATTTTAATGAGGTGGTTACTCACTTCTTGTCTCACAGACCACACAGGAAGTAAGAAGTAATCGCCAGCAATAAAAATAACAACCTGAGAGGTTCTAACATTTCCCTAATCCATTAAAAAAAAGTTTGTCCACGGTTGAGATCCCTTTTTTCCTTTCTTTTTTTTTGTTGATCCTTTGGTTATATGCTAGCATTTTATTATTCCTTTGTAAAATGTCATGCTGATTGCTTATGGACAGCCTTGTGCTGCATTTTTTCCATGTGAAGGCAGGGGACTTGGCGCATCCAGAAGTAGTAACAGGTTTATTTCATCTTAGGAATGCTGTGTGTGGTTTGTGTGTATAGTGATATTCCAACACATAAATATCTTTCACATTGCAGGCAGGTGAAAACAGAGGAATACTGCTTGAGCTGAAGGCAGTTTTGGAAGTGATACAGAGAGAGCACAGAGAAGAAAAGAAATGGACGGACTTCCTGCTGCAATTTCTTAATGATCGTTGTGGGTGGGAGATTGAACGGAGTGAACTGAAACAGTACATCTCCAAGGTATTGTTCGCAGTGATGGAAATATTGCATTGTTTCAAGAACACATGAAGTAAGAGGGAGAGATACTGAGCACGAGTGATTACTTGAATTCATATTCGTGCTGACTTTCACCCTAGTTCCCTTGGAGCCATAACATTTATGTCTGGAATGTAGCCAATCCAATTATCAGTCGAATTTACTTTGGTAAGGTAGTGACTGAAACCTCAAAAAAATGCAAAACTGAGATGGGGCACTGTGCAAGGGGCAGCTTTTAGTAAATTCAAGCTTTTTGGCCAAAACTAAAAGCTGTGAACAACATTAAAGTGGTTGTAAGGCCCCTTTCACACGGTCGGACCGTTCAGGTCCACCTGTCAGTTTTGACGGTGGACCTTAACAGCTGCTCAATGCATGCTTATGGAGCGTCAGATGTCAGCGGAGACATGTCTGCTGACATCCAAATGGCCAAAATCAGACAGATGGTGATATGTGCCCATCCGTCCATAGCGGATCGTATTGGGTGAGATTTGATGCTGTCCGTTTTCATCAGATCTCTCCATAGGAGACAGCGGCGCTGCACAAGCCCCTCCCTGCTCAGTGATCATCCGCGGAGACGGTGGGCTGACTCAATATTGAACCCTACGGACTAAGACTGGGATGCCATTAGTTCATGTGCATGTAAAGGAACGCATCCCAATACTTTCAACAATATAGTGTATCTCCTTGGGGGGTTTTCTGTACATAAAATGTTTAAATAAATATCATTTAATAATAAATAAGTTATATTTTTTTAAGAAATTCCCCAAAAAACATCCACTGCAGGCTTCTTGTTGTTGTATCTTATATATACTGTATATATACTCAAGTATAAGCCGAGTTTTTTAGCCCATGTTTTAGGCTGAAAAACTACCCCCTCTGATTATACTCGAGTCAGCAGTAAAATCCATATGCAGCCATACCTTTCATTAGTAAAATAGTGTGTGTCTGCCGCTGTGTAATCCAGTCTGTTCGGCCGTCCATTGTAAGACAGCCCACCTCCTCCTCGTCTGTGATAGGCGGAACACTGATACAGTTTCCCAGCATCGTATTAGTGTTCCACTATCACGGACAGACGAGGAGGAGGCGAGGCTTTCTTACAATGGATGGCCGAACACAGTGGCAGACACACGCTGTTTTTCTAATAAAAGGTACGGCTGCAACTGGGCACAAAAAGACTGCAACTGGGCAAAATTAGACTGCAACTGGGAACAAAGAGACTGCAACTGGGCAAAATTAGACTGCAACTGGGAACAAAGAGACTGCAACTGGGCACAATTAGACTGCAACTGGGCAAAAATAGACTGCAACTGGGCAAAATTAGACTGCAACTGGGCACAATTAGACTGCAACTGGGCACAAAGAGACTGCAACTGGGCACAAAGAGACTGCAACTGGGCACAATTAGACTGCAACTGGGCATTGTTTATCCAGTAGCTGCTGCATTTTCCCACCCTAGGCTTATACTTGAGTCAATAGGTTTTCCCAGTTTTTTGTGGTAAAACTAGTTGCCTTGGCTTATATTCAAGTATATATGGTAAAAAGCCCAAAGTAAAAAAAAATATCAATATTTCATAACAACAGATGGTTACAGCGAATTACATAGAGCTCAACTAAAAAAGATTTGAACATAGCTACAATATTTGCATGATAGTGTTAGTAGCTCTATTAATGATGTATTGTTATTTATGCCTAAATAGGCCCATAAGGTTTCAGTTTATACAAATCCTGGAGCTTTTATTTTGTCATATGTTTTTGTGCCTTTAAAGACATTAAAATAAATAGCTATTTTTTCCCTTAAACTGCATGCTATTGGAATTTACAAGTTTTTTATTTTTTTTGTTCTCTACAATTAAAGTCAGATTTCATACATGTATGCTAGTAATTCTAATAGCCCTTTGCTCATTCTCTTGTCATTCACCTTTTTATAGCTAGAAGTTAACTCAGCCAAGCTATGTGCCAGTAAAAGTACTTCAGACTCTCAGAGAGAAGCGAGGAAGGAAAACACAGATCAAAGGCGCCTGCTGGAAGACACTCACATTGCAGCAATGGAACTCAAAAGACAGTTGGAAAATAATGAACGGAACTGGAATGTGGAAAAGATGGAGTTGTTGGAAAGATTTGATAGTGAAAGAAAAGAATGGGAATGTCAATGGAAAATGATGCAGAAAAAGATAGAAGAGGTAATATAGATTGCACTTTGATCATACCACTGTTTTTAAACTTAGTAATGCCATGTCTACATTATGACGTTTTCTACACCAAATGCATTGTTTTTTTTTACTACTCTTGTGTTCTACTTCTATGGAATTGTATCCAACTCTGTAGTTTCTGATATTTTAGTATTGGATGGATGTAGATGGGCTAAAGTGAGTCCTGGTTGTGTACATTAGTCTGGGACTTCAGCGTTGACATGGAATTCTATGCCATCGTTGGAACTTAAAGTTATTGTAAGAGCCCATTCACACAGTGACGACTTTGGATCCGACTTCAAGTCACCCCAAGTCATCCCTAGTCGCCTCAAGTCGTGCTGGATGAGAAAATCAATGTAAGTGAATGGAGCCGTCTTAATGCACACTACTGCAGTCACTCCAACTTCAAAAAAGGTTCCTGTACTACTTCAATCCGACTTCTAGGTGACTTGTAGGCAACTTGTACCCTTTGATCTCAATGGAAGCCGCCTTAGAAGTCAGGTCACTGTCTTAACAGAAGCAACAATACAGGAAGATAACATACATTTCTCAAGCAAACCCCTCCCTCCCACAGAGCTGATTGTTGTTTGATTGGCCACTGAAAAGCCTCCTGCCCTGGACACAACTTGAAGTTGCCTTGTAAGTCGCCTGATGATTCATACTCAAGTCGTGTCCAAGTTGCCTCCCAAAGTCGCGCTGGAAGCCGTGTTGCCCCTGTGTAAATGGAGTCTAAAGGAAACCTTTTTAAGAACAAAAAAAAACATCAGGAGGGAGAGACCCGAGAGAGCCTCGGGTCTTGTGCACATCGTTGGATCTAGATCGGGCTAAGGTAGGTATTAGGGGGGTTGAGGGGGAGCTGCACACTGCATAAAATGTATGAAGGTAAAAAAACTTTTATCAATTCCCCCTCCACCAAAACATCATATAAGAGGCCACTGATGAAGTTCAATAGCTCTTCTGCTCGATTCCAAGCGCGTTTTTTTGTGCATCGGAATTGCATACAGACGATCGGAATTTCCGACAAGAACTGTTCTCGTCGGAAATTTTTAGAACCAGCTCTCAAATTTTTGCTGTCGGAAATTCCGACAGAAAAAGTTCGATGAGACCTACACACGGTCGGAATTTCCGACCAGAAGCTTACATCAAACTTTTTTTGTCAGAATTTCCGTTCGTGTGTACGCGGCATAAGTCTGTTTCATGAGTAAAGTTACCTAGTGACTGATGTATTGTCTGTAGGAATGGAGAATTTAGCACTGAGCCATGCATGTGTCTGCTTGTGAATACATTGTAGCTGCTGAGTTAGAAAGTTGAGTTCAAATCTTTAGCTGAGATTCCAGTTTTGAGATCTTAAAGTGGTAGTAAACCTCAGACATGAAATATGAACAAGTTGTCGGTCTTTTTTTGGATGTAGCGCAAAAAATGTTAACTGCAGAGGTGATCAATTACCACCAAAAGAAAGCTCTATTTGTGGGAAAAAAAGGACATATATTTTATTTAGGTACAGCTTAGCACGCCCATGCAATTGTCAGTTAAAGTAACGCAGTGACGTATCACAAAAAATGGCCTAGTCATTAAGGGGGGTAAACATTCCAGAGCTGAAGTGGTTAAAGGATAACTGTACTTTCATAAAAAAAGACAGCTATCCTAACTGTAAAAATTATGCACAGTCAGTTCCTAAAACTTTACCAGCTGTAGAGCCACCAAGTGGCGCTCCCACTGAACCTAATGGAGAAGATTCCTTATTGACTAAAATGCTGCCAATCACCATCTCCAGGAAGCACCAAATGCATTGCCTCCTGAACAGTACACCATTTTATATATATTCTGCTCTGATAACTTCCTGAATATTTTACAGACTGACTGTATATACATTTCTGAAAGCTAAATCCTTTTTTTAAACAACTGCAACTCATCTATGCTTACATAAACTTAAACACACCTGTCAACTATTTTAAATCCTGCAATTACTTACTGTAGCCAGAAAAGCCTTATTTTTGCAACCCCTGATTCTAGTATAATCGTAATATTAATTGCTTAATTTTCCTCTCAGTGATTCGGCATCAATAATTAGACTTTAAATCTGAGGGTGGTATAAGGCTCAGACACTAGAATGGAAATGTCGAGCCTTTTGTAACATTGTAAAATGTGAATCCTAAGGCTCCTTCTACACTTTGATTTATTAAAACAGGAATGTAAAATCTGATGCAGCTCTGCACATAAACCATTCAGCTTCCAGGTTTTCTTTTCTACAAATACTGCAGCTGCTGACTTTTAATATAAGGACACTTACCTGTCCTGGAGTCCAGCACCGTCTGCAGCAGAGGACGAGCGATCGCTCATCACTCTTCTGCTCCTCCCTCCATCCACGGTGAGGGAACCAGGAAGTGAAGCGCTCCGGCTTCACCGTCCGGTTCCCTACGGCGCATGCGCGAGCCCGCCGGTTGGCTCCCGCTGTGTGCTGGGAGCCGAGTGTTCCCAGCACACAACGGGGGGGGCGACGGGATGTGACGAAATGCCTGTATTCTGCGCGAGAATGCTGGGCCGGAAGTGGGTGTCTTTAGACAGGTATCTGCACCCCCCTCCCCCCTGAAAAGTGTCAAATGTGACACCGGGGGGGGGGGGGGTTCCGATCAGCGCAAGTTCACTTTAGGGTTGAGCTCCACTTTAAACAAGCTAAAGTTAGAAGCTGATTGGCTCCCAGCTGCACCAGATTTTCACTCTCCAGTTTTAGTAAATTAACCTCTTGGTGATTTTACAGGCTTCCGGTGGTGGGGCCAAATGGTGCACCTGTGCCTGCTGCTGGGGCTAAACATGGGGCCTAAGGGTTCACAGAAGGCATTTTTCAGTCCAAAAAGGTAACATTTGTGGTGTCTACTCCTTTCCAGGGCTTTTGAACATTTAAAATAGCTAGCAGAATTACTTTTAGTGGAACAAACAGGTTTGAGATCATTTGTATGTCTCAGGCTGTCTTATATGACACGCTCCAATATATACATTGCAATAGAACCGTGATCATACCCACCTGACATTTTAGTTAACTCTTAACTGTTTCAGCTCATTTGAGTCCAACCAGAAAAGTGGAGAGGTTAGAAAAAGCAGAGTGCTGCTGGAACAGGTCATGTTGAAGGATCTGATATGTAAAAAAAAATGTATTATTGTTAATTTTGCACTTATTTTTCTAGTTTTATGCTTTCTTTTTAAAAAATGTTTTTATCACTTGTATTCCTATTACAAGGAATGCAAACATTTCTTGTAATAGGAATTGGAAAGGAATAGTGCGTGACAGGTCCTCTTTACAGTGAGATCTGGAGTCAATAAGTCCCCACATTTCACCTCTTGGATGAGAATAAAAGTAATGTAAAGGGGTCCAGATGTGCAGGGTGCAGGGTGCTGTGTAATGTAAGGGGGTCCAGAGGTGCAGGGTGCTGTGTAATGTAAAGGGGTCCAGAGGTGCAGGGTGCTGTGTAATGTAAGGGGGTCCAGAGGTGCAGGGTGCTGTGTAATGTTAAGGGGTGCAGAGGTGCAGGGTGCTGTGTAATGTTAAGGGGTTCAGAGGTGCAGGGTGCTGTGTAATGTAAAGGGGTCCAGTGGTGCAGGGTGCTGTGTAATATAAAGGGGTCCAGAGATGCAGGGTTCTGTGTAATGTAAAAGGGTCCAGAGGTGAAGGGTGCTGTGTAATATAAAGGGGTCCAGAGATGCAGGGTTCTGTGTAATGTAAAGGGGTCTAGAGATGTAGGGTGCTGTGTAATGTAAAGGGGTGCAGGGTGCTGTGAAATGTAAAGGGGTCCAGAGGGTCCAGCAGTTGTGCAGAGGGGGTACACAGTAGTAGCAAAGATATATTGGGGGATGCAGAGGTATGTAAGAAGCACAGTGGGGTGTTTTTACATTTTAACGTGGGGGGGTGCAAGATATTGGATCCGCCCCGGGTGCCAAATGCTCTAGGTACGCCCCTGGACAGAGCAATGAGCTTATGGCTGTTCTGCTTCTCCTTCACTATCCAGTCACCGGCTGAGGCAGTTCCTTGATGGCCTGGGCTCAGAGGAGGTAGGCTGAATAATGCTGACTGTCAGACTGAGGACTTCTTGTAGTGGAAAACGTATGATGGGGGTGGTATTGCTGCAAAAGCTGCGTTTTTATTTATTTTATTAGGCTATTCAGTTTTATCTTATTGTTGGCTTTGCTTTAAGAATGATGTGTCTGATGCAGTGACTCTGATCACTTGTTTTGATGTCTTATACAGCTGTACCAGGAAGTCAGACTAAGAAGAGAGAAAACTCTAAATGGTGAGGATGGCGACATCGAGGAAAAAGTGCTTCAGTTCTCAATACCCTTACAGACGGAACCGACCAAGCCCATAAACTTTGAAAGGCAAAGTCACCAAAACAACATGGTCAGCATTGGGCCGGAGAAAAACAGTAAACCATCAGTGAACAGCTGTCCGCGATCAAATAAGGAGAATACAACTGAAAGCAAAATATCTGAGAAAAAGCTTGAGGTTCGCAAATCGGAGTCAGAAAATTGGCTAGCCCAAAGGATGTCCAAAACTGAAAACGACACGTTGAATGATGTGAGTACTGCTTTGATTAGCTGCTTGGTCATGCCTGTGTATGGCAAGTAGCAACTGCAGTTTAATTAAAATGTTTCGTTCACTTCAGGCTCTAAAAGAGATTGCCAGAGTCAGTGAGGAGCTATGTAAATACCAGGAAGAAATCCGAACAAGATCCAACTGCAAAAGGTATATATTTACTGCAAGCTGACAATCATGTATCTTTTCCATTTAAACAGATTATGACTTATGTGGTTCAGCCTTGTGTTATTACAGAATGGCAGCTCTCCAACAAATTGGATCACTGAAATGTTTACAGTGCCAATCCCTTTGTCTAGTTTTATTAGTCTTCATTTTGTAACTTTGCAATGTACAATCAGCTGGTTATTAGACAAAATATTTGTTTAAACAAATACCAAACTTTGTACATTAATAGTTTTTACTCTTAAAAGGAAACCTGTCCTATAGACCCTCTGACTTTAAAGGATAACTAAGCCTAAGAACAAATTGTAATACAATGCAGTTTGCCAGTCCTTAGTCGTAGCTGCTATAAAAACATTTATGGTAAGTACAGAAAACATACTATATTACTAAAAGTATTGTGACGCCTGCCTTTTTGCGCACATTAACTTTAATGGCATCCCAGTCTTAATCTGTAAGGTTCAGTATTGAGTTGGCCCGCCTTTTTGCGCTCATTAACCACTTTAGCCCCGGACCATATTGCTGTCCAATGACCAGAGCACTTTTTATGATTCTGCAGTGCGTCGCTTTAACTGACAATTGCGCGGTCGTGCGACGTGGCTCCCAAACAAAATTGGCGTCCTTTTTTTCCCACAAATAGAGCTTTCTTTTGGTGGTATTTGATCACCTCTGCGGTTTTTATTTTTTGCGCTATAAACAAGAATAGAGCGACAATTCTGAAAAAAAATGCAATATTTTTTACTTTTTTCTGTAATAAATATCCCCCAAAAATATATAAAAAAACATTTTTTTCCCTCAGTTTAGGGTGATACGTATTCTTCTACATATTTTTCGTAAAAAAAATCGCAATAAGCGTTTATTGATTGGTTTGCGCAAAAGTTTTAGCGTTTACAAAATAGGGGTTAGTTTTATGGCATTTTTATTAATATTTTTTTTTTACTAGTAATGGCGGCTATCAGCGTTTTTTTTTCAGTACTGCGACCTTATGACGGACACTTCAGACACTTTTGACACATTTATGGGACCATTGGCATTTTTTTAGCGATCAATGCTATAAAAATGCATTGGATTACTATAAAAATGCCATTGTCAGTGAAGGGGTTTAACACTAGGGGGCGGGAAGGGGTTAAGTGTGTTCCTGGGTGTGTTCTAACTGTATGGGGGGGTGGCCTCACTAGGGGAAATCACTGATCTTCTGTTCATACATTGTATGAACAGAAAATCAGCGTTTCCCCCACTGACAGGAACGAGAGCTATGTGTTTACACACATAGCTCCCGTTCCTTGCTCTGTAACGAGCGATCGTGTGTGCCCGGCGGCGAACATACCCAGCCGGGCACGTGCGCGGGACTCAGAGGCGAGCGGGGACGCGCGCACGCCCCCTAGTGGCCGAAAATGTAGCTGACGTAGAGCTACGTGCTCTCGCCCAGGAGAGCCGAACTGCCGCCGTAGAATGACGGCGGCTGGTCGGCAAGTGGTTAACTTTAATGGCATCAAAGTCTTAATCTGTAGGGTTCAGTATTGAGTTGACCCACCCTTTACAGCTATAACAGCTTCAACTCTTCTGGGAAGGCTGTCCACAAGATTTAGGAGTATTTCTATGGGAATGTTTGACCATTCTTCCAGAAGTGCATTTGTGAGGTTAGGCACTGATGTGGACAAGAAGGTCTGGCTCGCGGTCTCCGCTCGAATTCATCCCAAAGGTGTTGAGGTTAGGACTCTGTGCAGGTCAGTCAAGTTCCTCTACCCCAAACTCACTCATCTATGTCTTTTTGGACCTTGCTTTGTGCACTGGTCCAAATCCTTTGGTGGAGGGGGGATTATTGGCTGGCACGGCATCTGTCCTGGCACACTGCTGCCAGCCACGCCGTATTTGTGATAGGGGTTGGCGGGGTCTGGTGAGCAGCGGCGTCAACCAATCCAATTTCCGCACAAACAGTGCTGCCTGGATCGTGTGTGGCCTGTACACTGCGCAGGAATGCACAGTGAGTGACATAGTCAGCACAGCACTATTCCGATGAACTACTACACGATGATCCAGCCTTGCGGGCCGGCCTGCACCCTCCCAGCTAGGCTAGGCGATAGTGCTGCCCTAGGCGGCTGCCTAGTTCGCCTAGCAGGAGCGCCAGCCCTGGTCCTAATACTTTTGGTTATTTAGTATGTACATACACCAGTAGATTTCTGAACTGCAGGAAGTATATTTCATCTAACTCAAACACAGTTCTCCCTCTAAAACCGGGTAGACTTACTATAATAAAAAATAATTGTATCATTTTTTGGCATTGTTATTTGAATAAGCAACAGCTGGGAGTTGTTATTCATGTGTGCCCACTCAGTGCTGTCAGCTTTCCATATGTTTCATTGGGGAGATCTGGATTCTTGGGACACCATCACAAGTATTGTGTGTGTTTTTTTTTTTTTTATATATATATTAGCTTGTACTTGTGGAAGCAAGAACAATGCTAAACCGCACAAAGGGAAGGCTGTGTAAGCATTACAGTAATAGAGCAATTAAACAACGTGGGCACCAGTATAATGTTTGAAAAAAAAAATGTTTATTTAATTACTGATTATGTATGTGCTAACAGTAATCAAATATAATTTTGAACATATAAAGGTGTATGACATATCTGGTACTAGGCAATTAAATTATCAGCATTGCAAATAATAATGATTACCTATACCCCCTTTATAGGCTTTTGACCTTCCTTTTTTTTTCACTGTGTAGAATTCAGTATTCATTGCTGTAAACTGTAATTATCTTCATTTGTATGTGGACTGATTGCATAGGCAATTCCATGTGTCTATATTTAAAAGAAACGTGGTCATGCTGATTGGTGTCAAATAACACAACAAGAGTGTGCACAAGCAAAAGGGACCACCATCCTAAGTAATCAATACTAAATATCAAGCTAAATGTAAATTCCTTCCTTGTATTTAAATGTAAGCTTGTCAGAAAGGGGCAGCTGAACTTTAAGCATAAAGAACACAGGAACAAGAAAAGACTATAGTGGGCTTATTTATCGCTTATGTTTTTAAGGATGTAAAAGAACTGAGCCACTAAACATAAAATTTCGATTTGGGACGCTGATAGGCTGCACAACAGCCTGTATACAGTATATGTTAGAGCATCAGCAATTTAGCATATAATAATTGAATTCAAATAGCAACATCTAAGGTAAAACCTTGGTTTGTGAGCATAATTTGTTCCAGAAACATGCTTGTAATCCAAAGCACTTGTATATCAAAGCATTTTTTTATACAGGGTATAAAAGAGAAGAGAGGCACCTCTAAGGCCTCGTACACACGACCGAGAAACTTGTCGTAAAAGAAACATCATTTTCCTCGATGAGTTCCTTGTCAGACTTGTCGAGAATCTTCTCAAGCTTTCTTTGCATACACACTGTGAAGACACACGGTGACATACAACACGTACGACGGCACTATAAAGGGGAAGTTCGATTCCACTGGCGCCTCCCTTGGGGCTGCTTTTACTAATCTCATGTTACTGCGTGTTAAGTAAAAGTTTGGTGAGAGACGATTCACGCTTTTCAGTCTGTTACAGCGTGACGAATGTGCTATCTCCATTACGAACGCTACTTTTACCGAAGGTGCGCTCCCGTCTCATATTTTTTTCTGAGAATGTGTGGGTTTCTAAGCATACACGCGACGTTTCTCATCGTAAACCAGCCCAACAAGAAACACGACGAGGAAATTGTGACTTCCGATGAGAAAAAAGAGTACTTGTTCTCTTTTTTTTTCTCGTCGAGGTCCACGACAGTTTTCTCGTCGAAAAACATACACACAACCGTTTTCCTCAGCAAAAAAGCTCTGCCACCAAGTTTCTTGATGGATTTTGTCGAGGAAAACGGTCGTGTGTACGAGGCCTCAGTGTAGTAATATGTTGCTAAATGCTGTACCTTTGTTAAATGTAACCATATTGCTACACTTAGAGGTTCCTCTCTTCTTTTGTATACTCAGTTGTGACACGACGCTACTCTTATATCAAAACATAGCTTGAATATCAAGGCAAAATGTATTAAAACATTTTGCTTGTCTTGCAAAACGCTCTCAAACCAAGTTACTCTCAAACCAAGGTTTTACTGTATAAGAAGTTAAAAGATTTTACTCAAACTCTCCAACTCAGTTTTTCACAATAGTCAAAGTTACCACAAATTTAAATGATTGAAATCTTATCTTGTTAGAAATACATTAAAACATTTTTTTTTTGTAGGCCTATATTACTTGGACTAGTCAGTTCACTGGTGTTCCAATCTGATTGGTTACTGAAAATAATATCTGCAATTTATATTCCAAATGTACTATGGCAAATGCTGGTTTTAATTGTGTTCATATGTAATATGACAACACAAATCCAGAACTGGTTTAGAGACACTCACAGGTCTTGCAGAGGAGGAAGATCAAAAGCAGCAGTGTTTGATCTTCCTCCTCTGCAAGACCCATGAGTGTCTCTAAACCAGTTTTGAATTTCTATGGATTCCTTTGTGGGATGGCACCTGGCCATTTACTTCAAACAGAGAGAAAGGAAATCAGGAGAATACAGCATTATGGCCACTAGATTGAGCCCATGAATATAGTAAAAAAAGTATATACGACACCACCTGCCTGGAGTTTGCATGTTCTCCCTGAGCCTGCGTGGGTATCCTCTGGGTACTCCAGTTTCCTCCCAGACTCCAAAGACATGCTGGTAGGTTAATTGGCTCCTGTCTGAATTGGCCCTAGTATGTATATGTATAAATGTGAGTTATGGACCTTAGATTGTAAGCTCCTTGAGGGTAGGGACTGATGTGAATGTATTATATATACAGTTGTGTTCATAAGTTTACATACTCTGGCAGAATTTATGATTTATTGGCCAATTTTCAGAGAATATGAAAGCGGAACTCCACCGTTAGAAAAATATTAAAAGCCAGCAGCTACAAAAACTGCAGCTGCTGACTTTTAATATATGAACACTTACCTGTCCTGGAGTCCAGCGACGTCTGCAGCAGAAGACGAGCAGTCGCTCGTCTATCTGCTGCCCCCACCGCCATCCTCAGTGAGATAATCAGGACGTGAAGCATTCCGGCTTCACTGCCCGATTCCCTACGGCGCATGCACGAGTCGCGCAGTGCTGTCCACACTGGTCCCCGCTGTGTTCTGGGAGCCGAGTGTTTCCCCGAACATAACAGGCGGGGGTGGGAAGTGACACACTACCCACAGAATCCTCGCAGAGAGGACTCCCGGATATGGGTGCAAATACCTGTCTTAGACAGGTATCTGCACCCATTCCCCCCTGAAAGGTGTCAAATGTGACACCGGAGGGGGGGAGTGTTCCGATAAGTGGAAGTTTCACTTTAGGGTGGAGCTCCGCTTTAATGATAACACAAAAACTTTTCTTTCATTCGTGGTTAGTGTTTGGCTGAAGCCCTTTATTATCAATCAACTGTGTTTACTCTTTTTAATTCATAATTGCAACAGAAACTACCCAAATAACCCTGATCAAAAGTTTACATACCCCAGTTCTTAATACTGTGTATTGCCCCCTTTAACGTCAATGACATATTAACCACTTAAGACCCGGACCAAAATGCAGGTAAAGGACCTTGCCCCTTTTTGCGATTCGGCACTGCGTCGTTTTAACTGACAATTGCGCGGTCGTGCGACGTGGTTCCCAAACAAAATTGGCGTCCTTTTTTCCTCACAAATAGAGCTTTCTTTTGGTGGTATTTGATCACCTCTGCGGTTTTTATTTTTTGCGCTATAAACAAAAATAGAGCGACAATTTTAAAAAAAATTCAATATTTTTTACTTTTTGCTATAATAAATATCCCCCAAAAATATATAAAAAAAACATTTTTTTTCCTCAGTTTAGGCCGATACGTATTCTTCTACGTATTTTTGGTAAAAAAAATCGGAATAAGCGTTTATCGGTTGGTTTTCGCAAAATTTATTGCGTTTACAAAATAAGGGATAGTTTTATTGCATTTTTATTAATTATTATTTTTTTACTACTAATCAGCGATTTTTTTCGTGATTGTGACAATATGGCGGACACTTCAGACAATTTTGACACATTTTTGGGACAATTGTAATTTTCACAGCAAAAAATGCATTTAAATTGCATTGTTTACTGTGGAAATGACAGTTGCAGTTTGGGAGTTAACCACAGGTGGCGCTGTAGGGGATGTGTGACCTATGTGTTGTGTTTACAACTGTAGGGGGGTGTGGCTGTAGGTGTGATGTCATCGATCGCGTCCCCCTATTACAGGGATGACGCGATCGATGCTACGGCCACAGAGAAGCACGGGGAAGCCGTGTGTACACACGGCTCTCCCCGTTCTTCCGCTCCAGGGACGGATCGCCGCACTGCAGCGGCGATCGGGTCTGCGAATCCCGCGGTCCCGGTCCTGGAGCTTCGGACCGGGGCGCGCGCCCGCGGCCCGTGACTGGGTACTAAAATCAACGTATATATACAGTACGTTGATGTGCCCAGCCGTGCCATTCTGCCGACGTAAATGTGCAGTAGGCGGTCCTTAAGTGGTTAAAGTCTTTTGTGGTATTTGTGAATGAGGCTCTTTATCTTCTCAGATGGTAAAGCTGCCCATTCCTCTTGGCAAAAAGCCTCCATTTCCTGTAAATTCTTGGGCTGTCTTGCATGAATCACACGTTTGAGATCACCCCAGAGTGGCTCAATGATATTGAGGTCAGGAGACTAAGATTGCCATTCACTTTATTCTGCTGTAGCCAATGACAGGTCGATTTGGCCTTGTGTTTTGAATCATTGTCATGTTGGAATGGCCAAGTACGTCACATGCACAGCTACCTGGCTGATGAATGCAAATGTTCCTCCAGTATTTTTTGATAACATTTGCATTCACCTTGCCATCAATTTTGACCAAATTTCCTGTGCCTTTAGAGAGTAGAGATCCACCTCCATACCTTTCATCATAGGCCTTGTTTACTTCCAGAATCCAGAAACGTCGGTGCAGCACTGGATGAAGCATGCAAGGGTCTGTCTGGAGTCCAGAAACTCATTGACCATTTATACACACACACAAATTACAAGCAAACAGATCACAGGTGAGGATGGTTACCTTTAATAGCCATTCAAACCCCTTTGTGTCAACTTGTGTGCATGTTATCAAGCCAAAATCACCAGGGTATATCGACTTTTGATCAGGGTCATTTGGGTAGTTTCTGTTGTGATTATGATTTAAAAAGAGTAAATACAGTTGATTGATAATAAATGGCTTCAGCAAAAAACACAAACCATGAGTGAAAGAAATGTTTTTGTGTTATCATTCATATTCTCTGAAAAATGGCCAAGAAATCATAAATTCTACCAGGTAAACTTAAGAGCACAACTGTACATATGTAAAGTGCTGCGTAAATTGATGGCACTATATAAGTACCCGTAATAATATAATTCCTATGCTCATCAGCTCCATCTAGAGGCACTAATTCACTGCAATGCCCTGCTGCCTCTGACTGCTAATTTCAGGGGATTTGAAGTTTCCAGCCCCACTGGAAGAAAATGATTTAGGGTCCTTTCACACGTCCGTTCCGTTCGTCCGCTCATTACAAGTCCGTTTACGGACTTGTAATGGGCCCCTATGGGAGTGGATCCGTTAGCGGATGATGCATCCGCTAACGTCTGCAAGATCCGCATCCGTTTTTTCGGACGGAAGAATGTCCTATTTTTCTTCCATCCGGCGGATCGGATGGAAACGGACAGACGGTCCGTTTTCCATCCGATTCCCCATAGGGGATAGCGGAGGAGAGGCAGGGCGGTCCCTGAGCCGACGGACACACGGAGCGGACCGAAAAACGGACCGCTCCGTGTGAAAGAGGCCTAAAAAGTTTCCCAGTGTTGGACATTAATATGTAATAATCTGAAGTGTTTTGTCTTCCTATTGTTTTAGTTCAAGACATTTTAACTAAGTGGAAACAAATTTTAACTAAACTGCAAGGGCTAAATGCTCATTTAGTGCAGAGTACTTACCGTATGCCTGGCTCCAGCAGGTTCCCTCAATCCTTGTGATCAGTCCTAAAGCACTGTCAGCTTGCCTCCTCCATATAAAATGCAGGGTTATTAGCTCTGCAATGTTTGTGATGCAGAGAGACCACTCACAGCCCGCCCACAGACCAGAGTTTCAGGTAGAAATGAACAGAGCTGGAGCATGCTTCACCACATATGATAGGGTAACTACACCTTATCTCTTTACCCCTAAACTAAACAAGCATTGCTCTAACACCCTGCACTGCAAGGGTAGATTTGTATCTAATTCCTGGAGTTATGCTTTAAAAATACGATCTGATGAAATACAGAGGCAAATGTGATTCACAATTAAACAAATATGTATATTTGCACAGTTTAGGGAAAACTGGAGAGTGCAGGATCTGGTGCAGCTGTGCATGATGCATTTTAAATAATAAAAACCTGGAAGCTGATTGGTTTCTATGCAGAGCTGCACCATATTTTGCACTCTCCAGTTTTAGTAAATCAACCCCTATTTGTCTTGTACAGTGCCTTGCAAAAGTATTCACCCCTTGGCATTCTTCATGTTTTGTTGCCTCATAACCTGGAATTAACAAGGATTGTTTGAGGACTTGCATCATTTATTTTACAGAAAATGCCCACAACTTTGAAGATTTTTTTTGTGAAGTAAACAACAAATAGGACAAAATAACAAAAAATGTGAATAACTATTCACCCCCTTAACCACTTAAGGACCGGACCAATATACTGCTAAATGACCCAAGGGGTTTTTACAATTCGGCACTGCGTCGCTTTAACAGACGGTCGTGCGACGTGGCTCCCAAACAAAATTTGCGTCCTTTTCATCCCACAAATAGAGTTTTCTTTTGGTGGTATTTGATCGCCTCTGCGATTTTTATTTTTTGCGCTATATACAAAAAGAGATAGACATTTTTGAAATAAAATCAATATTTTTTACTTTTTGTTATAAGAAAAATCAAATAAACTAAATTTTAGTCAAACATTTAGGCCAACATTTATTCAGCCACATGTCTTTAGTAAAAAAAAATCGCAATAAAAAAAAATAGCTACCTAGCGGGAACAGCGACACTAATACAGCAGAAAAATTATCGCTTAGTGACACTGGCAATAGGGGGTGAAAGGGTTAACTAGGGCGGTGATCAAGGGGTTAAAACTTTATATGGGGGGGTACGGGGGCTACCCTGGACCTAACACTAACTGCCTGTCACACTGACACTAAATGCAGTGATCAGTACATATATGATCACTGCATTCAGTGACACTGTGACAGGGGGGTGATCGCAAGGGGTTAATGTGCCTGCGTGTACTGGTGTCAGTGTAGTGTTAGTGCAGACTCACTGTGTGATGTGATCTCTCCTCAGCGGCGGTTGAAAATACCGTCGAGAGCAGAGATCACATCACTTCCCTCTTCCTGTGTTTACACAGGAGGAGAAAGTGACACGCAGGGGAGCGTGCGGATTGGCTGGGAGGGGGCGGACAAAAACGAACAGCCGCCCCCTCGTCCCGGATCGCTCCTGAAGCCACGGGAACCGCCGCATGTACCGGGGGGGTCCCGATCGGACCCGCGTCTAGGCAGGCACGTACAGGTACGTTGATGTGCCTGTCCGTGCCATTCTACCAACGTAAATGTACATGCGGCGGTCCTTAAGTGGTTAAAGTCAATACTTTGTAGAGCCACATTTTGAGGCTATCACAGCTTGAAGTCGCTTTGCATAAGTCTCTATGAGCTTGCCACATCTTACAACTGGGATTTTTGCCCATTTCTTCTTGCCAAACTGCTCCAGCTCCTTCAAGTTGGATGGTTTGCACCTGTGAACAGCAATCTTTAAGTCTGGCCACAGATTTTCTATTGGATTGAGGTCTGGGCTTTGACTAGGCAATTCCAACACATTTACATGTTTCCCTTTAAACCACTCAAGTGTTGCTTTAGCAGTGTGTTTGGGGTCATTGTCCTGCTGGAAGGTGAACGGATGTCCTAGCCTCAAATCACACACAGAGTAGTACAGATTTTGCTAAAGAATATCACTGTATTTAGCACCATCCATCTTTCCCTCAACTCTGACCCAGTCCTGACTGCTAAAAAACATTGCCACTGCATGATGCTGTCACCACCACGTTTCACTGTGGGGGTGATGTTCTTTGGGTGATGTGTTGGGTTTGTGCCAGACATAGGCCAAGAATCACGTAGGGCGGCGTAACTATGAGCGGGCGTAGCGTATCGTATTTACGCTACGCCGCCGCAACTTGGGACGCAAGTGCAGTATTCTCAAAGCACTTGTGTCCCAAGTTACGGCGGCGTAGCGTAAATGTGCCGCTGTAAGCGTGCCTAATTCCAATGGGGAAGAGGTGGGCGTGTTTTATGCAAAATAATCGTGACCCCACGTAATTGACGCTTTTAACAAACGGCGCATGCGCAATTCGTGGAAGTATCCCAATGCGCATGCGTCGGATAGATTGCCTAAGATACGTCGCACACTGCCTACGACGTGAACGTAACTTACTCACAGCCCAATTTGCGTACGACTTACGCAAACGACGTAAAAAGATACGCTTCTTCCGAAGGTCCATACCTTGCATGGGCTGCGCCACCTAGAGAGCAGCTTTATCTTTCCGCCAGCGTATGTCTTACGTAAACGGCGTAACTAATTGCGACGGGCGCACGTACGTTCGAGAATCGGCTTATCTAGCTCATTTGCATATTCGACGCGGAAATCAGCGGAAGCGCCACCAAGCGGCCAGCGTAAATATGCACCCAAGATACGACGGCGTATCTTGGGCGAATTTATGCGTAACTAATTCTGAGAATCAGGCGCGCATATACGACGGTGCAGATTCGGACTTACGATGGCGTATGTGGAGATACACCGGAGTAAGTCTTTGAGAATCTGGCCCATAGTGTTCTTTGATGGCCAAAAAGTTACATTTTTGTCTCATCAGACCAGAGCACCTTCCTCCATACATTTTGGGAGTCTCCCACATGCCTTTTCACAAACTCAAAATGTGTAATTTTTTTGCTGAAAGTAATGGCTTTCTTCTGGCCACTCTGCCATAAACTCCAACTCTATGGAGCGTACGGCTTATTGTCGTCCTATGTACAGATACTCCAATCTCTTCTGTGGAACTCTGCAGCTCCTCCAGGGTTACCTTAGGTCTCTGTTCTGCCTCTCTAAATAATACTCTTCTTGCCCGGTCCGTGAGTTTTGGTGTGCGACCATTTGTTGGCAGGTTTACTGTTGTGCCAAGTTCTTTCCATTTGGTTATGATAGATCTTATGGTGCTACTAGGAATCATCAACGATTTGGATATCTTTTTTATAACCTAACCCTAAATTGTCCCATACTTGTTTGGAGAGTTCTTTGGTCTTCATGGCAGTATTTGGTTAGTGGTGCCTCTTGCTTAGGTGTTGCAGCCTCTGGGGCATTTCAACAAGGTGTGTATATGTAATGACAGATCATGTGACACTTAGATTGCACACAAGTGAACAAAATTTCCCTAATTACGGTATGTGACTGTGTTCTGAAGGTAATTGGTTGCACCAGAGCTTTTTATGGGCTTCATAACAAAGGGGCTGAATACATACACACATGTTAATTATCATTTTTTTATTTCTGAAAATTAGTTTTATGTATACATTTTTCTAATTTTATTTCACCAACTTAGACTATTGTGTTCTGATACATCACATATAATTCAGATTAAAAAAAAACATTGAACTAAAGGCTGTAATGTAACAAAATAGGTAAAAAGCCAAGGGGGTGAATATTTTTGCAAGGCACTGTAGCATTACTTCTGCCACTGTGTATGTAATAGTACACATTGTTCTCTAACATAGAATTCTATATTTTTTTAGGCTTATTGGCCCAGATTCACGTACATCTGCGCATTATTGGACCGGCGTAGCGCACCGCCTTTACGTTAGACTTGCGCAATGTAGCCGCGTAATCACCCTATTCTCGTAGCTTTTGCGCAGGAAATTGCGCAAGCGTAACGTTTTTTCCGAGGCGTAAGGAGGAGTAATACAAATTGGGAAGGACGTGGGCGTGTTACATTGAAATGAGCCGTGACCCCATGCAAATGAAGGGCCGGCCGGCTCGCGCATGCGCGCTTGAAGGAGACCATGGTCAGCTCCGCTGTGCGCATGCTCACAACTCGGGAGCGGCGCAATCATTGAAATTGGAAATGGACTAGGGCAACTTTGTGAACTACGCAGACAGCATAAATAGACAGACACAAATGCACTTCCTTTGCAAAAGTACATCCCTTTGTATCCCTCCCTCTACAGCAAGGTGCTTTTGTTTGTTTGTGACGTGTCTTTGAGATATTTGGGGACTGTTTTGCAGAGTGATTTTTGTCTTTTATGGGTTTTCTTTGTTGTTATTTTGTTTAAATTATATTTTTGCTGGGCATTTTTTTTTTTTGCTCGTCATTTATTTAATTTTTTTGGTTCTGTTTGTGTATGATTTTGGAATGTGGGGGTGATATTCCTGCGGGAAAAGGGGTGTCACCCTCATTTGTGGTGGAGAAGTGATCCCCAGGTCTGTGTGAATGGTGTATGAATGTACAGTGAAAGAATTGGAGCTGTGGCATGGCGTTGCAGCTCACAAGTCCTGCATGGTGGACTGGTGCCAATCCAATGTGATGAGGATGTGGGGTGTGTGTGCTAGGGACCACAGTGGTGTGCATGCATGCATTCTCATTGTGCCATGATTAATGTGTGTGTTTAACGTGCAAAGATGCATAATGTGAGCTGGCATGAGATGGGGTCATGAGATGGGGTACCAGTGCATATGCAGAGTCACCTTGAAGGGAAAAGACAGGAGGATGTTAGTCATGCATGTGCCACTTGTGAGGTGTGCATCACGGGAGGGGATAGTCATGCCTGCCACCCATGTCACTCACCAACCAGCCAGCTGTCCCCATACATGTTCTGTTCGAAATCTGTGGGGATGGGGCTCTGATTGTATATGTAGCTGTCATGAGTGTCATGGGTGGTGCCATGTGTTGGGCTGCTGATGTCCTCCTGCAAGGTTGTGGTAATTCCATGATGGCATGAGGGGTGAATCTGAAGATGCGAGACACCTCAGAATCACTCATGCCAAAGATGTCTATGCGTGTGTGATATATCAAGTGAAGAGTGAGGGGCTTGTATCAGATAAGAATATTGTATTAGATTAGATTAAATTGTAAATTTTATATAAGCAAATAAAAAAAAAAAAAAAACATCTCCCGTGCCCTCCTTAGTGCCATCCTCCGTGCCCTCCTCCTTCTTTGTTCATCTAAAGTCAGTAGTATAGCTATGCGCGACGATGCCCCTGGCATGTTGGCATACAGATTGTTGAGCAACACGTGTGACTGCTGAACTCCTCACTAACAGTGTTGCTTTATCTGACAAGTAGACTTTTTTTCTTTTTTTAGACCAGCTTTTATCAGCTCTAATTTTAGACAGGACATTTTGCTGTTGCGCACACTGCGTCGCCTGTGCTGCCCCAACGTTGTTTTGTGGATCCCCGTAAGTCCCTCATTAGCATATTTGACTAGCAAATCAATGGTGTGTCTATCGCACTTTTGCGCGGACGGATGCGCCAGTCTAACGAAATTACGCGGGACAAAAAAAAGACAATTTTTTGCGTATCTCGTTCTGGGGATGCCGCGCAACGAAACGCACGCGCACATTTAGACTTACGCACGCGCATCTCCTGTTGCGCAGGCGTAATCGCTCTGTGAATCTGGGCCATTGTCTTTAGTAACATTTTTAGTTCCCGTATGATATTCAAATGTGTTGTCTTATCAAAAATAAAGCTGTATAGATTATCATTTTACAGTCCATTTTAACTAGTAAGATTTCAGTCCTGGAACACATATTCCTGTAAACATTTCACAAGACTCACAGATAAGTAACATTCGTACCGTGGAAGCATTACGATGTTTCCGAACTGTTCAAAAGATGTACTCAATAAATATATTTTGGAATCATATCAGTAATCACATTTTCCCAGGAGGAGAATCCGTTTATACCCTTGCATTTCACTTTATGGAAAAGGCAGAATGTTGGCTTATAAGCAAAGTATTTTAAGAAAGAGGCCTTTGTAGTCATACAAAATAGATGGGCTTTTTCTTTTGGCAGCAGTTGACAGATTTTCATAAAATTCATCTGGAGTTAGAACTATATATAATATAAAATGGCTGATCTCCCCTTATTGAATAATTTTGTTTGTTTTTGTGTGTCACTTTTGATTAGTTTAAGCACGTCCATTATTTGGCACATACAAAGGCCCTTAAAGTGTTATTTATAGCTCTGTGCAATATTCAGACTTTGATTGTTGTCATGGGAGAGATCGAAACAAAGCTATACTGTGTCTGTGGAAATACAGCCTAGCACTGGCACATATAAACAGATATGCATGTTGTCACATCAGCTCCCCCATGGCAACAGACACATTTGAACATTTTTCTGATGTGCATTTCACTCTTTAAGAGCTTATAGAGACATAAGCATCTTAAAGTAAACATGTGATCTTCTTAAGAAGGGACACATGGCTTCTCTTAGTTTTTTTCTTTCTTTAAAATAATCCTCAAGTGTTGTAAAAAAAAATTATAGCAGCTCACCTGCAGTGTAGAGCTGTCCCTCTTACCCCAAAACCACCACCCTCTACCCCCCAAAGTAGCTCTTCTTGCCAACAATATGTCCCCAGTGTATCGGTTTAAGCGGATATTGCAGGGAATCATAACTCAGTCCCCTGAGTAGGCATTGCCACTGCACCCTTAATTCACTGTGTACTGATGCAAAGAGCAGTGCTGACGTCATCACGTCAGGACTGCTCTCTGCATCAGTAAGGACCTCCCAGCCAGAGAGGAGACAAAGAGAAAGGGAGCCTTAGATATACTGGGGTTGGGGCATTGAGCTGAACTTTATTGAAATACAATATTAATTATATATTACTAATACAGGTGAAACTCAAAAAATTTCAATATAGTTAAAAAAGTTTATTTATTTTACTAATTCAACTAATATGAAACTAATATATGAGATAGACTCATTAAATGCAAAGCAAGATAGTTCAAGCCGTGATTTGTCATAATTGTGATGATTATGGCTTACAGCTCATGAAAACCCCAAATCCACAATCTCCGAAAAAATGTATATTATGAAAAGGTACAATATTCTAGGCTCAAAGTGTCCCACTCTAATCAACTAATTAAGCCATAACACCTCCAAAGGGTTCCTGAGCCTTTATATGGTCTCTCAGTCTGGTTCAGTAGGAATCACAATCATGGGAAAGACTGCTGACCTGACAGTTGTGCAGAAAACCATCATTGACACCCTCCACAAGGAGGGAAAGCCTCAAAGGGTAATTGCAAAATAAGTTGGATGTTACCAAAGTACTGTATCAAAGCACATTAATAGAGAGTTATGTGGAAGGGAAAAGTGTGGAAGAAAAAGGTGCATAAACAGCAGGAATGACCGCAGCCTGGAGAGGATTGTCTGGAAAAGGCCATTCAAAAGTGTTGAGGACTTTCACAAGGAGTGGACTGAGGCTGGAGTCAGTGCATCAAGAGCCACCACACACAGACAGATCCTGGAAATGTGCTTCAAATGTCATAGGCCGCGTACACAGTCCGAGAACCTCGTCGGGCTAAACCCATTGTTCCGCCCGACGAGGTTCCCGATGAGCGGTCGAAAAGGTCGTCGAGCCAAATTTCCTCATTGAACAACGAGGAAAAAGAGAGCATGCTCTTTTTTTTGGCTCGACGGAAACGCTCGTCGAAAGTGTACACACGACCGATTTTCTCGGCAGAATATGTCTCCCAGCGAGCTTCTCGCTGGATTCTGCTGAGAAGCTCGGTCGTGTGTACGGGGCCATATTCCTCTTGTCAAGCAACTCCTGAACAACAAACAACGTCAGAAGCGTCTTACCTGGGCTGAAGAAAAACAGACCCGGTATGTTGATCAGTGGTCCAAAGTCCTCTTTTCTGATGAGAGCAAATTTTGCATCTCATTTGAAAACCAAGGCCCAGAGTATGGAGGAAGAATGGAGAGGCACACACTGCAAGATGATTGAAGTCCAGTGTGAAGGTTCCACAGTCTGTGTTGATTTGGGGAGCCGTGCCATCTGCTGGTGTTGGTCCATTGTGCTTCATTAGGTCCGGGGTCAACGCAGCCGTCTACCAGGAGATTTTGAAGCACTTCATGCTTCCTTCCACAGATGAGCTTTAAGGGGATGCTGACTTCATTTTCCAGCAGGACTTGGCACCTGCCCACACTGCCAAAATCTCCAAAACCTGGTTCAATGACCGTTGGATAACTGTGTTGATTGGCCAGCAAACTCGCCTGACCTGAACCCCATAGAAAATCTATGGGACATTGCCAAGAGAAAGATGAGAGACATGAGACCGAACAATGCAGAAGAGCTGAAGGCCTCTATTGAATCATCCTGGTCTTCCATAACACCTCAGCAGTGCCACAGGCTGATGGCTTCTATGCCACGCCGTATTGAGGCAGTAATTGCTGCAAAAGGGGCCCAAACCAAGTACTGAGTACATATGTATGCTTCTACTTTTCAGAGATCCCATATTGTTCTATGTACAATCCTTGTTTTATTGATTGCATGTAATATTCAAATTTTCTGAGATTGTGGATTTGAGGTTTTCATGAGCCGTAAGCCATAATCACCACAATTATGACAAATCACGGCTTGAACTATCTTGCTTTGCATGTAATGAGTCTATCTTATATATTAGTTTCACTTTTTTAAGTTGCATTATTGAAATAAATTAACTTTTACACAATATTCAAATTGTTCGAGTTTCACCAGTTTTATTATATTCATTAAGGAGGTTTGGTAAGGTTTCATGATGGCTATGGCTAAAAATGGCTCTTAGACTATATGAAAGCAGACATCCAAAGGTGCATACTGATACCCCAGATTGGTCCTAAAGGTGTTTATTTGTCCCCTATGTTCTCCAAACTTGCAGTTTTTTTAACCCCGGATGCCCCCTAATATCAGATAATGCTTAGAGTAACTTAACAGTGAGTCCATATCTGGAGATCATAATACTTTGTTAGGGCTAAGTAGAGCACCTCTTACCAGAGATGTACAGTCTGAAACATCAATCAAAGTGAAATGCTTTGGATTACATGGAGTGTTTCAGGGGCAGTAGAATGGATTAAGGAAAGATCTAGCTGGGAAAGGTTTAGGTGGCCATTGACCATGAGCATGACATCACATCAAATTGTTTCTGTAAATGTAATCTGTTTTGTATAAATTAAGTTTAACTGCTTAGGGACCGCCGCATGTACATTTACGTCGGCAGAATGGCACGGACAGGCACATTGGCGTACCTGTACGTCCCTGCCTAGACAAGGGTCCGGCGGTCCCCGTGGCTGCAGGAGCGATCCGGGATGAGGGGGCGGCTGTTCGTTTTTGTCCGCCCCATCCAGATCGCTCCCAGCCAATCCGCTCCCTCCCTGCAGTGCACTTCCTCTGCCTGTATAATGTAAACACAGGCAGAGGAAGTGATGTCAGCTCTCCTCTCGGCGGTATTTTCAATCCGCCGAGAGGAGAGAAGACATCACAAGTGAGTCGCACCAACACTACACTGACACCACACACATAGGCACATTAACCCCTTCCGATCACCACCCAGCCCCCCGTCACACTGTCACTGATTGCAGTGATCATATATTTACTGATCACTGCATTTAGTGTCAGTGTGACAGTTACTGTGATAGGCAGTTAGTGTTAGGTCCAGGGTAGCCCCCTACCCCCCCAATAAAGTTTTTAACCCCGTGATCACCGCCCTAGTTAACCCTTTTACCCCCTATTGCCAGTGTCACTAAGCAATCATTTTTCTGATCGCTGTATTAGTGTCACTGCCGCTAGGTAGCTATTTTTTTTTTTTATTGCGATTTTTTTTTTTTTTACTAAAGACATGTGGCTGAATACATTTTGGCCTAAATGTTTGACTAAAATTTAGTTTATTCGATTTTTCTTATAACAAAAAGTAGAAAATATCATATTTTTTTTCGAAAATTTTGGTCTTTCTCCATTTATATGGCAAAAAAAAAAAAAATCGCAGAGACAATCAAATACCATCAAAAGAAAGCTCTATTTGTGGGAAGAAAAGGACGCAAGTTTTGTTTGGGAGCCACGTCGCACGACCGCGCAATTGTCTGTTAAAGCTACGCAGTGCCGAATTGTAAAAACACCTTTGGGCATTTAGCAGCATATTGGTCCGGGGCTTAAGTGGTTAATAGAAATCAAAAGCCAAAAAAACATACAAAACCCCATGTAGACAGATACCAAATCAGAGTGTGTTCATTTTCAGCATATTATTTTCTTTTAGTAATGTTTCTCTCACTTCCTGTTTTGGCTATGGGACATGACGTGAAGGAAGATCTTCCCAATGACACACATATGGCAAAAATTGCTCATGGCAGTAAACCATGTCCACATAAATATATATTTCTGTGAAAAATTATCTGTAAGGCCGCGTACACACGATCAGTCAAAACCGTTGAAAACGGACTGAAAGTCCGTTTCATCGGTCCAAACCGTTCGTGTGTCGGCCCCATCGGTCAGTTATCCTTCGGTAAAATAAAAGAGAACTTGCTTTAAAATTTAACCGATGGACACCTAACCGATAGGTCAAAACCAATCGTTAGTATGCAAAAGCATCGGTTAAAAAGCCGCGCATGCTCAGAATCAAGTCGACGCATGCTTGGAAGCATTGAACTTTGTTTTTTTCAGCATGTCATTGTGTTTTACGTCACCGCGTTCTGACCCGATCAGATTTTTAACCAATGGTGTGTAGGCACATCAGACCATCAGTCAGCTTCATCGGTTAACCGATGAAACCGGTCCTTCAGACCGTTCTCATAGGATGGACTGATCGTCTGTACGCAGCCTTACAGAGACAAAAAGATCGGGACTGCTATTACTGCAGAATGAGGCTCAAAACTTGCCCCTATTTTTACTAGCAAAAAGGTGTGTACAGTATGTTATTTTACTAATTTTAACCAATTAGCTTACTGTACTATGACATATTTGAATGCATAACTGGGTTTTGTTGTTTTCTCTATTCATAGATCTGAAATTATGATTTTGTTAATAGTGATATATTATGTTAATGACATTTATGTATTTTCCTGTGTCCAGGACTGTGGCGTATCCAGATGATGGGGATTCTAAGAAAAAATTGAACATGAAAACAGACCGGAATCCTGCTCATTTTTCTAAATATTCTAGAATTAAGCAAAAGGACAATTCAAGCAGCATTACATCAATACAAGCTAAGCCATCCAGCTTGACTCAAAATTCCAAGATAGGTGTTCATCCCTTAGAAGATCAAGATTGCAATTTATCGTCCTGGAATTTCTCACTAGATTTATCAAGTTCTATATTTCCTGATGTCAATAAGAAATCATCCATTAATATGAATCAGTCTTGTATAGAAAGTAAGAATCAGATTTCAGACTTTAGCCTGGACAGATATAATGATGGGCTTTGTCATGTTCAGTGGTTGTGTGACATTGGAGGACTTGAAGAAATGAGCCTGACAGAAACTTTGTTTAACAGCTTAACAGACGTCAGCAGCTTCACTCCAGAAATTAACAAACAAAATGCCTCAGTGTCAAAAAATGGGAATTTACATTCAATTGATTTATACCCTGATATGATAAAGCTAGAACATTCCACAGCAGGCTCTGGATATAATTCTGTTAACACAATAAAGAATGGAAAATTAGCAGACAAGATTGATGAATTTAACAGGATTGTATTTAAGACAGGCAAGGGGAATTCCGTTTCTGATGAATCGTTAGATGTGGAACAGCCTGTAGAAAAAAAGCCATCCATTTTACCAAAGCATGAATGTCCAACCACTGAAAAAGCCATTATCGAACCAGTTAAAGTACCTGACACCAGTGAACGGGTTTGTTTGAACAACAGCCTTTGTAAGCCTGTTAAAGCTGTGAAAACCAACACTCTACGCCAGACAGCTGGTCCTCAAAATATAAGTAGCTACCAAAATGTCCTACAAGAACACAACTGGAAAAGAATCAACTTGTCAGGGCGGCCTCGATCAGCTGATTCTAGATCTAACTATGGGGTTGTTGAAAAGCTTTTAAAAAGCTATGAGACCAAAACTGCTGCTTCCTTTTGTAGTTCTAAGCAGTCACAGAGCAAACTGACACAATCAGACTCTCTGTTGACTGATAATAATTCTGAAACTTTGAGCCAATGCTTAGAAATGCTTCATCTCGAACAAACGGCAAACGTTTTGCAGAATGACATCCACTGGCAGCCACGACAGGATACAGTTAGCCTCCAGCTACCGGAGGTAAAAATATAACTCTCATGCCTGTGTTTACTGTTGTGTTGTGCATGTGACATAATGTCCAAGATACTTAGGGTACAAGGTCTTATGTCAGAACAAATTTTTCCATCCCACACCGATGCCTTCCAGAGCTATTTTTAATGGAAAGCAATTCTAAACCTACATATTTTACAGTTAAAATCATTGCAAGTTTACCCTGGTTTCAAGTTAGCATTTGAATTTCGTTCTCAAATGTTTGTTTCACGATTGTAAGGTATTTCAATATAATCACTTTTCCTACATTTTATTTGCTTGCAACATGTTATATGCCAAAACCTACCATAGGATGCTCTACTACTGTATATTTAAAGTGGAAGTAAGCACTCATTCACACTTGAGCATTTTTTTACTTTTTCTCCCTATGCCTGACTACGCAGAATCCCATTGTTTTGAATTGTCCCTGTTCATACTGAGCGCTGAGTTGCCCTACAGTTTACATTCTATAACCAAAATAGTATATGAGCATTCTCTGAGGGTGTTCAGGTGTTCTTCCAGTTCCAACACATCCTCCCTAAGAACTGGTGCCCAGAACTGGACGGCATACTCAAGGTGCAGCTGGACAAGAGTCTTGTAGATTGGGAGAATTATTGTTTTATCTCTGGAGTTAATCCCCTTTTTACTGCATGCCAATATTCTGTTTTCTTTGCTTGCAGAAGCTTGGCATTGCATGTCATTGCTGAGCTTGTCATTTACTGGGACCCCCAGGTCCTTTTCCATCCTAGATTCCCTTCAGAGGTTCTCCCCCCAGTGAGTAGATTGCATTCATATTTTTGCCACCCATATGCATTATTTTACATTTACGTTAAGCCTCATTTGCCATGTAGTTGCCCACCCCACTAGTTTGTTCAGATCTTCTTGCAAGGATTCCACATCCTGCAGAGAAGTTATTGCCCTGCTTAGCTTAGTATCGTCCACAAATACAGAGATTGAGCTATTTATCCCATCTTCCAGGTCGTTTATGAATAAATTAAATAGAATTGGTCCCTGGACAGAACCTTGGGGGACCCCACTTTCCACCCCAGTCCATTCCGAGTACTCCCCATTTATCACTACCCTCTGAACTCGCCTCTGTAGACAGTTTTCAATCCATGTACATATCCTATGTTCTATGCCAATGGACCTTACTTTGTACAGTAAACGTTTATGGGGAACTGTAGGAAATGCTTTTGCAAAATCCTAATACACTACATCCACGGGCCTTCCTTTATCTAGATGGCAGCTCACCTCATCATAGAAGGTCAATAGATTGGTTTGGCATGAAGGATTCTTCATAAATCCATGCTGATTACTGCTAATGATACCGTTGTCATTACTAAAATCTTGTGTATATTCTTTTATCATCTCCTCCAAGAGCTTGTATACAATTGATGTTAGACTAACTGGTCTGTAATTTCCAGGGATGGATCTTGGCTCTATTTAAAATATTGTCGCTACATTGGCTTTTCTCCAATCAGCTGGTACCATTCCAGTCAGTAGACTGAGTTCCTTAAGGACCCCCGGGTGAAAGCCATCTTGTCCCAGTGACTTATTAATGTTACGTTTTTCAAGTCTATTTCTAATTATGTCCTCTGTTAGCCATGAGGGTGCTTTTTGTGATGTGTTATGAGGATAAACACTTTGGTTACACAGTTTTGGTTACTGAAGCCCCCCAAATCTCTTGTGATGACTGAGGAGAAGAATAAATTCAATACCTTCACCATCTCTCCATCCTTAGTAACCAGATTCCCTTCACGATTCTTTATGGGACCAATATAATCTGACCTCCCTTTCTTACAATTTATGTACTTAAAGTATTACTTGGGATTTTTTTTACCCCTTTCCGCTATGTGCCTTTCCTGTTCTATCTTAGCCACCCTGATTGCACCCTTACATTTCTTGTTGCATTCTTTGTAACGTTGGAATGCTGAAGATCCCTCAGCCTTGTATTTTTTAAAGGCCTTTTCCTTTGCTTTTATATGCATTCTTACGTTGGAGTTAAAGGAGTTGTAAAGGAAAAAAAAAATTATTGCTGAAATTACTGTTTACGGGGTATAGAGACATAATAGTTAACTGATTCCTTTTAAAAATGATTAAAAATAGATAAAAATCAATCATATAATGTGCCTGCAGTTTCAGTTTCGTTGTTCGTCTAGTTTCATGCTTCTGTGAAGTACAGAGACACAGAGGCAATACAGGGCAGTGTTTGTTTTTAAAATGAAACTGGTTGGTTCTGAGGGGTTTTAGACACACAGTAATCACACATCCTTGATCAGAGACCACAGAGAGAAGCTCCCATGACTTTTTTCATAAGGAAACAGACAAGCAGGAAGTGTGGAGATCAGGGAAGGATTACATCAACTTCAAAGCAAAAACGAACAATAAGGACATGAAACCAGGATTGCAGTAAGGTAAAGGAAGCTATTAGCTAAAAAAAAATTCCTTTAGTGACCCTTTAAGCCGCCATGGATTTTTATTAGCTCTTTTATTTATTTCCCATTGGGATGCGCTGGCCAATACCCTTATTTAATATGCTCTTAAAGCATACCCATTTTTCCTCCGTGTTCTTTGTTCTTGAGATTTTAATTAAGTTAGTATTTTCTAGCAAGGATCGTAGTTTAGGGTAGTTGGCTCTTTTGAAATTCATTGTTTTTGTATTCCCCTTATGATTCTTATTTGTGTGATGTATACTGAAACAAATTGACCTGTGATCGCTGTTTCCTAAATTGCCACATATTTTCACATCAGTGATCAGGTCTGTATTGTTGGTAATCAGTAGTTCTAGTAACGCTTTGTTTCTAGTTGGTACATTTACCATCTGACCCATGAAATTGTTCTGCAAGACATTTAGGAACTGGCGAGCCTTAGATGAATGCATGGTTCCTTCCATTCAGTCTATGTCTGGATAATTAAAATCCCCCATTATAATGACACTTTCCATCCTTGCCGCTAATCCAAATTGTGATAGGTCTGCCTCCTCCCTCTGGTTAGGGAGCCTATAACATACTCCCAGTATTACTTTCCCCTTAGTTTCCTCCCTTTGTAGCTCTACCCATAAGGATTCCACCTCCTCCCTTGCTCCATTAGTGATGTCGTCTCTCACATTCACTTGTACGTCATTTTTGATATAGAGGCATACCCCTTTTTTACCCTCTCTATTTCTGCAATATAGGGAATACCCTTGAACTGTTGCCAGCCAATCATGAGAGCTGTTGAACCAACTCTCTGAAATTCTTATAAAATCAAAATCCTCTTAGTACAACAGTAGCTCTATTTCCCCCATCTTGTCCTGTGATTGGAAATCAAAGCATAAAATCAATTGAGTCCCAATTAAGGAAAAAACATCCAGATGATAGTTCAGATCTAATCCATGTCACTTGGATTATATATTTGACTGGAGGTAAAGCTGGTCAGAAAATCTACAAATGGATGGCCGCTTACCAGACAGTTGGACCCCGAGGGGTCTTTCGGGCACTACGAGACACACAGATGTCCTTCCTGGTTGGATGATCCAAGTTGGTTCCCTCTAAACGAAAACAGGGATGGCTGGCACTTCAGGCAGTATCTCTCAGCTGAGGAAAAAGCGGCACCCGAATGCTCCAGGACAGGATGATATTCCCAAACAGGTAGACAAACCATGTGGATTAAGAAGAGAAGGATTCCATAGTGCAGTAGTTTGTTTAAAAAACAAGGGTTTTAATATTCCAATCATACTGTCATCAAAAAAAACATGTATACTGTTGGCCACTGCAGGGCGCCAGCATATAAACAAACTCGGCACTGTTAGAAAGCAGCAAAGACTTATCGAAAACAGGTGCTAGGTAGTTCCGCTGTCGGATCGAATCGTGAGACTCCTGAGCCGATCAGCTGATAGCGTGGTGACGTCGATCCAGGGCGGAGCGAGTATCATATCGACGTCACCTCCATTCACGTAATCGACGATTACTTCCCTAATCTCCCTCTGCCTTTCTGGTATTACTGGTAGTATTTCTGAGAAAACTACCTTGGAGATCTTTTTTCCTCAATTTAGCTCCTAAGTCCCTAAAATCGTTTTTTAGGACACTCCATCTACCTCTGACTTTTATCATAGGTGTCAACGTGCACCATGACAGCCATGTCTTCGATAACCCTCCCAGTAATCTGAATGTAAAAAAAGGGGTGGTGAGGCAGAGGGAGGGGTGGACTCGGGGTAAGAGGGATAAGAAAAAACAGAGGGATTGCACTCACATGGGCCACATCCGTATATGGAATCAAAAAAATGAAAAACAATAACTATGGATAGGTATTGACGGTCGGACTATCGAGGCCAAGGAAGTAGTTTAAAAATATAATTTTAATATAATCATTAAATAAAACAAATTAAATGCATGATAACATATACATAAAATAACAATAACAATGATACATATATACAGGTGAACCACTATAAACAAAATCCCTAAAGTCGCCGACGCACGTTTCGCCGTGGGGCTTCTTCAGGACGGATGTTAAGGATTTTGTAAGAAGATGTATAAAAATAGTTGTATGGCCGATGACTCTGCAACAAATGCAAACCAGGGCACACACCACAATCGGGTATTCAATAGTATATAAAGTACTGGATTCAGAAAAGTCCTCAGAACTTGTTATAGATCTGTTGGTTGACAATAGAGTCAGAGTAAGGGTATTTCTAAAGTTCATAAAAAAGCGTGATGCTATTGGCAGCCTCCATTCAGTAATGAAAGACCATAGAGCCAGGTGGGACACATAACCAGGAATGTATTGAGCTTAAGGTTCTCGAGATGTACTAAGCAACCATTCAGCACGTAGATTTTTAAGCTTCCAGATATGAGCCAGCCAATCAGGTGGTTGATTCATAAGAGGGTCCGTGTCTGTACATCTGCATGACATGTCCATCAGATCCGTGATGTACCAAACCCGATCACCCGTTAGACAGCATACAGGTCTTTGTGACAGATTGCCCTCTCTGTCCTAAGAATTGAGTCCCCTACCACCAGAATCTGTCTTTCCTTTCCCTTGCCTTTTTTCCCACCCTCACTGGAGGAGTTTTTCCCCTGGCAGGTTGCCTAGTCACTCTGCTCCAGCACTGCTGGTCCCTGACTGGTTTCACCAATGTCACTCAATGGGGCATACTTATTGGGACGTTCCAGCCCAGGACCAGCCTCCCTGGCACTTTCCCCTCTATCCTTCCTGACTGTCACCCATCTACTCTGCTTTGGTGCCTGCCCCTTATCTCTACCCGCCTCTGTGCTGGCCCTTGCCAACCCTGCTGGGTACGATCCCAGCTAACAGAAGCTTTCGTACCATGAGATTGCCATAACAGCCAATCACAGTGTTCATAAACCCTGCCTCGCCTTCGGACTTAAAGGAATGGGAGACAGGGCACAAAAGGGTTAAATTGGCCTTAAATAAGCTGCTAACATATTGTCTAGCCACTGAAGCCACTAGTCGCTAAAGGTGTCCATCTGGATCACACTATTCTGTAACATTATACCCATCTAAAGGCATCTCCCATGCAGACGGTCCATGTTCATCCGGTCCCCCCCATAGGTGAGAGCGGATATCTGAGAGAGTGGTCCCTGCACAGTGTATCAACGGAGCAATCCCCGCTGAGCAAGCAGATAAGAAAGGTACGGATCCTCACGGGATCCGTACGTCTGAAAGGGGCCGAAAGGACTTTACTGATACCAGGGATGACACATCTGTTAAAATTCCAATATATTATTTAAATCGTTAAAAAAGTAACAGAAAAAAAATATAACTGATCTGGTTTACATAAAGCTTTGATGGAGGTGAGGCCTCCTCTGTGTTATAAGGTATGTAGTCAAATACTTTTAAAGTATGTTCATTTTTATTTCCATTCTCTTTGTAATAATACTGGTTATGAATGATTACATACAATCCTGAATCATGAAAACGAACCAAGCAAAATATATACGATATGAACGCTGTCCACTCAGAATAGCTGGGGATTTAAGAAAAACAGCCTAGAAGCTTAAAGTGGTTGTAAACCCAAAAAAACATTTTTTTTTTTTTTATGTCACAATGTAGAGTATAAGATTTCCTATCATCTGTGCCCAGTCTTTTTTTTTTTTTTTTTGAAATATGTTTTTATTAAGGAAGTTACATAACAGAGTAATCACAAAAAAACAAGACATATAAGCATTTTCTGAGGACATTCCAGTAGATTAACAGTATATGAAGAGATTCTCAGAGAGACAATTAAGGGGGAGGGCATAGGTTAAGTGGCACATGGGGTAGGTGGAATAGTAGTCCTTGCAAACAAAAAAAGAACAACAAGGGGGGGGGTAGGGGAGGAGGGAGGGAGGGTAGGAGAAATGTCAATCCCGCGGGGGATCCTGGTATAGAAAAGACATTTTCTCAAAGTTCAACCGTTCAGTAGGAGTGAAAGTGTGCAACAGAAAGGGATTCCATAAGTGATAGAAGCGGTTCTTACTCCGTTCGTGGGTCAGGTCCGTGTTGAGCCTGTCCTTGTATAAGAGCTGCAACAGTTCCTTTTCAACTTGAGCAGTGGTTGGGCAGTCCGCAGATATCCACTTCTGGAGGATGGCTCTACGGGCTATCAAGAGGCATATCAGAGTCCAGTCCCTGCCCAGGGGGGTGGTGGGAGAGGACCAGGGGAGCAGTAGGGGGTCCCAGTACCCAAAGATAAGTAGTAACGGGTCCCTGGGTATGCGCAGCAGGGTGACATCGAAAATGTATTGGATGACTTGGTCCCAGAAACTGGCTATGAGGGAGCAAGACCAGAACCTGTGAGCCAAGTTAGGTTTGGGTTGTTTACAGAGGGGGCATTCTGGGGTGGCATGGGCTCAGCTGAAGGGGATGTGGGCTCGGTGAACAATCTTGATCTGCGTCTCTCTCCATATTTCGTTAGGGATAAGTCTGTGGATGGTGGTGAGGCCATGCAGGAGCTTCTCCACCAGGTCAGGGTCAGGGAAGTCTTTCGACCAGTTGGCCGCCGAGGTTGACGCCAGGGGGGGGATGTTGTGCAGGAGGAGGGGACGATAAATGTCTGAAATTTTGTATGAGGCCCGGGAAATAAGGGTGTCGGTAAGGGAGCTCTGGAACCTTTTACTGTCATCTCGGCAGGCGTTTTTCAGGAAACTAATGCATTGAATATACTGGAATACATGTGACGAAGGGAGAGAAAATTTGTCTGCCAGGGCTCTAAACCCTATGGGGCGGCCTGAAAGGGGGTCACACAAAGAATAAAAGGATTTGATACCCTTATCCTCCCAGTCGAGGTAAGGCTGGTTATCTAAGCCTGGTTGGAAGCTCAGGTTGCCCAGGATAGGGAGGTATCGTGAGATAGAGGATGGGACATTGAGGGCCTTCCTGACCTCTCTCCAGGCGATGACTGTATCCCGGAGAAGGAGATTGTGTTGGAGGGAAGAGGGGGCAGATTTCCAATGACAATGGAGAAGGGCCGTGAGCGAGAAGGGGCGGACCATCGCCGATTCAAGGGGGTAGTTCGAGCACCTGGAGGACTGGGTTATCCAATCCAAGCCTGTTCTCAATAGACATGCCAAGTTATATAGCCTGATGTTGGGAAGGGCAATGCCCCCCTCTCGCCTGGGAAGATGCAGCTTGGCAAATGCTATGCGCGCCCTCTTGCCACGCCAGAGGAACTTGGAAATGGCAGAGTTAATGGATTTAATGTCTTTGTGGCGCAAGAGTAAAGGGATGGTTTGTAGTGGGTACAGTAGGCGTGCAAAACTGACCATCTTGACAAGGTGGCACCTTCCCAGTAGCGAGAGAGGCAGGTCCATCCAGTTGGCCAGTTCTTGGGATATTTTGGTGAGCAGGGGGGGGTAGTTGAGGTGGTATAGGGAGGAGGGTAGTTTACCTATTTTTATTCCCAGGTAAGTGATATGTGACTTCGCAACAGCGAATAAGGAGCTCTGGGACCAAGAGGGGACAGATAGGGAACCTATTGGGAGTATTTCGCTCTTGCTATAGTTGATACGTAACCCAGAACATTGCCTGAATTCGTCAAAAGTGGTCTTGATCGTGGACATGTCAAGTGAGGGGCTGGATGTGAAAATAAGGACGTCGTCTGCAAATAGTGACGTGCGAAGGTCGTGACCTCCGACATGAATGCCATGAAGGGGGGCGATCTGGGTTAGGTGGCGGGAGAGGGGTTCAAGCGCTATGTTGAAAAGGAGCGGGGAGAGTGGGCAGCCTTGCCTCGTGCCTTTGTGCAGCCTGAACTCCTCAGAGAGGAGGCCCGCAGCGACCACTCTCGCGGCAGGGGCAGTGTACATTGATTCTATGAGATGGGTGAAGGGGCCCGAGAAGCCCATTTTGGACATGACCATGGAGAGCCATTCGAAACTAACGTTATCGAAAGCCTTCTCCGCGTCAAGGGTGATGATGGCATGGTCTCCTGCCGGATCATTTTTTGCGTGTTCGAGAGCTAGCATTACCTTCCTAATATTCATGGTGGCCGTCCTACCCTTAACAAAGCCCGATTGTGCGGGGTGAATCAGGGAGGGTATAATGGATGCCAATCTAGTGGCTGCTATCTTGGAGAGGATTTTAACGTCAAGGTTTAAAAGCGAGATGGGCCTATAAGAGCCAGGTTCTAGGGGGTCCTTACCCTTCTTCTCTAAGAGTTTTACTATGGCCTGATTACCCGTTTGTAGATAGGACCCACCCGACCATATGTGTGTGTAGACGTTGTGGAGAGGGAGGGACACAGTCAAGCTAAAGGACTTGTAAAATTCTCCGGTGAAGCCATCTGGGCCTGGAGCTTTAGAGGGGGAAAGCTGTTTGATTACGGATTGGACCTCCAGGATGGAGATAGGGGCATTGAGGGCTTCGAGCTGGGTGGGGATTACCTGATCCAGGGAGATACGTCGTAGGAAATTGAGGGCTGTCGGCTTATCGATAGGGTCTGAGGCATACAGGGAGGAGTAGAATTGGCGCATAGTATTATTGATACCTTTTGGGGTGTAGTGTACGGAACCCGACGGATCTCTGAGGGACATGATATGCGTCAGGCGGTTGGGTCCTTTACTTAATCTGGAAAGGAGTCTACCTGCTTTGTTGCCAAACTTGTGGAGGGAGGCGTCTAGATGTGCCTTTTGGGTACGTTCGAGGGTGGCTGCCCAGCTATCAAAGGCCTGCTTAGCAGCAAACCAAGCGTTACGGTTGCTGGGGGAGTCATCAGTATAGAGGACCCGCTGGGCCTGATGCAGTGTTGCGCTGGCCTGTTTGTAGCGTCTAAGGGTGTGTTTTTTGAATGTGGCGGCGTAGGCAATTATGCAGCCCCTGAGGAACGCTTTGCCCGCTTCCCAGAAAAGGTTAGGGTTGTCGGCGTGTAACGCATTATCCGATGCGTATCCCAACCAGGCTTTTTCTAGATGTTGGTGGAAATCGGAGTTATTGTGAAGATAGGAGGGAAACCGCCAGATTCTGGGGTTGGAGGCTAAGTCAGGGTCTTCAAGGGTGGTCGAGACCGGGGCATGGTCCGAGATTGCAATGTCGTGTATGTCAGCTTCCGAGATCAGTGGGAGGAGAGAGTCAGAACAGAAAAGATAGTCCAGTCTCGTGAAGACATTGTGAGGGTGGGAGTAAAATGAGAATTCCCTGTCAGCAGGGTGCTTTAGTCGCCATAGATCGTGGAGGTGCAGTGAATCAACAGTCGACGCCAATAAGGTCTGGGTGAGAGGAGTCAGAGGAGGGCGAGATTGTCTGGTAGAGGACCTGTCGTCTGTCGGGTGCATGATGGAGTTGAAATCCCCGCCTATCAGGTGTGGGCAGGCTGGGTCTCTAAGCGCCCAGGAGGTGAGGTCGCTAAAAAAGGCACTTGTGGGGCTGTTAGGAGCATAGACATTGGTGATGATTACCACCCTGGATCCCAGTTGGATACGGGCCGAGGCGAATCGCCCCTCAGAGTCTGAATCTGAGGACAGAATCTTGCAGGGAAGGTTTTTGTTAATAAGGATTATTACCCCAGCTTTCCGACCACTTGAGTCAGAGCCGAGGACTGTGCCTACCCAGAGTTTCCGCAGCCGCGGGAAGTCGGGGGTGGACAGATGGGTTTCCTGAAGGAGGGCAATGTCGGTCTTGAGCCTTTTAAGGTGGCGCAGAACTTTCATCCTCTTATTGGGGGAGCGGAGCCCTTTAACATTCCAGGAGACTATTCTCATGTTGGGAAAACTATCAATGGGGTGTGGGCAGGATGTGGAGGCGAGGAGAATGGGAGCATGGAGCATTGTAGAAGTGGGGTACAAGGACAGCAGGTGTAGTGGTGGTTTGCTGTGAGAGAGAGCGGAGGTGGTAACGGATCCCTAAAAATGGGTGGAGGGTTGAGAAACAGGAAGGGGGAGATGAGGGGAGGATGATGGGGACAAACAAGGTGAACAACAACATTTGGGAGCTTCACTTTTTTCCGCATGGAGCCACTGAATAGGCCAACTCCCAACGCAGGGCTCTCTATGCAGCACTTCACCCGCAGCGACCGATAGGGGGGGGTGTAGGCAGCAGGAGCAATGCGTGAGGGGGGGGGGGGGAAGAGCTAGACAGGTATCCTTGCGGAAGAATGGAAAGGCCTACACATGGCATATAAACGTATGTGACAACACAATATTAAGGCACAAGTAGAGCTAAAACAACTATTACCGATTGTGCAAGAGAACATAAAACAATGTGAAATAAAACAATGTGAAATAAAATAGCATTAAGGAGCATAAGAGAAAAGAAAGGAAGACAAACTGGCATAACATCATAATAGCATTGGGCCTACCGTGGTCCCCCGGGTGAAGGGGGAGGCACGCTGAAGGAGAGGGGCCAGGAGTGGTCCTGGACGGTTAATGCGCAGCAGAACTGCACCGGGATGGTGTGTCCATCCAGAAGAAAAAAAAGAAAGGTTCAAGAAGAAAAAAAAAAGTTCAAGAGGATGAGGTGTGTTGTCGGTCGGATCCAGATGCCTTGAATCTTTTAGGAGAGTCCTTGCGTGGGCTTCCGTGTTCTAGGGCCCGGTTGGAAGGTGCCGCTCTGGGAGACTGGTTGTGGTGGGGGCTAGAGCGGTGGGACCTCAGGAAGGCCTCAGCTTCGGATGGGTCATGGAAGGAGAGCTGATCTCCGTTAGGTGCTCTGAGTCGAAGCACGGCCGGGAAAGCCAGAGTAAACTTGACTTGCATTCGGTGGAGCTCCGTGCAGATCTGCTGGAAAGCCTTCCTCCTCTTGGAGACGTCCACGGAGTAGTCCGCAAAGACCAGGATATTCATGCCGTCTATCTGGAGGGTCCTGGACTGCCTGAACTTCTGCAGGATGAGGGATTTATCTGAATAGTTGAGATACTTGGCGATCACAGGACGTGGTGACTTGCGATCAGAGTTGAAAAGGCCCATGCGGTGGGCGCGCTCAACAGTGCAGGGGCCTGGTAGGCCCAGGGTCTCGGGGATGCGTCTTGAGCAGAGATCTGAGAGTGCCTGAGGTTGCAGCGATTCAGGGACGCCAATAAAGCGCAAATTGCTCCTCCTGGATCTGTTCTCAAGGTCGTCCAGTTTGTCAAGTATATACTTGTTCGTCTTGTCTTGCGCATGTTCAAAGGTTTGGGCCTGGTAAAGATCCTCTTCTATATGACCGATGCGATTCTCAGCCTCATTCAGCCTGGATGCATGCTCCCCTAGTTGAGCCTGGATTTTCTGTATCCCTGCATTGATTGCTTTTTCCACCGAGGTCGCTATCATGGGGGATAATAGAGCAGCCACGGCCTGGGCCATCAGCTCTATGTTATGCATATCCCCCGCCTGTGGGGGAGATGTGGAGATGTGAACAGTCTGAGGGGTAGTTGGAGGGGCTGGTGTTGCACTCACCTCCATAGCTGGCGCCGGTTCTGCGATCGGATCTACGATCGAATCCGTGTAGGCCGAAGCCGGGGCCTCGATTTGCGGCTGTCCCGTTCGCGCCGCAGCGGCGGCGTACGATCGCGCGCCGCTTTTTTCAAGAAACTTGTCCATCCTCGGTTGGAGGGGGGATGGCGGATGGTTAGCCCAGGGGTCGGTGGCGGGTCTGCAAGCTTTTACAGGCCGATTTTGGAGCCTGTGTGCGGGAGCTGATGGAGTGTACAGCTACTCCATGCGGCGCCGGAACCGGAAGCCTGTGCCCAGTCTTGACACACAGAGTTAATCCAGATCTGAGAAATCCTCTTTTATGTTCAGTGAAAATGAACAGCCTTCCAGATAAAACCCTGCCTAAAGCAAAAGTCTGTTTTCTCTCTTCTTGCTTTGAGTGAGAGGTTATTTACATATCTAGCTAGGACATGTTTATCATATGTTATGTTTTGTTTACAATAACATGAGGTGATATAACATCATAACACATTCTAGTAATATACAATGAACTTTGGATCACCTCTTGTTATGATAAACATGTCAACGCTAGATTTGTAAATAACCTGTTACTGAAAGCAATAACAGAGAAACGGACTTAACCTAATTTGGCAGGTTTTTATCTGAAATTCTGTTAATTTGCACTGAAATTTAAAAGAGGATTACTCAGCGCTGGATTAACTCTGTGTGGCAAGACTGGGCACAGATGATAGGAAATCTTATACTCTACATTGTGACATTAAAAAGAAACATTTTTTTTTTGGGGTTTACAACCACTTTAACTTTAGCCACAACTTTTTTTTTTTTGGCAAGGGTACAACGTTTGCCAATGTTTTAATCCTCTTTGTGTCCCGTTTTATGATATTCTTCTGTGACTGATGTCAAACAGAACAGAAGTGATGTAATGATCGCACCACTTCCTGTTCATTTGACAAATGACAGACAGAATTAAGCCCCATACACACCATCAGATTATCTGCAGATTTTTGTCTTCAGATTTACCAAAACCATGTAGTACAAGGGCCTGCCTGATTGCATACAAATTGAAACTCTTAAGGTTTGACCTCATATTAGATGGTTTTGGTAAATCTGAAGACAAAAATCTGCAGATAATCTGATGGTGTGTATGGGGCTTAAGATGTGATATTCTGGGATGTTATTGCTGTCTACCTATGTCACCCTGTAGGAGATTTTCACTCATATTCTGCCCAGGTGATGAATGTCAAAACAGGAAGAGGAGAAGAGAAAAAAAATCTCTTCTATGGCGATATACTGTACATGTGTAATTCTTTGCTCTATTCTAAACCAAAAAAAAAAGATATAAATTGTCTGGGCTTTAATAACTGGAGCTTCTATGGATACATTTTGTTCTGTGATTATACACACAGCTGTTTAATATTTGCCATTTTGTTTTATTGCATGAAATATTGCTAAAGGTAGAATTGGTTAGCAACTTTGCTCAGTGAATAAACAATACCTTTGCTTTGCACACTTTTAGTCAATACAGCAATGCATAGTCATAATATTACTATCAGGCAAATTCCAGGTGCCGTATAATTGTAAGATGAGGGAAAAGATAAAGAATATCTTGTATATATTTTGGATTGAGATTTGCAAGAGATTTAATGATAAGCGATAAGACAAGAAGCTTAAACATTATCTCAGTTCCAAGATATAAGTAGTACAGGAAAAAATGCTTGAACAACTATACGTTTGATAATTAAAGTATTACGTTTTGAATAATTTCTGTATTAATATTATAAAATAATACTAAATTCTTTCTGTTTACAACCATTGTGAATAATTATCTGCAGTGTCTCAGAATAGGGACACTTTTGACTCTCCGCAACATATGCTGAAATCACAAACCAGCTATACAGCACTAAGATGCCAAATTGATTTTGTATAAATATAAATTTGTACTTATCCTAGCCACCTCAACCCCTAAAAATGCCAATATGATGTGTCAAACTGCTGCCTGCAGCCTCCTGATGCTGAGACATCCTGCTGTGTATGAATAAACAGCCCTCGGTAGATGGATTTCTCATTGAGAGCAAATCAACTGTTTTCAAAACAGCTTGTTTACATCAAAGGTAGATGTAAGCAAAGGGCCAAGCCATGGTTTATGTTTAGTAAAGGCAACCCATGAAAGGAAACCTATGAAAAGCTATGAAGAAGGCACATCACTACCATACACTGATGAGCATGAAATGAAGAGTAAGGGCCCTCTAACACAGACATGTCTGTGTCCGTGCTCCACTTTGCTAATTGGGGATTGCTCCGTCGATCCCTGCTGATCAGTCGGATGACAGGTCTGTCTCTGTACCCTGTGCAGGGACTTACCTCTAATCTGTCAGAGTGCCGCTCTCCCCTATGGGGGATCGAATGAAGACGTACCGTAGAGTCCGTTTTTCATCTGATCCGCCAGACAGATGGAAAATAGGGTTTCCATCTGTCACACTTTAGCGGGTCAGATGTCAGCGGGCATGGCATCCATGGCTCGATAGAGATGCACAGAGCGTCCATTCAGGTCCGCCTAAAAAACTGAAACGGTCCGCCCGTGTGAAAGGGGCCATATGCTGAAATTATGCAGGCTAAACTCCATTGTATCCAGCACATGTAAAACATTATTCGTTTGGAACAATGCAACACAAAGCCCCACCTGGAACCTCCTCCGCTGATGCATCTTCATGATTGGGTCCATATTTCGGTTAAATGCATTAGCAGAGGAAGTCCCTGGCAGGGCTTTATGTTTCATTAGTCTGGAACAATTAAGATTTACTCTACCATGGTGTACAGACTTTCCTTTTAGAAGCTGAAACAAGCTCTGGTTTGGTGTAAGCACCCTTGAGACGAGGAGGTGAGCCAGTCTAGGGCTTGGGAGCGGCAGATATTTTGACAAAAAATAGAGCGTTTGCTTTTTTTGTTTGACAAAGGCAGGCATTATTGTAATCCTTTGGTTTTACTGTGTATAAAGTTATATCTTGCAGGCGTGTCTTGATTATTCTCTTCAATTGACTTATTTTTGCTGTGTTCTGTGCTCTTTTGTTCCTACTCAGATATCATTAACAAAATCATCAGATGGAAGAGGATTCTCTCGCCCTGCACGGCCTGCAAATCAGCGCCCACCTTCAAGATGGGCTGCAACAAGTACTCCGACCATACTTCCCGCTGTGAGGAGGGCAACACACTGATTTCTGAAGCAGGGGAATGTCAAACCTGGATGAAAAGCCATGAATTTGGTTCTGAATTATGTAGTGACTTCCAATTTTTAAAGCTGACTCTTAAAAGTGCTAATGGCAAACTAGGAGATACAAACGAGTGGAGAAGGCAACTGACCTGTAAAATAATCATCACAAAATGGCACTTTGCGTGAAATGGACTATTGTGCAGACAAGTAAAGGCAGCTAATGTTCCAGAAAATGCAGCTTTTCATCAAAGAAGCTCTTAGGATATATTGCATACAAACTTTACTTCCTACACATTTGTTAAAGGAACAGTGACACAAAGCTAGTGCTAGAGTGCACTAATGTACACTAACCCTTACATTCAAATCAGATTTATACTTTCATCAGTTAAGAAGTCAGAACTATGATGTGTAATTTATATAACTACAAGTAATAGTTCTTGCACACAGCTTGTTGCATAGCTCAGGACTAGATAAATCCCGGAAGCCAAATGGTCAACCTGAGTAAAAATGTGTACTAGATGTTTAACATGTTGAAGTCTATAGTAAATGGAAGCACTTGATTCCATATTCTTTGACTGGCTCCTGAATTATGCATCTAAGCTGAAAATTGATGTAAAAACCCTCAGTGAGTAAGACATCATTTAAAGGGAAACTATAATATATAATATATCCTACCTTTCTAATATATATTAAAGTTTTTATTGCATTATTTACCTGAATGTTTTTTTGCCCATTTGGTCCTCATAGCCCATACCCCCTCAGAAAGGTTGACTTACTTATCCGTGCTCCTTTTACCAGCTTTCTGCTCTGCTGGAGCCCTTGCTCTATTATAGGCCTTCAAGTATAGGGAAGAATGTGAGCTCCCTATGTGACAGTACCCCAGCCAAAGTATCTGATCACAAGGACTGAGCTTTGGGTGGGTGGGCAGTGACAACATTGACTTGGGTAAGCTGTGACAACAGAACTTACCCATCTTATTTTACCCCAAAAAATTAACGATAGTTTCCCTTAATTTATTAATTATAGGAAATTATACTGATTAAACCCAATTATACTGATACCTGTATCTCCCAGTTATTCTGGGTTTACACTGTCACGCTGCATTAGTGAATACGCATTGTGTTATGCTCTGCATTAACTTGCTTTGCATTAAGGCATTAAAATGGCTAAAAAGGCATTTTCTGCAACACAGCACATGGCAATGCACATGTGTTGAGAAGGTGTGGTGAGGTTTCATTCACAATGAATGTCACCGTATCACACAAGACACACGTATCGTTACTGCAGTTACTTCAGTGTGACAGGGCCATAATGTAAAGGTAGGATCTTTCCATGTATGTCTTTTTCAATAAAGGCAAAAAATTACTTAATATTAAATAATGAGGGTAAGTGTGTTTAAACATGATTTTGTGCAAACTACTATGTTCCTTTAACACTTGTGCTCAAAGGTAGCTATATTAACAATGTTTTCTAATATCACCACTCTCAAGTCTTCAGTGTTTTATGACTAGCAGAACTATATTTCTGTACTTTTATTATTACATAGTATTTTTCATTTTGTATCATTGGTCCTTTTTTTTTTTTTGGTAAAACAAAGTAGATATTTGTACAGTTCCATTTTGTTAAATATTTTCAACATTTGAACAGTTGTAAATGTCATATGCATGTCACTTAATCATCTTGCATGTTTCAGATGTTGCCATATACTGAGTTCAGACATTGCAGGAGCAATGTTAACATATAATCCACAGGACATACAATTCTTATTTAATCGTAGCTTTCTTTATTTGTAAAATAAAAAAACTATATATCGACGACTATACTTGCAACTTTTTCTATTAGCCACCAATTATGCTATTTTTGTGTACATCTGAAAAAAAGATTTCACCAGTACAAATGGTAGCCCCAGTTCAAAAGGCATGTTTCTCAGTTAGTATATACTCTGCTGTCTTTTGTTATTTTTATGGAAATTTATTTAATTCCGATGTTGAATTAACCAAGTTTCTAATGAAGCCGTACTAATTTGTTCTGCATTTATTTTAATAATCCTGTATGACTTTTAGCAGAAGCTCTTTTTTTATGGTAGGCTGGTGGATCATAGCTAGTAACTCAAGTATAGCAATCTGGTAAACGAACACACATTTAATTTTAAATATTACTGTGGTCTGCCAGAACACATCATTTTGCTAAATAGCTTATTTTATAATATGGCTTTTTATGTGTAGAGCCATTCCAAAAAAAATGTATTATTCTCATTGCATAGGACCATTCAGTGTTACTTGCCAAATTGTAGTGTCACGGTAGTCCTAGTTCTGTTGCGTGGATCCATTTTGCCTGTGAAATTGAAGTCATGAATACAGGATGTTTGATGTTACATTTACTTTGGAGTGTTTGTAAATTGTTGATGGGAGCAAGGACTAGCATTTATGTTATTTCCATCAATACACTGTTAGCATGTTCTTAGTCGCTTTTAGTCAATTGGTAAACTTTGTTGACGGATATATTAGAACTACAGTACATTATAAATTTAGCCTTGATTTTTGGCATCAGCTTGTGTACACAAATATTGCATCAGTAGCTACAAGATATATGGCAACTGTGGAGCCAGCAATCTTACACTCTGCACCTACAAATATGTTTTCACCATCTCAAGTTAGATGTAATAAATTATATTCCTGCTGTCAGTAAATTACCTTCTTGCTGATGGAATATCTTTCCTGTGGCCAATTAAAGGGGTTGTAAAGGAAAACATATTTTTTTCATAATAAGCATCCTTTACCTGCAGACATTCCTCTTTTTACTTCCTCATTGTTCGTTTTTGCTCAGAAGTTGCTCTATTTCGTCTCTGTTCTGTTCGCTTCCTGCTTGTCTGATTTTACTGACCACCATGAAGGGAGACTTTACTGCGGTGGTCAGTAATGTGCTTGCCCCCTCCAGGGAACTACATCTGTGTGGCATGACGCTCTCTACGTGTTAGAGACTTCAAGGAGTTGTGAATTACTTGGCGTGCCGCAATTCATACTGGGAAATGTAGTTCTTACATGAACAAATGATGCAAACCAGGAAGTGAATGAGAGAACAGAAACTAGAACGCCGGAGGTGATATCGATGAAGGAATTTAATAGGTATTTATTCATTTACACTATTCTGTCTGTCTACCTTGCAGACATTAAGGCAGCAAGTGTAAAGAAAAGAAAATACATTGCATTATTCCTAAAAACTCAGGTCAAATTGCGTAAAAAAAAAAAAAAAAAACATTATATTGTTTAGGAATTAAAAGCTGTTTAGTTTACTAAATGCAACTACCCAACATTATTTTTTACTTTCTTTGTGTTACAAACTTACAGTCTAGAAGGCTTATTCAATAGGGCAAACACCTCTGTAATAAGGGTATCTAAATCCAAAAGCAAAGATGTAAACTTCCCAGTCCCTTGATGATAGGCCTGCATTTGTTTTCTTTTTTTTCTGGGCCTTTTCTTTCTTTAGATTATCTTTCTTTCTTTAGTTTATCATGGTACTCCTGCAAATAATAGAGTCCCTGTCCCTGGGTTGCTATGTACCCTTATACACTGAGTCTATGAAAGGAGCCATGGTTGGTACTAGGGATGAGCTTCGAGTTCGAGTCGAACTCATGTTTGACTCGAACATTGCCTGTTCGCCGAACAGCGAAATATTTGGGGTGTTCGCGGCAAGTTCGTGTGAACTTTAGAACCCTGTTAAAGTCTATGGGACTCGAATGTTTGAAATCGAAAGTGCTCATTTTAAAGGCTAATATGCAAGTTATTGTAATAAAAAGTGTTTGGGGACCTGGATCCTGCCCCAGGGGACATGTATCAATGCAAAAAAAAAGTTTTAAAAACTGCAGTTTTTTTGGCAGCAGTGATTTTAATAATTCCTTTAAGTAAAACAATAAAAGTGAAATATTCCTTTAAATTTTGTACCTAGGGGGGTGTATAGTATGCCTGTAAAGTAGCGCTTGTTTCCCATGCTTAGAACTGTCCCTGCACAAAGTGTCATTTTTGAAGGGAAAAAAGTAATATAAAATCACTCGCGGCTATAATGAATTGTCGGCTCCCGGCAATACAGAGAAATGTCATTCATTAAAAAAAAATATGTGGGGGTCCACGGCATTTTTTTTTTTAAATTTGGGGTGGAGTTCCCCTTAAAATCCATACCAGACCTGAAGGGCCTGGTAATTGAATTTGGGGGGACCCCCACGCATTCTTTTTTTATGAATGACTTTTCTCTGTATTGCTGGTATCCGACAATTCATTATAGCCACGAGTGATTTTAAATGACTTTTTTCTAGGGTTGTCCCGATACCACTTTTTTAGGACCGAGTACAAGTACCGATACTTTTTTTTCATGTACTTGCCGATACCGAATACCGATACTTTTTTTAAATGTCATGTGACAGTTTTCAAACCACAATACAGACTAAGGATATTTTCTTTAGAATTATGAAGAACTCTAACTCAAGACATTATAAAAGAATAAAAATGAGTAAAAATGAATAAAAATGTTTTATTTTCTTGTCACGCAGTAGTAAAAAACTCAAAGAATTTTCACAGAACATGTTGATAAATACAAAAAAAGTATTCTATTTAGGTATCGGGAGCATTTGCGCGAGTACAAGTACTCGCGCAAATACTCGGTATCGGTCCCGATACCGATACTAGTATCGGTATCTGGACAACCCTACTTTTTTCCTTCAGAAATTACATTTTGTGCAGGGACAGTTCTAAGCACAAGAAACAAGCGCTACTTTACATGCATACTATACACCCCCCTAGGTACGAAATTTAAAGGAATATTTCAATTTTATTGTTTCACTTTAAGCATTATTAAAATCACTGCTCCTGAAAAAACTGCCATTTTTTTAAACTTTTTTTGCATTGATACATGTCCCCTGGGGCAGGACTTAGGTCCCCAAACACTCCCGTGGGGCAGAACCGGGTCCCCAAACACTTTTTAGGACAATAACTTGCATATTAGCCTTTAAAATTAGTACTTTAGATTTCAAACGTTCGAGTCCCATAGACTTTAACAGGGTTCTAAAGTTCACACAAACCTTTGGTCTGTTCGCAGGTTCTGATGTGAAACAAACCCAGGGGTGTTCGGCTCATCCCTAGTTGGTACCCAGACTGGACTGCAAAGTTGTCTGCCTTTTTCTCCATTACAAAGGAACTAATAGGATTAGTAATGTACAGAAGAAAGATAAGCTTGTGCTTTCTGGCTTTCTGTTAAGCTCACGGGAAGTGGCACTGTGTTTCTGATAAGATCAACAGAAACAGAACCTTGCTGAAAAGGTTATTAACCTAAAACAAGTACACTAAAGCCTTCTTAAAACAGAATGTATTCATTTCTAAATACATTACATATCCCAAAAATATACCTAATTTCAGGACAGGTCACTCAACCATGCAGACCATTGCTTTATGCCCCAAACGGCTGGACTGTAGTGCAAATATACAGTAGTTTACAATTAAAGAGCCCCTTTTTTCTAATCTGCATGCAATGTATGGAAGCCATAGTTTCTATGGAGTAGGGCTTTGGACACAAGCAGTTCTAGATTGTATCTGGCAAATGGGGTGTAAAGCAATTATTGTATGTCTTAAAATGAGGAATAATTCTCTGATTTTTGAGATATGTGATGGAATGGGACATGGGTATACCTTATGCTGTAGGAATGTTTTACTATTCTAATTACAGATTAGCGTGAGGACATTTTGCTTGCTTTAGTCCCTTCTCATCAAAACCTGTATAATTATACTAACCTGAAAAGGAAAACGAATGCACCCACTACACCTAAGGACTTGATTGCTGCAATGTACTGTATTACATTTTTTGCTTTGGACTCATCACCTCTTTTACACCTAAAGGCATAATCCTTTAGGTGTGGTAACCCATAGCAGCCTATGTAAATTCATCCCTCAATGATATGACTGTAAAATGATATCTGGTTGGGTGCTAGGGCTTACTCTACCTTGCATATGATCACGTGGGTTTGCCTGGTGTCCATCCCTCTGTAATACTGATTGACAGCTGCTTATTCAGGATTCGAACTCTCCATGTTCAGACGCTGATAGTTAAAATCTCATGAGGAGGAGGAATGACTACACATAGCAGCTAAAATTCAAATATTTATACACATGCGTAGCAGTTAGTGGCACAGGGCAACATGAACAATAAATGCTTTCAACATAAAGAGTTATAGTTTTACTGAGATTTGCTCTGGGGTTTTGTTAAAAAATAGTATTTAGTGAGTTAGCCTTTAAATCATAACTACATTGGCACTTTAATAGCGTCAGTATCAGTTGAAAATTCGTTTTTGACAAAATCCACAAACGATCAATTGAGTTAACTTAAACATTTATATGCGTGATCACACACTCGTGTTGACACTGCATGCAAAGCTTTATAAGTAAGCTACACACAGACTTGAGTGGCAATTTATATGTGTGGATGAATCTCTTTTATATAAAGATCATGGCTTATTTTCTATTTAGGAAGAAGAAGCCATTTTTTGCGCTATAACTTCTATGTGTGAGAAAAGTGAAGCTCTGCACTGTGTAGGAGATACTTATTGATGCTCTCTAGTTTACTTCAGCCCAATAAATTCACAAGCCAGTGATTTTCCTAACATCGCTTCCCCTAGTATGCATGATCTACTACAGTTTTTATGCACAAGGGGATTTCTTTACATTTTCTGAGATTTTCACATCACTGAAGGTTGTCTAAATGCTATTAAGGCTGCTTGGCATATTATTATATTTGTTTTAATTCTGGTCAAGTGTAAGTATTTGATGTTTTAACTACACTGCATTATCCATTTAATATATTTATTAATTTTATGTAAAATAGGGGTGGTCAGATTTAAAAACCAACAAGCTTTGGTGCCTTTAATTCTCTGTGATCTGCATTGAGTTTTATATGGCTGTATGAATAAAGTGTTCTCTGAAACAATAAAATTATTAATTGTCTGCAGTTGAGTGTTGTTTTTTTTCCTTTGAAATAAGCGGCCCTGTCATATAGCTTACACAAGAGGTAAGGTTAAAGGAGAACTTTACATAGATTTTCACAGGTTATCAAAATGTGGGCAAAAATATAAAATGTGAAAAAGGAGACAATTCCTCTATAAGTCTCGAGAATAAGAGTGGGGGATAGACAATCTCGGTACCCTGAACGAATTACACATAGAGTAAAATTAAGGTTTTTTATTTATACAGAGGATATAAAAACAGAGTATCCAGATACACATTGAAACAACAATTTTAATTATACTTAAATTGATAAAATTTGTCTAAACATGTGTTACATGTGTTTGCATACTCCAAGATGGAACCAGGAGATATAGTGGGTCCTCAGTGAACATGACTCCTGTATATGTTTCGTGGAACTCGCTTCTTCAGGAGGAACATAAATGAAGTCTGTAGTGAAAATAACAAGGTGTATATAATATCAAATGGATGAACCAACAGAACATAATATACAAGGGTTACACAAATGGGAGAAGGGGAAGGAGAAAGATACCAATTCTTACCAATGTGGACCAGGGGGGGTGGCAGGGGGCGCAAAAAACATCATGGCCCGTGTCAGGATCCACCTTAAAACAGCAGTACCCATATTTGCTCAGTGGTACTTAAATAGCAAGACACAGAGTAAATATAGTGTTACTAAGTATATAGAAAAATCACAAAATATATCTGAATTACAATTCAAACCCTCTTGACCCTCATTAAGTGTAAGATCTAGGCAGGTCTTGGCGATGTCAATGCTAGCAGGGGTCAATATGTCAATCAGGGGGATCAATAGATAAGAGTACAGCTCAGACAACCGCATTTTACAAAAACGGTTTGTAGGACAATACTTCATTGAGACCCGGTAAGTGGTGGCATTGAGCCTCTTAATCCACAGGGTCTCACGTTGTAAAATTGTCTGTACCAATGCCACCTCTTGAGTCCTGGGGGACAACTTCAAGAACCATGAACCTGACCACCTGGTCAGGGATGGCCTTGGTATTATGTCATGGACTGGTGTGACCATAATTGTGTGGACTGCAACAGAGTGAACCTAACACGTGTAAAGTGAAAATGAGTGTATATAAACAAAAGTAAACACACCTCCAATATGACCTCCAGGGTTCGGCATGTGGTGGACCGGGTGGATAAATTACTGGGAGGGGCTGGGCATGACCCAGCTGTCTTGGTCCATGTTGGAACCAATGACAGTATACATGGAAGGTGGAGGCTCCTTAAGAATCAATTTAAAGAACTAGGCTGCAAGATGAAGGGAAGGACCTCCAAGGTGATATTCTCTGAAATATTGCCTGTGCCATGCGCAACACAGGAAAGGCAGGGGGAGATTAGAGAGCTGAATGCATGGCTAAAGACCTGGTGTAGGAAGGAGGGATTTGGGTTTCTAGAGCACTGGGATGACTTTTCATTGGGGTGCAACCTATATGCTAAAGATGGTTTGCACTTGAATGGAAGGGGGACTGCTGTGCTGGGGGAGAGGTTTAGGGGAATGCTGGAGGAGTATTTAAACTAGACTTGAGGGGGAGGGTGAACTAGAATTACATCGGCACACAGGTCAGTTAGGAGTCAGACATTAATGGAGAGAGGAATGGGGATAGATGGAGGTGGGGTTATGGCAGGTGACAAGAAAGTTCCCATGTTGCAAACAGCCATTGGAAATTATAGTGCCATTTGCACTACTAAAAATTATATGAAAAACATCAGCGAAAAATGTAACAATACATTTAAGTGTTTGTTCACCAATGCCAGAAGCCTTCCAAGCAAAACAGGTGAGTTGGAAGCTCTGGTGCATGAGGAGAGCTATGATGTAATCGGTATTGCTGAAACTTGGCTTCAATCCTCACATGACTGGGCTATTAATATTCCTGGCTATGCTCTCTTTTGGAAAGACAGGGTAAAAAGGAAAGGTGGAGGCGTCTGTCTCTATGTGAGAAGTGACCTCAAAGCAAGCGTGAAAGAGGACCTGGTTGATGGAGAGTGTGATGAAGTTGAAGCATTATGGGTGGAACTGCATACAGATGTGCGTAGTTCAAAGTTAATCATTGGAGTTTGTTATAGACCACCCAATGTTCATGAGGAGGTGGAGACTCGGCTCCTTGCACAGATGGAAAGGGCTGGGACGGTGATAATAATGGGGGATTTTAACTACCCAGAAATTGACTGGAATAATGGAATTTCTGGGACAGTTAAAGGACAAAAATTTAAAAACCTATTGCAGGACAATTTTATGGTCCAGTTTATTGAGGCCCCAACTAGGAATGATGCTCTGTTGGACTTGGTAATCTCAAACCATGCAGAGCTTATTACTAATGTTCAGATAAAGGAACACCTGGGTAGCAGTGATCATAACATGATTTCATTTAATTTTAACTATAAGCAAGAAATACATACAGGAAAGATAAAAACACTTAATTTCAAGAGAGCAAATTTTCAAAGCATGGTGACTGCTCTCCAGGGCTTGGACTGGGATGGAATATTGGCACAGATGAACACAGAACAGAAATGGGAATTCTTCAAAAAGACTCTTTGGAACCTCACTGCAAAGTACTGTATATTCCCATGGGCAATAAGTTTAAAAGGCTAAAGATAAAACCTATGTGACTCAAAGTTAAAAAAGCTATAAACAATAAGAAAATAGCTTTTAAAAAATATAAAAATGAAGAAACACTAGTGTCGTTTAAATGTTACAAAGAATATAATAGAATATGTAAAAAGGAAATCAAGGATGCAAAAAGTCAAAATGAACGACAGATTGCAAAACATAGTAGGACAAACCCCAAAAAATTCTTTAAATATATTAATAGTAAAAAGGTCAAGTCTGAGCATGTAGGCCCTTTACAAAATAATCTAGAGTGGGTGACTGAGGACATAGGGAAAGCAAATGTATTAAATGCTTTCTTCAGCTCTGTGTATACAATGGAGTATGGGGGAGCTCATGTCCATAATGGGGGTGGGAGTGACACAGCCCCAAATCCACAATGGCTCAAAAGTGATATGGTCCAGAAATATTTAGACAGAATAAAGGAGGATAAAGCACCTGGACCAGATGGCATCCACCCACGGATCCTAAAAGAATTGAGCTCTGAAATTTCAAAGCCACTGTATCTAATATTTAGGGACTCGTTAATGACAGGAATAGTACCACTGGATTGGCGTAGAGCCAATGTGGTGCCTATATTTAAAAAGGGAACAAAGTCTTTACCAAGTAACTATAGACCTGTTAGTTAAACTTCTATAGTTGGGAAGATACTGGAACGGTTAATAAAAGACCACATGGATGAGTTCTTGCTGGAAACAAACTATTTATGCAGCAGACAGCATGGATTCATGAAAGACAGAAGTTGTCAGACAAACCTGATTTCCTTTTATGAAGAGGTAAGTAAAACCCTGGACAGAGGCGTGGCAGTGGACGTGGTATACTTGGATTTTGCAAAAGCGTTCGATACAGTTCCCCACACACGGCTCATGTGTAAGGTAAGGTCTACAGGATTAGATATATCAGTTTGTAAATGGATAGAAAACTGGCTGAAAGACAGGATTCATAGAGTTGTGGTTAATGATTCTTACTCTGAATGGTCCAAGGTTATCAGTAGTGTTGCTCACGAATGTTCGAATTGCGAATATTCGCTACGAATATTGCATATTCGAGTATTCGCGAATATCGCGAATATCGCGGCGAATATTCGCTATTTCGAATATTCGAATGTTTTAAAAAATTTTTTGGAACAGATCACATCCTAGAGATCCCCATCGACGTCTAAAAGCATTGCTGGTATGATTAGAGACCTTGGGCCGAGTAGCTGCAGCGCTCATTTTATATTGCCGAAAAATCGCAATGCGATTATTCGGCAAATAGCGATATCGCGCGATTATTTTATATTGTAATATATCACGAATATTCTGAGCCAATCAGAGTACTCCATTCCGCATTTCTCGAAATTTCGAAATTATTTTGTATTGTAATATATCACAAATATTCTGAGCCAATCAGAGTGCTCCATTCCGCATTTCTCGAAATTTCGAAATTATTTTGTATTGTAATATATCACGAATATTCTGAGCCAATCAGAGTGCTCCATTCCGCATTTCTCGAATATTCGCAATTATTGTGTATTGTAATATATCACGAATATTCTGAGCCAATCAGAGTGCTCCTTCCGCATTTGCCGAATATTCGCAATTATTGTGTATTGTAATATATCACGAATATTCTGAGCCAATCAGAGTGCTCCTTCCGCATTTGCCGAATATTCGCAATTATTGTGTATTGTAATATATCACGAATATTCTGAGCCAATCAGAGTGCTCCTTCCGCATTTGCCGAATATTCGCAATTATTGTGTATTGTAATATATCACGAATATTCTGAGCCAATCAGAGTGCTCCTTCCGCATTTCTCGAATATTCGCAATTATTTAATATTGTAATATATCACGAATATTCTGTGCCAATCAGAGTGCTCCATTCCGCATTTCTCGAATATTCGCAATTCGCATGCGCAATTCGCAATCGCAATTCGCATTCGCGATAGCGAAAATTCGCAATAATTTCATTTCGAAAATATATCACGAATATTCGTATTTAGCGAATATCTGTCGAATATTCGACTATATATTCGAGATATATCGCGAATACGAATATGGCATATTCTGCTCAACACTAGTTATCAGCGGTGTACCCCAAGGTTCAGTGTTGGGTCCCTTACTTTTCAATATATTTATAAATGATATTGGGTCTGAGATCCAAAGTAACATTTCTGTCTTTGCAGATGACACCAAGCTATGCAGTGGAATAACGTCCTTGCAGGATGTCTCCAATTTACAAGCCGACCTCAATGCTCTGTCTAATTGGGCGACTATGTGGCAGATGAGGTTTAATGTTGATAAATGTAAAGTTATGCACTTGGGGGCTAAGAATATGCATGCATCATACATGCTAGGGGGAGTTCAACTGGGGGGATCTGTAGTGGAGAAGGATCTGGGGGTTTTAGTTGATCATAAGCTCAATAATGGCATGCAATGCCAAGCTGCGGTTTCCAAAGCGAGCAAAGTCCTTTCTTGTATTAAGAGAGGTATGGACTCCAGAGATAGAGATATCGTTTTGCCCCTGTACAAATCATTAGTAAGACCTCATCTGGAATATGCAGTCCAGTTTTGGGCACCAGTTCTCAAAAAGGATATCGGAGAACTGTAGAAAGTGCAGAGAAGGGCAACTAAACTGATAAGAGGCATGGAGGAGCTCAGCTATGAGGAAAGATTAGAAAAACTGAATTTATTCACTCTTGAGAAGAGGAGAATAAGGGGGGATATGATCAACATGTACAAATATATAAGAGGTCCATATAGTGAACTTGGTGTTGAGTTATTCACTTTAAGGTCAACACTGAGGACAAGGGGGCACTCTTTACGTCTGGAGGAAAAGAGATTTCACCTCCAAATACGGAAAGGTTTCTTCACAGTAAGAGCTGTGAAAATGTGGAACAGACTCCCTCCAGAGGTGGTTCTGGCCAGCTCAGTAGATTGCTTTAAGAAGGGCCTGGATTCTTTCCTAAATGCACATAATATAACTGAGTACTAAGTTTTGTAGGTAAAGTTGATCCGGGGTAAATCCGATTGCCTCTCGGGGGATCAGGAAGGAATTTTTTCCCCTCCGGTAGCAAATTGGATCATCGCTCTGCTGTTTTTTTGCCTTCCTCTGGATCAACTCTGGGTATGGAGTTGGGTGTATGGCATGTACTGTGTTTTATTTTGTTTGTTTATTTTTTTATGGTTGAACTGGATGGACTTGTGTCTTTTTTCAACCTGACTAACTATGTAACTAACTATGTAACTATGTAACAATCAGTGACTAATACGCAACCAACCCCAGTGACACACAATAAATAACTGCCTAAACCAAAAATATATACAGAAGTAAGACCACTTTCACACTGGGTTGCTTTGCAGTCGCTATAATGCTAAAAATAGCGCCTACAAAGCGACCTGAAACAGCCGCTGCTGTCTCTCCAGTGTAAAAGCCCCGAGGGCTTTCACACTGGAGCGGTGCACTAGCAGGACGGTAAAATTAGTCCTGCTAGAAGCATCTTTGGAGTGGTGAAGGAGCGGTGTGTATACCGCTCCTCCACCACTCCTGCCCATTGAAATTAATGGGGAACTGCAGCTATACCGGCAGCAAAGGGCCTCTGAAGAGGCACTTTGCGGTGTTTTTTAAACCTTTTTCGGTTGCTAGCAGGGGTAAAACCGCCCAGCTAGCGGCTGAACAGTGACACTAAATTGGTGGTAAAGTGCCGCTAAAATTGGTGGTAAAGCACCGATACCGCCCCTGCCACAGTGTGAAAGGGGCCTAAGATGCAATTGTAATTGTAAACCAGCTAGGACATACACGGGAGATAGGGCTTTGAACAAGATGGGTAGCTGAAACCTTGCTAACACCCTACCCCGTCATCCTCATGTTCATCACACCTGGCACCCCACTGCTACCTTGCTAACAACCTACCCCTTGTTATTCTCATCACATCTCGCACCCCGCTACAACCTTGTGTGACAGGAAGTCAGGTAAATCTGTGTGTGTTGTCCCAGATTGAAGATACTTTTCTGCCTTGTGTAGACAATACACCAATTACTATTGGGCGTCGGCTGTAGAAATGGCCAGAGAGGTTTGGGGAGTTAGAAGCCTTCAGCTGTTCAAAATGAAGCAATTAAAGCCCCTATAAATAAAGCCTAGGGATAACGACTGATTGCTGCATTCCTGAGGCTGTGTGAGTGAAGGAGCAGTCACCAGCACTTCTGAAGAGGTGAGGTGCTGATGGATATTTCTGTGTGAGAAATATCAAAGAGACTTTTTTGTTGTTTTCTGCTGTATGACCAGCAGTGTCTGCCCAGCAGTAGGCTGTGCCAGACTCAATAGGTAGGTTCCTGTGTTGGAAAGGTAGACGCCCCAAGTGGCAAGGGTTTATTTTGTGTTTTGTTTTGTTTATACTGTTTTGATGCTTGCACGTGTATCCCCCAAGATGGAAAAATAAACCATATCATTTGTTTTCAGTCATCCTCAAGTGCCTTTTTGTACAGTTCAGCGTGTAGTGAACCCATAGAGGGGGTCACACACACCCGCTACCGAGTTAATCCCTCACACATGGTGGAGAATGTGGGCAGTTAAAGTAAACCCAAAATGGAGGAGATGCTGAAACAGCTGATTATAGCAAATGCAGCTCACCGAGAGAGCCTTGCAGCTCAACAACGGGTTCACCAAGAGAGCATAGCAGCTCACCGAGAGAGCCTTGCAGCTCAACAACAGAGGATTGCAGCTCAACAACAGGCTCACCAACAGAGCATTGCAGCTCAACAACAGGCTCACCAACAGAGCATTGCAGCTCAACAACAGGTTCACCAAGAGGGCATTGCAGGTTGGGGAAGGAAACACCAGCAGCAAATGGAGGCCATCGGGAAACTATTTGAGAGAACAAAGGAAAAGGATAGCAAGCCCTCTCTGATTGAGAATCCAGAGGACCATAATGCTATGGAGGTTACCACATCTGTTGTTGAGACGGAATCATCACCGGAGTGTAGTACTTCACCAGAGGAACAAGAAGTGGAGCCAGAGGAGTGTGCCCTGGCAGACCCTGAAACTCCCAAAGTAAAGGAGCCACCATTAGTAGTAGAAGAGTCTGTAGAGCCTGTGGAAACCAATGTTGTGAATGGCGTTCCAGAGGTCAAACCAGACGAGATCAAACCAGAAGAGAAAGACCCTCATGTACAAGAAGGTGCTGAGGAGGTCCCGGCTGTCCCCGCAGTAGCAGCTTCTATGAAGCTGAATCAACGGTCTGACAGTTCTGCTAAATACAGTAGAGAACCTTTAGCAAATACTTTGAAGAAACTTGATGATCCAGCTACCAAAGCTGTTACCTTGGAACTGGAACCCAACAAGTTTAAAGGCAAGATTTTGGATTGCTCCAAATCTTTTCGCAAAGCCAAATTGCTGCATTAACATATGAAGTATTTCCCTGGCGTTGACAAGTCAGAGCAGGATCAGAGTCCTGTCACAAGGCATATGCAGACAAGAGGCTCTTTAGCTCACGAAAAGGCCAGTCAACAAAGCTCAAAGAGAAGACACACCACAACCAGTTCAAATTCCCACCGACCGTCCCTAAAAGACAAAAGCAAAGAGAACTTAATTCAGAAGTCTCATCGCAAGCCAGACAAGCTGTCTGAAAGTGTTAAAGAAAAAGTTCAAAGATTTCTTGAGTCTGAAGTCAAAGAAAAAAAAGAAGAAAAAGAAAGCAAAGTCAGAGCTGTCTGGTAGGGAAGAGAACATAAAGGTTTCTAAGGAGCTCTCACCAAAAAAATTACAACCTTCAAAGATCAACAGTAATTATAAGGCCCCGTGTTACTGTAAAAGCAGCGATCATGGATGCCGTCCATATACAAGACTAAGTGATGAGGAGACGCCCAGCGATTCTTGCATGGAAAGCTTACTTTGGAGTGATGAGGATTACAACGAAGAGATCGTTGTCATGCATGCTCATGGTTTTCTAGATGTTGGCCGCAACAGGAGCAAGTACAGCTCTGCCAAGCAAAGACTTATGATGGACAGTATGGATGAGTTGCTAGGACTCTGCTCTGGAAAATTTGTCTGTCAAGATGATGGTCCAGGTCAGGAATCTTTTGGTTGTACAAAGGCTCATGCTGAAAATGAGAAAGGTGACCTAATGAATGAAGCAGTTGCTCTGTGTTCCGGTTCTTTCACCAACAGAGAAAATGAAGAAAATGAGGCCGGGTTTGAGGATTTCCATCTTCTACCATGTGATGATTCTGACAGCGAAGAGCTTGCAGAAGTTGAAAGTGGTGCAGAAGATGAAGAGGAGGAAGTGAAGGTGGCAGTAAAAAAAGAGCTGATCCTGTCACTGCTGGATGTCCTGGAGGAGGATGACTCCCTGCAGGATGAGGCAGCTGCTGTGCTGGCAGGGATCGATTCCGAAAAGTGCTCCTACCCCCTGGGTTATGTGAAGAGACAAGCGCTGTACACCTGCAGTACCTGCACCCTGGATAAAGAGGAGTCTGCTGGGATATGTCTAGCCTGTACATACAAGTGTCATGAAGGCCACGACCTGTTTGAGCTCTACACCAAGAGGAAATTTCGCTGCGTTTGTGGAAATGCCAAATTTAAACAATGGGAGTGCAAGTTATATCCGGATAAAGAGAAGAAAAACCTGGCTAATAATTACAAGGACAATTTCTTTGGCATCTACTGCACATGTAAGAGATCGTACCACGATCCTGAGGATGAGACCCCAGATGAGATGGTGAGCCAGAGCTGTATGGATCACTGTTCATTTCTTTGGGACTACTCTGCCAAGTTAGGAGTTCCTGGTGTCACCAAGATTACCAAAGCAGAAACGGAACATGAAGATGTGAAAGTTGATGATTGTCCTACGGAAACAGCCAACACTCAGAATGAACTAACAATAAATAATGAAGAACGTGTGGAAGCTAATGACGATGAGGAGGAGGCAATTCTTAGAAAGCTAAATATGAAGGACTTTATGGATAATGAAGCTGAACTTTCTGGAAATAATGTTGAAAGTGAAATCCCTGACCGCTTCAGGGCAAATGAAGTGGCTGAAGTGCAGGAAGTAGGGGTTTGCACATCTTCAGTTCTCAGTCAGTTGCTTGATGGAAATAAAGCTGAAAAACTTAATTCTGACACTGCACTAACTGATGTAGAAAAAGTGTGTCCAATATCCACTGAGCCTTGTGAATGTAGTAAGGCAGGTGATATTCATGACTTTCCCATAATTGATGATCAGCAGAGCAGGGTCATTGAGGAATCTGAATTGCAAGAAATATGCACCCAGACTGAAGCTATTTTTGCCTCTGTGAATTATTTGCATGTTGAAGAGCAGTGTGTTAATTTTTATGTTAATGAAATCGGATTTGAATATAACGGTAATGTCACATCCTGTGAAACCCAGTCTTTAGAAAGTGTTCTGTCAGAGCAAGTAACGCAGGATAATACTTTGGACTTGACTACCGAGATTCCTCGGGAAGTAAAATCTATTTTTCAAAGTGTAGAATCTGTAATGGCAGGTGAGCCCTCTGAACGTTGTGAAACCTACATCACTGAAGTGGTCAGAGAGGCTAAATGTACTAATTTATTGGATGCTTTTTCCAAATGTCTTGAAAGGAATGAAGAATATGAGAATTTGTGTCCAATACTTGATGGTTCCAAAGAAACAAATACTAAAACATTTTTGGGAGACTATGAGGCAAAGATAGTTGAACAACTAGCCATAAACATAATTTCAAAAGTGATTGTATCTGTGATTGTATATTTTGTCTAGCTCAGTTAATGATGTGTCCGATAGCAGTTGTCAAGTTCCTGGTGGGAATAGGGTTGTGCGAACAAGTGATGCACAGAGTAAGCAGTTGCTTCAAGAAAGTGACGAGGATTCAGTTTCTGAAAACCTTACATTGGGTTTGGTAGATTTTCACCATACTTGTGAGACTGAACTATCACAAAGTAAGAAACTTGGAAATGTAGAATTGACAAGTAATGATTTCCGTCTAGCACACCAAAGGGAAGAAAAACCACCCAGTACATCGGTTTATCAGAGGTCTTCTGCGACAGATTTTAGTCTAGTTCATAGAAGAACAGATTTTTGTTGGGTGTCACCTTGCTTTGGAGGATTCCAGTCTTGGTGTGTTTGCATCTGAAGAAGGCATCCAAATGGATGATCCATTGCAGAGCACAAGGTTGTCAGCTCTTGGTGTTGGTTATGACTCGCTGAGTTCTTCAGGGATTGAGCTATCGAGGGAACCCTTTGTGTCCATTGAAAAACCAATTAAGGTTTTGCATGGTTTACAACTGAAAATGAGTATATTACAGAGCAAGGAACACCCTCTTATGTACCTCAGCTGAAATTTGAAGACCAATAGGAGAATAAATAGGTTATTCCTGGCCCTTTCGGAACTTAGTTTTGTCGTAACGCATCGCCCCGGTGTTAAAATGGGGAATGCAGATGGTTTGTCCCGAGTGCATGCGTGCCTGGCAACCTGTGTCCCAACCCTAGGATTGAAACAAGAGGGGGGGGGTATGTGGCAGGAAGTCAGGTAAATCTGTGTGTGTTGTCCCAGATGGAAGATACTTTTCTGCCTTGTGTAAACAATACACCAATTACTATTGGGCGTCGGCTGTAGAAATGGCCAGAGAGGTTTGGGGAGTTAGAAGCCTTCAGCTGTTCAAAATGAAGCAAATAAAGCCTAGGGACAACGACTGATTGCTGCATTCCTGAGGCTGTGTGAGTGAAGAAGCAGTCATCAGCACTTCTGAAGAGGTGAGGTGCTGATGGATATTTCTGTGTGAGAAATATCAAAGAGACTTTTATGTTGTTTTCTGCTGTAGGACCAGCAGTGTCTGCCCAGCAGTAGGCTGTGCCAGACTCAATAGGTAGGTTCCTGTGTTGGGAAGGTAGACGCCCCAAGTGGCAAGGGTTTATTTTGTGTTTTGTTTATACTGTTTTGATGCTTGCACGTGTATCCCGCAAGATGGAAAAATAAACCATATCATTTGTTTTCAGTCATCCTCAAGTGCCTTTTTGTACAGTTCAGCGTGTAGTGAACCCATAGAGGGGGTCACACACACCCGCTACCGAGTTAATCCCTCACACTTGCTAACAACCTACCCCTGTCTTTCCCATCAACCTGGTACCCCACTGCACCCTTGATAACAACCCTCCCCCTATCATCCTCATCCTCCTTATACCTGGCACCTCACTGCAACCTTCCTAACACCCTACTCCCTGTCATCCTCATGTTCATCACACCTGGCACCCGATTGCCAGCTTGCTAACGACCTACCCACTGTCATCTTCATCCTCATTACACTTAGAACCCCAGTGCCACCTTGCTAACACCCTACCCCCTGTCATCCTCATCACATCAGGCACCCCACTTCCCCTTTGAAAACACCCTACCCCCTCTCATCCTAGCCCCCCCTGTAAACCACTGCAGGCTTCCAAACACCTGCAAGCAGCTTATTCCAATGTTGAGAGGACAAGGGTCTCTTCCCCACAGATGTGGGCTTTTTGAAATATGGAACATTATGTTAACAATAAAGATGCCACCCCAGGTAAACGATTAAAGTGTTACTAAAACCGCAACAGTAAAATCAGTTGGTATATGCAGTAAAGCATGCTTGTTATACCTCTTAGTGTGGAACCTAAGGGGTTAATCTTGTGCATTGTGTAAAATGTCTGTCTGATCCTTCTTCCACAGACTCCAAAAAATAACCTGATATTTACAGAGTCTATGGAGTGTTCAGTTGGGTGTGTATTGCTAGAGAGTTTTTGTTTTTGTATTGCAAGTGATCAGCACAGGGCCAATCAGCACTGTCCAGAGAAGACCAGGCACAGGGTCAGGTGTCTTGAAGCCTGATAGGACAATTGTGGGAGAAGTCCTACAATCTGCACACACTGATACAAGCCACACGATTGCTCCAATTGCCATATACAGCTGATGAAAAAGGGTACGTATCAGTTTATATTTACTAAAACTATTGCATTTCAATGTTTTGTGTGCTGTGTAAGACCAGATACAGTGAATGCAGGTTCTTGATTTAGCAACACTTTAAAAACAAAAAACAAAACATCAGGGGTTACTCCATAATAATCAGGCATTTTTAATGAATGCATTTATGTCCCATTTGACGTCTGACCTATAGGGGACATACGTTTTGAGGGTGTAGATCTACCAGGTCTCAGGTTTGTCCCTAACTGGGGGGGAAGCAACATTAGGAGGGAGATCTCCAGACTTGTCTATTGCCATAAACAGTGTCCCCTCTGGGTTCCTAGTATGACAGAGAGTGCTTTGAAACAAAATGGTTAGGGAAAGCGTTTCTTATGCTAGCGATATGTTCATTAACTCTTATAGATAAAAAACATAAAGTACATGTTAAAAAGGACCTAGCAGTACACCTGGATTGAAATTAGGTACATTTCCTAATATTGAGTCCATTAACTCTACAGACACCACATTTCTTATAAGGGTAGTAACCCTTAATATCAAGAAATAATGTTTTCTTTGGGGGATTGAGGACATTGGGGGCCACAAGGAATCAAATCCACCGAAGGGGGCCCAAAATATGTTAATTTTTTAACACCCCCCCCCCCCCCCCCAATGCCTACGAATAATCTTTTTGTTAGAGAAATGTTGGGGGGAATATGAAGAGAATGATGAGAGATTAACCCCTTCCCAGCCGTGCTATAGCCGAAAGATGGCTACAGTGCATGCCTAAATTGCCGGGAAGGCATCCATGTACGTCCTCTGCCTCCATGGCCTGCGTGTCCCCTGTGAGGTGCACACACATAACCCCAGTATATTCAGGAACAGGGTGCATTTCTCTTTAGGATAAAACTGGTCTCTGCGGCAGATTCACAGCAAGATCACTTTTTTTGGTGGCGGGAGAGGGTAGCAGCAGGGAGACAATCAGGTCCGCACCCCTCACTGCCTGGATGCCGAGTGAGAGAAAGTTGGCCCTCCGCTCGGCTCCATAACAAGGGTGAAGCGACGTTAAACATCCCTTCTGCCCAGTGCTCTTAAAGGGAAACATTTCCACACATATGTACATCGCGTCTGCATATGAAAACAGCGTTCAAACCACACAAGCGAGAACAATATTTCTAGCATTTTAAACGCCAATGGAGATTTTTAAGTGCCATAGTTTGTGGCCATTCCACGAGCAAGCGCAATTTTGAAGCGTGACATGTTGGGTATCAATTTACTCGGCGTAACATTATCTTTCAAAATATAGAAAAAATTGGGCTAACTTTACTGGTGTCTTATTTTTTAACTAAAGTGTATTTTTTCCCAAAACATTGCGCTTGTAAGACCTTTACGTAAATATGAGGTGACATAAAGTATGATGTGACATAAAGTATTGCAATGACCTTTTATTCTCAGCGTCTCCCCGCAGGGATGTAGTCCCAAGGGAGGGGGCGAGCATGCTGACTAACCCCCAGCCAGAACGGCTCGGAAGATGGGGGCAAGCTTACTGAGGAGGAACAAGAAGTGAGAAATTCAGACAAAGAAAAAAAACATTTAGAAGGGAAATCAAAGGAAAGGTAATGAACCATAAATGTACTAGCTTAAAGGAACCTATTTAGAAAATGAAAAACGAATCATTACAACCCCTTTAACACTAGGGGGCAATCAAAAGGTTAACTGTGATCTGTGACACAGATCACTAGGAACAGCACATCTCAGTGTTGTATCCTGTCAAAACAGGGATCTGCCTTGCTTACATATGCAGCTCCCCATTCTGCCTCTCTGTGAAACGATCACTGGTGGGCGGTGGACATCGAGTCCAAGGGACCCTTGCATGCGGTTTCCCGACTCACACTATTTATTGCATGAACCAACGTACAGGTATATATGCAATGGGCAGTCTTTAGTTAATATTAGCATGTGTGCAATTTGCATGAGTATGAGCATGAATTCGCACTGCCCTTTTGGTGCTAGAAATCTGGTTTACAGGTGTTCCCCCCTTAGATTACTTGTGGCCCCCAATATCCTTTTTTAACATGTACCTCAAAAAATGTTGTTTATCTATTAACTTGCCCATGTGGCTCCAATATGTGGGGCGTCTGCACTTTTCAAGTTAGAGTTAATGAACATATCGCTAATCATATTGTTTCAAAGCATTATGCTCTCTGACATAATAGCAACCCAGAGTGGACACTGTTTATGGCAATAGACAGGTTAGTCCCTAACTGCAGTGGAAGTCACTAGGAGGGGGGATCTCCAGACTTGAGACCTGGTGGATCTACACCCTTAGAACTTATGTTTCCTATGAGTTAAACATTGAGTAGGACATGAATGCATTCATTAATAAAGCCTGATTATTATGGAATAACCACTGATGCTTTGTTTTTTTTTGTTTTTAAGTGTTTTTAAAATCTGTTTATATATGTATTTGCTATGAATTCGAATTTTGTAATTATTTATTCATTGATTTGTCCAGATATAAAATTATTTATTTTGATATCAATAATAATTTTTTCAGCTATGTGGGAGATTAGCTAGTGGGGATCACCTTTTCTGAAGGACAGTCCTCAAACAGGCACTTTTTTTTAAATCTCACGGATGCCAGGTGTATTAACAGGTTTTCAAATAAAAATAAACAAAACAGTAAATTAAATCCTTGCCGTACGGCGCTAAACTAAACAAAACCGTCTCCTCTCTATACAGTGCGGGGCTGGTCCCCGTTAGGCTACGTACACATGATCAGACCGGTCCGATGAGAATGGTCCGACGGACCGTTTTCATCAGACCACGCTGAAGTGGTCTGATGGTCTGATGTGCGTACACCATCAGGCCAAAAATCCGATCAGGCCAGAACACGGTGACGTAGAACACAACGAAGTTCAAAACATCCAAGCATGCGTCGACTTGATTCTGAGCATGCGCGGGTTTTTGGTCCGATGCTTTTGTGTACTAACCATCGTTTTGTTCCGACGGACAGGTGTCCATCGGACAGATTTCAAAGCAAGTTTTAAAACTTTGGTCCGATGGACAACGGTCCGATGGGCCGTACACACCATCAAATTAGTCCGATGAAACTGGTCTTAAGACCAGTTTCATCGGACCGGTCTGATCGTGTGTACGCAGCCTCACTCACAAAACATGTGGTAAAGCAAACCTTTTCGTTTTTAATCCACTCTAACAGAGCTCCTCTCACTCAGGTTCCCTCCTTAGTCTCCAAACCAGAGCCCTGCTGTCTGCCTGCTCTCTTCATGGATCTTTTAAAGTCTAGCTGATCGTGGACTCCAGTGTACCAGAGCATCCAGACCGGAACCCAGCCTGTCAATCAGGATTTGTCCCTGGTAGAGAGACACAAGATAATATTTTAAAAACAGTCCTAATACATGAAGCAAAAAAAGTTGAAGACAGCCCTGTTCCTATCAATAGATGCCGAGAAGGCTTTTGATAGGCTGGACTGGGATTTTATGTTACAGACCTTGTATAAATATGGTATAGGACCCTGTATGATTAGATGGATAGAGGCTTTGTACTCTACCCCTACGGCCCAAATTTAGGTTAACGGGACCCTCTCGGAAAGTTTCAGGTTTTTCAATGGGACACGTCAGAGATGCCCATTGTCCCCTTTGCTCTTCGTGATGTCATTGGAACCTTTCCTGACCTCTATAAGAGCTAATTTAGGGATTCAATGTGTAGAGGTGGGAGGCCAAGAATATAAAATATCAGCTTTCGCAGACGATATCATGGTATATCTAACAAATCCTATGCAAACTCTTCCAAAAATTTTGGAGGAATTGGAAAAATATGGGCAAGTATCAAACTTAAAAGTAAATATGGAAAAGACGGAAATATTAAATATCTCGGTTCCAACAAATGAGAGTAGGGATCTCCAGGGATTATATCCCTTTAAGTGGAAAAAAAAGGGCTGAAGTATTTGGGAGTGCTATTGTCAAGATCAAGCATAGACTTATACCAAGACAATTATATACCCTTGCTGAACAATATTAAAATTGAACTGAAAGGGTATCCCGCTGGGAGATTGTCATGGTTTGGCCGAATATGTGTCATTAAAATGATGATCCTCCAAAAAGCTTTGTACATATTTCAAAGCCTACCAATACATTTTCCTGGGGCATACTTTAAAACATTGAGATCAATAATTCAGAGATTTGTATGGAATAACAAAAGTAATCGTATTGCCTTCCGGACATTAACTAGAACCAAAGAGAAAGGGGGGGGGGGTATTCTTCCCAGACCTTGAAAAATATCATGAGGCAGCAATTCTACAGCTTGTTATGGACTGGGCAGGTGTCCCCCAGCAAAAAAAAAAAAATGGGTAGAGTTGGTGGAGAAAATTTGTAAACTAACGCTGGGACAGATTATCTGGATCCCGAGGCAGTTTAGGGGACCGATGGAGGAAGGAGCCCCGATCACTTTAGAAGCATTAAGAACATGGGACTAGTGATGAGCGGAATACGCCATATTCGATTTCGCGATATTTCGCAAATATATAGAAGAATATTCGCGAATATTCGTTAATATCGAATATTCGTGATATTTTATAAAAAAAATAAAATTGCGAAATTTCGCTAGTGCGAATGCGAAATTGATTGCGAAATTCTCGTCAACATGCGAAAACGGAGATCATTTCCTGGATTACTAAACTAATATGCACTAAACACTAACTCTACTTACACAAACTTATATGACTAAACTAAAGCTAATTTTACTACAACGGCTTGATTGTCAGGAGGCGAGGTTACGGAATAGTTATGGATACCTTGCTGTAGAGGGGTACGGGAGCATTGTATACCTGATTGGGGAATAGCTGCTCCTGGTTATGGAGGAGATGTCTGACGCACTGGATATCAGCTGTGTCCCGAGTACGCATATACCTGTCATGCACTGTCCAGATCACATGCTAAAACTGTCATGACTTGTTAAGCACTATCTGTCTGCTGCTTATGTACCAAGATTTTCACCCCTTTTTTTTTTGTTGTTGTTGTTGTTGTTGTTGTTGTTGTTTTGTTTTGTTGTTTTTTGAAACTGTCTATTGTTCAAAAATGTAATAAAAAAAGATTTAGCAAAAAAAAAAACTAAAGCTAATTTTTTTTTTTTTTATACACAAAACACAGAAGGGCAGAGAACGTATTCTCGAATATTCGTTAATATCGAATATTCGTGATATTTTATCAAAAAAAAAAAATAGCAAAATTTCGCTAGTGCGAATGCGAAATTGTTGGCGAAATTCTCGTCAACACGCGAAAACGGAGATCATTTCCTGGATTACTAAACTAATAGGCACTAAACACAAACTTATATGACTAAACTAAAGCTATTTTTTTTTTCTTTTTTTATACACAAAACACAGAAGGGCAGAGAACGCATATTCGGCAACATAAAAGGATCGCCTCAGCTACTCGGCCCAGGGTCTCTAATCATACCAGCAATGCTTTTAGACGTTGATGGAGATCACTAGGATGTGATCTGTTTTAAAAATAAATTTGAAAAAATACGAATATTCGCGATAGCGAATATTCAACCGCAATATTCGATTTATTCGCGAATACTCGAATATGCAATATTCGTAACGAATATTCGCAATGCGAATATTCGTGAGCAACACTACATGGGACAAATTAATTAAAAATATACAGGGACAATACAACAGCCCCCCTAATGCCCTTGACAGGAAATCACTATTTCCCTCCTGGTAAAGATAATAAACTGTACTTAAAATGGACCACAGCGCCCTATTTGAGACTAAGAGATGTTATGAAGGGGGATGCCCTTTGCTCATTAAGCGAATTGCAGGAAAGATATGGGCCCACCCCCTGGGAGGTGTGGAGATACAAACAACTGCAACACTTTGCAGGTACCCTCCCAAAACCCCACGGGGGGTCGGTAATTTAAATGCATGGGAAAAACTAGTGGACCAAATGGGGACAGGTAAACTTGGAATCACCACTGTTTATAAGTTGTTAATAATACATCTAGAGAGAGGAGCTCTGTGCCCAACGATGAGTTGGGAAGCAGAATTAAACCAAACACTACCAGAAACCATGAGAAGTAAAGTTCTAGACTTTGCTCACTCTACATCTGTAGATACACGGATAAAAGAAATGAATTTCAAATTATTAGCTAAGTGGTACTATGTTCCAGTAAAACTACATTGGATAAACCCCCAGGTGTCATCTCTATGTTGGAGGGAGTGTGGAGGGGAGGGAACCCACGCCCATATCTGGTGGAATTGCCCCAAGATCTAGTTATACTGGATACAAATATTAAAGTTAATTAAGGAAATTAGTGGAACTGAGATTGATTTGGACCCCTGGCAATGTTTGTTCCATGCAATAGCTATCCCAAGGAAATAATATAAAAAAAAACAATTATCCCAATCCTACTAAATGCAGCAAAAACATTGATGCCAAAAAGGTGGAAGGAAAAGCAAGCCCCGCCGATACAGGAATGGTTGAGGGAGGTAGAAAGGACAAGAAATATGTAGGAGGAAGGGCATCGCCTTGGTGAGCCTAATCAGGGAGTTGCCGGGATTTGGAGAGGATGAGAGGAGTTCAGACAGTCCAAGCTCTACACAGAATATATGAACAGGAAAGATAGTATCTAGGGAACCTAGATATGCCCAGTCAAACTTAGAAGGAGTAGGATTTTTATTTAATTTTTTCCCGATGGGAGGGGAGGAGGACGGAGGCCAAAAGTAGGAATAAGGATGGGAAAAAAAAGAGAAAACAAGATGAAAGATTATGAGGTATAGGATAGACCCATATTGTCAATGTTGTTATTGTTATGTTAGTTAAGTGTGTTTATGAAATGTTAAATGTCATTTATATAAACTTTTGATGTATGCTTATAGGAAATGAAATGTGAATTATGTCTATGGTTTAAAAAATTTGAATAAAAACAAGTTAAAATCGGAACCCAGCCTGTCACAGAGGCTGGAAAAACCGGACCGGATTCCGGTTCAGTCCCTTACAATGGACCGAATGCGAGGTGAAATGTAGCGATTGTCATGTATGTCACCTCGCATACCGTCACAGCTAATAAGGGTTATTTTTTTTTATTTTATGTTTTTAATAATAAGGGTTATTATTTGTCTTATATGTATCATGTAAATTTATGGTACATGTTATTTTTTAATTTTAGGTAACATTTTATTTTGGATGTCAATATGTTCTTCCACCATGAGATTGTGCACACGATCTGGGTCTGGGGATGGTATATATATATGTCAATTTAATTTAATTGAATGTGGGAAAAACATTTTGAATTTAGGTATCCAGTAAAAGTTAAAGCAGGGTTCTGGCCGAAATATGACTTTTAAGATAAAAAATACCCCTAAAATACTCATGCCTCATGCAATGTAACAAAGGTATGCTGTAAACTTTGCCCAGTTTTCTATTTGTGCAGCATGGTTTTCTTACTTTGTGAAGTTCCTGCATAGCACGGCCATCTCAAGTGTGGGCATCTGAAGCCACAGTGTCCTTCTTCCTGGATTCCGTGCATGCTAGCTACCCACCCAGCATGCACCTGCTGATCTCACACATGTGCAGTGCGGTGCAATCTTGGTCAGCTTGACATGGCACGGCTCCAGTAACATTTTCTGTGGAAAATCTTGGTCAGCTTGACATGCACTTGAGCAATGCCAAGTACCAAGAATTCCCAAAAATGTATGTTATCATACCACAACCTAACCACGCATCAAAGCAGTTTATTTCCTTTACATCACTTCTCCTTTAAGCACAGTGCTTTAGCCGACCTGTGAGTATAGATCCCTTTCTCCCCATAAGATCTTTTCTCCCTTTAGGGGTGTAATATATTAACTAATACATATACATTTGTATTTACAGTTTATTTCTGTACCCAACTCCTGATAAATGGCATATAGCCATGAAACGCATGAGTTTCCATGGGGTACTCAGTGAAGTCTGGCTCATTACCTATTCATTGGCCCATTAATATCTTTTATACATTCAAAATCCATTGAGTACTATGTAACTATTAAGGTGTATGTGTATCTTTTTATGTTTTTACAGCAGCTCTGTTGCATATGGTGTACCAATGCCTGTTAATAGCTAATATCTTGTATTATATCTACAATTAATTATGCTCAAGATTGATATTATCCATCTTATTGCTAAATGCCGTTTCTATGACATGTGTACATATACCATATATACTCGAGTATAAGCCAAGTTTTTCAGCCCATTTTTTAGGCTGAAAAACGACCCCCTCGGCCTATTCTCGAGTCAGTGGTTAAACAGCGTGTCAGCCGCTGTGTAATCCATATGCAGTCGTACCTTTACATTAATAAAACAGCGTGTGTCTGCCGCTGTATAATCCAGTCTGTTTGGCCGTCCATTGTAAGACAGTCCCGCCTCCTCCTCCTTTGTGATAGGCGGAACACTGATACAGTTTTCCAGCATTGTATCAGTGTTCCTCTATCACGGACGGACGAGGAGGAGGCGGGGCTTTCTTACAATGGACGGCCTAACAGACTGAATTATACAGCAGCAGACACACTCTGTTTTAATAATGAAAGGTATGGCTGCATATGGATTGCACAGCGGCAGACATGCTGTTTTACTGCTAACTGTGAGAGAGTGCATATGTGGGCACAGTGAGAGACTGCATATGTAGGCACAGTGAGAGACTGCATATGTGGGCACAGTGAGAGACTGCAAATGGGAACAGTGAGACTACAACTGGGAACAGTGAGACTGCAACTAGGAACAGTGAGACTGCAACTGGGCACAATTAGACTGAAAATGGGCACAGTGAGGCTGCAGATGGGCATTGTTTACCCAGTAGCTGCTGCATTTCCCGCCCTAGGCTTATACTCAAGTCAATATGTTTTCCCAGTTTCTTGGGGTAAAATTAGGTGCCTCGGCTTATATTCGGGTCGGCTTATATTGGAGTATATATGGTATGTATTTATACCATTCTATCAATTTTCATTACTTCCCATGTGCTACATGTATCCATTATGTTCATGCCATGTGTGCATGTGTATGTATATAATGTTTACTAACCACTTTAACTACACAAGTCAATTGCCTCCTTTAAGCTCTTTTCCTAGAAAAACAACATTTTCATGAGCATTTAACAAAAATTGTTGATGCTGTTTTATTGCTTCAAAAACACAATAAAAATGTATTTAAAACACATCATAATTGCTATAGGTGCGTTAATGAGCATTACTTAATTCTTCATAATCAATACACGTGCAATATAGAGAAATTGTTTTGCTTTGTCTTTTAATGTCACTATGCAGTAAAGCCAAGGAAGCAATAAAAACCTCTGTGGTGTATTAGTGTGCTTTGCTTTACTAAACAAAAATGCTATACAGTACCTACAAACTTCGTACAATTTTAGGAAACAATACTAAATATCACAAAATATGCATACAATATACAATATGCATACACATGTACAAGCTATCTATCCTTCCTAGCTAATGAGCATGGACACTGTATGCAATCAGTATACACTACTAAACAGTTGCTTAACTTCCTGGTAATAGAGTCTTCTTCCTTTATCCAGGATCTCTTCAGACTGCTCCTTGTTTCTCGGAGTCCTGCAAAATGTGTAGTTTATTTCTGTCCAGCACATGACTGTTTTCAAGCCCTTTTCTTCCCTCCCCCCCTAGTTCCTGCCAATGTCACTTCCTGTTGCATGAGCTCCATGAACCAGTCCAACAGATTCATAAGCGTACGAATAGGGGTAGTCTAGCTTCTAAAAACAATACATGGTTTTATTATGTTATTCCAAAAAAAAAAAACACTAAAATAGTCATAGCAACACAAACATTTTGGAAAATGTAGAAAAAACATGTAATATGTATTCTCACGTGTCATTTTGCAAATATGCAAGCATAGCGACTGGGCTATGAAATTGTTATAATACAAAATGATTTTGCTTCATTAAAAATTGACAAATTTTAATGCTAAACTGAAAAACAGTGTATCAAATTGTGGAATATTGCTGACATATTTTGAACAGCCTAAAGTACTGTATATGTGTGTAGCCCTGGCCCCAACTTTCTGGGAGCCCTATGGTGACTTCTGGGGGTAGGGATGGCTGACATACTTACTCACGGTGTGGGGGGTATTGTGGGTGATGAATAAGAAAGAGGTCGGGCGCCAGTTTTATGCATTAAACAATAGAGAAGTTTATTTCTCAAACAGGAAAAATGTGGGAGAGAGGGGAATAGGGCACAGGACATCCTTAGTAATGATCAGCAATAGACAGATTGGCAGACTCCTTAGACAAAAATAGGTGAAGTAAGGCAGACAGCAATACAGGAATAAGAGCCTTTAAGCTGAACCAGCACACCTGTATTTGTAGGACAAGCTGTCTCATCTAGCAACTAAACTTTTCTCACTGCTTTCTGCAGGGATTCCCTTGGATGAGTTCTCTCTGAAGTCCGCCCAGCCAGTTCATGCCCTCCAGCTCATGAAAAGTCCCCTCTTGTGCTTCCTTAGAACTCCATACCTCTAGAATCGTTACCGGATCTTTGGCAGCCTTTCCACTGCATAAACTTGAACACTTGGTCAGGCCTAGGCCCAGGCTTTGGGCCTAGCAGCCAGGAACTCTTCGAACACCATCCACCAAGGCCGTAGCCCTGGGCGGGAACCCTCTACATTATCACCTGACTTTTCATTCCATTGAATATCCTTTGCCAACATGCTTAGCCACAAATATGATTGGCTGAGAAAAGTATGTTATAACCTGAACTTCACTGTAGCTCATCACTCTAATGTCAAAGGCAACAGAACCACCTACTGACAGAAGAGGGAAGCCACACTTAGAATGGAATTAACAAAAGTCATGTAATGACTGAATACTACAAATTCACCAGGCTAACGACCACCTGGCATACTAAATTTACCTGTAGCCCTGTTCTAGGGACAAGGGTCCTACACTTGTTAAAAAAATCTGAACAAACATTCAAAGTGTAAGTTAACTTTTTTTCCCACTCTCATATGTTGACCCAATCCCAGCCTACTAAGTACTAGGCTTGTTTCATATCGTTACTGTATTAAACGTCTTCATTAAAAGTTTACAACTGAAAATGCCAAAGTTAAAATATTTAAATTCTTACTATGGGGTAAATTTAAGATTTTAACTATTCGTACCTTTTTTCTTGTACAGTAATATAAAAAACAGAACCTGTTGCTATAATGTGTACATTTTTAATCAACGGTTTACATTTGATATCTTTGATCTATTAACCTTTCTTTCCCTTTAGTGTAACTATAGCTTTAGTCAGGAAGTTGTCGACGCTCCACACAGTCCATGCTTCATGCTAGTGTGTGATGCCTCGAGACTGAACTCAACTATGAAATATGAGGACTCCAGTCACCCAGTCTTGGATGATTGGAGAACTCAGCAAAGAGCTAGTTATGACTGAGTGTCCGAGTACAAATTGGCATATTATATGGATTAACAAGATTACAAACTCATTGACTAGTGTGTAAAACTTCCTGGCTGTCCTTCTCTAGTACCCAAATCTTTTGTCCCTTGATTTGCTTCAAAAAGGCATTTTGTCGGGTTTAAAAAAATGGTCTTTATTTATTCTTCTCCGATTTATTTACTAAAAGCGTTTTATAGCACCTTCGTAAGTCTCTATCTAGTAGTTTTTTATTTTCCTTATTGCAAACAAAGGAAAAAATGAAAATGTAATGAAGCTGCCCTAAACACCTATCAAATGTACGTTTTTATTTTCAAACTTATTTCAATTCTATAGATAGTGGCTTTCAAAGATGAACCAGTGTGCTAAAGTGTATGCGTGTGATATCTTAACCTCCCTGGCGGTCTTCCCGTGTGTGGCACGGGGTGAGATTTTTAAGCTACGATCGGTAACCCCGTGCCACACACGGACTTGCCTCGCTGGATGCAGAAAAAAGTTTACTTACCTTTTCTCTGCGATCCAGCGATGAATCCCCGCAGTACACGGCGGCCGGATGTCCGCCTGATGCTGTGTGTACCGCCGATTCCCTTCCCTGCGAGCGTCGCGACGTAGGGGGGGGAACGGCGCCAAATTAAAAAATGTAAACAAACACTATACATACAGTACACTGTAATCTTATAGATTACAGTACTGTATGTAAAAAATACACACCCCCCATGTCCCTAGTGGTCTGCCCTGTACACTACATGTCATTTTATATAATAAAAACTGTTCTTTCTCCCTGCAAACTGTAGATTGCCCATAGCAACCAAAAGTGTCCCTTTATGGCAAAAATTGTTTTAGAGCAGCTAAAAAACAGAGATAATAAATCAGAATCACTTGCAGAATTTAGCGATAGCGATTTATGGGGAAATTCGTCATAAAAAAAAAAAAATAATGACAGCAAAAATTCTGCAACTGAGCAAATTTCAGTGATTTTGATTTGATTACATTATTGAATAATTTTTACTATAATTATATTATTATTTGTTATAATTTTTTATAATTATTTATTATATTATAATTTTTAATAAAAAAAAAAAAAATCATACCCGGGATGCCTATTAGACTCTTGTTTGGATAGATTTCAGTGAGTTATTCCAAAGATTTACAAGCCTACAGTATAAAACGCCAAATTCCCTTGCAAATAATGGTACCGCTTTAAGCACCTAAAATCTGAAAGAATCATACCGCCAGGGAGGTTAAATGAAAAAAAGTATTACAAGTAAATTCATTTTTTTATTTTAAAAGGTGCGTCTCTCTTTTAGACTTTAGAAAATCTGAGGGTATGCAAACTTATGACTGAGAAAACCTGAGAGGTGATTCTGGACCAAGACCTAATGGTTGGATAAAGTAAAGATATATTTTTATTATAAAGGTCATAAAGATGGTCCTTATTATAAAGACCATTAACCATACTGTGGGCAAATGATTTATTTTTTCTAAACAATTTACAAATGGCACTGCAGATCATGTCAGCTATCATTCCTGAAAATTGTGTTTAAAAAATCAGTATGAAAAAAAAAAACAGTATGAGTAACAGCTTGTATTTAATACATGAAAGTTATTGAATGTCAAGGTGTCAAAGCAAGATAATGACATTTATATGGATTTCTGTGCAACAGGTCTACTCTTTTTAAACATAAAACGAATAGTGGCTTAGACATACCTGTTAGCCCATAAAGCTCTGCTAGCCCTTCTACATTCACAAATGGAAATTCCCATTTTGGTCCTGCTTGACTCAATTGTTTGTCATCCGCGACCTGTAGAAAATTCCTCTCTAATTTAGTTATAACCTCAGTCACAGCCAATGACTTTAAAGTGGTAGTGAACCTCAGACATAAAATTTGAACAAAGCATATCCCTGTGTACCGTGTGTACGTGTTTCAATTAAGAGCACTAAGTGTCATTTCTGTCTTTGATTTGTACCTCTGCAATCAGCATGAATCATTTCTAACAAGTTTTCCTGATATCAGGAGAAAAATGGTGACAGAGAGAGATCTCCAGCATATTGAGAGCCTCAGAGCCTCCATTTCTGTGTGCTGTGTAATGGAGGGTGTGTCCCTTCCCTCCAATCAGCTCACAGAGCTCTCCTCACTGAGCAGTAGAGTGTAAAATCAGCTCTCTGCTCACTTTTTTTCTGAGCTCTCAGATAACCTGTAAATTCAGCACTTTGAATGGATGTTGAGAAGAGGAGACTGCAGATAAACAGGTGCAACTTATGCAGGAGGATTTGTTTCATCTCTGTGTATCACCTGAGGCCAGTCACTTCATTGGGTATATGTAAGGGTTTACAACCACTTTAAGCCCTTCCTTGACACATTTGCTTAAGGTATAGATTCAATAAAACACTCGGGGGGCCTTGTCTCTCCCCATCTACCCTTTTTAGGCCTGGTGAGATGCCTGCTGTTTCCACTTGATAAGAAAAAAAATCCCACTGTAGATTCAAATGGTGACTCCAAAAACATTCTTTAGAAGATGTTTACTCCCTTATTTGATAGTAATGAGTCCTTTGGATATTTATGAAGCAACCATGAGGCTCCTAATTAAGAACTCTTTAAGCACATATATAACTAAGGCACTTTGTCTCTTTTGTCTTGAAGTCAGGACGCTCTCTACGTTTCAGATAGAGAAAGGAGCTGTATGTTAGTGGGCGTCCTGACTCTCCCGTAGTCCAAGGGAGGGGGCGAGCACAACACTCCACACCAGGGAGAAAGCCTCACATTACTGTGTGGAGTTACAGACAGAATAACAGGAAGTGAGGGTTTCTCAGAAGACATAAGGACATTTAAAAGCAAAATGGAAGGATGAAGTAAGTGAAGGAGGACTGCACTAAGGTAAAGGAAGCTATTTAGAAAAAAAAGTTGTACCTTTACAACCCCTTTAAGCATACGAGATATGTGATAGTTGATACACAATTCACAATTCACTTTTGTTTTCTAGCAACTAAACTAATGCAAGATCTTATATGTAGCGGTTGGTTGCTACTAGTTACTAACATCCACGCATATTCACCCTGCTGCTAGACATCCATACGTCACACTTTGTAGACAATCTTTTGCTTTGTTTCGTTGTTTTATTTGGGGGATTGAACTTTGTTGGGGAAAGGGATATGGGATGATCATAGAATAAATTGGTATTTGCAATGTTATAGTGGCTCCGGCTTTACATTGAAAATATCATAGTGGTTTACTCATTACTTTGAAAATGTTATAGCGGTTATGCTTTACATTTCCTTGGATTAGAACAAAAATGGTGGACTCTAATCTTGACAGCATTACTTCTGAGGCCCCGTACACATGACCGAGAACCTCGGCAGAATCCAGCGAGAAGCTCTCTGGGATCCATATTCTGCCGAGATACTCGGTCGTGTGTACGTTTTTCGCCGAGCGTCCCGTCGAGAAAGCCGTCGAGCCAAGATAGAGAGCAGGTTCTCTATTTGCTCGATGGCCCATCGAGCAAATAGAGAACCTGCTCTCGGCGCCTTTCCCGACGGCTTGGTCGACGATTTTGACGGCTGGGCGAGAACCTCGGCGGGCGGAACGATGTGTTTGGCCCGTCGAGGTTCTCGTACGTGTGTACGCGGCCTTAGCTTTCCCACCTCTGCACTCTCCCTGCACACTTCTATCTCCAGGACACTTCTCCTACACATCACATTCCTGTCCCACAGCATTAGCATTAGTACTGTCCTATCATCTTGAGCTGATGACTTAGTCAGGCCTCACTTTGAATAAGTCCTAGTAGTAGTTTCAACTGATGATCCTTAGTAGGAACCCCTCATTGTGGTCATGGACATTACTTGAAAAGGATATTTGATGATGGACTACTGATCCCAGCAAGTCCAACTTTCAAATCCTGCCGCCCTCATGGCTGCAAAACCCCACAGTTTCTGCTCTGGCTCTGCACCTAGCTCCCCTGGCATGTCTCTTCCAGATCTCCACTGTGCTTCACTCACTGACTCCTGCCCTGAATCCTTCTTGAAGGATTTACTCGGACCGCGTGGACCAACTGCTTCTCCAGCTCCTGTTCCAGGACACCTCTTCATGACCATGTGAGGAGAGGCTCCCTCCCAGCTCCCGAGCTCCTCTGCCCGAATCGCACCCCCCTAGATGGGGGTGTTCCTCCAGCACGCAGTCTAGCACTCCATCCTTCAGTTAACCCAGCCGACAACTCCATCTCAGCAGGCTGACCATGAGTATATGTAGGAGGCCTGCTCCCTGCCAATCCTAGTTGAGGATTGGTCAGGGCTCCTCACATGTACTCCATGCCACTCCAACTCTCAGCCCTCCCCCTCTTCCAGAACATTCTCACTGGAGGCACCCAAAAGCTGAGGTACATGTCAGTCACACCTACTGCTACACTAACCACTCTCTGCCCCCAGATCAAAAACAAACAGGCCTAGCTGGCAGCATTGGCCTGCTTAAATTTACCTGCATTGGCAGCTGCACTCAAAAACCTCACATCTAGCACTTACCTATTGTAGAGGGTGCTACATATACAAGATGAATTAAATCATTTCTTTAAGCAGCTATATGCTCTGCACAGGTTCTTTGCCTGATAAACATGCAATTAGTAAATTAGCACATGCTAATTATCCTACTCACTCAGCCTGACCAGAACCCTATGTGTATCACAATTATAATTTAGTTTGTTTACATCACATTAAATACTAGTATACCCAGTATCATGCAAGCAAATCAAAATAGATACATGAGGTGATGCTTGCAGTAATCTACTAAAGTGGTGGGTTTACTAGATGTCCTTGCTATCTTTAGAGTTTATACGGCACTCACTTCTTTCATTCCTAGGACCTCTCGAAATCATACTGGTTGGGAGCTTCTTCGCAGCTTTATTGCATGTCTTTTGTCTAGACTGTCAAATGTACACACGAGACATACACAAATAGCTTCTACAGAATGTGCCAAGTGTAACAGTATACTGGCAAAAAAGTTATATTCTGACGTACAAGGAGGAAAAATAGATTTGGTACTCTCTGCTACTTCTCCTTTTTACATGTTGAAATATATAATAGTTTTGTACTATTTGTATTATTTTTTATGTTAACATGTACTAGCACAATGAGCACCAAGAATTTAAGTATTTGAAAAAAAAAATGCCCGTTCTCTCTCTTCTTCTAAGTTACATGAAAGCTACTGGACAGCAGCATTTTAGGACTTGATAAGTAATAATACAAATATTTTTTTCATTGGAAAAACATCTGGAACACTAGGCTTCATAAAACAGATTCCAAATTCTGACTAACTACAATATATTTTATTATCGAGGTATGATGATGATGATGATTCTTTTTAGGTGTTCCAATTTCTTCACCAGTGCTAATTGGAACAGGATTGGTACAAATCAGTCCAGAAGTATCATAGTGATAATTAGTATTCAAATTCTTTAGAATAATAATGATAAGAAGTCAGAAATAATATAAGAATAGTAGTGTTTATGTTGTATGAACATACAGTAGGATGAAACTTTCACATTTTACCATCCTTGCTGTACTGTTTTTTTATTGTAATTTTCTGTATGGAAAAATGTAAATTCTCTTTCTTGTGACCATCTTTATATCAGACAGATACAGCAAGCTTCCTTGATTAACAAATACTAAGATAAAATCTCTGTCCAAGCAGGCCAAATAGTCACAAAGGAAATAGGAAGGGCCTATAAGTAGTTAAAAACAATGTAAAGAGGTGTAGCGCCTGGATACTTAAAAAGTACCGGTGCTAGATACATTTAGAGAGGGATCAGAGTGTTAACCTCCCTGGCGGTATGATTCTTTCAGATTTTAGGTGCTAAAAGCGGTACCATTATTTGCAAGAGAATTTGGCGTTTTATACTGTAGGCTTGTAATTCTTAGGAATAACTCACTGAAATCTATCCAAACAAGAGTCTAATAGGCATCCTGGGTATGATTTTTTTTTTTTTCTTATTAAAAATTATAATATAATAAATAATTATAAAAAATTATAACAAATAATAATATAATTATAGTAAAAATTATTCAATAATGTAATCAAATCAAAATCACTGAAATTTGCTCAGTTGCAGAATTTTTGCTGTCATTATTTTTTTTTTTATGACGAATTTCCCCATAAATCGCTATCGCTAAATTCTGCAAGTGATTCTGATTTATTATCGCTGTTTTTTAGCTGCTCTAAAACAATTTTTGCCATAAAGGGACACTTTTGGTTGCTATGGGCAATCTACAGTTTGCAGGGAGAAAGAACAGTTTTTATTATATAAAATGACATGTAGTGTACAGGGCAGACCACTAGGGACATGGGGGGTGTGTATTTTTTACATACAGTACTGTAATCTATAAGATTACAGTGTACTGTATGTATAGTGTTTGTTTACATTTTTAAATTTGGTGCCGTTCCCCCCCCTACGTCGCGACGCTCGCAGGGAAGGGAATCGGCGGTACACACAGCATCAGGCGGACATCCGGCCGCCGTGTACTGCGGGGATTCATCGCTGGATCGCAGCGAAAAGGTAAGTAAACTTTTTTCTGCATCCAGCGAGGTAAGCGCGTGTGTGGCACGGGGTTACCGATCTTAGCTTAAAAATCTCACCCCGTGCCACACACGGGAAGACCGCCAGGGAGGTTAACTGACTCTGATCCCATTATTATGTTCAAAATTGGTCTCTGTCTCAGCTTGGCTGTGCTGTGGGTTGTCAATTGTTACTTTGGTGTAGTTCCTACCCGAGGACAGTGGGTGGCAGAAGTGGAGTCGAGGTTTGGGTGCTCTTCCCTAGCAGCCAATCAGGAGGGAGTTTCTTTGCTGTGCATGCTGGGGGAGGGTATTTATGGGGCAGACGCCATTAGTCTGGGTTCTTCTTTAGAGTGCAGTACCCACCTTTAGGGTGGCTGCATATTACGGCGCCCCGACATAATGGCCTTCCAGGCCGGGGTGCGTGTGCCATGCAGTGTTCCTGGTTCTGGGACCATGTTGGTCCAGAACATTTAAGCTGTGGCAGGGAGCCCAGTGGTCGACTGGGTTCCCAATCCTGAAGATCCCAAGCGAGGTAGCTGTTCCGTGGGGAGTCCATCTGAGGAGAGCCAATGAGAGGCTGGCGATACAGTAGGGTCTCGACAAACCACCGGGATCAAGGTAGCAGGACACTGAGAGACTGGTCACTTCTCAGACGGTATCTGAAAACTACCTGAAGGAGATCCAGACGCAATTCTATCAAGGAGGATCATCTCCATAACCACAATCACAGAGAGGGCCTGCGGCAGAGGTTTTTCTCTGAGTCCATTTCAGGAGGGTCTGTGGCAGAGACTTTTCCTTCATGTTCGAGCGATACTTTGGCTGCCAGGTCAGTGAGAGTGGGCCTGTCCAGGTACGCTATACCTACTCTGGCTAGAGTGGCAAAGAATACAAAGCATTGCTGGGAGCAGGACTGTTTCCCTATTGTTGTGCCTGAGTCTGCTATTCCTTCTTTTACTTCACCTCTACTCTTCACCACAAGTTTTAATGTTTTTACCCGGCTGGTTATTAAAGAACACAGCCAAATACACCTGTCGTGGACATTCCGTTACTGCTATATGCACCATACACCCTAGGATGGTGGAAGAACCATGAGGTAACATGCCACCCAAAACAAACCAGCAGCTTCTTCGGGGTAATCCTACAGAGGGAATAGGGCAGCCAGTGGTTTCTCCTTTATTGATCAGTATATATATAAAAAAATGAAAAATAATAATCACAGTTAATAGGCAATAGACAATAATTAAAAGTCGACAACATTGTCATGCATAAAGGACATGCCCAGGTGTATAGCCATATCCAAAACCAAACACACTGTAATATCATATAAATCTGGGGTTCTGACTATGCCAGCTCAACAGTGAAATACAGAGTGTGTAGGGTCTGAAGGAGTCCCAAGTTCAATGCCTTGAACAAGTATTCATACCCCTTGAAATTTTTCTCATTTTGTCATGTTACAACCAAAAATGTAAATGTATTTTATTGGATTTTATGTGATAGACCAACACAAAATGGCACATAATTGTGAAGTGGAAGGAAAATGATGAATGGTTTACAAATGTTTTACAAATAAATATCGGAAAAGTGTGGCCTGCATTTGTATTCAGTGCTAACTAAATCTAGTGGAAAGGAAGACTGAAATGAGTGTGTTAGAGCAGTCCATGATAACCAAGCTAAAACAAAACTATCTGAACCTCTTCAAATATAATACAAATAGAACCAAAAATGCAGAACAACAATTGGACCCACATTTAAAGTCACCAACATGAGTGGAAGACTTAGTAAATCTGCAGGCGAGAGAAGCGAGGAATGTGTGTATCCATATCGCCCCGGTGCCATTCAGCCCGAAACAAATAGATGGACAACCTAAGCAGACTAGGTAAAAATGTACAGCTGTGCAACTCTGTGAAAAGCCCTCAGTGAGGAGTTTTTTTTAGAGAGGCCAAGGAACACACCCGACAGATCAGGGATAAAGTTGTGGAGAAGTTTAAGGCAGCATTAGGTTATAAAACAATAGCCCAAGCTTTGAACATCTCACGGAGTGCTGTTCAATCTATCATCCGAAAATGGAAAGGGTATTATACAACTTTACAGGGAAACTATAAGTTGTGCGCTCCACAAATCTGGCCTTTATGGATGGCAAGAAGAAAGCCATTGTTGAACGAAAGCCATAAGAATCCCTGTTTGTAGTTTGTGAGAAGCCATGTGGGGGACACAGCAAACATGTGGAAGAAGGCGCTCTGGTCAGATAAGACCAAAATTGAACTTTTTGGCTTAAAAATAAAATGCTATGTGTGGTGGAAAACTAACACTGCACATCACCCTGAACACATTATCTCACCACGAAACAGCGGCGTGCGAGAACGGGGCAAGCGGACATCTTAGTACACCCACCGGAGTTTTGCATTTCACAGTTATTTTAAATGGAGCAAATATGGTGAAATACAGTATTTGGAAATATTTTTTTTTTACTGGTAATGGCGGCGATCAGCGATTTGTATTGGTACTGCAACATTATGGAGGACACTTCGGACACCTTTGACACATTTTTGGGACCATTGACATTTTTATAGTGATCAGTGCTATAAAAATGCATTGATTACTATAAAAATGCCACTGGCAGGGAAGGGGTTAACACTAGGGGACGAGGAAGGGGTTAAGTATGTTCCCTGGGTGTGTTCTAACTGAAGGGGGGGGTGGACTGACTTGGGGAAATGACTGATCGCTGTTCATACATTGTATGAACAGACGATCAGGCATTTCTCCCCCTGACAGGCCTGGGAGCTGTGTGTTTACACACACAGCTCCCGATTCTCGCTCTGTAACGAGAGATCGCTGGTGCCCGGCGGTGATCGCACCCACCCGGCACGCACGTCGGCATCAGGGGCGTATTGTCTGAACGGCGAGATGACGTAGATCTACGTGATCTCGCCCAGCAGAGCCGACCTGCGGCTGGTCGGCAAGCAGTTAAAGCTGGCCATGCAGAGATCAAAATTTGGCCAGTTGTCATTGGACACAGCTGATCACGTGGTAAAGGGTCGCTGTTATTGGCCCTTTACCCCAATCTGTGATCAGCTAAATCCGAAGGACATAGTTATCACAGAGCGCACTGCCTGCGAGCTGCATGAGGGCGTGCGGGCAGCCCAATCACAGGAGGACATTCATGTATGCCCTTCCTGCAAATCAAGACAGAGCTATAGCCACCTTTCAGCTATAGCGTGGGCAGAAAGTGGTTAAAGTAGGGTGACCACGTGTCCCGGATTGCATGGGACAGTCCCGCATTTTGCAGGTCTGTCCCGGGGAACCTTCATTCCAGGCAATACAGTGTCCCAGAATGAAACTGACACAGCTATCCCCTGGGCCAATCTGATACCCCCAAAAAAGGCTTCCACATCACTGCTTTACTCACTGGCAGTACTTGCCCTGGCTGGGAATGCCTGGAGGAGCACAATCCCCACCCCCTGCTTGTGGAGAAATCATAAATCCTGCCTCATGTGTCCAATCACTGTGCTGTCATTCGTTACAGCACAAGCTGATTTTTGAGAAGGGGGTGTCCCTGAATGGTAGTTTGGAAATGTGGTCACCCTAGGTTAAAGCGGTATTGAATCCAAAGCAAAAAAATATATATATTGCAGCTTACCAAACAGATGTGGCTGCATTAATTTTATTTTTCTATGCCGCGTACACACGGTCGTTTTTTGCGATGAAAAAAAAACGACGTTTTTTGTGAAGTAAAAAACGACGTTTTTGAAACGTCACTTTCAAAGACGATGTTGCATACACACCATCGTTTTTTTCACAAAAAACGAGGTTACGTTCACCACACTTTTCCATTAAAGCTCGCTTCATAACTAGCTTCTGGGCATGCGCGGGTTGAAAAACGTCGTTTTAAACGACGTTTTTGCTACACACGGTGACTTTTTGTGAAACAAAAAACGACGGTTTGAAAAACGACACAAAAAATTCAAGCATGTTGGAATTTTTTTTTGGTCGTTTTTTTTAAGACAAAAAACGACGTTTTGCCCACACACGATCAATTTAAATGACGTTTTAAAAAACGTCGTTTTTTTTCATCGCAAAAAACGACCGTGTGTACGCGGCATAAGTCTTGTCCTCTTTGTTTTACCTGGTGATCTGGCCAATAACACAGTTCCTGTGCCTACACGCTGGATGAAGGAGCACAGGGGCACCTTCAGACAGTACCATTGTCAGTCTAGGGGTAGGGATGTGTTAGATGTACTAGCAGATTTAAATACATTAACACCTTGAAACAAAACTTTAGCTAATAATTTATTTAAGTAGTTACAGCAAACTGTTTTTTTTTTTTTTTTACATTTAAGATAAAGGTTTTACATAAATGAAAAAAGCACCCACTTAAATGTGTTAAATGTTTGTTTTTTTTGCATGCTGGTCGTCCACCATTGTTCATTGTGATTGAGGTTGTATATACATCGGGGAACTTTTTGATACTGTCTTGTGTTTTGTATATAGCAATTAATCAGCTTCCAGTCTGACAGTGCAGAGTTAAACAAGAAACAAGGATTCTTAACAAGATGCAGTACCCATAGCAACAGAATTCATCTTGTAATGGAATGTCTAATGGCTGCTAGGGTCTATTACACACACAATTAAAAAAAGAAAACAGCTTAAAAACATTTAAAACACAATGTTTAGACCTTAGAGGGGAAGGAGTCTGTATAAATCTGTATGTGATCAAATATCAGAAACCATTATAAATACATGCAAAAGGCACTCGCTCTCCCAGCAGATAAGTACATTGCTATTGATTATCATTTTATTAAATAAGAGCTCTATGCTGGTGCACAGTGGTATTCCTTTTTTTTATTTGTTATACCGAGGCCATCTAAAATGACCAGCAAACCCATAAGGTACAGATTAACAAAATCCTGGACTGATTTAACCTAATGTAGCAAAGTCCCGGGCCCCTTTAGGCCCGACGGTGACCTCCAGAGTCAGGGACAGCTGACATCCTTCTGTGTAGAGTGGGTTACAAGGCATGGTGGGTGTAACGCCAGATGAAATGGTGGGCGCCAGACACTTTTAGAATGCAAAGAGATTTATTGTCTCTTAAACTGGGGGAGAGAGGGTTGGGGCCAGGACACCCTTAGGTAGATGCAATATTAATTGACAGACTCTGAGACTTCTACAGGTAGACAGCGATACAGGTAAAGGCCTCCAGCCGAACATCACCTCTGTATATGTAGGACGCTGTCTCCTATGTAGAAGGTACTAACTGTAATTGTATCCTACTATTTGCAATACGAATAGTTCTCAGCTTACCCCACACTCACTCACTTTGGTTCTTCACTCAACAAGCTCCCAGTCTCTCTCTAACAACCACTGGATCCCATTCCCCTGAGCTCTTCCACTGTTAGCACTCAGTATCTTCCTCAAGCATCCCCCGATTTCCTTGCTGGGTCCCTAGCTTGGCACTCACAGATACTCTTTAAGTGTTACCTCCACGAACACGCTAGTTCCCTGGCTTGGAACTTGCTGATGCTCCACAAGTGTCTCCCCAGCTGGCAAGAAGTCTGCTCTGGTACTAGCTTACTCACAGTGGTCTCCAACCACAAGGTGGATGGTCCCTTAGTGGCGACAGCTTCCCCTTTATCTCTGATCACAACTCGTTCCCCGGTTGGCGGAACCGCTACTTCTGGTTGGACTACAAGCCTGCAGTCCCAATCTTCTGCTACTCTCCTGTTTCTGGATAGACCCTCAGACAGCCTAGTAGCCAGATGTCCCCAGGATAGGCCTAAGACTTATGGCCTAGCAGCCCGGGGGAACATAACACATGTCCATCCAGACAGCCATCCAGGTGGCACGAAACCCCCCGATCTTCTGACTCCAGCCAAATAAATAGGCTCTCCCAGCAGGCCAAAGAACCCAAGAAAATTCCTACCCATTGGCTGAGACACCCCATTCATTCCTAATCTGTCTTTGCTATGCCCTTGTCCTATCTAATGTCACCAGCTACAATGCCACCTAGTGATAGAAAAGAGAAGTGCAGCAAGTCCAGAATTACTGTGAAGTCAATTGATCTCCTAACAAAAGGCAACTATCACCTGGCAACTAAATTTAATAGCAACCCTGCCTAAACATCGGGGTGCTACACTAACATTTAAATAGACTGTTTTTAGGAGTTTTATGAAAAAAGTTAAGGAGCAGTGTTTTTTGTACCCCATAGTATGCTTTTCAGAATATACCTTCCAGTCTCAGATCTCCTCCAGCCACTCAAATGCTTTTGTTGCCCATTTTATCCCCAAAAACACCTTATGTAGAGCAATAGGTTGTCTAAAAAAATAATGTCAAAAGTTTCAGTTCTGGGAAGTTGGGGGTACTTTTCTTCAGAAAAATCTGAATGTTGAGTTTTTAAGAGCTTTTTCATAATGCATATTTTGGTTTTACCGAATTTCAGACTACGGAAAACACTTAAAGGGGTTGTAAAGGTAAAAAATGTTTTCCCTAAATAGCATCCTTTACCTTAGTGCAGTCCTCCCTTACTTACTTCATCCTTTGATTTTGCTTTTAAATGTCCTTATTTCTTCTGATAAATCCTCACTTTCTGTTCTTCTGTCTGTAACTCCACACAGTAATGCGAGGCTTTCTTTCTGGTGTGGAGTGTCGTGCTCGCTCCCCTCCCTTAGATTGGGAGGAAGCGAGCAGGAGAGTCAGGACGCCCTCTACGTTGCAGATAGAGAAAGGAGCTGTGTGTTAGTGGGCGTCCTGACTCTCCTGCTCGCCCCCTCCTACGTTGCAGATAGAGAAAGGAGCTGTGTGTTAGTGGGCGTCCTGACTCTCCTGCTCGCCCCCTCCCCCTTAAGGGAGGGGGCGAGCACGACACTCCACACCAGGGAGAAAGCCTCACATTACTGTGTGTAGTTACAGACAGAAGAACAGGAAGTGAAGATTTCTCAGAAGAAATAAGGAAATTTAAAAGCAAAATTGAAGGATGAGGTAAGTGAAGGAGGACTGCACTAAGGTAAAGGAAGCTATTTATTTTACAACCCCTTTAAGTGTTTTATTTAACAGAATAAAAAGAGGGATATTTAAAATTGAACACAGCTTTCCCAACACAAGATAGAAATGAAGGAAGTTACCCTCTTCTGATTACATGCTGGCTCGGATTATGATCTGACTCATAAGGGAGATTACTGAACATTTAGTCACAGCCACCATAAAAGAGAAAAGCCGTTACTAACCAGTAACTATTGTTGTTCCCTGAAACACTGATAACAGATTTCTCTTTGCTTTCATAACAAAAGTAATCTGAATTCCACTGATACGTGGGTATGTGTGTGCAAGATAAGCACTGACAGTGTATTTTCTGTTTTTACACAGTGGTGTAATTGTAAACGCAATGAAAATATCAGCATAATGGTTCATGTGACCAATATATGAGATTTGCCTCCCTTCCCCAAAATAGCCTCCCTGCGAAACAAGGAAATAGTGGCACTGGAGAACTAAGTGTAGTGTTCCCATTGGCAGTCATTAATTAAATCACCGAGAGCTGTACTTATTAGTGTGGTTGATTTAATTTCTAGACAATATAAGTCTGTAGTTGAAGCCTTGTTCTTGATATTGGAGACTATATAAATAAATATAAAATCGGATTAATTCTTACCTTATCCCCACTATGGCATGATGTAGCCATCCTTTTAGGAATATTCCTGAATGCAGAGCAGGTGAAATCTCATGAGAAGACACTCCAGGCCAGGGCCGAAACTAGGGGGGCACATTCCCTCGGGTGGCGCATCTAGGGAGGTACCAGCAGGGGTGTCACCCCCATCCGCACTGGGAAGCGCTGCTCTAAGGGTGTCATTGCCACACGATTAAGTGCAATGGACAGGCAGTGCTGCTGCAAAGTTTGCCATATACCAGAGAACCAAATAAGAGGGAGACCACACAGGCGCACTAGCGCTGAATCACTCTGCTCCTCCCGTCCCCGCGCTATAGAAAGGCATTCCAGAGCGACGCTGCAGCTACTGTTTCTATGTTGCTCTGGAATGCTTTTCTATAGGACAGCCGTGTGGGAGGAGTGGAGAGATTCAGCGGTAGTGCCGTCTCCCACTTATCGATTCTCCATTATTTGGTGTACTGTGCAGTGGACACTGCCTGTCAATTACACTTGAACCGGCCGCAATGACACCATAGAGCAGAGACACCCGGTGCGAGCAGCACCACTGGCGGAGTGCTGTGAGGTCTCCCTCCTAGTCCTGCCCAGTGCCCAAACAGCCCTTGTCTTTTCTGAGTGAGGCATACCAGCTACAATACAATTAGATGGGGGAGCCTTACTGGAACTGGAAGGCATTTATTAGGACAAGGAGAGGGGTTTATGTGCAGAAGGTGATTGGGGGGACTGAGGGGCTGCAGAGAAGGCTCTGGACTGGGGGAGTGCAGGGGAGGTCGTTGACTGGAGGGGTGGGGGGGGTTGTGGAGGAGGCCCTGGGCTAGGAGAGGTTCAGTGGGGTCCCTGGACTGGGGGGTGCAGTGGAGACCCTGGGCTGATGGGGGGTGCAGAGGAGGCCCTGGGCTGATGGGGGGTGTAGAGAAGGCCCTGGGTTTTAAGAGTGGGGTTGGTGTTGCAAATGACCTGGATTCAGAGGGCAGGGTGCAGAGGAGACTCTGAACTTGGGGGGCTGTAGAGGAGGTCTTGGACTAGGAGGGGTGCGCAGTGGAGGTCCAGGACTAGGAAGGGGATGGTGCAGAGGAGGCCCTTGACTTGATGTGGCAAAGGCCCCTGGATGGGGGGTGTTAAGACCTGCAGTGGTTAGGGTACTGCGGCCTTCTTTCCGTCTCCCAAGATGATTCTTCCGAATGGTTAGTGTTCCCCATCCCCAAGCATGAGCCAAGACTTCATGAAGGGTGTCCAGATATAGAATGACTTTATTGAGAGACAGGTTACTTATATACAGCAAAAGAAATACTTGATGTAATCAGATATACAATTACATCCTCCTCCCACATCCTCATACAATGGTGTTATTAACGAGACCCCTTTCAAGAGACCTATTGTAGGAGACAGACGGCTGTCTCCGGTAGAATCCACATGAGGTAATTACTGGTCCTTTGCCCAGACAAGGTGTTTTAGAACTTCTCATCTCCTAAACAATAGAACTTCACACAACGAACACTTCTTGAAAGACAGACTAAAGCTCATTTACATGGCACATTGAGATATTGAGATCAGTTTAAGGAATAAACCAAATTATCTCGAGGTAGAGAGCACCCTAATTTTCCCAACGTTAGAACACCCCTCTTCCACACAAGGTCTACCTGCCATTACATATCTCCTGATAGCCCCGATCTGGGGGACCAACATATCCAAATTTCACCCAGATCGGTCCAGGGGTTCTTAAAAGATAAACAGAGTCTGAGAAAATCCAGAATAAAGTCTATTTTCTTCACAGGGGGGAACACGGGAGATACTGGACTAGGTGAGGGGGTGCCTGGAGGTCTGGTCCCAAATTAGGAGAGGGGTGTCTGGAGGCCCTAGACTAGAACAACAGGTGTCTGGAGACCCTGGACTATGAGAGCGGGATCCTAGAGTGGACTAGGAAAGAGGGTGCCTGCAGGACCTGCCAGCTTCAGGGAAAAAGACCCTTGATCTAAAGCCTGGGCTGCGGAAGAGCCTGCCTGGGCCCTGGAGGGTGAGTTCACAACATAAATGGGGATATTTATCAATTGTCACAAGTAATGCCAAACAGGAACAGAGACACAGGTTGTTTCATAGATTTATTGCTTGTTTGGTTGTACTTCTCCTGTGGATTACAGCAGTGCAGATTGTTTTGCACTCCTGTGAGCCATTTTCAGCTGACAGCGGGCTGTTGGCTGATGTCACAGAGCCGGTCCAGGCTGGGGAAAGATTGCAACCATATGTTCGGGATCTGCCCACATGTATGGACCGGCACCCAGCTCAGCCTCTCAGTGAGCCGATGAGAGCTCGAACCAACTGCTCCTACCTCATATACTGCCCAGCGTTTCAGTGAGCGTGGGGGGGGGGGTGAAGACAGAGCAGAGATCCTAAGACTGACAGTCACCAACTCTCTGCTCAGGGAACACTGAGAACTGAGTGATCAGTGCTGTTTGATGACTCAGTTCTCAGCCTTAGAGCCGGCGGGTTACTCCTCTTTTAATTACACATCATTTCCTCTTTCCTGATATTTGGGCCACCTTAAAAAAAGGCCTCATTCGCATGGGGCATATTTGTCCATACCCAGTGTGATGGCCGTGTTCCGCATGGGGATGCATGGTGGGGATGCATGGTGTTCTTTGCATCCCTGTGCAGGAAATCCAGTCAAAGTCAATTGGGATGCATGGACATAGTAAAATCTCAAAATCTCAAAATGTTACATGCAGACAGGAAACAATGCATGTATTCAAACACACAGTATCTGCATTCGGATCTGTGTACCCACTACTATAGGTGGATGCAGCACAAAGTGGCTCAGTGTACAGGACCTGTTTCAGCGCAGAATACAGCTCAGTCAGTAGCAGTACGTAAACGAGCAAGGACAAGTGACGCAATCCGTGTTCACCCAGAATAATGCACAAGTCACAGTACCAGTCCCTCCCGCCCACCTATCGTACATGCAGTAGTACAGGAAGACAATATCCCACATACGGTAAAAACAGAGGGTTAAAACTGTTGTATCCAGGGAAGCCAGACTCTGTTAAATTTCTGAGGGCACCCTCTATTAATATAAGTCAGTTTATACAATGGCAACAGTGCATTTACAGAGGAATCCCAAGCCGCCACCGTGGGAGGCGAGGGAGAGGACCATTTCTTAAGAATTTCTTTTTTGGCATAGAAGAGTAACATAGAAACAAGCAGCTTAGTGTATCTAGGACGCTGGTCATCATCGTGGATCCCTAGCAGGGCCAACTCAGGCGAGATCGGCAGAGACAGTGCAAGACGCATATTGATACATTCAAAAACGTCACCCCAATACACCACCACCCGCGGGCAGGTCCAGAACATGTGAAAAAATGACCCCTCAGGGGAGTGGCACCTAGGGCAGTCGGGAGACATGTCTAGGTATATTCGATGCAACCTTAGGGGGGTCTAGTAGATACGATGCATAAACTTGGTGTGTATCAGCCTGTCTCTAGAGGAGATCAACAACTTTGCCCCATCACTCCCCCCTCCACCCACTCCACCCACTCCCCCCTGTCAAGGTCAGGGATGTCCCAGAGAGCACACATTTTGGGAGAATCAACCTCCAAAAGGGCCATATATAGGGTAGAGAGCGTTTTTTTAAGGGTTTCTTGCGCTAGAATCCCCTCAATGGGGTCTGCCTCCAGCACAATTGCCTGCGGGAACTGTGCCTCAGTTGGTAGTATCTAAAGAGCATCCGCCCCGAAAGTCCATGCCTGACAGCTAGGGCCTGGAAGGACAGCAGCGCCCTCTAGCTGATAATATCCCGGAGAATCGTGATCCCATATCTTGCCCACAGCTGCGGGTCCGGAATTGTTTTGAAGTGAGGGAGGAAGGGATTGCCCCGAATCGGGCAGAAGGGGGAGTAATGGTGAAGGCGTACCAATCGCTTACGGGCCACGGTCCAAACCTGTAGGGTCGTCCTAGTGGGGACCAGAAGGGAAGGGTATGCAGACGCCCCTCTATAGACCAGGTTTCCTAATTCCCTAAGTGAGCCCAGGATTGCAGCCTGCAAACAGGTGACTGCATTCGACTTGGATTGTTCAAACCACCACCTCACAGTGACCAATTTCGCGGCCCAGTAGTACACCAGGAGATTAGGGAGTGCACGCCCCCCACAGCGAACCGGCAACTCCAAGGTGGACCTAGCCAGCCCCCACAAAAAGGAGTGCACCACACCATCCAATTCCGCGAAGAAGGAGTGAGGGAGCCTAACCGGGCAATTCCTAAACACGTAGGTAAATCTGGGAAGGAAAAGCATTTTGAGTATATTGATGCGCCCCAAAAGGTTAAGAGGGAGATCCTTCCATCTGGAACAATGGACAATGGTCCTTGAGACGTTTAGCAATAGGCAGTAGATTAAGGCGGCGAAAATCCCGAAGGTCTCTCAACACCACAATCCCGAGATACTTAAACTCCTCCACCCACAAAAGCGGGGACGGAATCCCCCCCCCCCGGCCCTGGGATCCAACGGAAACAATTTAGACTTGGACCAGTTAATCCTAACTTCCGGAAAAGTGCCTAAAATGGTCAAAAATCTGTAAGGCAGCCTGCAGCGAGACGTCCGCATCACTCAAGTAGAGCAGAGCGTTGTCAGCATACAGGGAAATCTTCTCCTCCAGGGGGCCCACCCTGAGTCCACGGACCTCGTCCGATTCCCTTATTAAAATCGCTATAGGCTCCAGGGCCAGAGTAAACAGGCTGGGAGACAAGGGGCACCCCTGCCTGGTGCCCCTCTGGAGGGGAAAAAAACGTGATAGGGTGCCATTTATGCGAATTCTAACCCTAGGGGTCGCGTATAGTATGTTCAACCATTTAAGAGAACGAGGGCCAAAACCAAACCTCCGTAAGACCTCCCATAGATAGCCCCACTCTACCGAGTCAAAAGCCTTCTCGGGGTCGAGTGAGGCTATGACCCGCTTACCGCCGTTGTCATGAGAAGCGTCCAAGTTGAGGAACAGTCTCCAGATGTTTATGTCCGTGCCCTTCCCCGGCATGAACCCCGTCTGATCCTGGTGGATTAGGTCCCCCAGCACCGTAACCAACCTTAAGTCCAAGATCTTTGCCAGGAGCTTAGCGTCGGCGTTAATCAAGGATATGGGCCTATATGACCCACATTGGCGGATCTATTTTTAGACATCAGCTTGCTCATCAGGGATCACTCCATTGATCTCTGTTGAGTAGACGGATGACAAGTCCGTCTCTGCACACTGTGCAGAAATGGACCGGTCAGTTCTCCGCTTTCCTCTATGGGGGATTGGATGAAAACAGACCATGTAGTCAGTTTTCATCCGATCCGATCCACCAGACGGATGAAAAATAGGGTTTTCATCCGTCTGGATTTAGCTGATCGGGTAGGATCGGGGCGGATTAGATGTCAGCGGACATGTCAGCGCTGACATTCGTAGCTCCATAGAGATGTATGGAGCGTGCGTTCAGGTCCGCCGAAAAAAACTGACAGGCGGATCTGAACAGTCCGTCCGTGTGAAAGGGGCTATAGGGGAATTTATTAAAAAATAGAGCATGGCAACCTTTTAGCTCATAGCTTTTATTTTTAAAGCTAAACAAGTTGAAGATAGAAGCTGATTGGTTGCCAATGCGCAGCTGTCCCAGATTCTGACTGCACCAGTTTAGATAATTTCCCCTCACTGTGTTTTACATGTTTTACTCCTGACTACTGCCATTTAGGTACAGCATTCTATGCATGATGCAAGGTAAAAAAAACTTCTGTGTGCAGAAGCCCCCCAGCCTCACCTAATACTTACCTGAGCCCCCTCTTGATACAGTGAAGTCCACGAGAGCCTTGGCTCTCCAGAGACTCGCACTCCTAATTGGCTTTTGGTAGCAGTGGGAGCCATTGTCTTCCGCTGCTGTCAATCACAGCCAGTGAGCCCAACAGGAGACGGAGTGGGTGGTAGTCTTTCTGAATCTGGCCAGAATGGCCAGAAGAAAGCCATTACTTTCAGCAAATTCACCCAGCATATAATATATAAAAAAAAAAAATCATAAATAAATTCTTCTTACTATTACGATATTTCTCAGGAGAAGCCCTCATAGCTGACTTTAAGCATAGCTAAACAATCCCAGAGTGAGTCTGTCCAAAACACTAGCTGAGCTTCTTCTATTTAACATACAATGTACTTTAGGTGGCCGGTTTCTAAATCTATAACCCTTTCTAAGGTCAGCGCAATTAACTAGTGTATAACTGATAATGGGATCTACTATCAAAGTACAGACAAGGTTAATTATGACAAACATCTCCAAAGCCCCCCAAGTAGAGAAACAAAGTAGGACTTTCAGACTTGGAGTTATCAGAAAAGAGCATTTGAAAAGCAGCCATTTAAAAAAAGTTTAAGTTATGCTATGTGAATAAGACATGTAACAATTTGGCTGCAAAGTTGGAAATACAAGATGTTTTTGGTTCATTACAACTCATTACATTTCTTCAAAATAGTCTAAATATGTTTCTAAATACATACAATATAATTATTTGTAAGAAAAAACACTGTAGAATGTTGGATGAGGGAGTACCAAATTAGCTTTGGGGTCCAGGAAGGATTTTTATTGTGATAAACAGAGTAGGCACTGTGGCCAGCAATGACATACAAGATATTTTCAGGTGATGACATTGTGTGCCACTGAACAGTGACACAAATGTAAATCGGTGACAGCTTGTAGAGAACTCTGACAATAAGCAAATACACTTGTAGCGATCTGCTGCCCTTTACTCTTTGTAAGTGCCTGTAAATAAAATATGTATGCAGAAGGAGAAAGTGGAATGAGAGAACTGGAAAACTGAGCTGCATAGCCTTTTACACACAGGGGCTTCTACTGCTGTATTTTCACCCAGACCAGAAGAATAGACTATTGGGCAAGTATTCCTATGTTCTGCTGTCCAAAGATTCTTGAGTGTGTATCTAAATCCTTGTGACACATTGATCTCTGTCCAGTTTTATTATCTCATAGGTACAGTGCCAGATAGCTAGGTCTAAGCTACCGTATGTATAGTGGTCACCGTTCAGTATTAGAAACTACTAGGGACTAAAGCACCAATAGAGCTTAAAGTGCACAGAGAACACATGGATAGGCTGACTCTGAGTTCTTACCATCACCACAGATCGCGTCTTTAGGTCTCCAGCACAGAGACAAACACCACATCACAATCATCCTAAGGAACCCCTGCAACTGGACTTTGTTGCAACATTCATCTGGAGGTATCTCTCTTAATAACTATATATTCATGGGTATGTTGTATGTGCACAATTCCACCAGGACTGCTATCGGCCCTTTGCTGATAATACCTATCTCTACATTGGATGAATATACAATTATTATTCTATTCTTATATATAGCTTGTGTTAATTTCATAATTGGAAGGACCGCACAGTGTCCTACCTACCAATGACCTGCAAGTTAATCTGGAAAGTTAACTCATGCAGCTCCCACTTCCACCCTCCATTTAGTGCATATGTGACTCCCGCGCTCTGATCTATGTAACATAGGAATTAACTCGTGCATCTCACTCCCGCCCCTCATCCAGTGGGGCTGTGCCCTTCGTGCATTACTTATCCTGCCTCCTATTCTCTGCTTTGCCTTGAGAATGGCAGTGGTGGAAGCCAGGATTTAAGAAGTGGCTCCTAAATGGCACAATGTGAGTCTGAATGGGACAGTGGCTTGGTCTGGATCGGGACCGCTGTCTACCATTTAGTGATACCTAGTCTATGCCAGAACCAGACAATCCCAAAAGATGCCCCCGACACACACAGAAAGTGATTGGAAGTCTCAGCTGTGCATGTTTCCCTATGAGATTGTGTAGTAGAGATTGTCCTTTCCTTCCAATCAGGTCTCTAATTACCTCAGCTCCCAGCTTTGCTGTGCAGTATGTGGCATTGGATCCCTGCCTTTCTGCCTTCTGGAGCTGGGAAAACTACTTTGAAGGTTTCTGGAGAAGAGAAGGCTTCAGATACAACTTAAGATACAAGTCAGAATTTACACATCCTCTGCCATAGAAATGCTAGTTGTGGTGAGATACTATACAAACAGCTTAAATACTTCTTAAGAGATCTCAACACAGCAGCTTTTCACACTAGACTACTGAAAGTGCACCATCTGATTATAATGAACCAGACTTTCCCATTCAGAATCAGTATCCAAAAGACACAGCGAAACAAACATTTTTGTCTTCGGAGCAGAAAAGAGAAGGACTCTGCATCAAGGTTTATTAAAATCCTTAAAATGCACATCGATCACCCAGGGGGATTGTATTTTTTTCAAAAACTGGAGTTAATCTTTAAGTGAACATAAACATTGATAAGTGTATAGTCTCTATTCCTTTAGCAATCATCCCTCTAAAGTCTACTATAAACTCATGCTTTGCTTGTATGTCATTTTCCCAAACTTTTATAACGGACAATATTTTTCCGTGAAATCACTGATTGCATCAAATGATGTAGAACATAGAGGACAGGCATTGGCTTCCTGACCATTACTTTTCATGCTATAATCCAGCTGTACACATTTTGCTATCCACCTCAGTTGTGTGACTGATTTGGTAAAGCCAAAGCTTCACCCTAATAACTTGATCTGTCTTTGGAGGTGCCATTGAAGCTCCTAATGGAGCCACTGCTAAAGCTCCTGATGGTACCCCCTGTAAAACATATGCAAGTATTGTGCAAGAGGTTAATATATTGCTTCTCTAGTGCATATTTAGCTGAGTAAAGCATATACAGTACATTCTCTCTGTAGCACATACAGTATATTCAACCAAACCACAATGCTACATTGTACATGCAATGGATGATCTTTGAAAATAACTGCTAAACTTCAGCACTATGTTTTGGTTTGAGCATGATTAGTAGTGATTTATAACTCTCATATTACATAGTAGTATACATGCAGTATTATAGTGCTCACAGACCTAAATGAATTAATTATGGTGTAAGCAGTGCACCTGCATTATGGCACAAGCGTGATTTATGGCACTAGTTATGCTCCAAATTTATGTCTTGCAAAATAAGTCATAAATATGGCACAAGAGAGCAATGTACATTCAGTTTCTCCATTCTAGCTCCTAGTGATTTAAAGCTGAATGTCAGGCACATATAAGGGTCCATGCACACTATTTGTAGTGGGATGTGCTAGGCAGCATTGCCCGACGCAGTCCCAAGACAAATAAAAGGAAATTAGCCTTGTTTCCTATGGTGTCAGTTTCCACCACTGTGTTGTTGGGGTGGCGCTAAAAAAAGATACCACCATATCCCAACTCCACTGTTTGACTAGAATAGTGATATTTTATTGTGATGTTTCCATAAAGTTGGAACAAAAAAAGGGAGAAACCGTGCAGCTCTTCCTCCCAGCACACACCAGCAACTGTGCATTTAGCGTGGCTACTGGTGTCAATAGACCTTAAAATAGTACCCATCAATGCTGTTATATATTTATTATAAAAATATGTAAATGTATTGTAGAACCCTCTAGTGTGCTAGATGTATATAGTTGGTAGTGTAGGAAAATTTGGCTTGGCTGAGAGCCGGGCTTGGGTTGAATCTGGGTCAGGCCTGAGTGACTCAGGGAGGCTGGATGACTCAACAAGCAGCATCTCTGGTAACTCCCCCTGTTCTCTGTGAACTTGGAGAAGCTTCCAGAAGTAGAGGGTGGACTCTAGGAGGAACTGATTGGAGTATTGATGAGGGCCCCAGCCAATCCCCAGCAAGATGGGCAGGCAGAGGGCAGGTACTTCATAAATACTCATGGGTCATGCCAGCAGGGGCAGTCTGGTGGAAGATGGAGAATGAGTGCTGAGAAGGGCTGTCTGTGGACATCAAGGATGCCCCCTAGTTTGGGGAGGGGGGTTGACCTTGGGCCTGAGGCTTGGGTGCTGGAGGCACTTTCTATAACACATAGAGGAAAGGGAGCAAGAAGAGGACAGCAGGAGCAGATCAGCATGTCCAGGAGTTCTCCAGAATAGTCAGCCAGGTGGGCCAGTAAGTGAGTTTCAGTCTGGGAGGACTGTGGAAAAGTAGCCAGGAGGGCTAGTGAAAGAGGCAGCTTCAGCCAGGCAGGCTGGCAGTGCCTGAACAGTTGGTCCTGGGATCAGTAGCCACAGTAATGAAAGCTTGGGACTGATTTTTGTTACATGTCTAAAGGGGCCTTGGGTTTCTGCCTAAAACAGGCGTTTGCTCAATAATTTGAGTACTGTGTCAGATCATCTTTTTTATCAGTGTGCCTGCAAACTTCAGTACAGTTAAAAAGGTGGTTACAGCGGAGCTCGCAGGAAAAGGCTTGCAAATCAGAGCCAGCTAGTCTGGAAGCTTAGGAGTGGAGCTACGCTCCGAAAAAGACCAACTGCTTCACTGCTTGCAGTGAAAAAAAAGAGCAAGGTGGCGGAAGGTGTACATAGCACTGACCTGGTTGCCTGACATGCAGGAACTGACACTGGTTTCAGGCTGGAGCATCGAGGGGGATTCACCCTTGGGTTGACCAAGGGGACGGAGAGGCTGTGTCTACTGTATCCTGGGTGCAGAAGACTGACCTCTGTGGTTAGTGCCTGGATCCGGTGCAGGCACTGTGATGAGCCACACACCAGGCTGACACCAAGAAAACAGGGGCCACTCAACTACAATGTGGACCAGCAGTCAAGTCTCTGCATGGAATAGCCATCGAAGTCCCAGAAGGCCGGAGTGGGCCTTGAAGTATTTGCTAAAGGCGGGGGTTGAGTCTGAGGCTGGTGACTCCTCTGCAAAGAAAAGTGACATTGGGAAGAAATTTGGAAGTCTGCCTCGGCCTGCAGCCAGATCGGGGAGCTGGAGCCTGCCAATACTGCCCAGCTGGAGCCAGATGCTCTCCCTAAAATGCCAACCTCACCCATACACCCTGTCACTTAGAAGTAGGCAGTGCTGAAATGCAGCTCATTTTCAGGTGAGCCAGTGGGTTGTGGTAGCAGTGGGTGCACAGACTGCAGTCAGAATTTTGGACCATTGATGACGAGTTTGTAGATTGGTTGTAACACAGTAGCTCGGAGGAGGAGTGGGAGTGGGGACACTCTCAGGAGAAGGTGGAAGTTCTGTCTGAGGTATTGGATGTACCAGATTCAGCTGAAGGGGCCAAAGGAGCCATGAAGATCCCAGTCAGTGCAAGGCAGAAATTCCTTACAGACCCTCTACCACCCAGACCGGAGCCGATGAGTACAGACAGTGGGTAAAGATTGTGTTCTTCCTGGAAAGGGAAAGCCAAGAGAACTGCCAAGGTTTTCCAGGTTCCAAAGAAGGTGCAGCAAATAACAGCTCTGGAGTGGGGTCTTGACTATCCCTCCCAACATCATGGACATCATCGAGGACTCTTGGGGAGAGTGGGAGAATGATATGGTGTGGCAGTACATGCATGCCCCGAAGCCCTTGCGGGGGCTGCATTTTGAACAAGCTTGTACCAGGTTCCAGGACATTTGACATTAATGGCGGCTGGGGAGAGCCATTTACAAAGACAGGGTGGTGGTTGTGAAAGCAGGACACCCCACCAAGAGTCACTCTGCTGCTGTTAGAGGAGCTGATGGCAACCTGAAGAGACTGCCAAATCCTCACTATTAGGGACTGATGTGGAGTGTTCAGCTTACAGGTAAAAGTTTATGTGGACAGCTGGGAAGATTGCTGCCTGTGTTTCTTTGTTGTTCATGGACTAGGCCGGCCTAAGACCCTAACCCTTTTAGGTCAATGTTCTGTCCCTACTGAAGAACCACTATACTGCCCTGTATAAACCCAGACATATATAATAGTAGGGGCATCTTGTTTTAAATTACATTGAAATAAAACATGGTCTGGACTCTTTCTTTGTTTTACAATGCTATTTAAAGTAGTCCATTGGAATTGGGTCTCTGTCTCAGCTTGCCTGTGCTGTGGGCTCATTCTGTTGTGCTGGGGTGTTCTTCCCACCCCAGGGCAGTAGGTGGCAGCAGTGGAGTCAAGGTTTCGGTGCTCTTCCCCAGCAGCCAATCAGGAGGGTTGAGCCTCGCTGTGCATGCTGGGGGAGGGTATTTATGTGGCAGACACCATTAGTTCTGGGTTCTTCTTCAAGTGCGGCATCCACCATTAGGGTGTCTGAACCACGTCGCACCAGCGTTATGGCCTACCGGGCCGAGGCGTGCATGCCATGCGGAGTTCCTGGTTCCAGGACCATGCTGGTCCGGAACATTTGAGCTGGGCACAGAGCCAAGTGGTCGACTGGGTTCCCAATTCTGAAGATCCTAAGCGGTATAGCTGTTCAGTCGGGAGTCCATCTGAGAAGAGCCAATGAAAGGCTGGCGATCCAATAGGGTTTTGACAATCCATCGGGGATCAAGGTATCTGGACACTGGGAGGCTGGTCACCTGTCAGTCGGTATCTGAAAGAAATTTGAAGGAGAGCCAGACGTAATTTCACCAAGGAGGTTTATCTCCGTAATCATAATCAGGAGGGCCTGTGGCAGAGGTTTCTCACTTAATCCATTCCAGGAGGGTCTGTGGCAGAGACTACTCCCAAAAGGTTCCAGTTCATTCCAGAAGGCTGGCAGAGACTTATCCTCAAAGGTTTGAGTGATACTCTGGCTGCCAGGTCAGCGAGAGAGGCCTGTCCAGGTACGCAATTCCCACTCAAGCAGGAGTGGTACAAGAAGTGTTATGCCGCGTACACACGGTCGTTTTTTGCGATGAAAAAAAAACGACGTTTTTTAAAACGTCATTTAAATTGATCGTGTGTGGGCAAAACAACATGCTTGAATTTTTTGTGTCGTTTTTCAAAACGTCGTTTTTTGTTTCACAAAAAGTCACCGTGTGTAGCAAAAACGTCGTTTAAAACGACGTTTTTCAACCCGCGCATGCCCAGAAGCTAGTTATGAAGCGAGCTTCAATGGAAAAGTGTGGTGAACGTAACCTCGTTTTTTGTGAAAAAAACGATGGTGTGTATGCAACATCGTCTTTGAAAGTGACGTTTCAAAAACGTCGTTTTTTACTTCACAAAAAACGTAGTTTTTTTTCATCGCAAAAAACGACCGTGTGTACGCGGCATTACACGTGGGAGCAGGACTGTTTCCCTATTGCTACGCCTGAATTTGCTATTCTCCTTCTTCTTTCAACTCTACCTTGCATCACAAGTTTTATTGTTTTTACCCGGCTGGGTAATAAAGAGCACAGCAAAAGACACCTGTCGTGGACATTCCTTTACTTTTACTATATGCACCATACACCCCTAGGAATTCGGAGAGCCACAAGGTAAATGTGCCACCCAAAACAAACCAGCAGCTCCTGCAGGGGTAGTGCTACACAATGATATCGTGATGTTACTAGCATTTTAAACAACATCTGAAAGTGTTTGGGCAATGAAAAGACACCTAATACTTCAACGTTTAAAAGAAGATTGAGTATGCTGTCAGTGTTTCCATTAATAGGTAGCGTATTTTATTTCATATATCTCCCCGTATAATATATATTCTACAAGGCATGTGCTTCTCATCTCAAATATCCCTCTGTGGTTAAGTTCAGATGTAATGACGGCTTCCAGCAGAGAGGCAGGAATGTCCCCTGCCAGGCTACTGTCACTTGGTCTTGGAGCCACAGCAAAGATATCTTATCTATGTTCATCACATTTATAGGTCATACAAAAGCAATCACTTGGCATGTTGATGACCTTGTCAAGTCTAAATGCAGCTACTGCTGCCAACCAACATACTGATGTAGAACTCTATTTACAGTGGAGACTGTGTTTAAGCCAGAACTCTAAATCACAGACTGATGATTAAATGTTTATTTTCTGTCACAGTCTGTTTACATGTGATGTTGTCCAATGGAGTTTATTATGTGCTAAGCATTTAACAAGGGTAAGGCCCCTTTAACACCTAGGGTCTGATCAGGCTCCGTCTGTCAGTTTTTCAGGCGGACTTGATCAGATCTTCCATTCAACCCTATGGACCAGCAGGTGTAAAAGGACTTGTGCCCATTTGCACCCGCCTACCTCCAATCCAAGCTAAAAAAAAATAAAAAATGAGAGGTGATCCATCCCCTTCTGTCTAGGTTGATTGGATCCGAGGGCAGTTGGGTGTAAACGGACAGTGAAGTACACCAGACCGCCCATTGAGCAAAGTCTGTGTCTACTCTGCATAAACTGAGCAGACACAGACTTGTCATGCATCCACATTGCTCTGATCAGCAGATGATAAGTGAACAGATCCCCTGCTGATCTAAAAGGAGCATGCCATGTGTGAAATGGGCCTAGAAACTAAACCACCAAAATCAACACGATATGCTGGTATGGGACCTGCACTCTCACAAAGTACTATGGGAAGAAATAATGGCCTAAAACATAGAGATTGACTGACATTAGGGAGATGTGTAAATGCATTAAAGGTAAATAGGAAATGACAAGGCTGTGATCTCTTACAAAGAAACCTCACATGTATGGTAACTTTAAGCTCAGCTTACACTATGCTTTTACATTTTGTACAAATTATTCTGTTTCAAATGTTGCTTTATGCATTGACATACCACCATAGACCTTCGATTTATCCAGATAGTATGGTCACCTGTTCATTCAACACAACCCACAGACAGCTAAATACTCCAGTAAAACGCAGAAGTTGAATCCATTTCAAAGAACCCATACTGAGGATGTTTTTCCAGTTCCTTGAAGTGTAAAATGACAATAATTCTACCAGTCTAATGTCCGCTATGGAGACTACAAATTAACTGTTCATGGAAAAAGACAGAGAAGAACCAACCATTGGCGACTGGTGCTCAAAATTTTTGGGGGGGCGCAAACAACAAAAAAAAAAACAATTGCAGCCTCACTGTGCCCATCAAATGCAGCCACCTATCAAAAGTGCTATCAATTATCACCACTGTGCCATGCCATCAAACGCAGCCACTGTGCTATCAATTGTCACCACTGTGCCATGCCATCAAATGCAGCCACTTTGCCATGCCATCAAACACAGCCACTGTGCCATCAATTGTCACCACTGTGCCATGCCATCAAACGCAGCCACTCTGCCATCAATTGTCACCACTGTGCCATGCCATCAAACGCAGCCACTGTGCCATGCCATCAAACGCAGCCACTGTGCCATCAATTGTCACCACTGTGCCATGCCATGAAATGCAACCACTGTGCCATGCCATCAAACGCAGCCACTGTGCCCATCAATTGTCGCCACTGTGCCATGCCATCAAACACAGACACTGTGCCATCAATTGTCACCACTGTGCCATGCCATTAAATGCAGCCACTGTGCCATGCCATCAAACGCACCCACTGTGCCCTTTAATTGTCGCCACTGTGCCCTTTAATTGTCGCCACTGTGCCAATTGATGCCACTGTACCAATTGTCGCCACTGTGCCAATTGGCCCGCTGGCTCTGATAGGCCTTTCCACAGCCAACCAGCTGCCGTTATTCTGAATAGTCGGCGGCAGCAGCGACAATACATAGATTCATGCAATGCATGAATCTATGTATTGTGTCAGTGGCGGTGCAACAAAAACTACCGTATTTCCCTCTGAGATAAATCTTTAAACCCATCAGGTAGATAGGTCCCAACATGTCAAGCTGACAAGCTCAGGTAACTCAATTTTTACAGAATAAACTGATCAGATAATGTTGCCCTGTTAAGTCTTTGATGTCCCGGACTTGGCATTCTAGAAAAGTCCTTGAAACTTCAAGACAGCCCTTCAAGGGTGACAGAGTTTGCAAACTCCCTTATGGTACATACAATAGCTGGGTAGTCTCTTTAGTTGGTTGAAGATTTTTTTGACAAGTACAGAAGTCTCTAATTCCAGCTTGTGAAGAAAGGGATGTTCTTGTATGATGACTGATGTGCTACTTGAGTCTCTCTTTTCTGGCAGCGTACTAGATGTAATGTTCTAGCTGTCAGTTGTATCTGCTTAAGCCTTGATAGATGAATCTGAAGTTGAGTTGCAGCTCAGCTCAAAGCTCTGTTGCTTAAATGTGTTATATGTCTTGGAGCCCTCACTGGAATTCTCCACGTAAAGAGATGTTACAATTTTGCAGTTGTAATGTGCAGTTTCATTGGTGGTAGGACTAGCTTGAGGTTGCAGCTTGCCCTTTCTAAACAACTCTGTAACATTTACTGTAGATAGTAATTTAGAGTTGCTAGTTACATGGTGCATGAAATAGGGAACATTAATATTTTACAGGATCTCAATGTTGGTAGATTTCTGATCATCTGTTGAAGATTCAGGCTTGCTGCTGTTGTGTTACTGAGGATATGACAAGGCAGTTCTTCAAGGTAAACTTGACCTCCATGAATAATAATTTTATGGGAATTTACATCACCTGAGGCTTGTGTGCTGTATGGAAATCAGATTCCAATAATTACCCAACCTAGGTCAGTCCTCATAAAGAACGTCGTTGCAACCATTGTGCTGCTCTCAAGATGTTTCTTTCCAACAGGAGCATGATTTATCCATCATTGTCAAGTAGTGGGAAGAAGTCAGCCAATTGGCTTAGGTAAAGTTGTGCAAGGGCATATTCTGGTGTAGAGATTTCCTCTCTATCTTTGGGTATTCGGTTGCACTCGATAAGCATATGAAGAGGAATCTAAGTTCATTCTAAAGTTGATCTTTCTCAAGTCTTTAATGAACCAGCGCAGGTATGTAGTGTATAGGGCAAAACATTTTCCTTTCTGCCAAACAAATCAAAGAATTCTGAAGTCATGGGTGAATCACTGCTTTAGTTATCCAAGAGACACTATGGGCCAGATTCTCATAAGAATTACGCGGTGTATCTACAGATACACCAACGTAATTCGAATATCCCGCCGGCGTATCATTGTTTTGTATTCACAAAACAAGATACGCCAGAATTACGCTAGGATCCGACTGGCGTAAGACACTTACACCGTCGGATCCTAAATGCAATACTACGCCGGCCGCTAGGTGGCGTTCCCGTTGCTTTCTGCGTCGAATATGCAAATGAGCGTGATACGCCGATTCCGGAACGAAGTTGCGCGCCGTCGACGTAGTTTTTTACGTAGTTTGCGTACGCGTAAGGTTACCCCTGCTATAAGGTGGTTTAACTTCGGGACAGCGTCGGGTTTTTGCGTCGTTTACATAACTCATCGCGAATAGGCCTTTACGTTAATTACGTTACCGTCGTAATCGCTGTATTTGCAGCGTACAATGGAGCATGCGCAGTGGCCTACGTAAAAGGCCGGCGCATGCGCAGTTCGTTCGGCACGGGGGCGTGCTTAATTTAAATACAGCACGCCCCCTCCTTCCCTATTTGAATTACACAGCCTTACGCCGTCCCCTTTACGCTACGCCGACGCAAATTACGGAGCAAGTGCTTTGAGAATACAGCACTTGCCCGTAAAAACTGCGTAGGCGTAGCGTAAACGGGATACGCTACGTTAAGAATCTGGCCCTATACATCTTAACATTTCTCTTAGGTTGTCTTTAAGTAAACACATCGATAAAACATATTTTCCCACAAGTTTTTTCCAAAGTACCTCGTGACATAGTTCACTGCACTTAGACTTGACTGTTGCAGGTTGGCGGCTCTCCTAAGCATGATATGACGCAAACGTAGGAGGATCTGCAGGAGAAGAGTTCCACTGGATTTTATATAGTGCCTAAACATGAGCAATGCTGCCACACACTATGCATTTTATTGCGGCTTTACAGTCATTTGCAAGATGTTCTGTAGAAGCACAACATTTTTAAAACAAATCCTAAATTGTTTTAAGAATGATTTGTGTCCCTTGGGTGGGTTTATTGCAGAACTTAATCATTTTTTTTTTTTTTTAGGGTTTATGTGAGGTCTCGGTAGCATATTTGTCTTTTTCACAGGCAAATGCACTCTAGAGTCTCTGAATTTATTGTGAGGATATTTGTCTTTGGTAGGTGTTGGATCTAGGGTCCTACATAAAACTAAGGAATGGCAGCTTTAAAATGATAGGTGGGGTGTAGATAGCTGTGGTCTTGTAGGTGTGAATCTGCCCTAGGAAGTTTTGAGACAAGTAAAAGACTGCACGGTTCTTGAAATCTTTGATTACCCTTGCCAAATATCTTTGGAAATGCAGCATTTTGAACAAAGCATCTTCTATAGTGGATTGATCTAGCTGCTCTCAAGAGTGTGAAAAACTACATTTAGGTTGCAGATGTGAAAGGCTCTTAGTCTTCTTAGTCAGAGTACTGAGAGCCTAGCCTTTTTATCACCATGTCATATTTATCACCAGGTCACTCATGAAAGCCTTCAAGGCAGAAGTGTATTTAGGTTTTGTGCTGCCCTAGGCCTGACAAAACTAGTGCACTCCCTAATTTAAATATGACCCACCCCTTCCTGTCACGGCCACACCCTGTGTTGTTTAAGACCCACCCTGAAATTTTCGAGTAAGGACACTAGTTCTGAGGGCCTGTGGGGGGGGGGGCAATGGATTCCCTTAATTTACTTAGATTTCCTCTTACTTCCTGCTTGCCCATAGAGCAGGAAGTGAAGGGAAATCTTCGCAATGGGACAGGGATGGTAAAAGTGTTACCTATAGTTCTACTTTAAGTAGATGGTGCAGCAGAAACATATAGCACAGTGAGGAAGGTTTGTGGTCCAGGATGACAAAACAGTCAAAATTGTTGCGGAATGCCGGCCGTCCACATACTAGAAGCAGCGCGGCCGCTTTATGGGGGTGCTAGACTAATTTTCCTAACAGTGTAGTGCAAGCCGGCGGGGACTCTTTTCGTGCTACCCCCCTGCAAACTGCTGCCCTAGGCATGGGCCTTGTTGGCCTAGGCCAGGATACAGCTCTGCTTCAAGGTAGACTTCCACCGTCTGAACATCTTAGGCTAATTCTCAAACCTTATAAGCCTATTCTTATAAATTGATGATGCTCCATGAATCTGGTAAAGGTGGCTTAGTAGTAGGGAGAATATTCATTAATATAGAGTTGCAGCAGCCATCTTTAAGGAGACCACTTTATAACACCCTTCTATAGAGTGTCTCAAGTGCAAGGAGCAGTCACTTTGGCTTGGTCTATAGCAGGGATCTCCAAACTACTGCCCTCCAGCTGTTGCGGAACTACACATCCCACGAGGCATTTAAAAACTGACATTCACAGACATGACTAGGCATGATGGGAATTGTAGTTTCTGAACAACTGGAGGGCCATCGTTGGAGACCCCTGGTCTAGAGGATGGTGATTGGCTGATGCAACAGAGCAAGGAGACAGTGAACTGGGCTGCTGGAAAATGGAGCTCTGTCGTGCCACCAGCCTGGAGAATTAAGGGATGAAGCCACTAGGAGGACCATGTGCTGCTATAAACCATTTTCCTGTGCTGAGCAGCTGATTGAGAACCACAAGGTTGTAGTGAAGGGGGACAGTGGTGTGTGGCCAAAGTTTGCTGGAACTATCTGCCGCTGTGCTACCCAGAAGAAGAGGGCTGATCAGAGACTGCTGCTGTCATCATACTCTGTGCAATACTATTTGTAAGGGGACAGTCCTGGAAGCAAGCAGGTTTGTGGGAAAGAAAATGAGCTGCTGCTGCTTCTGGATGAATGGATCCCTGACATAGCTGAACCACAATCGGGCGATAACTCAAAGAAGCAAAGAGACTGAGTACCTTCTACTTGGGAGGGTGCAATATGGATGCAGATGAGATCAGACTGTACTAGTGAACACTCCCACCATTTTCTGTCATGAATTCGATTTTTACTGAATCAGAGCACGTGTCCAGAGGCCAACCAAACTGTTTTGCTTTATTGTCGAGAGCCCCAACTTTGTTGGTGAAGGTTTTTTTTTTATAATCAATCACTGGCCAGTGAGAAAAAATTGGCACTGTTATAGCAACTTATGACTGTCTTTATATACTGTTGTTAGGTAAATTTAGCTCAGTTCTGTTAATTACTGTTAGTCAGAATACTACGGGTGTAGTATAATATTTCTCAAAGTAATGTTGTTGTCAAATTAATTGTTTAGGTACACTTGCTAAATTGATTCTTTAAGATTATGCTTGACCTAATTACTTCTTTGAAATGGCTCAAGGTGTGTTGGTTTGTGCTGGGTGAGCGAGCTTACACATTTACCGTATTTATCGGCGTATAACACACGCTGGCGTATAACAGGCACCCCAATTTTAAGAGGGAATTTTCAGGAAAAAATGAACAACTTTGAAGCAATCTAAGGATCAGTGCCCATGAATGTCCATCTGCAGCCTGATCAATGTCCATCTGCAGCCTGATCAATGTCCATCTGCAGCCTGATCAATGTCCATCTGCAGCCTGATCAATGTCTATCTGCACCCTGATTAATGTCCATCTGTCGCCTCCGCCATCGGCATTGGACCAGCTCCTGTGATAGACAGAACATTGGTCCAATGCCGTGGCGGAGGCGGGACTGTGTGTGTGTGTGACGTGACAGCCAAGTGAGAGCTGAGTGGAGAGGAGATGACGGCTCGGTAAATTCCGGCGACACTCATCCCCCTACTCCCCCCCCCCCCCGAGGTATGCTGTCGGTGTATAACACGCACCCACAATTTTCCCCTGATTTTAAGGAGAAAAAAGTGTGTGTTATACGCCGATAAATACGGTACTTACCTGAGCCCTGGAATTCACTCAGAGAACACACGCTATGCCTCTCTGCACGGGGTCCAGGCTCTTGATTGGATAGATTTATAGCAGTGCAGCCATTGGCTCCCGCTGCTGTCAATCAAATCCAATGACGTGGGCGCTGGGGGGTGGCGAGCCTGGCATTCGTGTCTATGGATGCAAATGCTGTATTCGGGAGAGCACCTGCAAGGTAACCTCTCGGGAGAGCGCTTCTCCTAGGGAGGTTATCTGATGCGGGGAGGAGCCAGAGAGCCGTCGGGGGACCCCAGAAGTCGAGGATCGGGGCCACTTTGTGCAAAACGAGCTGCACAGTGGAAAAAAGTATGACATGTTTGTTATTTAAAAAAAATAAAAAATAAAGCTTTACAATCACTTTAAAAACACACTCCCTAGTAAATTCAACATAAGCACAATGTGACGTGTGCATCTACATGTATCAAGTGTGAGGCCGCGTACACACGATCAAATTTATCTGCTGAAATTGGTCCGCCGACCAGTTTCAGCGGACATATCCGATCGTGTGTACGACCTAGCGGACAGGTTTGTCCAGAGGACAAATTTCAAAGCATGCTTTGAAATTTGTCCGCTACAAACCTCTCTGTCCGACATGTCCGCTGGTTAGTACGCCTAACCAGCGGACAGAAATCTCGACGCATGCGTGGAAGTATTTTACTTCCTGGAGTGGTGACGTGGCGGCGTCAACGTCACCGCCACGTCACCGCGTCCTCAGCCCGAGGGGATTTTCGTCCGATGGTGTGTACACGCCATCGGACCAAAATCTGATGAGACATGTCCGCTAGAAACGGTCCGTTGGACATGTTTGAGCGAACATGTCTCATCGTCTGTATGCGGCCTGAGAGTATTACTGTAAGCGTACAATTTCGTTAACCATGCATGACAATATCTAGTGGTATTTACTCAGATTGATCTGGCCTTGCATTGACATAAGTGCATGAACTTTAACAAATCTGGCCAATTATGTATATTTACTTCATAATATAGTTAAAAAACAGGTGGTATACAGTTGATGCTCCTTTTGTATAGCAGAGTTAGTGAAATAGGTTTACTTATTCCAGATTTCACATGCTCCAGTAGTTACCTTTATACAGCCTGTACTAAATAAACCTGCCACTACATAATTAATGTTTTTTACTTCTTCTCTCAAGGTCTTTACTAAATAAGGGCATAGAGAATGAAACAACCCATCTAGTACAGGATATGCTGATATGACACTTAACAAAGGGGAGACACAGCAGAAAGAAAGGCAATGTTTATACAGCTAAAGCTCAGCATGACACAGCATTGCAGCTTCATTCATAAAAGTAAACTTTACCCAGGATATGTACTAGAGAAATATGCATAGCAAGAACCTTTGATGAACATTTGTGTTTTTCCTAGCATAAACCTATACATTTTATTATATGTTTATGTTTATTTTGTTTTAGGAGATGTAAAAGAATACTGAAAACTGAAAAAATTTAGAAGATGCAATTATTTAATACAAACGTTTTTATTTGAGAGTAGGAAAAGACAATACAGATTCAACATAGGAGTTGTGGTATACGTCGGGATGCAACCCTGATTGGTAAATATATATGCAATACATGTTAGTCATATTCACAATGGTACCGTTTTCCACTGGTAAACTTTTTTGCATTAACTGGGTATTGGCGCCATATTGCGGTGCATTCCACTACCACTATTACACAGGAAAATAAAAGGGAAAGATAACTGTATAAACAAAAGAAGATGAACAATATAAAATAACAGGGTTGTGCTGAGCTAAGAGCCAAAGCTGTAGACAATGACATGTTTCATATTTGCATTCATTTAACCAAAACCAATCCTAAGGGCAATTTTGGCTGCCTGATGCAGATATATCATATCTGTTGGAGGAGGAAAGGCTAATATTAATATATAAGGCCATTGGTTCACTATGTACTACCATCTGCAGTCCATCCGGGCCATTTTCTATTGAAAACCTGCATAGTGTCTAGTATAGTATGGTGAAATCGTTCCATTAGTTTAATGGTTTCCATTCTTTGGAGGACCTGAGTCCAAAGTACCGTAGATGAACGCAAATTTAAGGCTATAGCCCACAATATAGCAATAAGAAGGGTGTTTACACATTTTTGGTTTGTGGGAGGAATATTTGGTATGGGGATGAAGAGTAGGCCCATTGGTGCTGTCAGTGTGATCAATGACCCAGTCAACTGCTCTACCTTGGAGACTTCATATATGTTTCAGTTGGAGACAGCTCCAGAATGTCTGGAGCAATGTTCCTATGGCTTGGCAGCCCTTAAAGCAAGTGTTAGGGACTCCTGGGTAGAATCTGTGCACTCTATCTGGGGTGAGGTACCACCTCGTGTGCAGTTTCACTACCGTTTCCTTAAGAGACATAGAGCGAGAGAATTTATGCATGTTTACCAACATGTCTAACCATTCCTCTGAGGAAAATTCTTAGCCTATGTCTGTTTCCCAGTGGGTCATAGCAGTTGATTTCTCTGGTAAGTCCATTTAATTGAGGTATCTATACACTAATGACATGATCCCTTTCTCTCTAGACAAATTGTGGCAGACTGTTTTATATTGAGAGAGTTTGGTGTTAGCGTTCAATAAGTATAGTGATTCAAAGAAGTGCCTTATTTGGAGATATTTATAGAACTCGGACCTTGGGATATTATACTGTTCCTGAAGGAGTGAGAAGGGTGTATAGTTTGGCTCACGATATTGTTTAAAGCGCTTATCTCCCTGAGTCTTGTTCCGTCTTTCCACAGTAATCCCAGTACATAAAACGGGCGGACTGAGATAATTTCAAACAAAAGCCAGGTGATCTGTGCTGGAGGGGGGCAAGCCATGGGGCTGTTTGGGGCAATCTGGCTGCTAAATTATAGAGCCATATATTAGGTAATCCTCCCTGTAATAAGGGTCCATGAGTGAGTAATTTCCCGTAGCTGGGGGTCTTGTTTTTCCAAATAAATGTAAATAATGGCTCGTTGGATTAGCTCTATAGTTTGGCGAGACACATAGATGGGAAGGGAAAGATGCAAATATTGAACTCTGAGTTGCTGCGACCTTTTTTGGACCCTAGGAGTAGGTTTAGTTGCCTTTAGTAAATCCACCCATGTTTGCTTAAATAATATACAACAGGCTGGTGGTTCGGACACCCAAATATCACTATGTAAACAGTACATTTTTTATTATTATAGTTGTGTACAAAAAGCTGCCTCTTTTGCTACCAACAGTCCACTAGCATGTACAAATCTACAAGGGATTGACCAAGGCTGCAACTGTTTGCAGCTGCTCATCTTTCCCTAATGTAGGTGCTCGGGGTGAAGCTACATGCAAACAGCTGCAGCTTTGGCAACCTCTTATTGATTTGTACATGCTGTAAGTTTTGAGGATGACAAAATACCCAGCATCCATCCCACAGCTTTAGGTTCCTTGCACACTGGGGCACCTAGCTTCTGTGCATTCCTACTGGTGTTTTTGTACACCTGGGAGGCACAGGTACTAGACATTGGTCCCTGAATGCATAGGGCTAACATTTTGAATATGTCGGGGTACAGTGATCAGCCATAGACTGTAATGGCCTGCAGACTGGGAGGCAGAATGCTGTACCTGTGCCTCCTGGGCACAATACAATGCTGGGTGGGATGCACAGCAGCTAGGTGTGCCTGTGTGCATGGGGCCTTCTACTCATTCCTGCCCAAATTGGCCCTGTTCAAGCGCTAAGCCCTGAAGCTGATATGCTCTGCTTATGGGATCAACAGCAATAAGTGTAACCACAGGGTGGTACTATGGGTGCACTGATAATACTTCAATGTGCCACGTCCTAATAAATGGAGCATAAACTTGGGAATGTTGGAAGAATTCTGCACTGTTTAGGCACATACACTAAATCCATAGCTTTATTTCACATCATTTAAAAATGTTGACATGAAATATTGAGAGGGTTGTAGAAAGCACAGCAGAGCTGCCAAATTTGATTAGAAGGTACGTACACATAATTTTTTCAGCCTTGGTGAGTCTTATTTCAGAAAATACAAGAGCTGATAGAATGCATTAAGATAAAAAAAAAACTTCTGACTTTACAACTCCTTTAAGCTTGGAAGTGCAATATATAGTTGCTCTGTCCTCTAGGGCACAGTAAGCCTGAGATGTGCCTTGTTAAAGGAGTTGTAAAGGAAAAAATGTTTTTGCCGAAAATTAATGTCTGCAAGGTAGACAGACAGAATAGTCTAATGATTCTTTTACAAAACGAGTAAATACCTATTAAATTCCTTCATCTATATCACCTCCGGCATTCTAGCTTCTGTTCTCTCATTCACTTCCTGGTTTGCGACGCTCGTTCATGTAAGAACTACATTTCCCAGTATGCATTGCGGCACGCCCAGTAATTCACACCTCATTGAAGTCTCTAAGGCCACGTACACACGATCAAATATATCTGCTGAAACTGGTCCGCAGATCAGTTTCAGCGGACAGATTATCGTCTGTACGGGCTAGCAGACAGTTTCCAGCAGACAAAAGTTTTAAAGCATGCTTTAAAACTTGTCTGCTGGAAAGCCGTCTGTCCGACATGTCCGCTGGTTAGTACGCCTAACCAGCGGACAAAAATCTCCCGCATGCGTCGAATGGATTCGATGCATGCGTGGAAGTATTTTACTTCCTGGTTCGGTGATGTGGAGGCGTCAACGTCACCGCCACGTCACCGCGCTGTCTGTCCGTGGGGATTTTGGTTTGATCGTGTGTACACTGATCAAACCTAAAATAGCCCAGCAGACATGTCCGATGAAAATGGTGAAAATGTCCGATGAAAATGGTCTGTCAGACCGTTTTCATCGGATAAATCTCCTTGTGTGTACGCGGCCTAACACGTAGAGAGCGTCCTGCCACACAGATGTAGTTCCCTAGAGAGGGCGGGCACGTGACTGACCACCGCAGTAAAGCCTCCCTTCACGGTGGTGAGTAACAATCAGACAAGCAGGAAGTGAATAGAACAGAGAAGAAATAGAGCAACTTCTGAGCAAAAAATGAACAATGAGGAAGTGAAAAGAGCAATGCCTGCAGGGAAAGGATGCTTATTATGAAAAAATAATTCCTTTTCAACCCCTTTAATGCATTACTTAGAGTTTTGAACAAGTTTTGGGGTTACCCCATACTGACAGTGCATTCTATACTGACTGCAAAGATTCTCAATTTGGAGGAATGCCTTTTTCTATGCCCTTTTATGGGCCAGATTCAGGTAGAGTTAGGCTGGAGTATCAGTGATACTCCAGCCTAACTGTCACTTTGAGCCGGCGTTTTTGTTTTCTGTAACCAGAAAACAAGAAACGCCGGGTTGGAGTTCCTATACAAGTGGCGTAATTGTATTACGCCGTCGTATCGGAACTTCAATTTTAAAAATGGCGCGCGGGGCGTTCCCGCTGATTAACGCCGAGAATATGTTAATCAGCGGGAATCGGAAATTCACGATCGTATTCAGGCGCGACGCAGTGACTTTCCGACGTTTCCGTAAGAGATACGCGGCGTAAAGATAAAGCAGCCCCCTAGTGGAGTATCCTATGTTAAGTATGGCCGTCGTCATTCGAGTCGTTTGCGTAAAACATCCGTGAATGGGGATTGACGTCATTGACGTTCACTGACAGAATTTGGAGCATGCGCACTGACAGTCGACGCATGAGCAGTACGTTCGCCGCGGGATCGCGCATAGTTAACATAATACACGCCCCCTACCCGCCCAATTTGAATTCCGCCGGCTCATTTTCCTTACGCCGCTGCAACTTTAGGAGCAAGTGCTTTGTGAATAACAGTACTTGCTCCTAAAGTTACGGCGGAGTAACGTAAATGAGAAACGTTACTCCAGAATAAAGAAGCGCCCATCTACCTGAATCTGGCCCTATGTGTATAATGTTTTCAACTTTTGCCCATTTAGTATGTATTTTACATTGCGGGAGATATGCATCCTTAGTTGTAACTTTTGTATTCTTTCTTGTGAATTACGTCAGAAATTTTTTAAATAATATACACCCACTATATCTGGGACTGGGAGGCTGCAATAGATTCTTTGTTCTATCATTTATTCTATCACTTGTTCTATCTCTACAACACTGAGGCGGCGTACACACGGCCGAGGTTCTCGCTGAAAACCAGCGAGAACCTCGCTGGAATGCACATTCCAGCGAGGACCTCGGCCGTGTGTACGGTCTCGGCGAGCTTCCCGTCGGGTAGCCCGTCGAGCAGAAATAGAGAGCACGCTCTCTATTTCCTCGACGGCCCGCCTGGAAGAATGGCTGGTTGCTATTCCCGACGGGCGGGTCGCCGATTTCGACGGCCGGCAGGGAACCTCGACGGGCGGAATGATGTGTTCTGCCCGTCGAGATTCCCTGCCGTGTGTACGCGGCCTGAGACCTCTTTCACTTTGTTATGGCTCCATTTTGATGGCTACCTTCACATCTGCTTGTGATGTCATATTCAGTAAGTGTGTCGATCAATCATTATTGCTGATAATGTCACAAAACAATATAAACAAATGTATAAAAAAAAGTCTCAAATGCTCATATGAACCGGACCAAATGCCGCGTACACACGATCATTTTTCGCCATGAAAAAAAAAAGTTTTTTAAAAACGTCATTAAAAATGATTGTGTGTGGGCTAAAACGACATTAAAAACGACGTTTTAAACCCGTGCATGCTCAGAAGCAAGTTATGAGACGGGAGCTTAAATGGAACTTCCTCTTTAGAGTGCCGTCGTATGTGTTGTACGTCACCACGCTTTGCTCATCATTTTTTTTAAACGATGGTGTGTGTGCAACATCGTTTTTAATGACATGCTTTTTTCTACATGCTGAAAAACTACTGAGTATACTACTGACTTTAGAGGAGCGCAGAAGGAGGAAGGCACGGAGAAGGGCACGGGAGAGGATATACCACACACGCATAGACCTCTTTGGCATGAGTGATTCTGAGGTGTCTCGCATCTTCAGATTCACCCCTGCTGCCATCATGGAATTAACCACAACCCTGCAGGAGGACATCACCAGCCCAACACACCGCTCACATGCATTGCAGCCACTTTTAAGGTCCTGGCAACACTCCATTTCCTTGCCACTGGGCTCTTTTCAAAAACAATGTGGAGTGGTGGCTGGGATGTCACAATCCTCCATGAGCAGATGTGTGCACCAGGTTATCCCTGCAATTCTCAGACGCATGGCCAACCAAATCATCAAAACCACCCAGGAGGACCTGCGGCAGAAGGCAATGACAGATTTCTACAGAATTGCCAAATTCCCACGCACTGTGGGGGCCATTGATTGCACACATGTGGCACTCCAGCCCCCCCGTTAGACAGAGCACATATACCGCAATCGGAAGCATTGGCACTCCATCAACGTACAGGTGATAGTCGATGCCAAATGCCTCATATGGCACGTCCATGCCAAACACCCCGGATCCAGCCATGACAGCTACATATACAATCAGAGCCCCATCCCAACAGAATTCGAACAGAACATGTATGGGGACAGCTGGCTGGTTGGTAAATGACATGGGTGGCAGGCATGACTGCCTCCCCCCCCCCATGATGCACACATCACAAGGGGCACATGCACTACTAACATCCTCCTGTCTTTTCCCTTCCAGGTGACTCTGCTTATGCACTGGGACCCCATCTCATGACTCCTATCCGGAACCCCCAAACCCCAGGAGAGGAAAGATGCAATGAAGCACACGCCCAAACCCGTGCAGTCATGGAGCGCACCTTTGGCCTCCTGAAGTCACGTTTCCGATGCCTGCATAAGTCTGGGGGTAACCTGTTGTATTCCCCAAACTTTGTGTGCCAGATCATCGGTGCATGTTGCACAACTTTGCAGTGAGTAAGGGCCTGCATATTGACCTACGTGATGACCTGACCCCCAAACCAGACAATCCCCCCCTAACCAAGGCTACCCCGTCTTCTGAGGGAAGAGCAGCCAGGAGACAGCTCACATTAGGCATCTTTGCACGTTAAACACACACATTAATCATGGCACAATGAGAATGCATGCATGCACACCACTGTGGTCCCTAGCACAGACACATCACATCCTCATCAAATTGGATTGGCACAAGCCCACCATGCAGGACTTGTGAGCAGCAACGCCACGCCACAGCTCCAATTATGTCACTGTACATTCATACATCATTCACACGGACCTGGGGATCACTTCTCCCTGGTCCTGGGGAACCCTTCTCCACCACAAATGAGGGTGACACTCCTTTTCCGGCAGGAATGTCACCCCCACATTCCAAAATCATTCACAACCCAAAAAAAAAAATGACCAGCACCCAAAAAAAATGTTCACCAAAAAAAAAAAAATAATTACCGCCGATGGCATGACCCACGCCTGGGGCGGCCACGGCCCCTGCTCCTTGGGGCCGACTCTTAGGGGGGTAATCCGGGGAAGGAGGAGCATCCCCTGGTCTCTGCCCACCTGGCGGCCTGCCCTCCATGGCCACGGCAATTCAGGTCAGGCCAGTATTTATTGTTGCCGTATTGGCCTGGATAGCCTGGGTGAGGGCCCTCACATCCTGACCGAGGGCCCTCACATCCTGACCAATGCCTGCTGTGGTAACCTGGTGTTCATTTAGGCAATTGATCAGCGCCAGGGAGTTGCAGGCCATGTCCCCAAGCGTATCCTTTATGGAGGACAGGCTCTCCTCCATCCGCCCCAAAGTCTGGCTGACCTGTCCCAGATGGCGGGTCTGAAGGGCCTGGCCCCTTCTCAGGTTGGCAGGCAGAACCTCGGCCACCCCCTGGTCTTCTGGGTCGCCTTCCTGCCCCCAGATGAGGCTTGTGGCGGGGGAGAAGGGGAGCCCCTTGGGAGGGGAGCCCTGTTGGGGTAGGAGTGGGAGGGGCTACCCTGGATGGAGGCCTGGCTGCTGCCAGCCAAAGGGGAAGACTCCTCCAAAAATAACAAGTCAGTCCCTGACATGACCTCCTCCTCCAACTCAAACTCCTCCTCCTAAACCTCCTCAGAGGACTTCGGCCTTGTTTGGGGGTCCTCATCAGGCTGTTGTCCTGGGGATGGTGCGGTCAGGCCAGATGGCCCAGCACCCTCCTGCACATCTGTGGATGACACAAAACATTCACAGGTTGTAGGATCCACACACTTAGCACATATTCCCTCCCCCCCCTACACATGCTACACACCAGATAGAAACAAGAAAAAAAAAACTTACCTGGCCTCACAGCCTCCTGACTGGACTCAAAGCCAGGCAGCCCCTCCACTTGCTGCCTGTTGAAGGTCTGGGCCACCGCACGCTCATCCTCAGTCAGCCGAACAGGGAATGGTGGGCCCCCTCCAGTGCCCCTGGCATGGGCGGCAATCTTGCCCAGCTTCCCACGGACCACACGCCGGAGATCATTGATCTTCTTGGTGACCCCCTGGCGTGTGCGGGTCTCCCCCCAACGAGTTTACCTGGTCGGTAATTTGCTGCAATATCTATATAAAATGACTGCCCTCGATCTGCCCTTCGCGGTGATACCTCACATGCATGGTATAATTGCTGTTTACATATGACTCCAGACCGAAGCTTGCGTTCGCCTTTGCGCAAGAGCAGGGGGGGACAGGGGTGCTTTTTTTTAATAATATTTATTTAGCTTTTTTTATTTTATTTGTAAACTGCTCCTTCCATTTTATTTATTTTTTACCATTTTTATTGTTATCTCAGGGAATGTAAATATCCCTTATGATAGCAATAGTTAGTGACAGGTACTCTTTTTTTTTTTAAATGGGGTCTATTAGACCCTAGATCTTTCCTCTGCCCTCAAAACATCTGACCACACCAAGGTCGGTGTGATAAAATGCTTTCCCAATTGCGCTGTTTATATTGGGGGGGGGGGACGTTCCCTCCCACTGAATGTAAAAGCAGTCTAGATGCTAATTAGCCGCTAGGACTGCTTTTACATGAAAGCCGACCGCTGGCTGAAAAGAATGATACCAAGATGATACCTAAACCCGGAGGCATTATTCTGGTATAACCATTCAAAGTCCAGCAACATACCAGTACATTGATGGTTCTTGTTGGACATGTATTGTATAATCTTTTTTTTCATGCAGCCTGTTGGCTGAAAGAAAAAAAGATTGATCGGTGGGTATGCCCACCATTAGAATACCTCCCTTCATCCACCCACTTCTAATGATGGGCATACATGCACCATTTATATATGCCGAAGCATGGGGGCATCCTCCCGCAAAAAAATTATGCCACCGTATGAATTTCGACCGTATGTACGCGGCATAAAAAGTTATGCCGCGTACACACGGTCAGACTTTTCCACGGGAAAGCCTCCGTAGGAATGTAAACCGTATGTACGCGGCATTAGGAGCAAAATCGCTCCTCCGCCCCTTAATGCACCCATGCTTCGGCATATATGCTCCTACAACGTTGGAGTCGCGGCTTTATATATCGTGGGAGCAAACGATGTTGCTGTCAAGATAAATAAGTCTGCGCTGCAACTGAAACAGTAAAGTAAATTACATACCTGAAAAGTAAGCACGAAAAAACCTAATAACAATAAAACTTTGAAGAATAGAATACAGTAATAAAAAGAGCAGAACAATAGAGAGAGAATAGAGAGGGTGAGAACAATAAAACAACAACTATTTTTGTTTTTTTTATTTTATATTTTTTTGTGTTTTTATTTTTTACTTAGAAAACGCTTCCAAAAAAAAAACTGTTAGCGATCGCAGGGATCAGGCCTGTCTCTGCAAACGCTGCAGTTATGCATGTTGTGTTTTGTAAGTGACAGTGATCGATACTGCACTTGGGTGGGTTGGGCTGGGCTGGGCGGAGGGGCAAAACGCAGGTGCTAGCAGGTTTCTGGGCTGATTCCGCTAACAATGTGTTTTTGGGTACCCTAAACTGCTGGGTACGCTAGTATAGATCTGATCAGATCAGGTATCGATCCGTTCAGATACTATACCACTAAGGGGGGTGTATACTTTGCGCGTGGGTGTAAGCGTTACTGGCACTAACCTGGGGCGACGCAGGGCTACACAGACCCTAACTGATGCTAAAATATAATTGATATCACCCGCCGGGCGATCAGGGGGTTAAACCTTTATTGGGTTATATACGGCGGGTGCCCTGATGCTATAAACAGCAAACTAACTAACCAGCATCAACCGTAACACTTATACGGTAATCACTGGTGAAGGGGTTAACTAGTGGACAATCAGGGGGTTAAAACCTTTGTTAGGTAATATATGGGGGTGCCTAACGCTTAATAAAAACCTGGCGGCGAACCTAAATAACTAACTGGCTAACCAGCGTCACCAGTGACTCTTATACAGTGATCACTGGTGAAAGGGTTTACTCTAGGGGAAATCAGGGGTTAAAAACGTTATTTAAAACATGTATGGGGATACCTAACGCTATAAAAACCTGGCGGGCGAACCTCAAAAAATAACTAGCTACCTAGCGGCACCAGCGACTCTAATCGAGCGATCAGCAAAACGATCGCTTAGGCCGTGTACACACGATCAGACCGGTCCGATAAAACTGGTCTGAAGACCAGTTTCATCGGACCAAATTGATCGTGTGTACGGCCCATCGGACCGTTGTCCGTCGGACCAAAGTTTTAAAACTTGCTTTAAAATCTGTCCGACGGACACCTGTCCATCTGACCAAAACGATGGTTAGTACACAAAAGTATCGGACCAAAAACCTGCGCATGCTCAGAATCAAGTCAACGCATGCTTGGAAGCATTGAACTTCGTTTATTCAGCACGTTGTTGTGTTCTACATCACCACGTTCTGGCCCGATGGGATTTTGGACTGATGGTGTGTACGCACATCAGACCACTTCAGCGTGGTCCGATGAATACAATCCGTCAGACCAGTCTCATTGGACCGGTCTGATTGTATGTACGTGGCCTCAGTGACGCTGGCAATAGGGGGTGAAAGGGTTAATAACTCTAGGGGCAATCAGGGATTAAAAACTTTATTTAAAAAATGTATTGGGGTACCTAACGCTATAAAAACCTGGTGAGCGAACCTCAAAAAATAACTAGCTACCTAGCGGCATCAGCGACACTAATACAGCGATCAGAAAAACGATCGCTTAGTGACGCTGGCAATAGGGGGTGAAAGGGTTAACTCTAGGGGCAATCAGGGGTTAAACCCTTTATTAGAAAATGTATGGGGGTAGCTAACGCTATAAAAACCTGGCGGGCGAACCTTAAAAAATATCTAGCTACCTAGCGGCACCAGCGACACTAATACAGCGATCAGAAAAACGATTGCTTAGTGACGCTGGCAATAGGGGGTGAAAGGGTTAACTCTAGGGGCAATCAGGGGTTAAAAACTTTATTAGAAAATGCATGGGGGTACTTAACGCTATAAAAACCTAGCGGGCGAACCTCAAAAAATAACTAGCTACCTAGCGGCACCAGCGACACTAAGGCCACGTACACACGATCAGACCGGTCTGATGAGACTGGTCCGATGGACCGTTTTCATCGGACCAGGCTGAAGTGGTCTGATAGTTTGATGTGTGTACACACCATCGGACCAAAAATCCGATCAGACCAGAACACGGTGACGTAGAACACAACGACGTGGTGAAAAAACGAAGTTCAATGCTTCCAAGCATGTATCGACTTGATTCTGAGCATGCGCGGGTTTTTGGTCCGATGCTTTTGCGTACTAACCGTCGAATCTGTCCGACGGACAGATTTTAAAGCAAGTTTTAAAACTTTGGTCCGACGGACAACGGTCCGATAAGCCATACACACCATCGAATTGGTCCGATGAAACTGGTCTCCAGACCAGTTTCATTGGACTGGTCTGATCGTGTGTACGCGGCCTAATACAGTGATCAGAAAAATTATCGCTTAGTGATGCTGGCAATAGGGGGTGAAAGGGTTAACTAGGGCGGTGATCAAGGGGTTAAACCTTCATTAGGGGGGGTAGGGAGTTACCCTGGACCTAACACTAACTGCCTGTCACACTAACTGTCACACTGACACTAAAGGCAGTGATCAGTAAATAAATGATCACTGCTATTAGTGACACTGTGACAGGGGGCTGGGGGGGGGTGATCGGGGGGTGACTGGGGGGGGATTTGTGTGCCTATGTGTACAGTGTGTCAGTGTAGTGTTGTGCAACTTACTGTGTGATGTCTCCTCTCCTCACGCCGGACGAAAATACCGCCGAGAGGAGAGATGACATCACTTCCTCTGCCTGTGTTTACATTACACAGACAGAGGTAGTCACACGGCGGAAGGGGATTGGCTAGGAGCGATCGCGAGGGGGTGGCTAGAAACGAATAGCCGCCCCCTCACCCCGGATCGCTCCCAGAGGCTTACCGACCGACGCATGTACCAGGGGGGGCCCGATCGGACCCCGCCCATGTCTAGGCAGGGACGTATGGGCACGTCCATCTGCCTGTACGTGCCATTCTGCCGACGTATATTTACATGCGATGGTCATTAAGTGGTTAAAGAAAATTGAGAAGCGGGGGGAGGGGGTGTTCTGCTGTCAGAAATGACTCAGCCAGCGAGTTTAGAAGCGGGTGAGGGGGTGAAAATGACTTCTCACCAGGCAGAGCCTCTAGTAATTTGGGGGGCCCTTCGCAGCTTTGCGGGCCCCTAAGCGGCTTGCATAGTGAGCCTATAGGGAGGATCGGCCCTGACAAGACCCTTTGGCCCTATATATTTTGAACAGCAGTATACAGGCGGTGCAAACAAGACAAGGACTGCAAGGACAAAGAGCCACATGCAAAGTATTGCATCAAAAAGTGTTATTAGACGCCCCTGTTAAACAGGGGTAGAAAAATTGGGCCTTAGGCACAACACAACACTGCAACCCCTCACAGATACTGTAATTGGAGCGCATCAAAGAGCCACATGCAAAGTACTGCATCAAAAATTGTTATTAGATGCCCCTGTTGAACAGGGGCAGAAAAATTGGGCCTTGGGCACAACACAACACTGCAACCCCTCACAGATACTGTAATTGGAGCGCAACAAAGAGCCACATGCAAAGTATTGCATCAAAAATTGTTTTTAGATGCCCCTGTTAAACAGGGGCAGAAAATTGTGCCATAGGCACTGGTGGCGGAGCCCAGAAACAAACATTTTCTTACTAGCTATCAGCAAGATCAGTGAGGAGGAAAAAGATATTCAGTCAGCAGCATAACAGGACAGTCACTCAGCATCAGCATAGGCAGTCTCCAAGGGATCTGACATTTCAAAAAATTATTCAGTTACATCAGCATCAGGTGCTTGGTAGCTGGTGTTGATCCAAGCCTGATTCATTTTTATGAAGGTCAGTCGATCGACGGAGACGGTGGAGAGGCGCTCCCTGTGATCGGTCACAAAGCCTCCAGCAGCACTGAATGTGCGTTCTGAAAGAACGCTGGATGCAGGGCAAGCCAGTAGCTCAATTGCGTACTGTGCAAGCTCTGGCCAGTGATCCATCCTCAAGACCCAGTAAGCCAGAGGATTTTCGGTGGGGAAGGTGTCCAAGTCTGATCTTACCCCTAGGTTTTCCCGCACCATGTAAACCAGACGCTGGCGATGGTTGCTGGAACCGGTCATACCTTGGGGCTGCGGACTAAAAAATTGTCTGAACGCATCGGTCAGACAGCCACCTTCTCCACCGCTCCTTCTGTGACTCATTGCCAGGACCAGGATTTGGTAATCCCCCAGGTTCTGGGAACGCGTTGCACAGACTCTTCTGCAAGGCCTTCCGAAGAAGTTTCATCTTCTGCTCCCTCTGCGACGGCAAGATAAACTCTGCAACCTTACTCTTGTAACGTGGATCAAGGAGAGTTGCAAGCCAGTAATGATCCCTCTCCTTGATACCACGAACACTAGGATCCTTACGCAGGCTTTGCAGGATCAGGGAGGCCATGCAGCATAGGTTTGCTGAGGAATTCGGGGGACAGTCTTCTGGGTCACTGAGGACGACAGGATCCGCAGCCACCTCATCCCAGCCACGTAAAAAAAAGTCAATGGGTTCCTTGGGACTGTAAGTGATCCCTTGAAGACTGCTGCTGCTGATGCTGAATGCTAGGCTCCACCTCCATGCTGCTGATACAATCATCCTCCTCCTCCTCCTCCTTGTCCTCTTCCTGTGTGCTAGATGGGCAAGCAGGACCACTGTCTGGATAAGGGGGGGCTTGAGAGGTAAGGAAGTCCTCCTCTTCCTTCCTCTGTTCTGCCTCAAGGGCCCTGTCCATTATTTCACGTAGTGTGTGCTCCAACATGTGAATAAGAGGGACAGTCTCACTGATGCATGCACTGTCACTGCTCACCATCCTTGTGGCCTCCTCAAATGTTGACAGGACAGTGCATGCATCCCTGATCAATGCCCACTGGCGTGGAGAAAAAAAAAAAAAGCTCCCCTGACCCAGTTCTGCTGCCATATTGGCACAGGTACTCATTGATGGCTAGACATGTGCACAGAAAAAAAAATCGTTTTTTTTTGTTCTGTTTCATATCGTTCCGTTTTTTCGTTTTCGTTCGTTTTTCGTAAGACGCCCGTTTCCCTGTTTGTTCCCGTTCGTTTTTCGTATGACGCGATTTTTTCGTATTCCGATCGTTTCGTATTTTTGTTACTGTTTTATTTTCGTACATGCAGGATGGTTCGTTATTCTGTTTAATTCATGTTCGTTACTTGTTAGACAATAATTTTCGTGACTTTTCGTCAATGATTTGCAGTATCTTGAAACCCTTTTCTTTTGCTATTTTCAGTCGTATGTTCATATGACATCTATAACAAAAGATTTGCATTCTGTATTTTAAATTCCTTTTTTCTGTTCATATTTTGGATTCAAAATACAGCATGCAAATCTTTTGTTATAGATGTCATATGAACAATGAACATAGGACTGAAAACAAACAGAAAAAGGATTGAAACAAAATACAGAATGCAAATCTTTTGTTATAGATGTCATATGAACAATGAACATAGGACTGAAAACAAACAGAAAAAGTATTGAAACAAAATACAGCATGCAAATCTTTTGTTATAGATGTCATATGAACAATGAACATAGGACTGAAAACAAACAGAAAAAGTATTGAAACAAAATACAGAATGCAAATCTTTTGTTATAGATGTCATATGAACAATGAACATAGGACTGAAAACAAACAGAAAAGGGATTGAAACAAAATACAGCATGCAAATCTTTTGTTATAGATGTCATATGAACAATGAACATAGGACTGAAAACAAACAGAAAAAGGATTCAAACAAAATACAGAATGTAAATCTTTTGTTATAGATGTCATTTTCGTTCTTTTGCTGTTTTCGTTTTGTCGTTTTTTTTCGTCGGTTCATTCATACGTATTTGCGGTTGTTCGTTATGCGGCTCATTCGTAATCTCGTAGTTTTTGTATTTTGGTGCTTTAATTTTTTCGTATGTACACATTATCCTGCGGGTACGAAAATGAACATTTTCGTACGAAAATAACATTCGTACGAACGGGAATGCACATATCTATTGATGGCCCTCTGCTGCGTGTGCAGCCACTGCAGCATGGCCAATGTAGAGTTCCATCTGTTGGCAATGTCACAGATTAGACGGTTCTTGGGCAGGTTGTATTCCCTTTGGAGGTCGGTCAGCCGAGAAGTGGCATTATATGACCTCCGGAAATGCACACAGACTTTCCTGGCCTGCTTCAGGACATCCTGTAAGCCCGGGTGTAACGGTCACCACCGTTTACGACCTTCCATCCAACCACGACAAGCTTATCTGACACACTGCGACAATCCTGCATACACGATCCATTCCATTTCCCATAATAACCGAGACACCAGCTCTGGTACTGGTTTCAAAATGAATGAACACTTTAATGGTTTCTTCTCAGCTTTTTATACAGTACAAGATGTTACAGTTAATCACAGGACAATGCAATCTCTGCCCCCCTATTCACACTGGGGCTAATTATCTAATCAGTAGCTAGACATTGGGGCACCGCATCATCAATAGACTTCAATTCCATTTGAATAATACACAATCACAGATAATCTTCACACACATACAAGGAACCTCAATCACATTATCTAGACAGACGTACTGTCCCTAAAGGGTCTTGACACCTGGGCAGCAATACATTCCTAAACATAATTGACATGCTAATTCAGTACATCTGAATGAAGACTGCTAACTTGAAGTACAATACACAGTCTTTTAAGTGTAAACACAGGGCTTTGAAACAGTTTTATCACACAATGAAAAGGTCTCTCAGGAGCCGATGCAATTAACACCTTTCCACAGAATGTGTCCACACATTGAAGAGCCAACCTCACTTAACATTTCAATAGCCAGAGCTAAGCATTGAATAAGCCTGTAATGTCCCTCTCCTGTGTAACAGATGTCAAAATGGACCCCTTGTAATATTCCAGTCCTGCAATATGAATAATTATTAATGTCCCATTTCATGCAATATATGAATTATGATTCTATTAGCCACCCTACGCCTACAAGGGCACAGGGTGGACTTCGACCCAGGAGTTATTAGTGCAGTTGGCCCAGGAGTATCTCTCATCCTTCCAACGTCTCTGGTTGTCATGGTTCATTCTGTTACACCGGGTACCTGCCAAAGAACCGCTGCACCACCAAATTCAGGACATGAGCAAAACAGGGAACATGGGCCAGTTTTCCCTGTCGCAGGGCAGAGAGGAGGTTGGTGCAATTGTCGCTAATCACCGATTCAGGCTTAAGCTGGCGTGGCGTCAACCACCTCTGAGCCTGCCCCTGTAGAGCTGACAGAACCTCGGCCCCAGTGTGGCTCCTGTCTCCCAAGCACACCAGCTCTAGCACCGCATGGCATCTCTTTGCCTGCATTCCTGCATAGCCCCTCGTAGGCCTACGGAGCACAGCTGGTTCCGAGGAGACATCAGCACAGGAAGAGGCCACAGAGGAAGAAGAGAAGGGGGTGGAGGAGAGAGGTGTGTCACAACCAGTAGTAGTGTTTTGGAGGCGTGGTGGCGGACCAACCTCCAACACTACTGTACGTTGCCCTGCATCCTTCCCAGCTGCCAGCAGAGTCACCCAATGCGCCGTGAAAGAGAGGTAACGTCCCTGTCCATGCCTGCTGGACCATGAGTCAGCGGTAAGATGCAGACGGCAACGTGCTGAAGAGGATGCACCGTGTCCACCACCAGGTTTAAGTGCTATTAAACTGGACAAGTACAGTAACACCGAGTAGGTTTAGGTGCTACTACACAGCACAAGTGCGGTAACAGCAACTAGGTTTAAGTGGTATTAAACTAGACAAGTACAGTAACACCGAGTAGGTTTAGGCAGTGTTTTTCAACTCCAGTCCTCAAGGCACACCAACAGGTCAAGTTTTCAGGATTTCCTTCAGATGAAATGGCTGTGGTGATTATGATTTGGACAGACAAAACTGTCAGTTTCTTTGGTATCTGCTTCCTGGCCAAATCTGATAAGAAGTGAATAATTGCATGCATGCATAGAATAATTTCACACTGACAAAAGCTGCAGTTTGAAATACTTTTTTATTTCGATCTCGACTTAATATATGGTTAATGACGTGCATATTCTTGAATATCCAACCTGCTCATTAATACGTAATATTAGTCTTGTGACGTGTGAGCTATTAACTATTTTGTGTTAGGATGGTGCGAAGCATGAAGCAACAATGCTATATATATATTTGGTTTGTCTGATGTCTGATGTCTGATGTCTGGTTTTCTGTGGTTCGATATCCAGACGGGGCTTTCTTTCGCCAATCTATTTTCGACTTGTTTTGCAGACAGAGTTCCCCTTTTTCTTCAGATCTTGTGTGTCACGGTGGAAGATCCAGCCGATCCCGGCGCACGCGCGCTGGCACCTGTTTGCGCGCGCGTGCGCGCGTCAGTGTGCGCGATGCGCGCGGTCGAGTGCGTGATGCGCGCGGTCGAGTACGTGATGCGCGCGGTCAAGTGCGTGATGCGCGCGGCGGGAGCGCGCGCGCACGCTGACACCGTTTTGGCGCCAAGGAACGCTACTTAAGCTGTCTGGTCCTGGTGCACCTTGCTGACCAGTCTACAGCGTTTCCGGATAGACTCTGCATCTGTTGAACCTGATTGATCTCTGTTTACCTGACCCGGCTTCCCCTGACCTACCTCTGCCTGCAGCCTGCCCTTGACCCCGGCTTGACCTGACCACCGATCCTGCCTGATTCCCTGGTTCTGCTACCTGCCATCAGCCTGTATCAACCTGTCTGGACTGAGCTAACCCTTTCGGATCCGTTCCAGTTTTCTGATCCACCATCGGATCCGGTGTACATCAACTCTTGGGCTGCAACACAGCAAGTACCTACCTCACCATTCCAGTGTACTGTGGTTCCCTGCCAGGACCCCGCCAGGACCCGTGCCAGTCCTTCTCCGGTCCGCCACCAGTTACCATTAGGCACTTGTGCCCCTCTTGACCCGGGCTTCCCTGTCTGCTCTACCAGGGACCCCCGTGTCGGAGGCTTACGAGAGGCCGCTCCCTGCACGTTAGGCTCTACAACCAGGTACGTGACAGTACTGGTCAGCCATGTCCGAGCCCACGCAGGGAGCGTCTCCCATGGAGGACTTATGCCGCCATTTGGATGGCCTCACCGCAGCAGTAAGGAACTTGCAAGAGGGTTATACCCGGTTGGAGGGGCGTGTTCAGACTCTGGCTGCAGCAGTACCTACATCCTCTGGAACCGCTACTGCCCCCTCCGTGGTAATGTTGCCACCAGAACCCAGAGTTCCTACACCAGAAAGATTTTCCGGCGACCGCAGCAAGTACAGGGCCTTTCGTAATGCTTGTGAACTTTTTTTCGCCTTGCAACCTAGAACTTTTTCCCTGGAAACCACAAAAGTGGGTTTCGTCATTTCATTACTGTCTGGCGAACCACAAACATGGGCACACCGCCTTCTGGAACGCACGGAAGAGAGTCTTAATCTCCTTAGCACCTTCTTTGAAGCCATGGACCTCATTTATGAAGACACTCAATTAGCAGCCACTGCTGAGGCGGCATTATGTGCTCTACAGCAGGGGCGCAGGGCAGTAGAGGACTATGTGGCAGAATTCAGACAATGGAGTTCCGATACCAATTGGAACGATGCTGCCCTGCGTCACCAGTTCCGCATGGGCCTTTCGGAATCCTTGAAGGACGAGCTGGCCCGAGTGGGCGTTCCTGCAACCCTTGAAGCCCTTATCCTCCTTTCTGTGCAGATTGACAGACGATTGAGGGAGCGGCGTGCTGAACGAACATCCGGCCCTACACGCCCCATGTGGATGATGCCCCGTGTGCCAGGCCCTCCACACATGCTTCCTCCAAACTCCGTACCAGCCTCCTCTGACCTTCCCGAGCCCATGCAACTAGGTCTCCTTCGGCCATCTCTGACTCCAGAAGAGCGCCAGCGGCGCCGACTCAACAATCTTTGCCTTTACTGCGGAGGTTCCGGGCACTATGTGAACACCTGTCCCGCTAAATTCCGTAAGTGCTCCATCTGTCCACCCGTCCTTTTCTCTGCTTTACGTAATCATGATACTCACCTGGCTGTCTCCATCTCCCTGCAGCTCCCCGGAAGGAACGTCCAGGTGCCCGCCATTATTGATTCTGGCGCCTGCAGCGGCTTCATGGATGTCTCCTTTGCCACCCGTCATGGAATTCCGCTACGTCCTAGACGCCAGGAGCTCACCGTTCACCTAGCCGATGGATCAGCCATCCGATCCGGTCCTGTCACGCATGAAACAATTCCATTGTATGCACTCATCTCCAACAATCACTGGGAGTTGCTTTGCCTGGACATAATCGTGTCCCCAATATTTCCTGTAATCCTGGGCATGCCCTGGTTGAAAGCTCACAACCCCCAGATTGATTGGGAGTCCGGAGAGATCCGTTTCCCGTCCTCTTACTGCCGCCAACATTGCCTCCAGGAACCTGCGGGCACTTTGTCCCCCCTGCTGTGTTCAGACTCTGAAATGGAAAACCGCCAGCTTATCCCAGAAGCCTACCACAGTTTTTTAGACGTATTTAGTAAAAAAGGAGCAGAGACTTTACCACCACACCGGTCCTATGACTGCCCAATCGAACTTTTACCAGGGGCTGAAATCCCGTTCGGAAGAATATTCCCCTTGACCGAACTGGAACTGGGCACCCTAAAAACCTACATCGACGAGAACCTCAAAAAGGGGTTCATACGCCCTTCCACATCTCCTGCAGGGGCCGGTATATTCTTTGTAGAGAAAAAGGACCATTCCCTACGCCCCTGCGTAGACTACCGGGAGTTAAACAAGATAACAATCAAAAACAGGTACCCCCTTCCTTTAGTTCCTGAACTATTTCAGAGACTTGGAGCAGCCACTATTTTCACCAAACTTGACCTCCGTGGAGCTTATAATCTTGTCCGCATTAAGGATGGCGATGAGTGGAAGACCGCATTCCGCACCAGATTCGGGCATTTTGAATACCTGGTTATGCCCTTCGGGCTCTGTAACGCCCCCGCGACATTTCAACATTTTGTAAACGACATTTTCAGAGACTACCTTGATCTGTTCGTCATCATCTATCTGGATGACATCCTGATTTTTTCGTCCTCCCTGCCAGAACATCGGAAACATGTCCAAAAAGTTCTAATCCGGCTCCGCCAACACAGCCTGTACGTTAAAGCAGAAAAGTGTGAGTTCGAACGTGTGAGCATTCAGTTCTTGGGATTGATAATTTCAATAGAAGGTGTCAAGATGGACCCCCAGAAGGTCACCGCCATCACAGAATGGCCCGCTCCCACCGATAAGAAAGCGGTCCAGCGCTTCGTGGGGTTTGCTAACTTCTACCGAAAGTTCATCAAGGGCTTCTCTGCCATAATTGCCCCTATCACAAGTCTGACCAAGCAAGGCACCCGATTCCTGTGGTCTCCCGAAGCCCAAGCTGCCTTCTCCACCCTGAAGGACCTCTTCACTTCAGCCTCCATCCTGAAGCATCCTAACCCAGCCTTACCTTATATCTTGGAGGTAGACGCTTCTGAGGTGGCGGTCGGAGCAGTGCTCTCCCAGAGGCAGGGGTCCAAATCCCTTTTACACCCAGTTGCGTTTTTCTCTCGCAAACTGTCAGAAGCAGAGAGGAACTATGACGTCGGGGACAGGGAGCTGCTAGCAATCAAAGCAGCCCTTGAAGAATGGCGTTACCTTCTCGAGGGTGCTGCACACCCTATCCTGATCTATACTGATCACAAAAACTTAGAATATCTAAAGGTCGCCAAAAGACTCAAGCCACGCCAGGCCAGGTGGGCGCTGTTTTTTACTCGTTTTTCTTTTCACATAACTTACAGACCTGGTTCGAGAAATACCAAGCCGGACGCACTCTCCCGGATGTTCAATGGGCCTGAGGCACCTTCATCACCGGACACCATCCTCGCTCCCGGTAATTTCCTCATGTTGCAAGGAGATCTTCTTTCTCAGATTAAGCAGGCTTCTTCAGAGATCTCCTCACCCCCTGACCCTGCTCTCCAGTCAAGAGATGATCTGCTTTGGAAAAAGGACAAGATCTTCGTACCACAACAGCTACGAATAGCGGTCCTCAAGTCTTGTCATGATCATGAGCTGGCAGGCCACTTTGGAATCCACAAGACATCCGAGCTCCTCCAGCGTACCTTCTGGTGGCCGCAATTACTTAAAGACTGTAAAAAGTACGTGGAATCCTGTACCACCTGTATCCAGCATAAAGGTAGCAGAACCAGAGCTTGGGGGTTGCTTAAACCACTGCCCGTCCCAGAGAAACCGTGGAGGATGATCTCGATGGACTTTATTGTTGAGCTACCTCCATCTGAAGATTTTACTACCATCTTTGTGGTGGTTGATAGGCTTTCAAAAATGGCACACTTCCTGCCGATGGTGGGGACACCTTCCGCTGCCGAGACAGCAAAGATATTTATTAGAGAAGTGGTGAGACTTCATGGCGTACCCGCTAACATCATATCGGACCGTGGGGTGCAGTTTACTTCTAGATTTTGGAAAGCGCTATGTGCAGCGCTAAAGATCGAACTTTCCTTCTCATCCGCATACCACCCTCAGACCAATGGCCAGACTGAGCGCACCAACCAGACGCTCGAGCAATATCTGCGGTGTTTTTCCAGTTTCTCACAAGATGATTGGGCCTCTCTACTGCCCCTTGCGGAATTCGCTTATAATAATTCAGTCCATTCAGCTACTAAACAGTCCCCGTTTTTTGCCAACTACGGTTTTCACCCACTATTCCTATCTAACAATATTCCGGAATGCTCAGTACCGGCTGCACAAGAAACCCTGGATTTCTTTACCACCAACAACAAAATTCTCCAGGAAACCATGGCAAGGACCCAGGAGTATAATAAAGAGGTGTTTGACAGGAGGAGGAGAGGAGAGCTTGACCTGGCACCGGGAGACCAGGTCTGGCTGTCCACTTTGAATCTAAAGCTAGCCTGCCCGTCTAAAAAACTCGGCCCTAAGTTTGTGGGTCCCTTCCAGATACTCAGGAAAATCAATGAAGTGGCCTACGAATTAAAGTTACCTGCCTCTTTTCGGATCCACCCAGTCTTCCATGTGGCACTGCTCAAACCCATAGTTCAGGACCCCTTCACCAACCGGAATGTCGGTCCCCCTAAACCGGTGCTTGTTAACGGTGAAGAGGAGTTCGAGGTGGAATCTATCTTGGACTGCCGGAAGAGGCGTAACCAGATACAATACCTTGTAAAGTGGAAGGGCTACGGTCCAGAAGAGAACTCCTGGGAACCAGAAGCTAACATCCACGCCCAGAGATTGGTCCAGGCCTTTAGAAGGGCGCACCCAAGAAGGTTGGCACAATTGGGCATCCGGAGGCTGCCCGTAGGGGGGGGGCAATGTCACGGTGGAAGATCCAGCCGATCCCGGCGCACGCGCGCGGTCGAGTGCGTGATGCGCGCGGTCGAGTACGTGATGCGCGCGGTCAAGTGCGTGATGCGCGCGGCGGGAGCGCGCGCGCACGCTGACACCGTTTTGGCGCCAAGGAACGCTACTTAAGCTGTCTGGTCCTGGTGCACCTTGCTGACCAGTCTACAGCGTTTCCGGATAGACTCTGCATCTGTTGAACCTGATTGATCTCTGTTTACCTGACCCGGCTTCCCCTGACCTACCTCTGCCTGCAGCCTGCCCTTGACCCCGGCTTGACCTGACCACCGATCCTGCCTGATTCCCTGGTTCTGCTACCTGCCATCAGCCTGTATCAACCTGTCTGGACTGAGCTAACCCTTTCGGATCCGTTCCAGTTTTCTGATCCACCATCGGATCCGGTGTACATCAACTCTTGGGCTGCAACACAGCAAGTACCTACCTCACCATTCCAGTGTACTGTGGTTCCCTGCCAGGACCCCGCCAGGACCCGTGCCAGTCCTTCTCCGGTCCGCCACCAGTTACCATTAGGCACTTGTGCCCCTCTTGACCCGGGCTTCCCTGTCTGCTCTACCAGGGACCCCCGTGTCGGAGGCTTACGAGAGGCCGCTCCCTGCACGTTAGGCTCTACAACCAGGTACGTGACATTGTGACACATATCTGATAGCAGCATCATGTGAGCAAGGATTGCAAGGGTTGTATAAGATCATTACAAATTATGACTATGTATGATAGCAATCAATAACATATAGAGTATATAGGATATATATGAGATATAGAGCATGTGGAGCATGTGTTTGCGCATTGAAATAAGCATTTCACCATCTTCCTTTGCCCATTTTTAGTACCATATCCATAACAGTTCCCCCCTTGAAATGCTATTTTAATCTATTTTAATCTGTTCCTATCTTATCCCAAGATTCCCCACCCCAGGGTGCGGAGTCTAAGGTCCAGCAGGTATTCCCCAGAGCCTCTAGTGGCGAGGATGGATTTTGCTGCAGCTGAACCCAGGTCGCGGCCCTTGGGTTCCCTACCCTGTCTGTCCCTGTTGTCCTGCCTACTCATGATGTGAGACTGGGAATGTCTGTAGTGGAGTGTGTGGTTCTTCGTACTCGTCTTCCTCGTGTCCTACATCTTGTTTCACGAATGTGGGGATTCCTTGTTCCACCGCTTTCTCTATACATTTCTTCAGACAAGGGAGTATGCAACAAATTACCAGAGCGAGGAGAAATAGGACGATTAATATAGTTACTCCTATTTGGGTTAAAATTCTCTGCCACCCGTTCATCCAACTGAAGTATTGGTCCCATGGATCTATGATGCCTGAATTTTTCTTTCATTCAACTGACAGATTCTTTAACTTTTTAAGAGCTACAGTGACTTGGCCATTCGGGCCGGTGTTGTCTAGGATATAGGTACAGCAAGTGGTGCTGGTCATTTTGTCTATCATAGTACAAACCCCTCCTTTCTCTGCAAATATCATATCCAGAGCCATCCGGTTCTGGAAAGTCATTTGAGAATCGGCCTCCAACTGTTCGGCTATTCCCTGGAATGCATCTCGCGTGTAGTTGACAAACCTTTGCTGATTGTAATATATATAATTTATCCAATCTACATTTTTGCTAACAGTTATTATGGGGATTAGGGCCTCTAAACCTGCTTTTACCTGGGCCTTGAATTCGTCAGGGACTCCCCTTGGGACTCCAATGGCATCTAAATACACATGAGGGTCAAAACTTCCGGAAGGGCTTCCCTTTTTGTCCTCTTACCCTGTGTGTTGTGAGTACCTTCCGTTAGGATGTGTAGAGGCATGATAGCCTTTGCAAGGGCACATTCTCCCTTCCATTGCCCCTCCAACCTAGTCCTCACCTGCATGTCTCCACATATCCAATACACATCCCCCAAGGATTGACTTTGATTTTGTACTAAGCTGGCCGGGACATGACTGTAAGATGCACAGTAACCTTTGGAAAAGTTGCCTAGGTTTTTACCCCTCCCTTCATGGTGAGCATAACAAGTGTAATTTCCAGGGTATATGGTGATAGCTACCTTGGGTATCAGATGAATTATACCAAACAATAACCTTCCCATCTTTCTTAGTGATGGCTGCATGTTGTGCCCTAGTCAAACCACACAGACAAAGGATATATAGGATCATGATTTATCTTTTCCTGCTTCCTCGGGTATGGAAGCTTTCTTACAATGGGAGGCGTGTATCCAGGTGTTCTTCCCTGCAACTTTCACCGATGTAGCTGTTATTAGGAGGACCTGAAAGGGACCATCATATCTTGGTTCAAGAGGGTGTTTTCTCACAAATTTCTTTATTATAACCCAATCTCCGGGGACCAGCTTGTGTGTTCCTGTATCTAACTCAGGATCTGGAATGGAAGAGAAAACTTTTGCATGGATACGGGTTAATTCACGAGACAAAGCAGTCACATAATCAGTTAATACATCGGATTGTAACTGTAATTGCTGTGGATAATAACACCCTAATCTCGGTGCTGAACCAAACAGTATTTCATAAGGAGATAAACCATGGCTCTCTTTAGGAGTGTATCTTACACTGAACAGGGCAATGGGTAGACTGTCTGGCCAGCTCATCCCAGTCTCCTGAGACATTTTCAACATTCGGGATTTTATTGTGCTATTCAATCTCTCTACCTTCCCACTGCTCTGAGGGTGGTATGGGGTGTGGAAAGCCAGTGTGACTCCTAGGGCTGTCCATATTTCTTTGGTTAATGAGGCCGTGAAAGCCGGCCCCTGATCACTCTCTATGACCTCTGGGACACCATATCTGCACACTATTTCCGTTAGAAGCTTCTTGGCTGTGATCTTTGCTGTCATATTGGTCACAGGGAACGCTTCAGGCCAGGAACTGAACATATCAACGATTACTAGAGCGTATTCATACCGGCCACTCTTTGGCATCTGAATGTGATCGATCTGTATTCGTTGAAAGGGATATTGAGCTTTAGCTAGATGTTTCATGGGTGTCTTTTCCGTTCTTCCTGGGTTGCACTTAGCACAAATGACGCATGACTTGCAGAAGTTGTTGGTAAGTGGGGTAATTCCCGGGGCCAGGTAGTATTATCAAAGAATTCATCAGGTGAGAAGCACCATGAGCCCACTGCACCACAGCTGGGAACATGGACCGTGGTAAACATGGTCTCTTATTCACTTCCATGAGTCCATCCTTCAATATGGCTCCCTTCTTTGTCCATGTTCCTTTTTCCTCCTCACTTGCTGCCTCTTGCATTTCCTTCAAGCGTGCCCAATCCACAGGAGGGTTCTGCAAGCTCATGGTGGCCTGTACCGCGTCTTGTGGCAAAGTTTCTTGTGTCAAAATGTTTTGTATCGGAGTGCCTTGGACGTCCACTCTGCGTACGACTTCTCACACACCTTTCGCGGCATGTTTTGCTGCAGTGTCTGCCAAGTGATTACCTTGTGCTTCTTGAGTATTCAGTCTGCCATGTGCCTTTACCTTGAGAACCGCCTCTTGGGTAGGAAAAAGCAGAGCGTCAATCAGGTCCCTGACTGCTGCGCTGTGTTTTATGGGTGTTCCCACTGCTGTCAGAAATCCCCTATTCTTCCACAGGACCCCATAATCACAGGCCACTCCCAGAGCGTATCTTGAGTCTGTATAAATGTTAGCCTTTTTCCCCTCCGCCAGCTTGCATGCCATGATTAGGGCTTGAAGTTCTGCTTCTTGTGCGGACTTAGAGGGGGGCAATGCGGAGGCATGGAGGATTGTGTCTTTGGTAGTGACAGCATATCCGGTATGGTACCTCCCTTCATGATCTGCATATCTTGATCCATCAACATGGATCAGGGTCAGGTCAGGGTCATCCAGCGGCACTCTGCTAACTGTTGGCAGGTGTGTAGCTTCCATCTTCATCATTTCGAGACAGTCGTGAGGGGTATCGTATGGGTTGTTTCCCCCCTCGAGAAGTGGGAGCAAAGTGGACGGGTTGAGGGTGTTACACCTGAGGAGGGAGATGTTATCCGGGAGGAGCAGAGTGCACTGTAGTCTGAGATGTCTTGCTGCTGACATATGTTTCGGTTGTACTTGGTTCAGCACAGCTGATATGTCATGAGGGGCTAGTAGGATGAGAAGGTGGCCCAGCACGAGATCTGCAGTTTTGTCCAGAAGGGCCTGGGCTGCAAAAACGGCTCTGAGGCATGAGGGTGCCCCCCTAGCTACTGGATCCAATCGACAGGAATAGTACCCGATAGGTCTGAGTCTGTTGTCATAAGATTGGGCCAGTACTCCTGTGGCGTGTCCTTCTCTCTCTGAGACGAATAGCTTGAAGCTTTTCTCATAGTCTGGAAGGCCAAGCGCAGGGGCCACAGACAGGATCTGTTTCAGAATTTCAAAGTTCGTAAGGGCCTCTGGTGGCAGTGTGAAAGGATCAGCCTTCAGAGCATCGTAGAGTGGTTGCATTAGCAGAGATGCTTCTGGAATCCAAGAACGACAATAAGATATTAGGCCCAAAAATGCATGGAGAGACTTGTGGCCAGCTGGCACCGGAATTGCCTTGATCACAGCTATCCGCTCTTGAGTAAGATGTCTTACACCTTGTGAGATACAATGTCCAAGAAAGACCACTGTTTGCTTGCACCACTGAATCTTCTGCTTTGACGCTTTACAACCTTGTTCGGCCAGGTAACAGAGAAGGTCTTCAGAATGGGCTGCAGCATCATCTTGACTGAAGGTCCTCCTGAATCTTTGTATGCTGCGATCATGGTTGGAGTGTATGACACAGGCTTGCCGAATTCCTATGGGTCCATATGGCCAAAAAGAGGAGGAGGAGGTGCTGAGCTGGAATTCCCCTGGACATTTTGTCCTTGGTGTCGAGCATCTCCCCTTCTTGGGTTGTCTCCATGATCGGGCTGTCTTCGATCGGGTCTCCACGGCTTTGGCATTGTTTCCGAAAGTGTCCGGGCCTCCCACAGTTGTAACAGCAGGCTCGCGAGTTTCGTGCTTGTGGTGGCGGATATGGTGTGTCAGAAGCCAACATGAGAGGGACTGCCTTCCTATTACCCTGTGAGGACTATATACCCTTTGCTACCAGTAGTAGAGTGTCAAGAGGTAACACTCTGTATTCTGGCCGAGATAGTAGCAGGCCTTTCCGGATTGCTTCCCTGAGGCCTGCTACAAATGCAGAGGATAGCATCTGTGTATGTGCCTTGTTTTGTGTGCTGAACCCCAAATCAGTGAACACCTGTAACATCCTAGTATGGAATTTCTCATCTGATTCAGCCTTGTCTTGTGTAATGTCTTGTATGCTTGTTGCTTGGTCTGCCAGGCGGTCACGTGCCCACTGTTGTAACTGTGTTACAAACTCACATCCCGAACCATATGTATTGTCAGGGACGCCACTGTCCACCCTAAAACACCTTTCCATTACTGGCCAGTAAGCATCCCCTGCTTTGATTTCACACAGGCTTACCAGGTCCTGCCAGGCACAGGAGTATGCCTTCTGGATCTGGGCAATTCTTCTGTAAAATGGCATGGGCTGTTTCTCAGGGTCTGGAAGACTGGTTACAAGGGATGATGCTTGTTGAGGGTTAAAGGTCACATACATCATGGGTGCTCCTAATGGTGCAGGCGGCATTTCCCCCCTTGGTATGTGAGGTATGTGAGGCTGCAACCCATGGGGTGGAGGTCTCCAGTCATTCCCCTGTTGTGGCAGTTGAAGAGGTAGTCCCCTATTTGGTGGGGGGGGGACCATACTGTATGGTGTCATGCAAATCACCTGTGGGTCTTCCTGAGACATTTGCCATGTCCTCGGAGAAAGGTTGTGAAAGAGGAGGGGAATACAGTGGGAGTGAGTACCTAGCACCCACTCTGGCTTTTTGCACTGCTCCCAAAGGGCCTGCGGATGTAGGCCGTGCTGCTGTGGATGTGGGATGGGGATGTGAGGATGTCACTCGGTCAGATTCCATACAGATTTCCTGCAGTGCCCTTTGAGGTGACTGGTAAGGGAAGTGTACTGGTTCATGGCCCTGGTAGGGAAGTGTAGTTGCCCTGGTGTCCACATTCGACAGGCCTCCGGACACTATAATCTGAGTTTGGCCATGGCTTCCATGACTGGCTGAACTAGGGGTGGTTGCAGTTGGATTGATGCCCCCCTTGGTCACTAGTACTTCTTGGAGCTCAGGTGAGTGGCAGTGACTGCCACTGCTTGCCTCTGCCCCGTCCTCATCGTCTTCTAACATCATTAATGGGTTAACGTGGTTAATGTCTTCCCTGTAACATGCTCCGGTCTGATCTATCACTGGGCATATAGGTATGGGTGTACCAATATGGCCGTCACAGGAAGTAGTCATAGGGAGTCTTCCTGTGGGTTGAGTGGGTGTGTCACCACTGTTGGGTGTAGCAAGATGGCCACCATCCCGGGGAGGTGCTGTGGGTGGTAAGGGAGGTGGTACACTGGGGCGGAGCCTGATGGGAGGATCAAGCGAGGGGGTGGTTGCTGAGGGGCAGGGTCTCCTGTCTTGTGTTTGGACTCCATTATAGGGTGGTGGCCTTTCGGGCAGTGTATTTTCTGGTTTATGATACACATATACAATATATCCATGTTGATTTGTCTCTCGCTCTACAAACCCCTCCCCCTGAATGGCTTTCGATACTCTGTACCAGGCTTCAGCTGTAGCCAATAAGCCATGATCAGACAACAAACCCTTTTTTCTTTTTAACAATATCCGCCATTCCTCTGGTTGCAATCTATCACCCATATGCATGTTGATGTCACATATTCTTGCAAGCTCGTTCACCTTCTTAACTGCTCCTCTTCCTTCCCTCTCTGCAACCAAGCTGCACGCTAAACTCCCTTCCACCGGCTTCTGTAATTTCTGTCCCATTTTTATCCCACTATATAAGGAAAGACACTTAAGTTTTGGCTGCGTGTAATCTTGAAATCTTTCCCTTAGAACAGCAGCGCTGCCACTTCCTCTTTTTAAAAGTACACTTTCTCTTTTTTTTTTTTTCTTAAAACGAAAGTGTCTCTACCCTGCTGCAGACGGGCTTAACAAAACAAAACAGTTGAATTCAGTCAGTGGCGGCTGGTGCTCCAAATTTTTGGGGGGGCGCAAACGAAAAAAAAAATATTGCAGCCTCACTGTGCCCATCACATGCAGCCACTGTGCCATGCCACCAAATGCAGCCACTGTGCCACCAAATGCAGCCACTGTGCCATGCCACCAAATGCAGCCACTGTGCCATCAATTGTCACCACGGTGCCATGCCATCAAACACAGAAACTGTGCCATCAATTGTCACCACTGTGCCATGCCATCAAATGCAGCAACTGTGCCATCAATTGTCACCACTGTGCCATGCCATCAAACACAGCAACTGTGCCATCAATTGTCACCACTGTGCCATGCCATCAAATGCAGCCACTGTGCCATCAATTGTCACCACTGTGCCATGCAACACAGCAATTGTGCCATCAATTGTCACCACTGTGCCATGCCATCAAACACAGCAACTGTGCCATCAATTGTCACCACTGTGCCATGCCATCAAATGCAGCCACTGTGCCATCAATTGTCACCACTGTGCCATGCAACACAGCAACTGTGCCATCAATTGTCACCACTGTGCCATGCCATCATATGCAGTCACTGTGCCATCAATTGTCACCACTGTGCCATGCCATCAAACACCACCACTGTGCCATCAATTGTCACCACTGTGCCATGCCATCAAACGCCACCACTGTGCCATCAATTGTCACCAATGTGCCATGCCATCAAACGCAGCTACTGTGCCCATCAATTGTCACCAATGTGCCATGCCATCAAACGCAGCTACTGTGCCCATCAATTGTCACCAATGTGCCATGCCATCATATGCAGTCACTGTGCCATTAATTGTCACCACTGTGCCATGCCATCATATGCAGTCACTGTGCCATCAATTGTCACCACTGTGCCATGCCATCAAATGCAGTCACTGTGCCATCAATTGTCACCACTGTGCCATGCCATCAAATGCAGTCACTGTGCCATCAATTGTCACCACTGTGCCATGCCATCAAACGCCACCACTGTGCCATCAATTGTCACCACTGTGCCATGCCATCATATGCAGTCACTGTGCCATCAATTGTCACCACTGTGCCATGCCATCATATGCAGTCACTGTGCCATCAATTGTCACCAATGTGCCATGCCATCAAACGCAGCTACTATGCCCATCAATTGTCGCCAATGTGCCATGCCATCATATGCAGTCACTGTACCATCAATTGTCACCACTGTGCTATGCCATCATATGCAGTCACTGTGCCATCAATTGTCACCACTTGTGTCACCAATTGTGCCATGCCATAAAACGCCACCACTGTGCCATCAATTGTCACCAATGTGCCATGCCATCAAAAGCAGCTACTGTGTCCATCAATTGTCACCACTGTGCCATGCCATCAAATGCAGTCACTGTGCAATCAATTGTCACCACTGTGCCATGCCATCAAACGCAGTCACTGTGCCATCAATTGTCACCTCTGTGCCATGCCATCAAATGCAGTCACTGTGCCATCAATTGTCACCACTGTGCCATGCCATCAAATGCAGTCACTGTGCCATCAATTGTCACCACTGTGCCATGCCACCAAACGCCACCACTGTGCCATCAATTGTCACCACTGTGCCATGCCATCAAACGCCACCACTGTGCCATCAATTGTCACCACTGTGCCATGCCATCAAATGCAGTCACTGTGCCATAAATTGTCACCACTGTGCCATGCCATGAACGCCACCACTGTGCCATCAATTGTCACCACTGTGCCATGCCATCATATGCAGTCACTGTGCCATCAATTGTCACCACTGTGCCATGCCATGAACGCCACCACTGTGCCATCAATTGTCACCACTGTGCCATGCTATCATATGCAGTCACTGTGCCATCAATTGTCACCACTGTGCCATGCCATCATATTCAGTCACTGTGCCATCAATTGTCACCACTGTGCCCCATGCCACTGTGCTCATTGTCGCCTCTGTGCCCCATGATGCCACTGTGCCCCATGCTGCCACTGTGCCCCATGCTGCCACTGTGCCCCATGCTGCCACTGTGCCCCATGCTGCCCCTTTCCCTGTAAAAAAAATCACTTACCTGACGCTTCCATGTCCTCCCTCGATTTCTTCTGCCGCCTTGGAGAAGCTTCAGCCAATCAGGTTCCTGAAAACCAGAATCCGGGAACCTGATTGGCTGAAACGGCTGTCAGTCTAATGCAAGGACCGCAGGTTGCCTGCGCTCCGAGCACAGACTTCCGAGAGCTGGAGGGCGGCACTGGAAAAGCCTATCAGAGCTGCTGGCTCTGATAGGCAGTTCCCCTCAGCCAACCAGCTGCCGCTATTCGGGTAACCGGCGTCCCATGTCCGGTTATACGAATAGACCAGGCAGCTGGCAACAGTAACACACGTACAATGCATAGCATTGAACGTGTGTTACTTGCGAGAGGGGGTGGCGCTGCAGCGCCCTCTATAGACGGCCGCCAGAACTTTGGCTAAAATGTCAAAATGACATTTTAGCCGAATAAAAGTTCTTAAAGGGCCCGTTTTTTTTATTTTATTTTTTATTTTTATTTATTTTTTCTTGTGACTGCGGGAGGGGGGCGGCGCCCGTGCGCCCATATGGGCGGGCCGCCACTGAATTCAGTGCGTTCCTTCAAATATCATCCACTCGTTCCAGAGGCAAACCCAGACTTCTAACTCTATCCTTTTCACTCTCCTCACACTTCTCTGGCTGTTCTGGCTGGAGTGGACACCAAATAGGTAAGTATCCCCTTTCTCTAGCTTTACCTTCTATCGCTGGCAAAGTATCCCCTTTCTCTAGCTTCACCTTCTATCGCTGGCAATGATGCACCGACTACAATTCTAACAGGGTAATGCACATTTAATCTGAACACCAACACGTCTGGAACATCCACCAACAAAGGTTTCAGGCCAAGAATTTCCTCCCTGTACCCTGGGGTTATCACTTTCACCAGCCCCCAGCCTTCTGAATGAATTCCCAAAAGTAGCCCACAGACACATTCAGGACATGACACTCCTGGCTCATGTGATGAAAAGATGAGACCGCAGAACACCTGTCACAGGATTTCCTGCACCGATTGTGCATGTATGTACCTCTGAGATACCTCCTGATACCCTGGTTATGCGCCCTCTCTCCGGCACACTTTGCATCAACCCTGAGAGAAGTTTGACCACGTTTCACAGCCAGTTATCGCATCTGTGACCCTATTCCGTTCTGCCTGTCTCATCAACCCACCAGAAGCCAGCACATATAACAATAAACCAACAGGATATGTGACAACCGCAGTGAAGTACAGGATTATCAGGTCCTCACGGGATCCCCACGCAACTACTATGCGTTCTCCTGACGCCCCCTCCTGGTCATCCGTGCTTCACAGCACAATTATTTATCCCCCAGGAGGAGTTTGACCACGTCGATTCTCATCCGTGACTATATAATTAATCCCCTTATTCCCAACAGCCGTCACAAGCTTGACAAAACAGAACAGGAAACAGAAAACAAATATACAGGTAGCAGATACCAGTTATGCAGGTTCTTATAAATGACCTTCGGGCAAGCTATAAGCTATATTACCTGCCTTTTCTGATCGAGGTAAGCCGACACGGGAACAAGAACCAACCAAAACCACGGGACAGGATATAAACAGTAGACAATATTAAAAGTCTTACCGTTCAGTCATCAGAGAGTGATCAATTCTCCGTGCCCTGTCGTCCGCGATGGTTCGTCCCAGTTCCCTCTCGATCGGCTTGGCCCTTCGAATCAGGAAGCCCGAAAGCCCTACATTGGGCGCCAAATTGATTTGGACAGACAAAACTGTCAGTTTCTTTGGTATCTGCTTCCTGGCCAAATCTGATAAGAAGTGAATAATTGCATGCATGCATAGAATAATTTCACACTGACAAAAGCTGCAGTTTGAAATACTTCCCCTTTTTTATTTCGATCTCGACTTAATATATGGTTAATGACGTGCATATTCTTGAATATCCAACCTGCTCATTAATACGTAATATTAGTCTTGTGACGTGTGAGCTATTAACTATTTTGTGTTAGGATGGTGCGAAGCATGAAGCAACAATGCTATATATATATTTGGTTTGTCTGATGTCTGGTTTTCTGTGGTTCGATATCCAGACGGGGCTTTCTTTCGCCGATCTATTTTCGACTTGTTTTGCAGACAGAGTTCCCCTTTTTCTTCAGATCTTGTGACACATATCTGATAGCAGCATCATGTGAGCAAGGATTGCAAGGGTTGTATAAGATCATTACAAATTATGACTATGTATGATAGCAATCAATAACATATAGAGTATATAGGATATATATGAGATATAGAGCATGTGGAGCATGTGTTTGCGCATTGAAATAAGCATTTCACCATCTTCCTTTGCCCATTTTTAGTACCATATCCATAACAATTACTAAGGCAGTGAAACTGATCAAATTACCTGTGCAAAATAATGGAAAGCCTGAAAACATGACCTGTTGGTGTGCCTTGAGGACTGGAGTTGAAAAACACTGGGTTTAGGTGCTACTACACAGCACAAGTGCGGTAACAGCAACTAGGTTTAGGTGCTATTAAACTGGACAAGTGCAGTAGCACCAAGTAGGTGTAAGTGCTACTACACAGCACACAAGCAATACAACACGTTAGAACACTGCAGCTAGCACAATCTACTTCCTGACAAATATATGAACAACTCCTAGGGATGTATATATATCCTCTACACCAGGGATCCTTAAACTACGGCCCTCCAGATGTTGTAGAACTACACATCCCATGAGGCATTGTAACACACTGACATTCAGAGACATGACTAGGCATTGTGGGAATTGTAGTTCCTGAACAACTGGAGGGCCGTAGTTTGAAGACCCATGCTCTACACACTGTAAATTAAGCTAAACTGACTAGCCTGCCTGCTCTATCTAGCTATATAAAAAGACTATCTCTCTGTCTCTCTGACTGATCTCTGTTCAGCGCTGGAACACACTACACGAGGCCGCCCAGCCGGCCTTTTATAGTGTGGGGCGTGTGCTAAAGCCCTGAGCCATAATTGGCCAAAGCCACCCTGGCTTTGGCCAATTATGGCTCTCCGTTTTTTGCGCGCTGTGATTGGCCAAGCATGCAGGGTCATAGTGCATGTTTTGCCAATCATCAGCGCGCAATTCCACAGTGAATTATGGGCCGTTGCGCGTCACTCGAATTTGGCGCAAACGACCCGTTTTGTTCGAATTTCGTTGAACGTACGAACAGACAATGTTCGAGTTGAACATACGTTCGAATCGAACGCAGAGCTCATCCCTACCAGTGACATTGCCCTAAAATCAGGGACAATTTTTCCTGGGAGCAGCTCCCCAAAATTGGAGAGTTTCCTCTGAAACCAGGGACATCTGGTCACCCTGGAATACAGTCTACTAGGGTATAAAAGAGGACAGAGAAAATAAAAAGAACTTTAAGTCTATTAGGGTATAAGGGATGGTACAAAAAGTAGAAGTGACAATTAGGTATAAGTGAACAAAACACAATGGGGAAGAACTTGCAGTTCAATAGAGTATAAGGAAGGATAAATAAGATAGAGGAGTTTACAAGCCATTAGAAGGTCTGCAGGGAAAGGGATTTATAGTAGAAGCTCTGATTGCAGAGCTATACTTCAAAATTGGCTCTGACACTGCAGCAGTGCCCTGATAGCTGTGATAGGAGAAAGGTGATAGAGGTCTGAATACTAGGGTCTCTGGTCTTAGTATAGAAATTCACAAAGCACACACACACACCAGATATGACAGTAATAAAGATTAGAGGCAGTGGCAGTTTTCTGCAAGATACAAGATCCAGCTTGTAGAATGCTTTTCTCCATTCCATGTAGTATGTCTCCATCTAGTGGAAAAAATAAAGAATGCAGACCATTAAGAAAGCTGAATGTTACAACCTGGAAAATAAATGCTTAAAGGGGTTGTAAAGACAAAAATATTTTCCTCTTAAATTAAAGTCTGACAGTAGCTGATAAAGTAAAAAGTAATGTTTTGCATTATAACTAGTTTGATACCTGTTGAAATTGAGCTGTTTTATTCACCTCCGTCACTCCTGAATCGTTATTCTCACTGACTTCCTGGTTTGCGGTGCACATTCATTCTTGCTACATCACGGCCTAATGGGAACTACAGTTCTCATCAGGCTTAGCCTCCATGCCTGTGAGGGATAAGAGAGCATCTTCACGCAGGGCTGTAGTCATAGAGAGGGGGTGAGCACATTCTGCTTTCCACCATGCAGATGCTGGTGGAAAGCAAGAAGAGGAGAGACAGGAAATGGCAAACCTGGATTACTGTATTTTGGAAGTCAAAAGGAAAAACGAGGTAAGTGATATTTAAATGCTCTAGTTTACAGCAATCAATTGATCTAATAAAAAACAAACCTTTAGTGTTCCTTTAAAGAGGAACTTTACCCTAAAAATTAAAATTGCAACAAGGGCACCTTTAGAAGTGTTTAGTAATGGCAATCTACAAACAGATACATCTATATAATTGCAGGTTGCTTATCCTATGCTTAACTTATTTTCCTTTTCCTTCCATCTTCTCATGATGGCTATTTTTACTAGGGTTGCGGCGACACCGTTTTTTTACCAGCGAGTACGAGTACCGATACTTTCAGTCAAGTGTTCCCAGAGACCGAGTACTGATACCTTTGCGTTCCGATTTAGCCCATTAAAAAAAAAAAATTGGTCTCAAATCACACTGAAAAGAGTCGCATGCGATTTGAACAGGAATGCAGTGCAATTCCTGTTGGAATCATGTGCTGTTTCCCGCACCGCTCCTGCATGAACGCAGGCTGACGTCCCTTTGACAGGCCTGGGTTCACACAGGAGCAGTGGGGGAAACCGCACGTGATTAAGCTCCCTTATGGAGATGAATGTGATTGAAAAAAGAACAATATTCTGCATAATCAGAAGGAACATACTCGCCACATGATCATACAGAAAACCTGTTAAAAAATAAAACAAAAAAATCATGAGTCATTACCTGATAACTCCTTTCCCAGGAATCCTCCAGTACAGTCACATGAGAGACAGGCTCCTCCTCCTACAGGAAACACAAGCACATAGAGAAGTTGAAATCTCCCCAACAACTACTGCTCGTATTACTAAAGATGAACCAAAAGGCAAGCAGAATCACCCATACCTAAAATAAGAACCTTAGGGTGGGAAAGTTACCATCCTGGAGGATAACAGGAAAAGGCGTTATCAGGTAATAACTCATGGTTTCCCACGTCATCTTCCAGGACGGTCACATGAGAGACTACAAAGACCCATATTTTGGGAGGGTACAAAACCAGAAAAAAAAATTGAAGGTCCATACTGCCAAGTCTGAAGTGTCAGAGCTAGACCACAAGGTGGCTCTGTGACCAGCACAAAGATAGCAACAGTCCCCCAGAGTGAGGTCTGCTGAAATCCTCACTGGGCACACAGATCATACAGGTTATAGTATATAGTAATATTAGATTAGATTTATCTTGCAACTAAAGTCTTAACTAATTGGAAACCCCTGAGCATACAAGACTCTGTGTACCTCCATCTACAACTACTCTTCCCTAGAAGGAACCTCTTTGTAGAATTTCAACATAGAGATAGCAGAGTTGCCTCCTAAAAAGGCAAGATGACTAATCAGGCCTAACACAGTTGACCATTACCTAGCCCCCCTGGAATGCTCACCCACAAACTGCTTTGCATCCAAACCCCAGTGAAGAGCATCAACTAATGTAGAACTGCAGTTTGGGTTCTTATACCCATCATGATAACTAAGGTGCATAGACAGTTGACCTACCTGTTCCACATATCCAAAATACACCCATACCTATAATTTTCCTCACATCTTAATGTTGGTATGGCAACTATGCAAGTGTATGCCTCAGCTCCCCAAACATCTGCAGATAAATAGTGACACAAACAATGTCCATGATTATTTTACCAAATGCCAGGTGTCCCGCTCAATGTTTGAAGTCTACTCCAGCACCATAAGGCGCACTGTAATAATGTTAAAGCGGTATTTCACCCTAAATATAAGATCTCCCATGCGCTTCAGCATACTGGCGTCAGCGCCAGTATGCTGGGTTTTTTTTTTTTTTATAGCACACTTACTGTTTTATCGTAGAAATCCTTTTCTGTCCCCCGTGGTGGACGGCGCCAGTACAGCGCGTCACATCTTCCTAAGATACCCGATATGGACTCGGGTATTTCCGGCGCTATGCGGCGCCTGCGCACAGACCTAGGAGCTGACTGCGCAGGCGCCGTATTTCTCCGAAATAGGACTCGGAGAAATACGGCGCCTGCGCAGTCAGCTCCTAGGTCTGTGCGCAGGCGCCGCATAGCGCCGGAAATACCCGAGTCCATATCGGGTATCTTAGGAAGATGTGACGCGCTGTACTGGCGCCGTCCAACGCGGGGGACAGAAAAGGATTTCTACGATAAAACAGTAAGTGTGCTATAAAAAAAAAAAAAACCCAGCATACTGGCGCTGACGCCAGTATGCTGAAGCGCATGGGAGATCTTATATTTAGGGTGAAACTCCGCTTTAACAATGACACACGGATGGCAGCAGATTAATGATTGGGAATATCTGCAACTAAAACATTTAGTAAGCACAATTCCCCAACCAATCAGAGACGTTAAACCCAGTTGAAAAGCTTTGTAACATAAAAACGCTCTTAAAAAATTGGAATATCTCAAATATACTGTTTGTTCCACGGGACAAATAAAACAAATTAATATAAGAAAATTTTGATCCCGCCCCTGCTCAATGCAGCGAAAGGACTAATTCCAAAAAAAATTGTTACATATAAGGAAATCAAGCTTAACCTCCCTGGCGTTATGATTCTGTCTGGAATTTTGTACCAAAAGCGTTGCAATTGTTTTGTAAGTACTTACTTAAATCTATCTAAACAAGAGTCTAATAGGCATCCCGGGTATGATTTTTTTTTTATTAAAAATTATAATATAATAAATAATTATAAAAAATTATAACAAATAATAATATAATTATAGTAAAAATTATTCAATAATGTAATCAAATCAAAATCACTGAAATTTGCTCAGTTGCAGAATTTTTGCTGTCATAATTTTTTTTTTTTATGACGAATTTCCCCACAGATCGCTATCGCTAAATTCTGCAAGTGATTATAATTTATTATCGCTGTTTTTTAGCTGCTCTAAAACAATTTTTGCCATAAAGGGACACTTTTGGTTGCTATGGGCAATCTACAGTTTGCAGGGAGAAAGAAAAGTTTTTATTATATAAAATGACATGCAGGGCACTGGGCAGACCACTAGGGACATGGGGGGTGTGTATTTTTTACATACAGTACTGTAATCTATAAGATTACATTGTACTGTATGTAAAGTGTTTGTTTACATTTTTGAATTTGGCGCCGTTCTCCGTCCCCGTGCGACGTAACGTCGCAGGGAACGGAGCTCGGCGGCACACGGGGACGCTGTGTGAATCGAGCGAGCACCCGCTCGCTCACACAGCGTGGATGCATCGCTGGATCCAGGGAGAAGGTAAGTAAACAGTCTCTGGATTCAGCGAGGCGAGCCCGTGTCTGACACGGGATCAACAATAGTAGCAGCAAATTTTTACCCCGTGTCAGACACGGGAAAAACGCCAAGGAGGTTAAAAGAGTGGATACAAAGAGTAGACCATACCTGTAAGTACCTATGCAGCAAAGAGCAGGGACAAGAAGAAAGATATAGAGTAACTTGGGAGAAATGGGGGGTCTTTAAATCGTCAGAGAAATATGTGCAGGGCATAAGTGAAATAGATAGATGAGACAGAAGAAAAGGAAGGGAGGATGACAGATCAAGAGGGGGGAGGGGTAAAGGAGATTAGAAATCGCAGGACAGTCCCACGAAATCCGGGACGGTTGGGAGGTATGCCATTAGACCCTGTACACCCATGCAAACTTTTACTAAGCAGTGTGACGTCTAGATAGGAGTAACCAAGCTTAAGAGCCAAGGAAAGAAAGACCCAGTCTGGGATGTGTCCAGGATCATTCCCAAGTATTGCAAACTGTAACTTGGATCCAGCATAGACTTCTGATGATCCAGCCAAAATTCTGCAAAGCCCCCAGCATGTAGGCATTCAAAGCATGGATATAATGATCATACAATAGCAGGTTGTCAAGGAAGCTCACAATATGGGCAACCTGAGAGAAAAGAAGAGTCAGAACAGGGACCAAGACTTATGTGAAGACCTCGAGAGCAGAGGCACAAGGCCACTACCTGAAAATGATAGTCTCCCACCTTAAAAAAAAAAAAAGCTGCAGAGTGGGAAAAATAAGAATGTGAAAATAGGCATCTTTACTGACAATTTCAACAGGTCCTTCTGTCGTAGGGATGCAATGACTGACCTGGATGATTCCATAGGAAACTTCTGGGTCCCAAGGAAGACATTCAAACCCTAATGTTCAATAATGTACAATGAAGGCAGCTTCCATCTCCAGTTTTAACTCTTATTTATATTTTTTAATCACCACTAGGGGGCAAACATGAATCCAGTTTAGATAGGAGCGCCTTCATACTAAGGCCCGGATTCACAAAGCACTTACGCTGACGTAAATCACTTTACGCCGACGTAGTGCAAATGTGCGACAAGCGTATGTGTGTGCAAAGTCACAAACCAATGAGTCACAAACCAACATACGTCCAAAAACAGGCTATCCTACCCCGACGTATCTTGCTTACGCCGGCGCAGCGTGGGCGCAAATATGGTTTGGACGCTGTGCGATGTTTGCGTAAGTTTTAAGTCCGGCGTAAAGTTATTCCCCATAGATGAGGAGCAACCCAGCAATAGACATGCAAAGGTCTGCCCCAGAGAACACACGGTGTATTAGGCATACGTTACGTTCACGGCGCACGTAGTGATCCGGCGTAGCTTAGGCAGTTGTGCCGGCGTAGTTGTGAGCATGCGCATAAGGGTGCAGTTTCATGCGTCCACGTCACAACTACGTCACAGTGCATGCGTGTTCATGATACGCCGGGCGTAAAACACTGCGCCATGCTCAGACCATCATTTGCATGGGGTCACTCCCACTTCCAATTACGCTGGCCTGCGCCTTCGAAAATACGCTACGCTGGCTTATCTTGGTGAGCAATAGCTTGCTGAATACAGTGCATGCCTGTCCGCGCTGTGCCGGCATAGCATATGTGTGTGCGCTACGCCGGCGTAAATGTGCACCCACTCTTTGTGAATCCGGGCCAAAGAGCGCTCCTCCCTGCGGTCAATTGTCAAACTTCTATCGAATGTATTAGTTATACCATACATGTGTAGCGGGGTCAACCTACCAGAGTCCAGTGACAGGTCTTTCCCACTGGAACTTTACTTACAACTGTACAAATGTTAGATACCTCTTACATGAGTTATGCATTGCGGGACTACAAGTAGCAGGAGATATGGACTCCATTGACTCGTAGGAGAAACAGACTACGTTTCCCGAAATGCTTTGCCCTTTAGGAGGATGTGACGTTTTACTCAGATCAGTGGAGGAGGTTACTTAAAGCGGAGGTTCACCCTATATATAAGCTCTCCCATGTGATCCAGCATACTGGCGTCAGCGCCAGTATGCTGTTTTTTTTTTTTTAAATCCATCACTTACTGTATTATGGTGTATTTTAATTTCTATCCCCCGCGGTGGACGGCTCTAGTATAGCACGTCACATCTTACGAAAATACCCGATAAGGACTCGGGTAATCTCGGCGAAAATGCGGCGCCTGCGCACAGACCTAGGAGCTGACTGCGCAGGCGCCGTATTTCTCCGAGTCCTATTTTGGCGTTTTTCGGAGGGCGTGACGCGCCATAGCCGTAGGACTCTGAGAAATACGGCGCCTGCGCAGTCAGCTCCTAGGTCTGTGCGCAGGCGCCGCATTTTCGCCGAGATTACCCGAGTCCTTATCAGGTATTTTCGTAAGATGTGACGCGCTATACTGGCGCCGTCCACCACGGGGGATAGAAATTAAAATACACCATAATACAGTAAGTGATGGATTAGAAAAAAAAAAACAGCATACTGGCGCTGACGCCAGTATGCTGGATCACATGGGAGGGCTTATATTTAGGGTGAACCACCTCTTTAAGGAGAGGGAGTGGCACCTTTTTGCTCTCTGGCCTTCTGGGAATGGCCTTCTCTTCTGTGCGGAGCTGCAGGCAGCGGTGTTTAGGCCAGAAGCCTGGGCCTCAAACTGCTTAGAGACCAGCCATCCAGACAGAAGCAAGACTCCAACATCCAGCCAGTGTTGCCAGAGATTGAAGAGACAGCCCAGCTGACAATCGTAGCGATGGAACGTCTCAGTCCGGGATCCGGTGTGTGTGTGTGTCGGAGCAACGTCTTACCAGCGCGCTTTTCCTTTCCTGAGGAGAAGTCAGGCGGATCGGCCTGTTGGGTGAGAGAGCACTTGCTCAGTCCTAACTCTTCGGTCACCATAGACCCTAAAAAGTTTGTTTTACCAGCCACTGGCACTTGTTAGCCCACAGACAAGACTTAGGCCTCGTACACACGATCAAATCTGTCTGCTGGAAACGGTCTGCTAGACCATCCCAGCAAACAGATTCGAGTGTACGGGCGAGCCGACGGATTTGGCCAGCCGACAGATTTCAAAGCATGCTTTGAAATCTGTCGGCTGGGAACCCGTCTGCCCGACATGTCTGCTGGTTAGTATGCTAACCAGCAGACATGTCTTCTCGCACACGCGCCAAATGATTTTGACGCATGCGCGGAAGTGTTTTACTTCCTGGTGAGGTGACGTCACCGCCACGTCACCGACACGTCAGCGCGCTGTCTGCTGGCGGGGATTTTGGTTTGCTCGTGTGTACACGCGAGCAAACCAAAATCCCAGCAGACAGATCTGTTCAAATCGGTCGGTCCGACCGATTTGAACAGATAGATTGCCTCGTGTGTACGAGGCCTAAGAGGCTGTCAGGAGAATATATTAGATCAGTACTGTGTGACTGCACAGAGGAGACCAAACAATATAATTAGTGAAGTGAAAAGGTGTTTATTTACAAAAATAAGTGAGGACAACCAGTGCAAACAGCAAACAATATATATATAGTCAAAGGGAGATACCGTATTCATAAACCAAGCCAGGCCGAGGTCATACACGTGGGAAGTCAGCCGATGGGTAAGGATGGGACAGGACAGAGCAGGGAGCGGATGGATGGATAAGCTGCGGGGTAAGATCCAGGGAAGACAGGAATCAGGAAACAGGGTGGAAGAGTCCAGGCAGGGATCAGGATCAAGGATCACGGAACAAGATTAAGGCACAAAATCAGGGTCTGGATACAGGCTCAGGTCTGGGAGATATGAACATACCAGGGCGAGCTCTGCTTGAGCTCGCCGGGTATAAGTAGTGCTGCTGATTGAGCTCAGGTTACAGCTGAGAAAAGGCTGTGTGCTCCATACTGCCAGAAAGCCCCCACTGGTGGAGGCCAGTACTGCAGCCCAAATAACAGGCAGTATCACCAGCAGGGGGGACCTTCCCTGACAGTACCCCCCCAAAGGAGCGGCCTCCGGACGCTCCAACCAGTCGTTGCTGGGGAAAGCCCATGATGTCTACCCGGGCAGTGGATAAAGTTACATTAAGTGGGGAAGCAGACAGGGGCAAATCAGGCTGGGCAGCAGACTCCATGCCCTCAAGCTGGGCAGCGGGCATAGGCTCTGGGTCCTCGAGCTGGGCAGCAGGCTCCGAGTCATCAAGCTGGGCAGCGGACGAAGGCTCCGGGTCATCGAGCTGGGCAGCGGACGAAGGCTTCGGGTCATCGAGCTGGGCAGCGGATGAAGGCTCCGGGTCATCGAGCTGGGCAGCAGACGAAGGCTCCGGGTCATCGAGCTGGGCAGCAGACGAAGGCTCCGGGTCATCGAGCTGGGCAGCAGACGAAGGCTCCGGGTCATCAAGCTGGGCAGAGGGCATAGGCTCTGGGTCCTCAAGCTGGGCAGCGGATGAAGGCTCCGGGTCGTCGAGGCACAGGAACAGCAGGCTGGCAAACTGGCACAGGAACAGCAGGCTGACAGGCGGGCACAGGAACAGCAGACTGGCAGGCGGGCACAGGAACAGCAGACTGGCAGGCGGGCACAGGAACTTCAGACTGGCAGGCTGGCACAGGAACATCAGGCTGGCAGGCTGGCACAGGAACATCAGGCTGGCAGGCTGGCACAGGAACATCAGGCTGGCAGGCTGGCACAGGAACATCGGGCCGGCAGGCTGGCACAGGAACATCGGGCCGGCAGGCTGGCACAGGAACATCGGGCTGGCACAGGAACATCAGGCCAGCAGGCTGGCACAGGAACATCGGGCTGGCAGGCTGGCACAGGAACATCGGGCTGGCAGGCTGGCACAGGAACATCGGGCTGGCAGGCTGGCACAGGAACATCGGGCTGGCAGGCTGGCACAGGAACATCAGGCTGGCACAGGAACATCGGGCTGGCAGGCTGGCACAGGAACATCGGGCTGGCAGGCTAGCACAGGAACATCGGGCTGGCAGGCTGGCACAGGCTGGTCGGATGGCACAAGCTGGGCGGCTGGCACTGGAACAGGCTGGTTGGTTGGCACAGGCTGGGCAGCTGGCACTGGGACAGGCTGAACAGATGGCACTGGAACAGATGGTACTGGGACGGGCTGAACAGGTGGCACTGGGACAGGTTGAGCAGAGGGTACTGGGACAGGTTGGGTAACTGGCACGATGGTATGGGTTGGGAAGTACTTCCGTTTCTTTTTAGACTTAGTCACTGCAGGTTTGTTAACAGAAGGGGTGTATGAAGAGGGTGGAATTAAGTAGGAGGAAGGGTTGGAATATGGCAGAGACACAGGGAAGGTGACTGAAGGAGGGTTTTGTGGAGTTGTTGCAGGGGGATTAAAGGCAGGGTAGGTATAATTAGTAGAAACTGGGTAGTAATATTTGGTAGGATGTGGAATTATCTGGGCTGGAGTTGCCATTGGTGATGGACAGATAGATCCTTGGGAAGGCAGGTGGTTAATAGCAGGGCTGGAACGAACAGGTGGATTAAAGGCAGGGTAGGTACAATTAGTAGAAACTGGGTAGTAATATTTGGTAGGATGCAGAATTATCTGAGCTGGGGTTGCCATTGGTGATGGACAGATGGATCCCTGAGAAGGCAGGTGGTTAATAGCAGGGCTGGAACGGACTGGCTTGGCTGGAATCAGGAGATCTGACCATGCCTGCAGCACAGGTTGAACAAAAGCAGGTTCACACACACCTTGTCTAATCAGAGCCTGCACAGAATCAATACACTCAGACTTTTGCTGGGGACAGGAGGAATAATGCTCCTATAGGAATAAATGACAGGGCCGGTTTAACACACAACCGAATTAATGCCTGAACATCATCAAACGTCATGTACCCCTGATCCACCCAGGAATGAGCCAATCGGATAGTTTCCATCAGTTGGTCACTAGTCCAACCCTCCAAAACCTGACGACAAGCCCCCTCATCCTCTTCTGCCAGCAGAGAAAGGTAAAGGATTTCATTGTAATCCATGTTTTAGAGCACTACACCAGGATGGTTCCTCAGTGCAGTCACGTCTGATCAAGGGATGGCCCTGGTATACTGTCAGGAGAATATATTAGATCAGTACTGTGTGATTGCACAGAGGAGACCAAACAATATAATTAGTGAAGTGAAAAGGTGAAAAGGTGTTTATTTACAAAAATAAGTGAGGGCAACCAGTGCAAACAGCAAACTATATATATAGTCAAAGGGAGATAAACCAAGCCATGCCGAGGTCATACACGTGGGAAGTCAGCCGATGGGTAAGGATGGGACAGGACAGAGCAGGGAGCGGATGGATGGATGAGCTGCGGGGTAATATCCAGGGAAGACAGGAATCAGGAAACAGGGCGGAAGAGTCCAGGCAGGGATCAGGATCAAGGATCACAGAACAAGATTAAGGCACAAAATCAGGGTCTGGATACAGGCTCAGGTCTGGGAGATATGACGATACCAGGGCGAGCTCTGCTTGAGCTCGCCGGGTATAAGTAGTGCTGCTGATTGAGCTCAGGTTACAGCTGAGCGGAGAAAAGGCTGTGTGCTCCATACTGCCAGGAAGCCCCCGTTGGTGGAGGCCAGTACTGCAGCCCAAATAACAGGCAGTATCACCAGCAGGGGGACCTTCCCTGACAGAGGCCTAGTCAAACTGCCTCAGGGTTTTAAGGTATCGACCGATGCTGGCAAGCGATCAATCACATCACCCTCTACCGTTTCTGACATCAAACTGTGTGTGTTTTTCCCTCTCTAACTGCTCCCTTTGGATTATAAGTAGAGTTGAGCGGACACCTGGATGTTTGGGTTCAGACCCGAACTTGACCCTGAACTTTGACCCGAACCCGAACCCCATTGAAGTCAATGGGGACCCGGACTTTTGACTACTAAAATGTCTCTAAAAAACTAAGGGAAAGGGCTGGAGGGCTGCAAATGGCAGCAAAATGTCGAGAAGAGCATGGCAAGTACTCTGAAAATAAATGTGGATAGGGAAATAACTTAAAATAACATAAAAAATAAAGAATAAAATCATTTTGACCTAGGAGGACAAGGTCCATATGTAGTAGGAGGTTGAGGTGGATGTGGCGGTGTAGGTGGAAGCGGCAGTGGAGGAGGAGGGGGTAGCCAACACAGCAGGTTTTGGTTTTTAATTGATTTATTTTTTAAATTAGGGTAAACCCCAAAAGAGTGAGAAAGATCTTTATTGCTACCTCATCCCTTTAAACCTGAACACAGAGTAATTACACAGGTTCTGGGGCTAATTTAATGTCGGTAAGGCACCACGTGAGTTTAATTAGCAGCACCTTAATCAACCAGAGAACCTGTGTAATTAATATGTTTTTGCTTTTAAAGGGATGAGATGGCAACCCTAGAAAGATCAGAAAAAAAACAATGGCTGGGTAAGGCCGGCCGGGTGTCTATTCTGCACAAGGTACGGACAAGTCCTCTGGGATCCATGCCTGTTTCATTTTAATGAACGTGAGCTTGTCCACATTGGCTCTGGACAGGCGGCTGCGCTTGTCTGTGATAACGCCCCCCTGCCGTGCTAAATACACGTTCAGACAATACACTGGCCGCAGGGCAGTCCAGCACCTCTAAGGCGTAAAGGGCAAGCTCAGGGCATGTGCCCAATTTGGAGACCCAGAAGTTTAAGGGGGCATAGCCGTCATTTAGTACATGTAGGCGTGTGCACACATACTGCTCCACCATGTTGCTGAAATGCTGCCTCCTGCTAAAACGTTCCATATCAGCTGGTGTTGCTGTTTGTCGTGGCGTGCTGACAAAGCTTTTCCACATTTCGGCCATGCTAACCCTGCCTTCTGAGGTGCTGGCGGTGCCCCTGCTGCGTTGGCAACCTCTTCCTCCTCCTCTGCCTTCGCCTTGTGCTTCCACAGTATATCACAGGTGACAGGTGCAGTGCTGGTGAAATATACAGAGAGTCACCTATATATTTCTGTCCCTATAGCAAATAGCAGGAACCTGTCCCTAAACATTGTACTGGACACACACAGTATATCACAGGTGACAGGTGCAGTGCTGGTGAAATATACAGAGAGTCACCTGTATATTTCTGTCCCTATAGCAAATAGCAGGAACCTGTCCCTAAACAATGTACTGGACACACACAGTATATCACAGGTGACAGGTGCAGTGCTGGTGAAATATGCAGAGAGTCACCTATATATTTCTGTCCCTATAGCAAATAGCAGGAACCTAGCCCTAAACAATGTACTGGACACACACAGTATATCACAGGTGACAGGTGCAGTGCTGGTGAAATATACAGAGAGTCACCTATATATTTCTATCCCTATAGCAAATAGCAGGAACATGTCCCTAAAATATAGGATGCAGATCTCACAGAAATAAACAGTGCTGGTGAAGATTTCTAAAGCAGGATAATCCTATCTAACACTCTCCCTTAATCAGCAGCAAACCTGTCCCTACCCTAGCTAAAGCAGACTGACGAGCCCTAAACGATGTAATGCACAGTCCCTAAATGATAAGATGCAGATCTCACAGTAATAAACAGTGCTGTTGTAGATTTCTCAAGCAGGATAATCCTATCTAACTCTGTCGATCAATCAGCAGCAGCCTGTCCCTACCCTAGCTAAAGCAGAGTGACGAGCTGTGCTGTGTGCCTCTATCAGATATAGAGGCTGGTCACATGCTGGGTCACATATTGCACTGGCCAATCACAGCCATGCCATTGGTAGGCATGGCTGTGATGGCTTCCTAGTCACAGTAGTAAAACAAATGGCGATTGGCTGCCGTGCAGCGCGCCGTAACATAGCCAAACTCCGAACCCGAACCCAAACTTTTTCCAATTATTCAGGTTTGGGTTTAAAAAAAAAACGAAGTCCGTACCGAACCCAAACTTTACAGTTCAGGTTCCCTCAACCCTAATTATAAGTTAATGTGCACCAACCGGCTGCTACGCGTACATTGATTGTTCCGGAAGGCTGCCCGCTAGGGGTGCTCGCGAGCATAGACTGATCTCTTATATTCAGGCGAGTGGTGCCACTCTTAGGTTTTAGAGTAGCTTATTGATCTATGTTAATTTCTGACTTTTGCAAGGGCCCTTGCTTTCCAGAGTGAACTACTTCTGATTTATTGTGTTTGCATTTAAAGTCCTATGCCTGTTATCTCTAAGTTTCATGCAGTAAAAGAACTTAACTTTCTTTCATTCAATCGTATACTTTGTGTGAAGTGTATTTTCTTGCCCAGAAGGATCGTGCCACTGCAGCAGGTAAATTATCAGTATATTGTCCTTGTACATTGTGGGTCTGTTATTGTGACTTCAGTCCAACAGGGGTCACAATATCACATTGCCAGGTTCTGATGTGTCAAGGGCGGGTTTGAGCTAATTGAAAAGGGGTGAGCTGACAAAAGACAGGGGTGGGTCCCAAAATCAACCAGCGGCTCCTTCGGGGTAGCGGTACACATGTTTAGATTCATACCGCCAATTTTCTTTGCATGATATTACCAACTTTTAACCGTTTCATGTATATAACTTTATTTATTAGGGAATCAGCAAAACAGATGCACACAGAGAGAAACATTACACTGTAGCAGGCATAATCATTTTAGTCATGTAAATACCAGGAATGTGAAATCTTTATTAAGTCCTTAAGGGGCTCTACATCCCTATCCAAAGATCCATCTAGCTTTAATTCTCAGCAGCATTTTATCCAAATCACCTTTTCTTGTTAAAGGCACCCAATGCACGGGTAGCAGATCTGCGTTTTGCCGCATGACAAAACACGCCAAAACCTGCACTAAAAAAACACTCAACACTCCAGGACCAAAAAGGTTCTGGAGCTACTTTGAGGCATTTGTTGCACATAGGGCAGCCCGTTCAAGTGATTTGGCTGCCCTATGTGTAGCGTTTGTCAACTTGTGATAGACACGCAAAAAAAAAGCAAGCAGGAACGTGCATTTCACGCTCAGGTGTGAATGGGGCCTAGATCTAAAGACTGGATGTTCAGGAATACAAATCCTTTGCCAGGTAAACAGTATGAGCTTCCTCTATATATTACACATGTTTCATTTTTTTTTTTTTTTTACTTGTTCTATTTCCCATTATGTCACATTAGCACATCTTGGGCACTACATTGTCCTCTACACATTCACTCCATTACACTTCACATCTTACATTTTCCTCATCTCTCCCACATTTTTATATTTGTTTTTTTGACCTCGGTCTCTTCAATCATTCACACATTTTTTCAATTTTTTTTATCATCTTCATTTTTACACCCTATTTTCATCGTATGATATTTAAGTTTCATTCAACACATCTTCTCTTCTGCTTTCTTTCTTCTCTTTTTTCTTTTGCTTCAATTAATTTAATTTTATTTCATTAATTTCACTTTTATTCATTTATTCATTTTATTTACTTTCTGGCATCCTTTCACATCCCTGCTTACAGTCCACACCACTTTCCTACACTTGTTCCTCACCTCATCTCACAATTTATTTTTTCATTTTTCGTTTCTATTGTTACCTGTTGACTGTTTGTACAAATACTGTTTGGATTGGAACCAGTCTTACTATGGTACAACAAACAAAAAAATGTTTTATTTTTATTTTTTATTTATTTTTTAGGGATATGCATCCCAGTTTGGACAGCGTTCTCCCACTTTGCTTGGTCTTGATCCTCTCCATCCTGTTTTGTTTCCATCTGTCCTTATCTCCCCTCAGCCCTCAGTCCAGCGTGGGGTTCTCTTTCTGCGATTTCCCGTAGGCCTGGAGGTGGTACACCCACCCCATTTTTCGGACCATTTTTTCCATCTTGGCCATCTCCTCCCCTCTGGGTGTCCCTCTGGAGTTCATCCGCTCCCGGCGGCGAATGCTTTCGGTTGACCACCATTTCCAAGTTGTGACACTCACTTTGGTAACTATATACGCACATATGTGTTTTTAATTCATTGTCTGCAAAACTGACTTTTTTTTATATATATATCATACTTATACGGTCATGTTGTTTTGTTTGTATTATCTAACAGGCTTCATTATTGTATATTATATTTCCTTATAGAACCTATGCCTGCATACTCATTTCCCCCTGAAGATGACCCACATCAACTAAAGGGTCGAAACACTTCGGGGTCTTGCGCATAAGTTATTTATTAATTCTATTACAGTTTTTCTCTATTGCTTTGGCTCATTTCTTGAAACCGAAATGACATTCTCAAAACTCTAAGGCGGCGTACACACGATCGGATATATCCGATGAAAACGGTCCGCCGACCATTTCCATCGGATATGTCCGATCGGGAGTTTGATCCGATGGCGTGTACACACCATCGGATCAAATTCCCCGCCGCCGGACGGCGCGGTGACGTAGTGGTGACGCGGCGGTGACGTTGACGCCGCCGCGTCACCGCCACGTCACCGCACCAGGAAGTAAAACACTTCCGCGCATGCGCCGAATCCATTCGGCAGCGGCGCGGCGGCGGTGGGGGCCGACATGTCTGCTGGTAAGTGTACTAACCAGCAGACATGTCGGGCGGACAGATTCCCACCGGATAGATTTCAAAGCATGCTTTGAAATCTGTCGGGTGGAGAAATCTGTCCGCTAGCCCATACACACGAGCGGAGATGTCTGCTGAAACGGTCCATCGGACCGTTTTCAGCGGACATATCCCCTCGTGTGTACGCGGCCTAAGATCATTTGGCAAAACAGTCTTACAGTTCAGCACAACACTATAACTCACTTGCAAAAGCTCATATCTTTCCCAAAACTGTTCACTCATGCTTCAAAACCATATTCCTTTCCCATATAAAGAGTCAGTGCCTCCAAAATGGCAAAGATTCTTCTCAATTGCTTTGGCTCATTTCTTGAAACAGACCAGACATTCTCATCTCTCTTGGTGCTTTTGCCAAAATAACCTGGATGGTTCGGCACAACACCATGGTTCACCTTCAAAAGTTCATATCTTTCCCAAAACAGTTCACTCCAGTGGCGGCTGGTAATAAAAAAAATTGGGGGGGGCGCAAACCCCTTCAGGTCCTTACCTGCCCATCTTCGACTGTCATGGCTCCCAATGCCTGGACACACTATACACAGAGAACACATTGTATATTATACACAGAGCACACTATACACAGAGCGCACACTACACAGAGCGCACACTACACAGAGCGCACACTACACAGAGTGCACACTGTATATTATACACAGAGCACACTATACACAGAGCGCACACTACAGAGTGCACACTACACAGAGCGCACACTGTATATTATACACAGAGGGCACTATACACAGAAGAGCGCACTATACACAGAGCCCACACTGTATATTATACACAGAGCACACTATACACAGAGAACACTATACAATGGGGTTATTGTTTAGGGTGGAGAGGCAGGAAGGGGGGTTATTGTTTAGGGTGGAGAGGTGGGAGGAGGTTATTGTTTAGGGTGGAGAGGCAGGAAGAGGGGTTATTGTTTAGGGTTGAGAGGCAGGCAGGGGGGTTATTGTTTAGGGTGGAGAGGCAGGAAGAGTGGTTATTGTTTAGGGTGGAGAGGCAGGAAGGGGGGTTATTGTTTAGGGTGGAGAGGTGGGGAGGAGGTTATTGGTTAGGGTGCAGAGGCAGGAAGAGGGGTTATTGTTTAGGGTTGAGAGGCAGGCAGGGGGGTTATTGTTTAGGGTGGAGAGGTGGGAAGGAGGTTATTGTTTAGGGTGGAGAGGCAGGAAGAGTGGTTATTGTTTAGGTTGGAGAGGCAGGAAGGGGGGTTATTGTTTAGGGTGGAGAGGTGGGGAGGAGGTTATTGTTTAGGGTGGAGAGGCAGGAAGAGGGGTTATTGTTTAGGGTTGAGAGGCAGGCAGGGGGGTTATTGTTTAGGGTGGAGAGGTGGGAATGAGGTTATTGTTTAGGGTGGAGAGGCAGGAAGAGTGGTTATTGTTTAGGGTGGAGAGGCAGGAAGAGGGGTTATTGTTTAGGGTGGAGAGGTGGGAAGGTGGTTATTGTTTAGGGTGAAGAGGTGGGAAGGAGGTTATTGTTTAGGGTGGAGAGGTGGGAAGGAGGTTATTGTTTAGGGTGGAGAGGCAGGAAGGGGGGTTATTATTTAGGGTGGAGAGGCAGGAGGAGGGGTTATTGTTTAGGGGTGAGAGGCAGGCAGGGGGGTTGTTTAGGGTGGAGTGGCAGGAAGAGGGGTTAAGGGTGGAGAGGCAGGAAGGGGGGCCGTTTTAGGATGCAGGAAGGGGGCCGTTTTTGGGTGGAGAGGTGGAGGAACATTTTAGGATGTAGAGGCAGGAAGGGGGGCCGTTTTTGGATGCAGGAAGGGGGCCGTTTTGGGTGGAAAGGTGGAAGAACATTTTAGGATGTAGAGGCAGGAAGGTGGGCCGTTTTAGGATGCAGGAATTGGGCCGTTTTTGGGTGGAGAGGTGGAGGAACATTTTAGGATGTAGAGGCAGGAAGGGAGGCTGTTTTAGGATGCAGGAAGGGGGGCAGCTGCCAGTCACTGCTCGGCACCACAACAGTCTCAGCAGCCTCAGCCTCTCCCCACTCCATGAAGTTCTGCAGGAGCTGGGGAGGGGGAGACAGGCTCACACAGGCTGGCATGCAGCATCGCTCAGCTTACCTGTTCCAGGCACGCTGAGCTCAAGAGTCCCGACGTCATTTCCTGTTGTTCCTGTGACGTCGGGACTAGCACAGAGACGGGCGGGTGCACACAGAAAGTGTGCACCCGCCCAGCCATAACAAAACAGTCTATCGCGCCGGAAATCAGTGGCGCGATGGAGAGCTCCACAAAGGTGTTTTTTTTACTGCCAATGTAGCGCCACGTTTGCAATCCCGTGATTGCACAGACGTGGCGCTACTCAGACTGCACTGTGCCCGGCGCCCGGCGCTCGGACACAGTGCACCTAAGGACCTTTTTTGGAAAAAAAAATTCCCTTAAAGGGACATGTTTAAATAATTATTTATTTTTTTAGATTCTTTCTTTTTTACTGACTGGGGGAGGGGGGGCGGCGCCTGGGCGCCCCCTATGGGCAGGTCGCCACTGGTTCACTCATGTGTCAAAACGAAAAAAAAATATTTCATTCAAATAGTCAGTGCCCCCAAGATGCATCATCCCTTTGGCATTGTGTAAGCACTGCAAGTCAAAATGTTTAGATGTTTTATCTCTATGGCAGAGGACTATTGAAATATCCCTCATGTCCACCTTTCAGTCTTAGCCCAGTCCTTCATTGACAATGGTTACTGTACAGTTTTTGTCTAGCTAACTGAATACAATTGTGTATAAAACTGAAAAAAAAAAGAAAAGATTTTAGGGTAAGAGTAGCCTCCAAGGTTTGACATCACACATTGCACTCATACTGCCAAGGAAAAATGACTTTACAGTATTGTAACCATTATCATTCACACACAAAGTAACTTCCATACATGAGACTAAAAAGAAAATGTATACAGCATAACATACAGGAAATATAAACACACAAACAAAAAACAAGGACAATTAAATTTAGCCTACAATGCTGTAAATAAAGCTTGAGTTTCACAACTACTGTAAGGCCCCTTTCACACGGGGCGGATCAGTAATGATCCGCCTCGTGAACCTGCACTTGCTCAGCGGGGATCGCTCCGTTGATCCCCGCTGAGCCGGCGGATGACAGGGAGGTCCTCGCACACTGTGCAGGGACTGCCCTGTCAGCTCTCCGCTCTCCCCTATGGGGGGATCGGATGAACACGGACCGTCTGTCCGTGTTCACCCAATCCGATCCGCCAGACGGATGGAAAAGTAGGTTTTTCCTCCATCACACTTTGGCGGATCGGAGCGGGTCGGATGTCAGCGGGCATGTCACCGCTGACATCCGCGGCTCCATAGAGGAGCACAGAGAGCCCATTCATGTCCGCCTAAAAAACTGGCAGGCGGACCTGAACAGGCCACCCGTGTGAAACATCTCTTCACTGGTCGCTGTCCTCACCCTCCCTCTCCTGGGTACTGCCCTCACCCTCCCTCTCCTGGGTACTGCCCTCACCCTCCTGCCCATCCACACACTGCTGTCTGTCTGGCCACAGATTCCCATCAACATTGCAGCGTATATCCTCCCTTGCGATGCAACGAGGGAAGAAATGAGGGAGATGTCGCAACCATCGCCTACACTGATCTCCTGTAATATTCTCACAGGCAGCGTCTATTGCATGGAGCAGGGACCCCTGATCTTGAGCCTGATGCTCATACACTCTCCACCTCCAAGCGCAGAAAAACTCCTCAATAGGAATGAGGAAAGGAGAGTAAGGTGGTAGGATGAGCAGTGAACCAGGCCCTGATAAGCGGGCCACGGTGGAAATTCACATTGTCCCATACAATTATATATTGTGGTAGGTGAGGCCCTATGAGACCTCTCTCATTTTCAGGGATCAAATCCAAATGAAAGCGGTCCAAGAAGATGAGGAGCTTCTGTGTTATGTATGGGCCAAGACTGGGGATGTGAATGACCACACCATTCTCAGAAATGGCAGCACACATAGTTATATTGCCCCCTCGCTGGCCTTGGACATTCACCGTGGCCCAGTGGCCAATAAAATTACGGCCACGTCTTCAGCCCTTGGCCAGGTTGAAGCCAGCCTCATCCCCATACACGAGTATGTGAGAGGTCTCCTTTCCTTCCAATGCAATTATTCTCTACAATAGAGTAAATAAAGAAAACATCAAATTAGTCATACAGAAGAGTCATACACTACAGTTACAGAAAGCTACATAGGAATGTTCTATGCTCTGCACGAGTTCAATATACTACTGGCCAGTATTCCAGTGGATCCAAACCTGGGGTACATGTACCCTATGCAGAGGTACTACAGGGGGTATTTGACAGAAAGGGGAGGGGAAAATTATCAACGACTAGACTTACTGAAATGTTACAGTAACATTATTAGGTAGATTTACTTGGGAGGCACTACTGAAATTGCAGCTCTTTGACCCTTTTACTTACTGTATTGTATGTTATATTCTTCAAAATAAGGATTATAATGATAATTGCATCATACAGTAAGCTGCAGTTTTTACTGTAATACTGGAATACTACTGTAAACTGTATCATCAATATTGTAGAAAATAAAGTATGCCATACTATTCCATAGTTTATTTTCTACAATATTTTTCTTGTCATGGTTAGTATCATACGTAACATCCCACTGAAGTAAGATACTGTAATATTGTAGGCCTATCACACACACACACACACTAAATGAATACGTAAATGAGTAAATAAACATATTTGTTGCTCTATGCACAGTGTCCTGTCCTATACATTATATAATTCCATCATTGATTGTGAGGCCATGGTTGATGACATGTTCTATAATTGTGGCCCGAATTTCATCAGGGACAGCATGGTGTCTTCGTGCTCCTCGGCCTCTTCCCCCTATTTCACCACGACGCACCCTTACTCCTTCTCCTCTTCTTTCTCTTCCTCCAGCAGGCAGTTGCCCTTGTTTATTTACTTGACCAGGTGCCTCCATGTTCAGAAATTCTACTGGTCCTACATGGTCTCTCTCTCTCTCTCTCTCTATATATATATACTGTACATATATATATATATATATATATATATATATATATATATATATATATATATATATATATATACATGTTTGGCAGCATTCACAATTATGGACAGCACCTCTCAGGTAACTAAACTAAACTTACTGTTTGATTGGTCACCTGAGACCAACTCCAACTCCTCCTTCATTAGTCAAGTTCTAGTTGTACCTGACTGTCAATTGCTGTAATAATTTTATCAAATTTTGCAAGAGATTCATATATGGTAATTATGGTACTATGTTCCTGAATAATTTTGACAATTGAACAGACTATTGTGCATGTGATGACTTAAACAATGAAATGACGCTGACACGTTTTGGAGAGAACGACCATTAGTCTGAGAATTGACAAATCAGTTTAGATCAGTGTTTCTCAATTCCAGTCGTCATGCCCCCCCCCCCCCAACAGGTCAGGTTTTCAGGATTTCCATTATTTTGCACAGGTGATTTGATTAGTTTCACTGCTTTAGGGTCCTTTCACAGGTCCGTTCCGTTCGTCCGTTTTTTGGACGTCCGGTAATGGACCTCAATGCTTCCCTATGGGAGCGGATCCGTTAGCGGATGATGCATCCGCTAACGTCCGCTAGATCCGCATCCGTTTTTGCGGACAGAAGAATGCCCTATTTTTCTTCCGTCCGCCCAAACGGATCGGATGCAAACGGACAGACGGTCCATTTCCATCCGACTCCCCATAGGGGAGAGCGGAGGAGAGACAGGGCGGTCCCTGCACAGTGTGCGGGGACCGCCCCGTCCGCCGACAGCTGAGCGGAGACCCCCCCGCTGAGCTGACGGACACACGGAGCGGACCGAAAAACGGTCCGCTCCGTGTGAAAGGAGCCTAAGTAATTCCCACAGCCTTTTCATCTGAGGGAAATCCTGAAAACATGACCTGTTGGGGGGGCGTGAGGACTGGAATTGAGAAACACTGGTTTAGATCAACAAGATCTATTGAATCGAAAATTTTGCTAAATGTAGGCTTATTGTACTAAATAATTTGAAAAATGTACTAAGACATTCAGACATGTACTGAGACATTTGCAATTTGATTAAATGAATGAGAAATGCAATTCAGTTGTGAACAATTGCCAAGTGGTTTGGAGATTTGTCCATGTTGTTTTGAGAATGTCATTTCTGTTTCAAGAAATGAGCCAAAACAATGGAGAAAAACTGTAATCCAATGAGACAATATACAAATGTTTTTTCATGACCTTTAAATGTTAATGTTTTGACTTTTTACTGGAGGATCGTTTGTACTTTGTAACTTATTTCCTTCTTAATAAATTATACTTTAATAAATTGTTTCTATTTTTTTATCATAATTTGACATTTGTCTCTGCAACTCAAAGCCCCTAGGGGTACTTTTTTACTTTTTCTTCTATATATTCAGCCTTTTGCAGCATTGTAAGCACTCCATCAGTGCTGTAGTTTGAGCCAACCCCTATAACTTAGCTGATCAACATGAAAATGTGGGGAACAGTGGCGGCTGGTGAAGTTTTAGGATGGGGGGGGTGGGGGGTGGCCGTGGTTTCAGTGAAATAGTGGGCGTAGCTCTAAGGTGGTGAGGTTAGCATCTGAAATTAATGAGGGATGGAGGGAGAGGGAAAAAAAGAGGGAGGGACAGCAGGCCCAGATCCCACACAACAATATAAATATGTGTATTCTAGAAAGTTTAACAATTAGCAGATAAAGATAGTCCAAACACCTGGTGTTCGCGCTTCCATCATCCCGGCACCATGATTGTTATGGTGTCAGGATGATTAAAACACATTATTTCTATTATTATATTGTAATATAAAATGAAATCATTCAACTCACCATAATGCAGAATCAGTAGGAGCTCTGAGAGTGTCGCCTGCCACCAGATGCCATCAGGTGTCCCCAGCAGAGTCCCTCCTTACATCAAGTGTTCCTAGCAGAGTCCCTCCTTACATCAGGTGCCCACAGAGGAGTCCCTCCTTACATGCAGCCTGTGTCACATCAACTGCAGCCTGTGTCACATCAAATGCAGCCTCTGTCCCATCAAATGCAGCCCTGTGTCACATCAAATGCAGCCCTGTGTCCCATCAAATGCAGCCCTGTGTCCCATCAAATACAGCCCTGTGTCCTATCAAATGCAGCCCTGTGTCCCATCAAATGCAGCCCTGTGTCCCATCAAATGCAGCCCTGTGTCCCATCAAATGCAGCCCTGTGTCCCATCAAATACAGTCCTGTGTCCCATCAAATACAGCCTGTGTCCCATCAAATGCAGCCCTGTGTCCCATCAAATACAGCCCTGTGTCCTATCAAATGCAGCCCTGTGTCCCATCAAATGCAGCCCTGTGTCCCATCAAATGCAGCCCTGTGTCCCATCAAATGCAGCCCTGTGTCCCATCAAATACAGTCCTGTGTCCCATCAAATACAGCCTGTGTCCCATCAAATGCAGCCTCTGTCCCATCAAATGCAGTCTGTGCCCCATCAAATGCAGCCTCTGTCCCATCAAATGCAGCCCTGTGTCCCATCAAATGCAGCCCTGTGTCCCATCAAATTCAGCCTCTGTCCCATCAAATGTAGCCTCTGTCCCATCAAATGCAGCCTTGTGTCCCATTAAATGCAGCCCTGTGTCCCATCAAATGCAGCCCTGTGTCCCATCAAATACAGCCCTGTGTCCTATCAAAGGCAGCCCTGTGTCCTATCAAAGGCAGCCCTGTGTCCCATCAAATGCAGCCCTGTGTCCCATCAAATGCAGCCCTGTGTCCCATCAAATGCAGCCCTGTGTCCCATCAAATACAGTCCTGTGTCCCATCAAATACAGCCTGTGTCCCATCAAATGCAACCCTGTGTCCCATCAAATGCAGCCTCTGTCCCATCAAATTTAGCCTCTGTCCCATCAAATGCAGCCCTGTGTCCCATTAAATGCAGCCCTGTGTCCCATCAAATGCAGCCCTGTGTCCTATCAAGTACAGCCCTGTGTCCTATCAAATGCAGCCCTGTGTCCTATCAAATGCAGCCCTGTGTCCCATCAAATGCAGCCTCTGCCCCATCAAATGCAGCCCTGTGTCCCATCAAATGCAGCCCTGTGTCCCATCAAATGCAGCCCTGTGTCCCATCAAATACAGTCCTGTGTCCCATCAAATACAGCCTGTGTCCCATCAAATGCAGCCCTGTGTCCCATCAAATGCAGCCCTGTGTCCCATCAAATGCAGCCTCTGTCCCATCAAATTCAGTCTGTGCCCCATCAAATGCAGCCTCTGTCCCATCAAATGCAGCCCTGTGTCCCATCAAATTCAGCCTCTGTCCCATCAAATGTAGCCTCTGTCCCATCAAATGCAGCCCTGTGTCCCATTAAATGCAGCCCTGTGTCCCATCAAATGCAGCCCTGTGTCCCATCAAATACAGCCCTGTGTCCTAACAAAGGCAGCCCTGTGTCCCATCAAATGCAGCCCTGTGTCCCATCAAATACAGCCCTGTGTCCCATCAAATGCAGCCCTGTGTCCCATCAAGTACAGCCCTGTGTCCTATCAAATGCAGCCCTGTGTCCCATCAAATGCAGCCCTGTGTCCCATCAAATGCAGCCCTGTGTCCCATCAAATGCAGCCCTGTGTCCCATCAAATCCAGTCCTGTGTCCCATCAAATACAGCCTGTGTCCCATCAAATGCAGCCCTGTGTCCCATCAAATGCAGCCATGTGGCCCATAAAATGCAGCCTCTGTCCCATCAAATGCAGCCCTTTGTCCCATCAAATGCAGCCTCTGTCCCATCAAATGCAACCCTGTGTCCCATCAAATGCAGCCTGTGTCCCATCAAATCCCCCTCTTCCCCCCTCCCTCTCTCCGCAGGAGCACAGTGGCACTTACCCTGCTGTGTGGTGTCTCTCCTGTAGTCTCCTTCCACTGGCAGCGGCCATGGAGAAGTCCCTCCTCATACTTCTGGTTTTCTGTCTGAGAGAGAGAAAACAGGAAGGGACATCTAACTCAGATGTCAATCAAACTCCCTGGCCGTAGTGATACATCATCCTTACATCAGGTGTTCCTAGCGGAGTCCCTCCTTACATCAGGTGCCCACAGAGGAGTCCCTCCTTACATGCAGCCTGTGTCACATCAACTGCAGCCTGTATCAAATCAAATGCAGCCCTGTGTCCCATCAAATGCAGCCCTGTGTCCCATCAAATACAGTCCTGTGTCCCATCAAATGCAGCCTCTGTCCCATCAAATGTAGCCTCTGTCCCATCAAATGCAGCCCTGTGTCCCAATAAATGCAGCCCTGTGTCCCATCAAATGCAGCCCTGTGTCCCATCAAATACAGCCCTGTGTCCTATCAAATGCAGCCCTGTGTCCCATCAAATGCAGCCCTGTGTCCCATCAAATGCAGCCCTGTGTCCCATCAAACACAGTCCTGTGTCCCATCAAATACAGCCTGTGTCCCATCAAATGCAGCCCTGTGTCCCATCAAATGCAGCCTCGGTCCCATCAAATGCAACCCTGTGTCCCATCAAATGCAGCCTGTGTCCCATCAAATCCCCCTCTTCCCCCCTCCCTCTCTCCGCAGGAGCACAGTGGCACTTACCCTGCTGTGTGGTGTCTCTCTTGTAGTCTCCTTCCACTGGCAGCGGCCATGGAGAAGTCCCTCCTCATACTTCTGGTTTTCTCTCTGAGAGAGAGAAAACAGGAAGGGACATCTAACTCAGATGTCAATCAAACTGCCCGGCCGTAGTAATAGCTACTACAAGTGCCCGGCAGAAGCTACTCGGCGCATCGGAAAAGCGCCGCAAGGCAGGACAAAAATATGTGATTGCATTAACGTGGCTCTTCCCATAATGCACGTGGCTGGCACCCGAAAATAGTGAAATCTGTTAGGACATTTTTTTATTTATTTTTTCTTAAAAGGGCAGTTTAAAAAAAATATATATATGTTTGGTGACTACGGGGGGCGGGCAGCAACCTGGCGCCCCCTATGGACGGGCCGCCACTGGTGGGGAGCAATATAAAGAATTTGATTTTTTTTACTAGTGATGGTGGTGATCAGCGATTTTTAGAGGGACTGTGACATTGCAGAGGACAGATCGGACACTTTTGACACTTTTTTGGGACCAGTGACATTTATACAGTGATCACTGCTATAACACTGTCAGTGCTATAACACTAGTGGTGATCAAGGAGTTAAATGTGTTCCCTGGGAAGCCTTTCTAACTGTGGGGAAAGTGGACTCACTGGAGGAGGAGAGTGATCACTAGGAACAGACGATCACTCTGTACTCCCATACCTCCCACCTCTTGAGATAAGAATGAGGGACGCCTACTAGCAAACGTATGTAGGAATAGGACATGTCCCCTGTCACACCCCCTAAAAGGAGACTTAACTGAAAAAAAAGGTTAGTTAAATTCACAGGGGCTCTTTTTACCACTATTATTCCTTTTTTTGGCTTTTAACATTTAAAAATGCAGCAATTTAGAAATTAGATGAAAGGTTTAGCACTGGGAAACTTCATTTTATATACAACTATATAGATCTGACCAAAATGAGGGACAAATGAGGAGTAAAGAGGGACAGAGGGACATTGCTCCAAATCAAGCACAGTCCCTCCAAATCAGGGACAGTTGGGAGCTATGTACTCCCCTGTCAGAACCCGAGATCTGTTTACATTGACAGATCCCCGTTCTGGCTTTCTGTGCAGCGCAGTGTTAATTTTGGCAGCAAATTTCGATTTAAGCCTCGTACACACGGTCGGACATCCAACAAACTTTCCCTTGGATTTTTTTTCGAAGGGAGTTGTCCGGTCACACCCATAGCATACACGCGCTCTGACTTTTCTGCAAAATTTTCTAAAACTTTCCCAACATCACATTGTTTTTCTGCTCTTTACCGCCACCCTTTGGTTAACTTCTGCTATTGTTGGTTGATTTTAATATTGTTTCTGAGAATGCGTATTTGCACTTTGTACAAAAGTCCGATGGCTTGCTGTACACACGGTCAGACAAGGCACCATCAGACTTTTGTTGCCAAAAAGTTTGTTCGTCTGCAGACCGAACTTTTTGTCTGATGAAACCCGAAAAAGTTGGTCCGATGGAGTGTACACACGATCGGACAAATTTGAAAACTTGCAGATTTTGAAGTTTGTTGGCAAAAAGTCTGACCGTGTGTATGGGGCTGTAGTTTTAGTCTTATGCCGCGTACACACGACCGTTTTTCATGTCATGGAACAATGTTTTTCTCGAATCTTGTCAAGCCTGCCTTGCACACACACGATCTTGAAAAAAAAATGCTTGAGCAAAGTACAGTGACGTACAACACGTATGAAGGCACTATAAAGGGCAAGTTCCATTTGAGTGGCAGCACCCTTTGGTGCAAATTTCCCTGCTCATAACTTGCTTCTAAGCATGCACGTTTTTTTCCCCGTCGTTAAAGCCTACACACCACTGGTTTTCATGACCAGAAAAACAACGACGTGAAAAACAACGAGAAAAAATAGAGCAGGTTCTAAATTTTTAATGACCATTTTTCACATTGAGAAAAATGCTCTGAAGCTTACACACGATCATTTTTAATGACCAATTAAAAAAAAAAAAAATTCTCGTCATGAAAAACGGTCGTGTGTAGGCGGCAAAAGTCTTAGGACTAAAATGGCATTTTAGTTTTAGTCCCATTTTAGTCTTCTGCGATTGTTTTAGTTTTAGTCGTATTTAGTCGACTAAATCTCCAGTATATTTTAGTCGACTAAAACTAATTTTACTTGTCTAAAATTGAATGGGTGTAATTAAATTGTAATGCATTAGTTATTATTTCTCTATAGTTTCCAAACTCATTATATCCACTTGCCCACGGTGTCATAGGAAAAAGACGTCATGATTTTAAAGATGGATAAAGATGCTGCCACAACCGAGATATCCATCTTTTCCGTGGGCAGTGCTGTACACGATAATGGCGGTCCCAGCAGCGGATTTGCCGCAAGATCGCCGTTATCGGTGGCGGGAGAGGGCCCCCCCCTCCCGCCGCTCTCCCGCGCCCTCCGCCGCTACCGACGGCTCCGGTAAGCGGCGGACGGCGCGGGAGAGCGGCGGGAGGGGGGGGCCCTCTCCCGCCACCGATAACGGCGATCTTGCGGCAAATCCGCTGCTGGGACCGCCATTATCGTGTACAGCACTGCCCACGGAAAAGATGGATATCTCGGTTGTGGCAGCATCTTTATCCATCTTTAAAATCATGACGTCTTTTTCCTATGACACCGTGGGCAAGTGGATATAATGAGTTTGGAAACTATAGAGAAATAATAACTAATGCATTACAATTTAATTACACCCATTCAATTTTAGACAAGTAAAATTAGTTTTAGTCGACTAAAATATACTGGAGATTTAGTCGACTAAATACGACTAAAACTAAAACAATCGCAGAAGACTAAATTGGGACTAAAACTAAAATGCCATTTTAGTCCTAAGACGGTCGGGTCCTCTTGCTGGCTGTGTTGGGATACGAGTGAGGGAAAAATCGCCCCCACCCGTCCCCCACAGCTCTGCTGGGAGGAAGTGACGTCAAAACGTCAGTCCCGCACAGCGTCTTAAAGAAACATTTTTTTTTTTCTGAGATTTGAAAAATGACATTTTTTTTTTTTTGCATTTAAGCCTAAATATGAGATCTGAGGTCTTTTTGACCCCAGATCTCATATTTAAGAGGACCTGTCATGCTTTTTTCTATTACAAGGGATGTTTACATTCCTTGTAATAGGAATAAAAGTGATAATTTTTTATTTTTTATTTATTTCGATGTATAAAATTATAAACTAATTAAAAATAAATAAGAAAACAAACAAAAAAAAATTGTAAAACGCCCCGTCCCGACGAGCTCACGCACAGAAGCGAACGCATACGCGAGTAGCGCCCGCATATGAAAACGGTGTTCAAACCACACAAGTGAGGTATCGCCGCGATCGTTAGAGCGAGAGCAATAATTCTAGCCCTAGACCTCCTCTGTATCTCAAAAAATGCAACCTGTAGAATTTTTTAAACGTTGCCTATCGAGATTTTTAAGGGTAAAAGTTTGACGCCATGCCACGACATTATCATTATCTATCACAATATATAAAAAAATTGGGCCAAATTTATTGTTGTCTTATTTTTTTATTCAAAAACGCGAGACTACGGCGCCTAGCTATTTGAGCTGATGTGCTGTGATTGAGCTGACGTCACTAGCATGAGGACACTCGGTCAGCTCCCAGGATGCAAAGAGCGGTCGGGCAGTTTAGCGAAACGCCCACTCCCCGCAGGCATCCAAACCAGGAAGTGCAGGAGATCAAAGGTAAGGGAGCATTTAAAAAAAAAAAAATGTCAACGCTATCATCCACACATATTGTTAATGATAGTAATGCTGTAAACTTCATTTTGAGGGTGAACCTCCACTTTAACCACTTAAGACCCGGACCAATACGCTGGCAAATGACCCAAGGGGTTTTTGCGATTCGGCACTGCGTCGCTTTAACACACAATTGCGCGGTCGTGCGACGTGGCTCCCAAACAAAATTTGCGTCCTTTTTTTCCCACAAATAGAGCTTTCTTTTGGTGGTATTTGATCACCTCTGCGGTTTTTATTTTTTGCGCTATAAACAAAAATAGAGCGACAATTTAAAAAAAAATGCAATATTTTTTACTTTTTGCTATAATAAATATCCCCCAAAAATATATAAAAAAACATTTTTTTCCTCAGTTTAGGCCGATACGTATTCTTCTACATATTTTTGGTAAAAAAAATCGCAATAAGCGTTTATCGGTTGGTTTTCGCAAAATTTATAGCGTTTACAAAATAAGGGATAGTTTTATTGCATTTTTATTAATTATTTTTTTTTTACTACTAATAGCGGCGATCAGCGATTTTTTTCGTGACTGCGACAATATGGCGGACACTTCGGACAATTTTGACACATTTTTGGGACAATTGTCATTTTCACAGCAAAAAATGCATTTAAATTGCATTGTTTACTGTGGAAATGACAGTTGCAGTTTGGGAGTTAACCACAGGTGGCGCTGTAGGGAATGTGTGCCCTAATGTGTGTGTTTACAACTGTAGGGGGGTGTGGCTGTAGGTGTGACGTCATCGATCGCGTCCCCCTATTACAGGGATGACGCGATCGATGCTCCGGCCACAGAGAAGCACGGGGAAGCCGTGTGTACACACGGCTCTCCCCGTTCTTCCGCTCCAGGGATGGATCGCCGCACTGCAGCGGCGATCGGGTCCGCGAATCCCGCGGTCCCGGTCCTGGAGCTTCGGACCGGGTCGCGGGCGCGCGCCCGCCACCCACGGCTGGGTACTAAAACCAACGTATATATACGTTGATGTGCCCAGCCGTGCCATTCTGCCGACGTAAATGTGCAGTAGGCGGTCCTTAAGTGGTTAACCTAGTCATACCATTAATTCATTGGTACACTGTTTGTTTTCTATGTCATTTGTGACTTCAGGGCTTTGTACGAACCCCCCACTGTCTCATTGCTACCTGCACTCCCGCCTTAGTTTTCTTCTCTTTACTTCCCTAGGTCCTGGTCGCAGCAGGTTCCCATTGGGGCGGCCAGGCTGAGGGTAGCCTTTACCTGACGCAGGTGAGCATCGTTTACGTTTACTTTTGTTTGTACCATTAAAATGCCTATGAGGTACCCTTTTATGCGCACTGGTTTATATAGTATGGAAATGTACATGTTCATGTATTATGCCGCGTACACACGATCACTTTTTGTGATGAAAAAAAACTAAGTTTTCAAAAACGTCATTTAAAATCACCGTGTGTGGGCAAAACGTTGTTTTATGTCTTCAAAAAAACGACCAAAAAAAAATTCGAACGTGCTTGAATTTTTTGTGTCGTTTTTCAAAACGTATTTTTTTGTGTCATAAAAAGTGATCGTGTGTGGGCAAAACGATGTTGAAAACGATGTTTTTAAAGCCACGCATGCTCAGAGGCAAGTTATGAGACGGAGCTTCAATGGAACAGAGTGCCGTCGAACGTGGTGTACGTCACCACGCTTTGCTAGAGCATTTTGGAAAAATGATGGTGTGTACGCAATGTCGTTTTGGAAAATGAAGTTTGAAAAACGTCATTTTTTTCATCACAAAAAGTGATCATGTGTACGCTAGGGTGACCAGACATCCCCAGTTTCAGGGGACAGTCCCCTGATTGAGGACACTGTCCCCGGACCAAGTCTGTCCCTGGTTTTGTCCCCAGATTGGATTTAATAGGGGGCAGGGGCAATTTCAAAGACAGTCAGTGCAGAATTAAAATAAAACAATTTGAATTACACCCCCTGCTCCGCCATGCCTACTAGCATAGGGGGGTTGTATTTGTTCCATTATCTGTGCCCCTTTCTGATGATCGGAGTGGAGGGAATATTTCTTCAGTTTCAGGTGCATGCCCATTCAGCTCCACTCGCATGTTCTTCTGCCTTGGCTCACATTCTGGCCAGCCACCTGCCTATCTCCTTGCCTTCCCTGATGGAGTGATCTTCCTCTGCTCCCCATCCAGTAGTAGCCGGGGCCTGAAGAGTGACTTGAGAGGCTGTGAGGCGGGCGGCGATGGGCAGAGAGTCGCTGATTGCCGCCATTACTAGTAAAGAAAAAATATGTCCCCGGATTTAATTTTAAAAATATGGTCACCTTAGTGTACGCGGCATTACACTTTGTAGTTCGGGCAACCCTTTGTCGGGCGTTTGGTCCGATTTTTTTTTCTTGTTTTCTGTTATACTTGTCTGAAAATTATAATAAAAACGTATGGGATTATAGGCAGGATTCCGGGACATACCAAATAACTTGAAACTACACACACCTTTTTTTTTTTCTTTTTTTTTTTATTAAATTAAATAAATAAACACACACACCTTATTCTATATATATATATTATTATTAATTTTTGGATAAAATTATGGCCGCGGCATAACTATTGGATTTAATTATTATAACTATTAACTCAATCACATATTTACCTTATCAAACTACAAATTACAGCTCAGCCACTAAGACTCAAGCTGAAATAACAATTGACTTAAAATAATTCAACTATCCCCTTTGCTTCTGCAAAGAGATTTATCCACATAGATTTACTGCCGCGACAGGGGATGGGTGGGTGGGAAGCTCTGCTGAACGGTCCTCCTCAGGAGCGGCTGGCCCCGGACTATCAGGTGAACTTAAACTCCCAAATTTTCCCCAGTAACCTAGCTGGCTGAACCAATCCCTGCTTTTCTCGCCTAAGGACCCTACTGACCTATCCTAGCCTTAGCCTTTACCCCTAGCAACAGCTACCAACTACCAATCACTGATGTTCCCGCTCAAACTAGTCAGAACAGCACTTGAAACTACCCCTGCCAGGAATCCCAGAAGGAAAAGGGGGGCCTTGAAAAAGTCCTGTCCCCTTTTCCCTCCATTGAACCTAATTTAGTCGACTAAAATGTTTTAATCGACTAAATTAACACTGGTGAAACGATTGCAGGTGTCTGGCGGACATCGGGGCCGCCGGTCACGCGCATCAGCTCTAGAGCCGTGGGTGCACGTGCCTACTGTATCTATGGCATGAACCGACTTTCATCTACGGCGATTCATGCAATTGAGCCAACCTGCCGCAGTATATTGACGGCGGCTCGTCGGCAAGTGGTTAATTACATGGGTCCTGGGGCCAATTGAATGCAGATAAGGCACTAAATTCATTTAATTACCACCTTAATAAGCCAACGCACATGTGTTATTAAAGCGGAGTTCCACCCAAAAATGGAACTTCCGCTTAATCCACTCCACACCCCCTTACATGCCACATTTGGCATGTAATTTTTTTGGGGGGGAGTGGGGGCTTCAGGAGGAGTGGGACTTCCTGTTCCACTTCCGCCGAGGGGCTGGTAAGGCAATTAAGCTTAATCGCCTTATTGCAGCCCCTCCCCTAGGCGATCGCCAAGGACACTGACAGGTCCTAGATGATGGCCTGTCCAATCAGCGGCGGGCCGCGCCGCGCGCAGTACGCTCGCGCATGCGCAGTGGGTACCCGGCCGTGGAGCCGAAGGCTGTCACGGCTGGGTGCCCACAGCTAGAATGAAGACGCCGGCCGGGGAGGCGGGAGAGGATCGGACCACCGACCGGCGCGTCGCTGGAACGTGGAGAAGGTAAGTGTCTGTTTATTAAAAGCCAGCAGCTACACTTTTTGTAGCTGCTGACTTTTAATAAACATACATTTTGGCTGGAACTCCCGTTTAATATGTGTTCGGTTTTAAAGGGATGAGGCGACAGCCCTAACCACAACACTAATATCATGTGCAGATTTTTTTCCGCACAGGAAAAAAACTGACATGACATCAACATTGGTGTAAAAAAGTCACATAACTGACATGCATGAAAACTGATGTTAAACTGATGTCTCTGCTAGTGAAATCTGTGTAGTTTTGCTTTCAGTTCCTTCCTCTGCACGTATGGTGTGAAGAAGCCATAACTCGTCCCCTCCTCCCTGGGAACAGTCAGTGTACAGCAGGAACTATCTGTGCTCTGCTAGTTTCTAGCCGTACACATTTCTCTGCTGCACCACGGTGAGTGTTTGGAAAAATAGGGCAGGATTGCTGTTTGACATTGCAAACAGGAGAATAGTGTTATGTTTAGTTTATGTAAAGTGACTAGAGAACGTGTCAGTCAGTATTGCACACTGCAGTTCTCATCTACTCTGAGTAGAATGACAGTAGGAACTCTCATTGGGATCCTGTAATGGTACACTGAGAAATGTGTTAAAGTAAACTAAAGACAATTTTTTTTTATTTTTGGATAGAGTGCAGCAGGGCTAGAACGTTTTCTAGTATTTTATTGCACACTGTGTCCACATTTAGGGGGTTTTCTGTCTCTATTTGTTCTGCTTACGGTTTTACTGAGAGTGAAAGAAAATTCCAAATTTTGAGTTGTCACCAGAAAGAGAAATAGAGGGAACAATTTCCTGGGGGATACTAGTTCTGGTGACAACCTCACTTTGAACGGATCTCCTCTGACTTCATGTTTTGGCTAAGGAACAGGAAGCAAAGGAAACTCTCCAAACACAGTTGGGCAAAAAAAAAAGCCCTTTTGTGCGACTTTTCCTGCGGCTTTGGACATCAGAGTCACATGACAAGTCATACCTCATGATAACCATTCATTGCTGTGCGACTTCAAAGTAGTCCCTGTACTACTTTGGTCCGACTTTGATGCGAGTTGAAGTCCACAGACCTCAAGTTTACACGGACATTCCCTGAAATAGCGTGACTTTCAATTTGAATGCAATGTGAAAGGGGCCTTAATGGTTATAAACCTCCCTTGCTCTATCCAAAATAAAATAAAAAACATTTGCCTTTAGCTCTTCTTTAACCTCCTCTAGCCTCTTATGTAAGGATAAGCTCAGGCGTGTTCGCAAGTCCACATGCCTGTGCCTGTCAGGAAGCTGACACACCACAGCACTAATCGCAGGCAGTGAGACATTTGCGATTGGGAAATGTCTCACTGCCTGTGATTAGCACTGCGGAGTGTCAGCTTTCTGGTGGGCACAGGCAGGTGGACTTGCGAACACGCCTGAACTCTTCCTTATTCATATGATGTCCTGGACTTGTAGTGGTTATACTGGAATGTGCCTGCCAATGCCAAATCCCACAGCCTTCCCCAGGCTCTGCTGTCTGATCGTGAAGCCCGGGCCGCTCTGATCCTGTGCACTGAACACAGAGACTGACATCCCTCTTTCTGTGAGATCAGATGCTTCGGGGCCAAAGGGGGAGGGGGGGGGGGGTCTGGGGTCTAAAAAACCTGTCACAGCCCTTGCTCTCACAAGGGATATTGTTCATCTCTACTAATAGCAATAAAGTTGATAAGAAATTTAATAAAGGGACAATGTAAAAAAATAAAACGTTTAAATCTCCCCTGTCCTCACGTGTTCGGACACAAATAGAAACGCATACTTAAAGGGGTTGTAAAGGTTCGTTTTTTTTTTCACCTTAATGCATCCTATGCCAGAGCAGCAGCGAGAACTGCGGAGGATCCAAGAGATTTTTTTTTTCTCAGTGAAAACGGTAAACAGGACAAATAGAGATAATGAATCTCTGTAAATGGGGCACAGACAGCAAGGAAAACTGGCAGGAGTTGTAGTTCCTCTGCAGTCTGTCCAACGTCTGAAATGTATATATTACCAACAGAACAAGAGCTGACAGTTAATTATCCAATGGGGGAACACAAAATAACCCGATGGGTTTTAACCCTTGTGAAAAATAAAGAATTTTAGCGCTACATTTTTTTGTTCATTATCTATAGGGTTTTAACCCTTCCCTACTCTATTCTAAACCGAAAAACTAGGTGACCTTTGTCAGGCCGTGCTCTTCACCAAGATAAAAAAGTAAAGGAAATGATTATTGCTTCATGGCTTTATTTGCAGAACAGTTTATTCACAAAAGAGCCCTGTTTATACCTTGATCCCCCCACAGAGTGCTGTCATATACTTTACAGGCCCTTGCACAGCTAGGCAGTATCATTCTCTGGGAATCTCGGAAACCCTGCGTCCTAGTGTGCAAATTGTAGGTAGGAACTCTGTCTTATTTTAACTTGTATACGCAGCCCCTTTGTTGTCTCCTGGCAATGAATTACTCAGCAAGCAAGGAAGACAGCACAAAAGAGCTTCCGCATGCAGTTCAGAATTAAATTCATTTATTGCTTATTAAAGCAGTAAATGCATATAAAAGACAGCATAGATAATAGGGTTATAACCCAATGTTTCAAATAAGGTCATGTTTAACACTAAATGGCAAACTTAGGCTCCTTAGCTTGTTAAAACTTCACTCCCCACATTATTATTAATATTATTATTAAATGTTTTTCAAATTAGGATTTCTGCATGCAAGGGACAACAAGGACCCTACAGTGGGTGTATTTGGGAATACTTCACACCCATTTCAAATAGGTAAGCAAAATCCTTTCCTAGATATGATAGCCAGTGACTGGATGAAAAATTGAAGGGCTGAGCAAGTTGTCTGTACCTTCAGTATGCATTTCAAAATTTAATGTGCTATTGAACTCAAAACAAAAATCTAATTTCTTTATCGTACATCACAGCACACAGAGTGAGGATATTATTCATTACTGGGTTATACTTCATCTCCAGGTGGATGGACACTGGTAGGCCAAAGGTCTTTAGACAAGTGATTCCCTATATAACCTCTCCCATATAGGAAGTACTTAAGTTTTTTTACCAGTGTTTGCAAGGTGGATGGGCACGCTTGTTTGATCTCTCCCTTGAGCTCCAGGTCTTGAAGTCCCAGCATGGTTCTAAGATGAATCAAGGTAGTGACCGATCGGATCCATTTGAAACAAGCTTATATGCTAAGATTAATGGTACCCAAGCCTCACAAAGAAGATGCAAGGTTTTGCCTGTAATGTGACCTTTGGGCGCTAGACTAGAGGTCGACCAATATGGGTTTTTCTCCGGCCGATGCCGATATTTGGAAATCGGGGCGGCCGATATTTTAGGCCGATTTTTTTTTATTTATTTTTTTCTCCTCTTTTCAAAAAACCTAGGGTGGGGAGGTGGGGAGGAGATAATTGTTTAGGGTGGAGAGGTGGGGTGCAGCCTGTCGGTGCCCACCAGTGCCACCTCATTAGTGCCCACCAGTGCAGCCCATTAGTGCCACCTCATCAATGCATCCCATCATTGCCCACTAGTGCATTTTACCGGTGCATCACCTCATCAGTGCCCACCGGTGCATCACCTCATCAGTGTATCACCTCATCAGTGCCAACCAGTGCATCACCTCATCAGTGCCCACCAGTACAGCCCAATGTCATTCACAATGATAGCTACTCAGCTGTGGCTCTCGGCAAGGAGGTGCGGCCACTGGCACCGTTTACTATAATAACAGATCGCTGGTAGCTGCACCTATTTGCAATTGCCTACAGTGATTGATGTTGGATGCAGACAAAGTGCATCCAGCAGCGATCACCGCAGACAATCACTGGTTCTGCAGAGAGCCATGAATATGTCGTGAACATATTCATGACTCTCTGCACACCCAGTGATTGTCTGTGGTGATCACTACTGGATGCACTTTGTCTGCATCCAACATCAATCACTGCAGGCAATTCCAAATAGGTGCAGCTACCAGCGATCTGTTATTATAGTGATTGGGGCAGATACATAGGCTACGTTCACACCAGAGATTAGAGCCAGTGCAAACTGAACCCCCTTTCATCCAGCCATTACCTAATTTACTCCCCTGCCCCTCTGCCTACAATCCCCAGAATGCAGAGCGGGCCTGTAACATTCTGGGGTTTGTATGCAGAGGCAGGGCACGCAGCAAGTCAGGGGATGTTTTTTTTTTACAGTGTAGAATGTCGGCAGCGGCGGCCACCGATTGGCTGTTACAGGCCCGACTTCCTTAAACTAAAACAAAAAAAAAGTCAGCAGATAGCAGCAAGCGGGCCCCTCCTCCTCTGTGGGTGTAAACAGAGAGGAGGGCCGCCGTGCTGGGTGTACCAAGATGGCCGCGGCTCCGGAGCTAGGCCGAAGCCGCGGCCTTTCCTGATGCTGTGACCGCGGCAGCAATCCGCGGATTGCCGCCGCGGTCACAGCATCAGGAGAGGCCGCGGCCTCGGCCTAGCTCCGGATCCGTGGCACCGCTAGCGCCATGTTAAATATCGGCCTAATTTGGATAAAAATCAGCCGATGCCGATTTCTCCAAAACGGCCAAATATCGGCCGATATATCGGTCGACCTCTACGCTAGACCCTGCGAAGTGGAATTCTGGACACCGCAGAGCTAAGGCATTCCTGCTGGGTGCTTTACAGGTCCAAGGGAGTGGACACTAAAACATGAAAAGGGTACCCAGTCCTTGAAGGACCTCAGGTGACAGGGACCCACCGTGATGGGTGAAGATTGGGCTCTTAGTTTCTAAGATTACCCTGCGCCTGGACGGGAAAGTAAAATCCCCCATTATTTACTTTTTGTGGGGTGCCCCATGTGTGTAACAATCTGTCTAGCTAAGGAAGGACACCTGTGTAGCGGTGACCACAGGGAGGATTTTTTGTCTTTTGTGGATGGCCCGTGCACGAAAATTAGTTGGTGCACAAAAATTTGTTTTGTGTGCAAACACAGGACCGTGACCGCGCACGCTGCAGGGCTTCCCGGCGCACAGCAAACGTATTTAAGCTGAGAGTGGCTGTAACGGAATGAACCGTGACAACCAGAGACTTTGGAAGGATGAGAGATACTCCTGTGCCAGAGACACTAATAACTCCTGGGTTTACGTCCACCCTGTGCCCTTGTAGGCGTAGGGTGGCTAATAGGATCATAATTCATGTATTACATGAGATGGGACATTAATAATAATTCATGTTTGCAGGATGTCTTGAGATATCACAAGTTGTTGGCTATTCAATGTGGGCAAACATGCTTTCTTTATCGTACATCACGGGACACAGAGCGCATAGCCATTACACTTGGGTTATATGGGTACCTTCAGGTGTGGACACTGGTGTAATCAATTTCACAGGAAGTTTCCTCCCTATATAACCCCCTCCCACTGGGAGTGCTTCAGTTTTTTCGCCAGTGTCTTAGGTGTTGGTCACGTCTAGCTGTCCCTCGGAGGTCTCGGGACCCAGGATAGCTAGCCGGATCCGTCCGAAGTGCTTCAAAGCCAAGGTGTACGGTACCCGGGCCCTGCTGGAGTGGGGTTTTGCCTATAATGCCTCTCCTTGGAGGGCTGGATTCTGGGCTCCAGTGCCTTAGTCTTTCCAAGAACTAAACGCTACTGATGCCAGGATGCTATATAGGTCCAGGGGTGTGGGTTCCTTAACACAGGACCCCGGTCCCTGAAGGTCCAAGACAATACCCACGGAGATGGGGGAAGGCTGGGCCTCTTGCATTTTGCAATACCCTGCGGCGTGGAGCAGGTAAGAGGGAACCTGCGGGACTTGGTTCGACAGTAGGTATCCCCCTGGGGGTTCTGGGTTGGCTAATGGTATGCTTGTGCATCAGCCACTATCTCCACTATGTCTGTTGAGGCAGGATGGGATGTACTAATGTTTACCCAGATAACATGTAGATATATATATGCTTTTAAAAGATATGTATTTTGCTACTCCCCCCAGATTTGCCTGTTAGCATGATACTGCAGCCCCACGTGTATAGAGAGGAAGTGCTGACAAAACTCCTGTTCCTAGGAAGCCTAGGGAGACAGCTTCCTCTATGTGTGCACTACAAAGATTAGTGGCTTACCAGGTGTCTGTGTTTCTAGCGCTGGTCCAGGCTTCTCCTCTGCTCTCTGCTTCCTCCATGTTGGTTTCAGCGTGGGGGGGGCGCGTGCGCGCCGCCTTTTACAACGTCAGCGGGCGTGGGGGGGGGCGGGCCAGCAGCATCAGTCTCAGATAAAGCAAAAAAGCATTTCCTGGCTGGTCATTCCCTCCTGAGAGCAGTGGAGAGTGAGGACATAGAGCGCGCAGCTGAGCCAGTTCTGGCTAACAGTGACACCCAGTGGTGGTTTGTGGATCTTCAGGTCTGGACTTAAAAGTCCACACTGACCAGAAAAAAAAAAAATATATATATATTTTTTTTTGCTTAAAGGGACTCAGCCTTAGATCTGGCAGTATCTGAGTCGGTGCAACCTTGGACTCCAGCTAACGGGCATTGGTGTGGCAATACTCACAGGACTTTCCTCTGTATTGCCGCCTTCTCAGGCGTATGAAAATTTTGAAAGATTTTACCATAGCCTGTCCTTATGAATGTTTCACTTCTAGCTACAACAGTTGGGTGTTGGCTGTAGGGGTGTCTCAAGGTTGTGCAATGGCTCCCAAGGGATCAGGACCAGCTAAGGCTGCAAAAGGTGCCAAAAAAGTAAAGGGGTCTCCAACAGGGTCAGAGGATTTGGGCCAGGCTCCAGTGGTCCCACCCTCACCAGATAGACCACCGAACAGCATCGTGCAGGAGCCATTGAGGGTGCTAGGGGCAGAGGCGGCCCCCAATCAACCCATTCCCGTTTATGTTACGGAAGAAATGCTAGAATCCACCCTAGGTGGGCTAGAGAAAAGGTTAACTGCTTTAATTGCCCTCTCTTTGCCGGGTGGCAAACGGGCTAGATCCCCGTCACCTAAAACGGTGTGTTCAGATGCAGAGGTCCTCTCTTCGGAGGAATTGGACCCACAGGGGGATCAAGCGGACCTGAGTCCTGACGGGTCAGACATTGAAGATTCCACTATAGATGAAATTTTTTCGGCTTCTCAAGCAGAGAGTCTGTGGATCCAGTCTCTGACGGATATGGTTCGCACTGCTTTTAAACTTCCAGTGTCAGAACAAGTAGCCCCCGCGGTATCCTCTTTAGGTTCCTTGAAGGCACCATTGGGTGGTGCATCTTTCCCGGTTCACCCCCTTCTGGAGAGCGTGATTTTTCAGGATTGGGCTCGACCTGATAGGATTTTTATCCCTCCTAAAAGGTTTACCATTCTCTATCCTATGGAAGAAGAATTTGCAAAGAAATGGGCACTCCCTACCGTGGACGCAGCCATTTCCTGCGTAAATAAATCCCTGACCTGTCCGGTGGAAAATGTCCAGGTGTTTAAAGATCCAGTCGACAAAAAATTGGAGACCCTACTGAAGGCTTCTTTTACCACAGTAGGTGCCGTGGTTCAGCCAGCAGTGGCAGCCATTGGCGTTTGTCAGGCTTTAAAGGATCAGACTAAACAGATATTAAAGGACATACCGGCTCAGCAAGCTCGTGAATTGGCTGACCTCCCAAGAGCTCTCTGCTTTGCAGTAGATGCTATTAAGGACTCCGTTCAACAGGCGTCCCGTTTATCTCTGCTGTTGGTTCATATGCGTCGCCTTTTGTGGCTAAAAAACTGGTCAGCAGAGGCACCCTGCAAAAAGCTTTTAGCAGGATTTCCCTTTCATGGTGGGAGACTATTCGGTGAAGACCTAGATAAATATATCCAGACCATATCAGGTGGTAAAAGTTCTTTCTTGCCCATCAAGAAAAGATCACGTGGGCCCGCATTTAAGCGACAGGCCTTCGCAGGCTCGGCCCCTTCAACTTCCCGTCAGTATCGACGGCCTCCCGGGCGTTCGGCATTTAATAGCCGCCCACAAGGACAAGCCACGACAGGCAAGAGGCCATGGTCTCGCAAGTCGGTTAAACCAGTCCTTAAGTCAGATTCATGAAGGGGCGCCCCCACTCTCTTGGGTGGGGGGAAGGCTTCGGTTCTTCTCCGAAGTGTGGAAGACCAGAATTCCCGACTCTTGGGTAAGATCCGTGGTAACCACGGGCTACAAGCTAGAGTTTCGGGAAGTCCCCCCTCCTCATTTTCAGGGGTCAAGTCTTCCAAGCGACCCATTACAGAGGGCCTCTCTTGCAAAAGCATTGGATCGTCTCTTACTCCAAGGAGTAATCGTAGAAGTACCAACCCAGGAATGGGGTCTGGGATTCTACTCCAACCTTTTCATAATACCAAAGCCCAATGGCGACGTCAGGCCTATCTTGGACCTCAAACGCCTAAATCGCTTTCTAAACATTCAGACCTTTCGTATGGAGTCCATACGTTCGGTGGCAGCCAGCCTACATCAAGACGACTTTCTAGCATCTATAGACATAAAAGATGCGTATCTGCACGTGCCGATCTACCCGGCACATCACAGGTTTCTTCGGTTTATGATACATCACCGCCATTACCAGTTCGTAGCCCTCTCTTTCGGGTTGGCAACAGCTCCGCGGGTATTCACAAAGGTGTTAGCCCCGGTGCTAGCCGTCCTAAGGACAGAAGGCATTTTAGTTTTGGCATACTTGGACGATCTTCTGGTTATCGACAGCTCAGCCTCCAACCTCAATCAGGCAGTAGGTCGCACAGTTCAGCATCTAGAGGAATTCGGATGGATTGTAAATCTAGAAAAATCGGTATTGAAACCCACAAGGCAGTTGGAATATCTAGGCCTTCGGCTAGATACAGACTGCCAGAGGATAATTTTACCTCAAGCAAAGATCAGATCAATAGCCCAAGCAGTTCAAATGATCTTAGGCAAGAAGAGGCCGACTATTCGCCTATGTATGCGACTGCTGGGGAAGATGGTGGCCGCCTTCGAGGCTGTGCCCTACGCCCAGATCCATACCAGATATCTTCAGGCAGCCATTCTCTCTGCTTGGAACAAGTCCATTCAGGCGTTAGATCGTCCGTTAGTGCTCTCCCCGAAGGTCCGGCGCAGCCTGTCTTGGTGTCTGGTCTTTTAAAATTTGTCAAAAGGGAAATCCTTTTGCCCCATCTCGTGGAAGATAGTATCCACGGATGCCAGCCTGTTAGGTTGGGGGGCAGTTCTAGAAGAACAGACCCAGCAAGGGCTGTGGTCGGGGGCAGAGAAACTGCTTCCCATCAATATCTTGGAAATCAGAGCTGCTCGACTGGCCCTGATCGCCTGGACTCTCCCCCTTCAGGGTCTGCCAGTAAGGATACAGTCCGACAACGCCACTGCGGTGGCATACATAAACCACCAGGGGGGCACGAAGAGCCCAGCAGCCCAAAGAGAAGTAAACCTGATTTTCTCATGGGCCGAAGCCCATGTACCCTGCATCTCGGCGGTGTTCATCCCAGGGATAGACAATTCTCAAGCAGATTTTTTGAGTCGTCAACAGTTGCTCCCGGGGGAATGGTCGCTTCACCCCCAGGTATTCCAAGAGATTTGCCAAAGATTTGGAGTCCCAGACGTGGACATTATGGCAACGTGATCCAACAAAAAGTTGGACAAATTCATATCCCGAGCCAGGGATCCCTTGGCCTACGGGACCGATGCCTTGGTTTGCCCTTGGCACCAGTTTTCTCTTCTGTATGCGTTCCCTCCACTGCAGATGCAGATTCTCTACGGAGAATCCGGGTGGAGCGCAGGCCTGTGATCCTGGTGGCTCCAGCCTGGCCCAGGAGGGCTTGGTACGCACTCATCGTGAAGATGTCAGTCGGGGCGCCGTGGCCGCTCCCCCTGCGCCCAGATCTGCTGTCTCAAGGCCCAATCTGCCATCCTGCTTCACAGCAGCTAAATTTGACGGCTTGGCGGCTGAATCCCTAATTCTTAAGGGCAGAGGCCTCTCAGATCAGGTCATAGCTACGTTGATTCAGGCTAGGAAACCGGTCTCCAGAAATATTTATTACAGAGTCTGGAGAACCTATGTGGAGTGGTGCGAGTCTCAAAAATGGCATCCTCGAAAGTTTTTTATTGACAGGATCTTGCGATTCCTCCAGGTTGGCGTTGACAAAGGGTTGGCTCTTAGTACTCTAAAGGGGCAGGTGTCGGCTTTATCAATATGGTTTCAAAGACCCTTGGCCACCCATTCGCTTATGAAAACCTTCTTGCAGGGGGTCTTGCATGTGAATCCCCCTATTAGAGCTCCCCTCTGCCCCTGCAATTTAAATCTGGTCTTGTCAGCTTTACAAAGGCAGCCGTTTGAACCTCTGACAGAAATCCCTCTTGTGCTACTAACCCGAAAGTTGGTTTTCTTGGTGGCTATGGCTTCAGCCAGAAGGGTTTCCGAGCTGGCAGCCTTATCATGCAGGGAGCCATACCTTTTTCTGCATAAGGACAGAGTTGTTCTGCGGCCTCAACCTTCTTTCCTTCCTAAGGTCATATCCAGTTTTCACTTGAATCAGGACCTAGTCCTACCTTCCTTCTTTCCTACTCCCCAGTCCAGAGAGGAAAGACGGCTTCATACTTTGGACGTGGTTCGAGCCATGAGGGTCTATCTCAAGGCTACAGAGAAGATTCGGAAAACAGATGTGCTTTTTGTTCTTCCGGATGGCCCCAAGAAGGGTCAGCCGGCTGCCAAGTCTTCCTTGGCTAGGTGGTTTTTCAGGCCTATGGTCTGAAGCGCGTTCCACCTCCCTTATCAGTTAAAGCCCATTCTACGAGGGCCATGAGTGCCTCCTGGGCGGCACACCATCAGATTTCTATGGCACAGGTTTGCAAGGCGGCAACCTGGTCTTCCGTACATACGTTTACTAAATTTTATAAGTTGGACGTTGCAAAGAGTACGGACGCAGCTTTTGGGCAGGCGGTCCTACGGGCAGCAGTATAGAATCCTCTGGCCCGGTTCACGCCCCCTTGTGTTTCTGTTGATGGAGCCATGTTTTCTCCTGACAATGTTTTTATTTGGCTATTCTTGGCCTTACGGTCTCCCTCCCTTCATAGAGCATTGCTTTAGGACATCCCAAGTGTAATGGCTATGCGCTCTGTGTCCCGTGATGTACGATAAAGAAAAAAGGATTTTTAATAAACAGCTTACCTGTAAAATCCTTTTCTTGAAGTACATCACGGGACACAGAGCTCCCACCCCTCTTTTGGGGAACATTGTGTAACCTCGGGAGAATTGCTTGCTACAAAACTGAAGCACTCCCAGTGGGAGGGGGTTATATAGGGAGGAAACTTCCTGTGAAATTGATTACACCAGTGTCCACACCTGAAGGTACCCATATAACCCAAGTGTAATGGCTATGCGCTCTGTGTCCCGTGATGTACTTCAAGAAAAGGATTTTACAGGTAAGCTGTTTATTAAAAATCCTTTTTTTGAAAGGTGTTAATTGCGTCTACTCCTAGACATTACATTGTCCAGTGTATAAAGGTGTTAATTCAGGTCTGCTGCTAGACCTTTCAATTGTCTGATAACACGGTTTAAAGCCTATTGATGCCCAGGTGTCAAGACCCTTTAGAGACCGTACGGTACGTCTGTCTAGTGTAGCAGAGCGTCCCAGAGAGAGCCTGGGAAAGTCCAGTTCGGGGTTTATACCTCTCCCAGGCTCCTCTCTTACACGTTCAGGGATCTCTGATCCCTGATCCAGGTCAGGTGTTGGCCCTCTCCCCCAGGCCAATTTAAGCTCACCTGAGCTAACAGCCATTGCTCTGTCCTGGGAAACAGTGTGAATCTGTGAGAGCAAGGAGGCTGCTGAAAAACTGGTGAGAAGTTTGTGTTTGAGCTAACAAGCGGTAGGCTTGTTTAGCTTAGTAGTTAGGACCTGCATATCGTGTAGTTAGAGCCGCGACACGGCTAGGTGTTTGTTTGGCTATTTTTGTTTTGTTTTCTGCACACTGTACAGCACCTGTAAATAGACTTTGTATAGCACCAATAAACACCCCACTGTTGTTCACTTATCCTATGGACTTTGGTATCTGTGCTGGCTCATCCCAGGGAGTTTTTGTACCCGCTACCTATCCCCAGCTTACATATGGTGGAGGCTGCGATCAGCAATAGTAAGTTACTATTTAAAAGGCCAGTAACTAAAGTGACAACATGGAGGAAATCCTCAAACAAATGGTGCTATTCAATGCTGCACAACAGCAAGCAAACGCTGCACAACAGCAAACAAATGCTGCGCTGCAGCAAGCCAACGCTATCGCACAGGAGCAATCGCAGAGGCAGATTAGTGCTGTACAGGAGCAATCGCAGAGGCTGTTTGAACAGCTTGCCACTGCTGCAGAAGCGGATAGGAAAACCCTGACTAAGGTTGCAGAAACGCTAGCACAGTGGGCACCTGCAGAAATCAAGGATATTAGAGACAAGCCTTCAGCCATCCATGTGGCTCGCTTTCTGTCTAAAATGACTACGGATGATGATCCAGAGGCCTTCCTGCTAACATTTGAACGGACCGCTGAGAGGGAAGGTTGGCCTAAAACCAAGTGGGCGGGACTGATCGCCCCCTTACTTTCTGGTGAATCGCAGAAGGCCTACTATGATCTGGAGTCGGCAGAAGCGGAAGACTATGAAAAGGTCAAGCAGGAAATTCTGGCGCGACTCGGTGTCACCTTGGCCGTTCGAGCCCAACGGGTCCACAGCTGGTTCTTCCAAATTGAGAGGCCCCCAAGATCACAGATGTTCGACCTAATCCACCTGGTGAGAAAATGGCTACAGCCGGAGTCCCTGTCTGCGCCACAAATAGTGGAGCGTGTGGTCATGGACCAATTCCTGAGGTCACTCCCAATTCCCCTGCAGAGGTGGGTGAGTCAAGGGGACCCCAAGTCGGCAGATAACTTGGTGGAACTCGTCGAAAGGTACTTTGCTGCAGAGAACCTGGTCACCACCCCAACAGCCGCACAGACTTTCCACCCAAAGCCACAGTCTCCCCAGGCAACCGGTAAGACTGTTCCAGGGGAAGTGGGTGGTAAGCATGGCAAGGAAATAGGGGGGAGGATGTTTGGTGCCAGGACGGAAGTTTGGCGTCCCAAGCAAGGGAAACCACTGCCTGTCAGCAAACCAACTTGGGGAAACATCAGGTGTTTTCGTTGCCAAGAGCTGGGACATGTTGCAGCAAATTGTCCTTTGACTGATGAACCAATGCAGTGTGATCTGTCTATTAGAAGGCAGTCTATGTTTGCTGCTGTTTCATGCGCTGCAGTGCCATATGTGGGGAAACACATGTATCACATGACTGTTAATGATAGGCTTATTACGGCCTTACTGGACTCTGGAAGTCTGGTTACTTTGGTTACAGCTGAGATAGTTAAAACTGTGAATTTTCATGAAAAAAAAGTTGCTGTGATCTGTGTACATGGGGATACCCGGGAGTATCCTATAGCGACAGTTCAGTTTAAAACTGGCTTAGGTACGGTGTCCCATGCGGTCGGACTTGTGCCCCACTTGGTGCATGAGGCCATCATTGGTAGGGACTTCCCGAAGTTTTGGGAGCTGTGGGATCGTCCCGACCCGGTCGCAGTACCTGACTACCTGAGCTCCTGGCTACTTCCGATATTGTGGGTTCAGGGGACTCATCTCAGGGCTCTCCGAGTTTTCCTTTCTCGGTTATGGCAGGGGAGCTGGAGGAGCCTGAGGAAGTCCCCACAACCAGTAGAGCCGGACAGCCGTCTGCCGACTCGGAGTCTACGTTGGAGTTTACTGACCTCAATGTTCACAAGGAAAATTTTGGTACTGAGCAGAGAAAAGACCCTACCCTTGCCAGGGCCTGGGAAAATGTAATGGTGATTAATGATGTACCTGTCGAACCAGGGGATAGGCCCTGTTTTCCTTATTTCAGCAGCAATGATGATTTACTGTATCGTGTATGTAAAAAGAATGATGAAGTTATTGAACAGTTGGTGGTCCCTAAGCCTTATAGAAGGGTGGTGTTGGAACTTGCCCATGGGCACTTGCTAGGAGGCCATTTAGGGGTTGAGAAAACCACTGAAAGAGTGTTGCGCAGGTTTTACTTGCCTGGGATACAGAAAAATATTGAAAATTATTGTCAATCCTGTCCGGTGTGTCAGATGTCAGCCCCCCCAGCCCCACTTCCGAAGTCCTTTAGTGCCCTTGCCCATCATTGAAGTGCCCTTCGAGAGGATTGCCATGGACCTTGTGGGTCCGCTCCCCAAATCCGCCCGTGGTCATCAGCATATCCTCGTGATTATGGATTACGCTACCCGTTATCCTGAGGCCATTCCCTTACGCGCCGCGTCTGCTAAAAATATTGCCAAAGAGCTGTTTATGGTGTTCAGTCGGGTTGGCATCCCTAAAGAAATCCTTACAGACCAGGGTTCCCCATTTATGTCACGGATAACTAGGGAGCTGTGCAAGTTATTTAAGGTGACGCAGTTGCGAACCTCTGTGTATCATCCGCAAACAGATGGCTTGGTGGAACCTTTTAATAAGACGTTAAAGGGCATGTTAAAAAAGGTTGTTGACAAAGATGGGAAAGACTGGGACTTCCTGATACCGTACCTGATGTTTGCTATCAGGGAGGTTCCCAGTCCTCTACAGGGTACTCTCCATTTGAGTTGCTTTACGGGAGACACCCTCGGGGACTCTTGGACATAGCCAAGGAAACTTGGGAGGGGGAACAGACACCTCACAAAAGCATAATTGAGCATATCGCTCAAATGCAGGACAGGATTGCAGCAGTAATACCAGTGGTGAAAGAACATTTACTACAGGCACAAGCAGCCCAACAGAGAATATACAACCGTGGGGCCCAACTCCGTGTTTTCTCACCGGGTGACAGGGTCCTCGTATTAGTTCCCACTGTTGAGAGCAAGTTCCTGGCTAAGTGGCAGGGCCCCTTTGAAGTAATTGAAAGAGTTGGGGAAGTCAATTACAAGGTGTATCAACCAGGTAAAAGGAAGCCGGAACAGATTTACCACGTAAACCTGTTAAAGCCCTGGAAGGATAGACTGGCGTTAACTGCAAGGTCCCTCCCGGTAACGCCTAAGGGTACTGAATCCCCTCTGATCCCTGAGGTCACGATTCCAGACACCCTGTCATTTTCCCAAAAACAGGAAGCTAGAGAGTTCCTGATAAGGAATAGAGAGAAATTTTCAGAGTTGCCTGGCACGAGTTCGGAGGTTCAGCATGATATTGTTACTGAACCTGGGGTCCGTGTCAAGCTCAAACCGTACCGAATTCCTGAAGCGAGGAGAAAGGACATCAGTGCTGAAGTTAAAAGAATGTTGGAGCTAGATGTCATTGAGGAATCTAATAGTGATTGGTCGAGCCCCATCGTGTTAGTCCCAAAACCGGATGGCACCTGGAGGTTCTGTAATGACTTCAGGAAGCTTAATGCAGTGACAAAGTTTGACACGTACCCAATGCCCAGAGTAGATGAACTTATAGACCGACTTGGCAAGGCTCGTTATCTGACTACTTTGGACTTGACAAAAGGTTATTGGCAGATACCCCTGACTGCTAGTGCCAAAGAGAAGACTGCATTTGTGACCCCGGAGGGTTCCTTTCAATATAAAAAGATGCCTTTTGGGTTGCAAAATGCCCCTGCGACATTTCAGAGGGCCATGGACAGGACCCTAAGACCTCACCGACAGTATGCTGCAGCCTATCTGGATGACATAGTGGTGCATAGCACTGACTGGGGCTCTCACTTGCCCCGTGTCCAAGCGGTCCTCGATTTCCTCTTCAAAGAAGGGTTTTATGGCAAATCCCAAAAAATGTGCCATTGGTCTAGAGGAAGCCAAGTATTTGGGCTACACTATTGGCAAGCCCCAGGTAAATAAAATAGAAGCCATCCAGGAGTGGCCACGTCCGGCAAACAAGAAGCAGGTCAGGGCCTTTCTTGGCATTGCGGGGTATTATAGAAGATTTATCCCAAATTTTGCAACTTTAGCTGCCCCACTGACGGACCTTACGAAAGGGAAAGACTCTGTAATGGTGAAATGGTCCCCAGTAGCGGAAGAATCTTTCCAAGCCCTAAAAAAAGCTCTTTGTGCACAGCCAGTGCTATACTCCCCCGATTTCGCCAAAGACTTTTTGGTACAGACAGATGCCTCTGATGTAGGTATCGGGGCAGTATTGTCACAGGTACACAACGGGGAAGAACACCCTGTGGTCTACCTAAGCAGAAAGCTCAATGATCATGAGAAAAAGTATGCAGTCATTGAAAAGGAATGCTTAGCCATAAAGTGGGCCGTGGACGCGCTCAGGTACTACCTGTTAGGGCGCCAGTTTGAGCTAATAACTGACCATGCTCCCTTGAAATGGATGGCCCAAAAGAAGGAGACTAATAGGCGGGTTTTTGGCTCTACAGGATTATTCCTTTACAGTAAAACACAGGCCAGGTGTTGAGATTGGAAATGTAGATGCCCTGTCCCGTGTTCACTCCTGTTGGGCTACAGGTGTTCCAACCCTGGGGTTGAAGCAAGGGGGGAGGGTGTGTAGCAGAGCGTCCCAGAGAGAGCCTGGGAAAGTCCAGTTCGGGGTTTATACCTCTCCCAGGCTCCTCTCTTAGGCCTCTTACACACAGATCAGTTTTTCTTCAGGTTTTTCTTTTCAGTTTACCAAAACTATGTAGTACAAGGGCCTGCCTGATTGCATACAAATTGAGACTCTTGAGGTTTGACCTCATATTAGATGGATTTGGTAAACTGAAAAGAAAAACCTGAAGAAAAACTGATCTGTGTGTAAGAGGCCTTATACGTTCAGGGATCTCTGATCCCTGATCCAGGTCAGGTGTTGGCCCTCTCCCCCAGGCCAATTTAAGCTCACCTGAGCTAACAGCCATTGCTCTGTCCTGGGAAACAGTGTGAATCTGTGAGAGCAAGGAGGCTGCTGAAAAACTGGTGAGAAGTTTGTGTTTGAGCTAACAAGCGGTAGGCTTGTTTAGCTTAGTAGTTAGGACCTGCATATCGTGTAGTTAGAGCCGAGACACGGCTAGGTGTTTGTTTGGCTATTTTTGTTTTGTTTTCTGCACACTGTACAGCACCTGTAAATAGACTTTGTATAGCACCAATAAACATCCCACTGTTGTTCACTTATCCTATGGACTTTGGTATCTGTGCTGGCTCATCCCAGGGAGTTTTTGTACCCGCTACCTATCCCCAGCTTACACTAGATATGTGGATTGAGGTCAAGGCATTGTGTAATTGTATTTTGGAATGTGATAGATCTCGTCAGTATCGGTGCCGAAATGTCTGCTAGAGAATTAGCCATAGTGTGTGAATAGGGGGTGGAGATTGCATTGTCCTGTGATTAACTGTAACATGCTGTACTATATATAAGCAAGTTAAGAAACCAATAAAGTATTCATTCATTTGGAAACCAGGAGATAGAGCGGTCAGTCTCATTTTCTGGGGAATTGATATGGATCGTGTATGTAGGATTGTCGCAGTGTGTCGGATAAGCTTGTTGTGGGTGGATGGAAGGTCGTAAACGGTGGTGACCGTTACAGTGGATAACATGCGGCGCTTCCAGGGGACAGCTGTTGGACACAGAGGAGGCTCTGAAACCTGTTCGCTTTCAGCAGTTCATTCCTCCTTACCTGGGTCACGTGAGTCACTAGGTGTTTGGCAAGCTAAAGAGCTTAGCAGGATTGTTGTATAGGGGCTTGGTAAGCCCTATTAAAAGGTCTTCAGGGGTGAAATACTAAACCCAGGTGCAGTACTCCTTTTTTGTGGCTTGCAATGTCTTCAAAAAAGAGAAGCGGGGCTAACACTAAAGGAAAAGGCACACCTATGTTGTCAGTGGCTCCTGAGGAGCCTAGTCAAAACCCTAGTGTTATATCCCCTGAGAGACCAGAGGATTCCGGGCAGTCTTAGCTGCGCATGTCTGGTATTGTGCCTACAGTCAACGCTGCTGCTTCAGCCTTCATCACGAGGAATGAACTATCCTTAGCCGGGCTAGAGAACAGGATTGCTGGCATGGGTGGCAAGAAGCATGACTGATCCCCCTCCCCTGAGCCTCCTAACTTGGAGCAGGCATGGGTTGAGGAAAAGGAAGAGCCAGATGCTAAGGACTTAAGAGGAGGCCCTGTAGATGAGTTTGCTGTTTCTGAGGAATCTGGGCACGAAGATGTCCAGTTGATATCAGCCTCTCAGTCGCAGATGCTTTTAATCCAGACTCCAGATGGTTCTGCCTTTAAGTTACCTCCTGCAGAGGTTTCTGGGCCTCCCTTGTCCTCATTGGGATCCCTGAAGCCTCCTCAGGCTGCACAGGCTTTCCCCTTGCACCTGCTGTTAGAAAAGGCGGTGTATGCTGATTGAGAACATTCTGACAGGATTTATGTTCCTCCTAAGAGGTTTTCCCTTTTATATCCCATGGAGGAAAAATTTGTGAAAAAATGGAGCGTGCCAGTCGTAGATGGAACAGTCTCTTCCTTAAACAAAAACTTAACTGGTCCAGTGGATAACGCACAGGGCTTAAAAGACGCTGTCGACAAGAAACCAGAGTCATTATTAAAGGATTCTCCTTTCTCCCGGTATCTTGGAAAGTACTGACCACAAACACAAGTCTCTCAGGCTGGAGAGTGACCCTAGAGGGGCTCACAGCTCAGAGGAGATGGTCACGGGCAGAGCAGAGCCTTCCCATCAACATACTGGAGTTATGGGCGGTACGTCTGGCCCTACGGTCCTGGTGGGTGAAGCTTCAGGGCTTAGTCCAACAATGCCACTGCAATGGCCTATATCGACCCCCAGGGTGGTACCAGGAGCGGTTCAACCATATATTAATGGTCTATAACCCAGGAATAGAGAACTGGAAGGCAGATTATCTCAGCCGCCAGCAGATCTGTTCGGGGGAATGGTCCCTACATCCGAACGTGTTTCGGGAAATCTGCCAGTGTTAGGAATGGCCAGAAGTCGATCTATTGGCATCTAGGTTCAACGACAAGCCACAGTAGTTTGTGTCCCGAACAAGGGATCCCCTGGCAATTGGAGCAGATGCTTTAGTAGTTCCATTGAACCAGTACTCCCTGGTTTATGCTCCCCCCATCCCTCTCGTTCCACATTTGTTGCGCAGGTTTCAGAGAGAGAGGAGGTTCCAGTCATCCTGGTGGCACCAGCCTGGCCGAGAAGGCCCTGGTTCCCAGAGATTGTAAGATTGGCCATGGGCACTTCCACGCCACCCCGATCTACTGTCTCGAGGTCCTATATTCCACCCCAATTTAAAATCTCTAAGTTTGACAGCATGGCAATTGAAGCCAGGGTGTTAAAGGATCGTGACATCTCGGGACCGGTGATGTCTACCCTAGTGAACGCCAGAAAAATGGTCACAGGGAAGATCTATTATAGGATCTAGAAAGCCTACTGTATATTGCTTGGCGTGAAGCCAGAAAATGGCATCCTCGGAAATACGTAATTTGGAGAATTCTTTCTTTTCTTGTCGGCTGTGGAAATCAGATTGGCTTCGGATACAATTAAGGGTCAGATTCCCACCTTGTCCGTATACTTCCAAGGGCCTTAAGTCTCTCATTCACTGATCCGAACCTTTGTGCACGGGGTAACTGCCATTAGGTTACCTATGTGTCCTTGGGACTTAAACTTGGTGCTGTCAGTGTTGCAGAAACAACCGTTTGATCCTTTTAAGGAAATTCTATTAGTATTGCTGTCACGCAAGCTAGCCTTCCTGATGGCCATTACTTTTGCTAGAGATGTTGTATTTCATGCAGAGAACCATATTTGGTCCTTCACTATGACAGGGTTGTGCTATGATCTGTTCCATCCTTCTTGCCTAGGGTGATGTCGGTCTTTCATTTTAATCAGGACATTGTTTTGCCTTCTTTTTTCTCTCAGCCTCGTTCAGGGGAAGAGAAACTACTGCATTCCCTGGATGTAGTGCGAACATTCAGTTTGTCTAGATCTGCGGAGATCTGAGGACCAGATTCCTTTTTTTGTTTTACCAGAAGGACCCAAGAAGGGGCAGGCAGCTTTCAAAGCTTCCATTGCCAATTGGGTCCACCAGTTGTTCATTCAGGCCTATGGTCTGACTCGTAGGGTTCCTGCCTTTTAGGGTGAAAGCTCATTATACCAGGAGTGTAGGAACCTCCTGGGCTTTTCCCCATCAGGCATCTGTGGCTCAGATTTGTAAGGCTGCTATCTGGTCGTCGGTGCATACGTTCACAAAATTGTATCAAATGGATGTTTGAGCAGTCGAAGATTCGGCTTTTGGCCGCAGTGTACTGCAGGCTGCCATATAGGTCTGATGGTTATTGTTTTGTCAGTGTGTCTCCCTCCCCTCAAGACTATTCCTCTGGAACATCCCAGTTAGTAAGGTATAATAGTCTCACTCTGTGTCTCGTGATGTATAATAAAGAAAATAGGATTTTTTCCATCATACTTACCTGTAAAATCCCTTTCTTTGAGTACATCACGGGACACCGAGGTCCCTCTCCTCTTTTTGAGGATTAAGTGCTTGTTACAAAACTGAAGTACTTCCTGTATGGGAGGGTTTATATAGAGGATCTGTTCCTGTCTAAAGACCTTTGGTCTACCAGCGTCCCTTTACCTGGAGATGCAGTATAACCCTGTAAGTAAGGAATAATAGCCTCATTCTGTGTCTCGTGATGTACTTGAAGAAAAGGATTTTACAGGTAAGTATGCAGAAAAAAATGATTATATTGCATCTTACAAATCGCAAAATCCCTGGGTCTCCTAATCCCCATACATATAGGCAAAATATTGGCCAAAATCACCCAGTAAAGAAACCAGTTGACGTTCAGCCCGTGTGTGCAAGTCCTTGTCTGACAGAAGCCGATCTCATGACCAGCTTCTATCGAATGAACATGCTGGAAAACCAGCAGCATATAGGCATCCAATTAGCAGTCAGCCAATGGCTGCAAGTGCTGACTGGTGTGTTATGACGCTGTCCGAAACCAATAGCACAGCGGGGAGATCACTGTATTAACCACTTGCTTACTGGGCACTTAAACCCCACCTCCTGCCCAGACCAATTTTCAGCGCTCTTACTCTTTGAATGACAATTGTGCAGTCATAAAACACTGTACCCAAATGAAATTTTTATAAAAAAAAAATCCCCACAAATAGAGCTTTCTTTTGGTGGTATTTGATCACCTCTGCAGTTTTTTATTTTTTGTAAAAAAAAAAAAAAATGAAAACATACAGAATTTAGAATTTTTTTTTTTTATATTTTGTTATAAAATTTAGCAAACGGGTAATTTTTCTCCTTCATTGATGTACGCTGATAAGGCTGCACTTATGGGCACTGATAGCTTGCACTGATAAAGCGGCACTGGTAGGCACTAATAGGCGACACTGGTGGCCACTGATGGATGGCACTGAAGGGCATTGATAGGTGGCACTGGTGGGCACTAAGAAGTGGCAGTGATGGGCACTGATCAGCACTGGTAGGTTACACTGATAGGCAGCACTGCTAGGTGGCACTGACGAGGCATTAATAGGTGGCACTGGTGGGCACTAAGAAGTGGCACTGATAGGTGGCAGTGATGAGCACTGGGTGGCAGTGATCAGCAGGCATTGATAGGTGGCACTTGTGGGCATTGATAGGTGGCACTGGGCAATGGCAGGTGGCACTGGCAGGTGGTAATTGTGGGCATAGATGAGGCAGATGTGTCTCCTTCCTCTTCGGGACCGATGTCCCTTGCACTTAAGCTGGTGACCGGTTTTTCTTTCTCCTCAGCATGAGAAAAAAAATAAAGATTACAGAGCTTTTGTTTACATCAAGTGATCAGCTGTCACTGGCAAATGTTGTGCAACTAAAACCTCTGGTAGTGCAATTGTTAGATTTGTTTATTTGTTTATTTTTGCTGGCTAGTGTTTTTTTATTCTGTTTGCTGTGTGCAAAGCCTTTCCATGTGCACCTTGCTCTACAAGCTAGTTTTTAATTGGGGCGGTTACCATATTTGTTTAGTGGATTCATAACATCCATACCAGAATGACATTTTATATCAGACACACGTTTTTATTATGAAATATACTCCATTGTATATAAACCTTTCCATAGCACTGACTATATTATGATCACCCACAGTGCATCTATGTTAGGTCTTGTATTTTGTACTATGACGTTCTTTGCAAATAAATCACAGTACACATTTCATTTTCATGTTTGTTTTATTGCAAAATAGGCAGACTTCCAGCATAGCTAAATCTTGCAATATTGCTTATATTTTATTTTTTCTCTACAACACATTGTGAATGCTTATGTAAACCTATAATTGCATTTCTTTTGCCAAAAACTTCCAAATCCTAATATTTTAAATATCTTCTATTTATTTGCAGTCATGGCCCTTTCCATATGGAGATGCATGCTGAACAGATCAGCAGCAAAATGGCATCTTCACAGATCCCTGTCTCTGTATAACAGCAGCCATGGTTTTAATGAAGAAGAAATTAAAACTAAACTAGCTCCATTTACAGGAGGGTCAGTAACACTCGTTAAAAGAGAAAACGGAATTGCAGAACTGTGTATTGATAATCCAGCTCGAATGAATGCATTTACAGGTAGGGGGGCTTCACAAATTTTGATAGATGGATGTTCATTAATGCAGTTTAGCAGTCGGGGTCTGCATATCCATTTCACAAGGAGTATAGATGGAGAATTCTTTATGAAATATGCAAACGTATAATTGGGCTATGGTTTCTACTGGCCAGATTTAGGGAATAATTACAAATTAAAAGAACAACTCATGTACGACAGTCTAAACAAGTCCCGGATCCAATATAGAATAATTGGGTCTAAGGCCCCCGAGCCAAAATAAAAACTACATTTTATTCAATACAACATCAAAAAGACAATAAAAAATACAGACATAAAATAGTGATAACCATATATAACACCAATATATAGATCCCAAAGGGGGGGACAGCAAAGTGGGTTAAAGGTCATAACAGTCTCAACTAGTTTCCCCGCCAAGTGAGGACAGCGGCGCAACCAGATAAGGTCCCGTGTGGTAGCCATGGGGGGACAAGTGTGTGGAAGGCGTAGGACCTACTTGTCTTGATGACAAGGAAGGTGGTAGTAGGTAGAGGGGTCCTGGGAGCAGGAGCCCAGCTGGAACACATGTTGGGGTATGTGTGGACCCAGCAGGAAGTGGGGATGGTAGTGGACTAATGTGGGGAGGGGGACCACTTATGGTCCCAAAGTAGCGTCAGGGTAGTGATGCTAGCCAATGATGCTGTGGGCTAGATAGAGCCACAATGATCCAGGAGCCAAAGCCGCCTTCATTTGTGTCCCACATGCTCTACCTCGCAAACACTGCAGCTCACAGTGGGAGGGTTTAAGAAACAGATGCAATGCTGTCCATCCAGATACAATGAGCAGGATAGGATGTGGCCAGGTGCTGATTGACAAGCTTCAGTCTTGTAAATCAGCAGTGGCAACGGTGATAGCCATGCCCCTTGCAAGCTTGTATTTGTCCCACTGTAGTGCAATCTGGCACAGACTACATGAGAGCAGAAACTATGCTCTGAATTCAAGAGCGAGGCAGCATTGTTGCCACTCTATCACTGGAAGTTGTATTAGGTAGCTTGGAAGCTGGGAGGCTCACTAGGTTCTACTTTAAAGTGTATGGTAAAGCAAAAAAAAGGTACATCTCTGTAATGCATGCACATTTCCCTATGTTTTACTTTTTTAAGGACTCGTTTTACACTTGCAGGCGGTGTTCTCTGCTTTTCTGATGGATCGGGTGATCACTTTTGAGAGGCATTTGATAGGTGGCTCAGAGGCAATATGTTACTTCCAAATTGCCCGTTTTTAACCGTTTCACTTAGACAGTGAGCTATGGCAACGTTTTGCTGTACCGTGATCGCAGCAGTGTGATCTAACATGGCCAGTGGCCCTGCTAACATGTTGCTGGGTGATCGAGGGCTAGTAAAACCACAGTTTAACTGCCCATTTTTACTGTCCCCTCAGCCAGCTGTAAATGAGGCCTATAAGTGCAGAAAATTCCAATTGATGTGCTGTTGACTTCCTGTTTGAGCTGACAAAAACAGTGCCTTTGTTGGACTGAAATCATCAGGTTGTCTGCCTGCTGGACTTCAGAATTATGCCTATCCCCTACCCTGTCTCTTACAGTCCATGTGCATACATTGATTTTTTTTCTCAGCAAAACAATGCTGCTGTCTTGACACCCAAGGACACATCACCATAAGCTGAAATGTCAGCAGCTGCATATTCAAGATTTTTACATGCTGATAATGGAGTCACAAGAACTAGGCACAAGAAAGAAATAAGGTTCACACATTCTCTGGAGGGGAAGAGAAAAGTCTGGGGTTAAATTTGGGTAATATTTGGACATAACTTTTCAAAGAGAACCCACCCCCTTTAAAAATATTTAGTAATGAAATTAAACAGATACTTAAGATACTTATGCATATCTTATTCACTATGGCCTGCATTGGTGGTGTACTAATGAGTGTGTGCCATGTTGCCTATGCAGTTCAATACATGCAAGAGGGCATGCAGAACAATCTGCATGCTGTGGTTCTACTTGTCTGGTGCTAAGTCACTAGTGTGCTGCTCCAAAGAATCTATTTGCTATCAAAGCAGTTTTCCTTTAAAGCAGAACTAAACTGTATCTGAGCACCACAAACCAAAAACACAAGTTTTTTAATTTGTAATATTCAAAGCAAACTCGCACATCCACCCATGTGTCCATGCTTTTTTTGTTGAGAAATCACTTAGAAAAACATCCTCTAGCATTTCTGGCTGTGTCCATCTTGAGTAAGGGCAGACGATTCATGTAGCATCTACATCCTGGAATCCATCTGCCGTTGGCTCAAACATGCAGACAGGGGGGCGTGCTTAGCTGAGAAAACCCCTGCTCCCCATCTCTTGAGATGTATGACATAATTTGCAGAGGCCTGCAAACCAGGAAGTGACTAAAGAAGTGTAGCTATGATATCCTTTCCCATCTATTTACCAAAGCTAGCAGCATAAAGATTCAATATAGTCAATGTTGATTGAGAGAGTAAAGTTCCACTTTAACCACATGCCGCTGTTGGCTTTTTCTGGGAGGGCGCCCATGGATAAGTGATCGCTCAGTCATTGGACGAAGCGATCACATGCTAAAGGGCCGCTGTCATTGGTCCAGTACCACGATCCGGACACTCCTGTGTGTGCACCTCGGGGGGAGTGTGGGAAGCATGAGTCTGGGAGGACATCATTTTACGCCCTCCTAGAATTAGCCGCGCTATAGCTGTCATTTGGATATGGCCCGTTGGCAAGTGGTTAATACTTTATTTTTATCAAGTAACAATATGGAGTTAAAAAACAGGAGAGGAATCCAAATCAATGGAAGTAAGGCGTTCTGGACGACTGCACACCACTGCAATCAGCTTTTATTGTAATAAAATACAGTCCATACAGTTGTAGGTATTTTTTTTTTCATGTATAGTTTGAGTCATAGTTGAGTCACCCTTGTTTCCATTTCCTAAGCATGAAAGCATAGAAACTGGGGGGTGCAAAAAAATGTCAACAGGTGTTCTGGACTGCTCATTTATATTTTAAGTAGCTGCTACCATGATTTTTATCATTGTCCACTTTGATATTAATTTAATTTTATATATAATTGTGTATCCTTATATCCATTTACCCTTCTAGCTGGTTCAGTTTCAATGGGAGTCTCAGAGATTGTGATTGTAGTATCTTTGGCGCCGAGAAGTGCAATTTGGGCCTATCTTTGCACCTTTTTCCAGGTGTTCTGAACTGATACAGAGTTTCTTCAAAAACTGTGTGCAAGTATACTTAGAATAATTGAAGTGTCAATGCTGTTTAGAAGGCAAATGGTGGTCACATCAAATATTGGTTTGATTTGAAAAGGAAACGACAAATATGTACCGCTCCAGGTGACAATCCCATTAATAAAGCCTACCCCGCACATCAGGAAAGGGTCCTATGTTTTCATGCGGAGTCATAGTGGAGTCAGCCTTGTTTCCATTACCTATGCATGAAAACATAATGACAGCAAGTTCTCTGGACCGATGAGTCAAATTGTTTACAAAAGGGCTGGAGAGCAGTACAATAATGAGTGTCTTTCTGCAGGCAACAGTAAAGCATGGTGGAGCTTCACTGCAAGTTGGGGCTGCATTTCTGCAAATGGAGTTGGGGATTTGGTCAGGATCAATAATGCCCTCCATGCTGAGAGATCGGACAGATACATACCCATCATTCCACACTATCAGGGAGGCGTGTCATTGACCGCAATTTTATTCTGCAGCAAGACAACAACCCCAAACATGCAGCCAATGTCATTAAAGGGGTGTTCCAGCCAAAAATTGTGTTTATTAAAAGTCAGCAGCTACAAAAAGTGTAGCTGCTGGCTTTTAATAAACACTCACTTACCTGCTCCTGCGTTCCAGCGACGCGCCGACCGGGGCTCCGCTCCTCTCCCCCCCTGCCCAGCCGGCGTCTCCATCCCGACTGTGGGCACCGAGCCGTGACAGCCTTCGGCTTCACGGCCGGGCACCCACTGCGCAAGCCGCACTGCACATGCGCGCGGCGCGGCTTGCCGCTGATTGGACAGGTGATTGCCTAGGACCTGTCAGTGTCCTAGGCCATCGCCTACAGGGAGGGGCTGAAATAAGGCGATTACGCCTTACCAGCCCCTCGGCGGAAGCAGGAAGTGGGACAGGAAGTCCCACTCCTGAAGCCCCCACTCCCCCCCCCCCCCCCCAAAAAAAAAAAAATGACATGCCAAATGTGGCATGTAAGGGGGTGAGGAGTGGAACAAGCAGAAGTTCCAAATTTGGGTGGAACTCCTCTTTAAGAACTATCTTAGGTGTAAATAAGAACAAAGAGTCCTGGAAGTGATGGTTTGGCCCCCTCAACATCATCAAGTCTGCCTGGGATTACATGAAGAGACAGAAAGATTTGAGGCAGCCTACATCCACAGAAGATCTGTGGTTAGTTCTCCAAGATGTTTGTAACAAGCTACCTGCTTCCTTGAAAAACGGTGTGCAAGTTTACCTAAAAGATTTGATGCCGTTTTGAAGGCAAAGGGTGGTCACACCAAATATTGATTTGATTTGGATTTCTCTTCTGTTCATTTACCTTTCATTTTTTTAATTGATAAAAATTGATCAACACTTCTATTTCTGAAAGCATTCCTAATATACAGCATTTTTTCCACACCTGTCTAAAACCTCTGCACAGTACTGTACATATGGAACACCGATAAGATGAGCAGAAGTTTCAGGTAATTTCTCGGCTCTACCACTGGCACCATAAACTTGGCAGGGCTGTAGAGGTAACTTCAGTTTTCCGGGTTTTTCCAAAGGCTAATATTTTTTAAATAAAGAAATAATTATTATTGTACTGTGCAATAAAGCCTTGTTTTCACCAGATGTTTACGCATTGTCTTCTCCAAAGCTCTTATTGATATACCTAGATTTCGGAACCTATATTAAATTTGTGTTGCAGGAACAATGATGATAGATTTGGTGGAACGGGTTAGCGAACTGGAGAACTGGCAGGAAGGGAAAGGACTTATTGTTTATGGAGCAGAGAACACATTCTGTTCTGGTTCAGACTTAAATGCCGTTAAAGCTATCACCAATTCACAGGTAAGTAAATTGTACTCCTATGCTTTACTTTCTTACCATTCTCTCTAATATTTCATACACAGAAATGTAGCTTGTATTGTTGCTGCATGACCACTGCAAGAAAAGTAAATAAAATTAAAGTGGATGTAAACCCCCAAAAAAATGTTTTTGTTTTTTATATCACAATGTAGAGAATAGGATTTCCTATCATCTGTGCCCAGTCTTGCCACACAGAGTTAATCCAGCACTGAGCAATCCTCTTTTTATTGTTTAGTTGAATAAAACGGACTTCCCTATAAAAACCAAAGTCCGTTCCGCCCCCATGCTTTGAGTGACAGGTTATTTACATATCTCGTGCACTAGCCTGCAATCATGAACAGTGCACAAATCATACCCCCCCTCCCCTCTCCTCTCCCTTATGCCAGATTTGTCTGCTTGTCCTGTGTTTTGATTAAATGTTTACAAAACATGAGGTCAGCCAGAGTTCAATGTCATGATGAAATGCTCCAATGAACAGCCATCAGAATATACATAGGCAATGAATGCCTGTCTTGTGCACGCTCTGGCAAAGGGGAGTGAAGAGGTGGGCGGGAGTCTGCTGACATCATGACTCCGCCCACCGAGTGTCGAACAACAGACCTGCCCACCGATTCTGGACTTTTCTGGGGTTTCAAACAGCTAAATTTGACAGGTAAGGATACATGCAGGAGGCATGTACATCCTTATAGATCAGCACTATGGCAGTAGTTTAGAATTGATGAGAGTGGGTTTACATCCAAGGTTTACATTGAGCATCTCTCAGTCCCAAAAATGTAGCAACCCAAAAATCCAAGTGGCCCGTGGGTCATTTATCAGCTTACAAAAAATTGCCGCCTGATAGATGACATACCGTGGCAATGCTGAACCTGTATTCTGAGTCTTTGCATTTGAGAGGAAAAAAACTGCTTCATGAGGAGACAGCCCACGTTGGTATAAGTGCAGATATATGAAGTGAAATCACAGGTAGGATCTGTCAACAACTACAGAACCAAGGCCTGAAGGATGATGGATAAAAGGGCCCTGTAAACGTTTTTTTCAACTAGGTCTTGGTGCTGGGTAACAGCAGCCCAAAAAGGGCTCCCCCCCCCCCACAGGAGCTTAGGATTGGTGGGCACTCACACAGTGAGGTACACACAGGAGAGACCACCGCTGCAGATGGCCTGTATATGTAAACCCTTAAGAGCCCATCTAAATTGATCATACACACCCTATGATGGGGATATAGTGTGTCCTCAAAACGTCACCAACCTGAAGATATCTGAAAAGAAGGTATTAAGAGGCTTTGCTTGGGGGGAAAAAACACTTACACTGTGTGTTATGCCTGGATAAAAGAGGAGCTGGCAGTGCCATTTTTTTTCAAACTTTTCTTTACTGCTAATAGCGGCAGGAGGGGGGTGTAGACGGCTCATGCAGAAACGGGAACTGGCAGGTGGGGAGGGAGAGGATAGAGGAGAGGATATGGATGACAGAGGCACGTAAACTGACTACGGTAATCGGGGCTCAGCAGCCAACACAGAAACTGGCAGAATCGGACAGGTTCTTTACAGCTTAAAAGTTTATTTTATTTTTTTAGAGTTACAAACACTAAGTATGAGTCGTATGTAACTCAGATGTTTGTAAGTCTGGAACTTTCTATATATAAAAATTGCCTATATTGATGTATGTTTTCTGTATGTACTATGCTCTATATTTTAGACATGACTGTTCATTGACACACATGTTTATGTTTTTTTCACACATGCGCAGTACCAACAGTTAGTTTTTTAACAAACAAAAAAACATAATAACCTTTCAATGTATCTTTCGTTCATTCAGCAGATGTTTTCCAAACTTTTTCTTAAATTGTTTTGGCTCAAAAACATCACAGTCGATTATCGGTTTGTACCCAATAACTGGACCAAAAATGTATAGTTTCTATGTAAAAAATGGCTCTCTGTGATGTTCCTTCTAGATCAGGGGTCTCAAACTCCCGGCCCGCGGGCCAGTTGCGGCCCGCAGACCAAGATTTTGCGGCCCACTGTCAAGCCCTTCCCCCGGACAGTGTCATACTTTGCAGCGCATGCAGCAGGGCCGGTACAAGGCTGGGGCGGGAGGGGCGAGTGACCCTGGCGCTACCAAGTCTAACAGGGGGGGGAGCGCAATCAGCCGCGGCCGCCAGATCAGTTGGATTGTCTGTCACTCACTTTCACTGAGTGACAGACAGCGCAGGCAGCGGCTGTGGCACACTGTGTGCCGACTGCGCTCCTCTGTCCTGGTCCTGGCTCCCTTTCATTCTTTGCGTTGCCTCTCGCCCCCCCCCCATGAAAGCTGGTATATTCCCGACGTGCGCCGTCACCGCGTGACGTCACGCCGGGGGTGAGAGGTGACTGAGGCAGAGAGGAAGGGAGGACTCGCGCGGAGCTGTGTCTGGAAAAAAAAAAGGAGGACAAGACACGAGGAGCCTGCTGCCTGCCTCAGCCTGCTACTGTCTGGAGTGGAGTGAGTGGACTGTCTGCAACAGAAGAAGAAGTGAACTATAAAAAAAGTAAGAGACAACTTAAATTAGTCTGTATTGGGGAGGGGGGGGGGAGGGGGGATTGGACTGAGGTGACCATCATATTTTTAATTAAGAAAAATGTCAGAATTATTTTTTTTTTGTGTTATTTTAAGCTTGCCTTCCTTGTCTGCATAAAAAAAAAACCTTAATTGCAGCCTCACTGTGCCGTCACACGCAGCCACTGTGCGCATCACACGCAGCCACTGTGCCCATCAAACGCAGCCACTGTGCCCATCAAACGCAGCCACTGTGCCCATCAAACGCAGCCACTGTGCCCATCAAACGCAGTCACTGTGCACATCAAACGCAGTCACTGTGCCCATCACACGCAGCCACTGTGCCCATCAAACGCAGTCACTGTGCCCATCAAACGCAGTCACTGTGCCCATCAAACGCAGCCACTGTGCCCATCACACGCAGCCACTGTGCCCATCACACGCAGCCACTGTGCCCATCAAACGCAGCCACTGTGCCCATCAAACGCAGCCACTGTGCCCATCACACGCAGCCACTGTGCCCATCAAACGCAGCCACTCAGCTGTGCCCATCAAGGTGGCTGTGTTTGATGGCACAGTGGCTGCGTTTGATGGTCACACTGGCGGCAATTGATGGAAAAACTGGCAGCAATTGATGGGCACACTGGCAGAACACACTGGCGGCAAACTATTATTAAGATTGCATCAGTTGTACATTTTAAAATTTTGGTCCAATACTTGATGCGGCCCAGCCTCACCCAGCTTATACCTCCAGTGGCCCCCAGATAATTTGAGTTTGAGACCCCTGTTCTAGATGTTTTATCAGACTGGAAGTAAGCTGGTGAGAGATAATGCAGAGCCTGTAGACAAACTGATGGCTACAGTTTTCTCTTTACAAAATGAGAAACTAATTCCAAACTGATACATTTCTGTGTGAAGCCTTGCTTCACTAGATTCTTGGGGTAGACAATGTCAAATGGGTTTTATTGTCTAGGGCAGGGGAGTCAACATCCATTTCCTAACGGGCCACATCAACATTATGGTTGCCCTCAAAGGGTTGGTTGTATCAGCACCCCACGCCCCTTACATCAGATGATGAGAGCCCCCCTGCCATCAGAAGTCCAGCATCCCCCCCACTATCCCTTACATCAGTGCACCCCCTTGCCTTGTGCTGCTGCCAGGAGGGCTGGGCAGAGAAGTGCAGGATCTGTCCTCTCTGCTGCTGACTGCTGAGACCAGGTGGGGGTGGAGACAAGGGGGGTGTGAGGGCCACATGAAATGATGAAATGGCCTAGAGTGCCAGATTCGGCCCATGGGACTTGTGTTTGACCCCTGTGGTCTAGGGCTAGGCAATGACAGTCCACACAGCAGTTGAAGACTGATTTGACCACTTTTACTGCATTTCTAGGATTAAATAGACTTATGCACGATTTTTGGCATCCACACAGTTTAGGCAGCGTTTTCATAGACATAACCCCCCCCCCCCCCCCCCCCCCATAAAGTACAAAAACGATTTTTGCATGCCTGGCAATTAGTCAGTTCTGTCTTTGTCCAGTAAGGACTTATGGACATCGCTGGATCGAGAGCTGGCTCAGGCTGTGCTGCACACAGAAGTATTTTTACTGTCATGCAAGGAATACATGAAGGTAAAAAAACTTTGTGCCTTTACAGTCATTTTAAGTGTGTCAGCACCATACAGTTCAACAAACTTGCTTAAAGTGATACTGAAGTCTTGTTTTTTTTTTTTCTTTAACCACTTAAGGACCACCTCCTGCACATATACGTCGGCAGAATGGCACGGCTGGGCACAAGTACGCACAGGTACGTCCTGTGCTAGTGCCCAGTCATGGGTTGCGGGCGCGCGGACCCGACCGCCGCTGGAGTCCAGCGATCGGTTCCCAGAGCTGAAGAACGGGGTGAGCCGTGTGTAAACACGGCTTCCCCGTTCTTCACTTTGGCTGCGTCATCGATCGTGTGATCCCTTTTATAGGGATACAGAATCGATGACGTCACACCTACAGCCACACCCCCCTACAGTTGTAAACACACATGAGGTCACACATAACCCCTTTAGCGCCCCCTTGTGGTTAACTCCCAAACTGCAAATGTCATTTTCACAATTAAAAATGCATTTTAAATGCATTTTTTGCTGTGAAAATGACAATTGTCCCAAAAATTTGTCAAAATTGTCCGAAGTGTCTGCCATAATGTCGCAGTCACGAAAAAAATCGCTGTTTGCCGCCATTAGTAGTAAAAAAATAATAAAAATGCAATAAAACTATTCCCTATTTTGTAAACGCTATAAATTTTTTTTTTTACCAAAAATAGGTAGAATATGTATCGGCCTAAACTGAAGAACAAAAATATTTTTTTCTATATTTTTGGGTGGATATATATTATAGCAAAAAGTAAAAAATATTGCATTTTTTTCAAAATTGTCGCTCTATTTTTGTTGATAGCGCAAAAAATAATAACCGCAGAGGTGATCAAATACCACCAAAAGAAAGTTCTATTTATGGGAAAAAAAGGACGCCAATTTTTTTGGGGAATCACGTCGCATGACCGCGCAATTGTCTGTTAAAGCGACGCAGTGCCGAATCGCAAAACCTGGCCGGGTCCTTTAGCTGCCTAAAGGTCCGGGTCTTAAGTGGTTAAAAGTAGCAAACATGTTATACTTGCCGCTCTGTGGATTGATTTTGCACAGAGCAGCCTGCATCCTCCTCTTCTTGGGTCCCTCGTTGGAGCACCTAGCGCCTCCCTTCCTGTTGTGAGCCCCCACAGCAGGCAGCTTGCTATGGGGGCCCCCCCAAGCCCAGCCACAGCTCTGTGTGTCCATTCAGACATGGAACCACTGTTTGGCCCCACCCCCTCTCTCTCCTGTTTGGCTAACCGACTTTGACAGCAGCATTAGCCGATGGCACCACTGTTGTCTCAGCCGATCAGGAGGAAAAGTTTTGAATGGCTGATGCACTCGTGTACATCGCTGGATAGAGATGGGGCTCAGGTATTTGGGGGGGCTAAGGGGGCTGCTACACACAGTTTTTTTATCTTCATGCATAGAATACACAGTAGCCAGCAGTTTAGCTTGGATGCAGGAACCTATACAATTTTTGTTGTTCAGCCCAAGGACTGAACGAAAGAACTCTTTTAGTGTATGGTTAGCCTAATGCCCTATTCACACGATCAGTATTTCCAACACGAAAACCGTGTTTTTTTTCAGCGGGAAAATGGCTGAAATTTGTGTTGCATACACACAGTCACACTAATCTTGTCTGAAATTCTGAAATTCAAGAACGCGGTGACGTACAACACATACGATGAGCCAAGATAAATTAAGTTCAATAGGCAGTTCGGCTCTTCTGCTTGATTCTGAGCAAGTTTTTTTTTTTTTATTCTTTCCCCTCTAATCCTCAAAATATATAAAGCGCATTTGTACCTGTGCCCTTTTAATGCAGTTCAAAGCACGTACACTCGTTAGCCATTGTTTTAAATTGTAGTAATTCACATCCATGCAATCTGAGTTTCAGGAATAAGGCTGTCCATGAATGGTACTCTTTGATTAGTATAACCACTTGCAAACTTCTGGTTGACATAATACAAACTTAATGAGGTTGGGTTTACTACACTTGACAAAGTAAGCTCACCAGGAGCAAAAAATACCTGTTCATAGTTGAACTGGCTTTTATCACATCGGACACAGAGAAAAAATACGCAAGAGGAGGATTACCAGAGCTCAGTTTACAATGATGGCTGAGCAGTAACACAAATACTTATCCTTCAATCTCACATCATTCTCTTTACAAAAAAAACAAACATTTGGTAGAGCTTTGAGTGGAATGTATCCATGAAGAGATTTCTTATGTGCTAGATTCCAGTACCCCAGAACTATAATTCACATAGTTCTGCTGCACTCATTGTAAGTAAAAAAAAGAAAAAAAAAAAAAGACGATAGACTTCAATATAACATTTGAAACAGTAAATGCTAGCCCTAAAAACAAAAGTGTCCAGTGCCATAGCTATAACTTAAAGGCCCCTTTCACACAGGCATTCCATTTCTATGTTTTTTAGTTGTCCATTGACGGATGAAAAAAAAAGACAGCAGTGCATTCCTATGGGCAAACAGATGTAAATGGATGAATGAGGGCCACGAAAAAAAAAAAAGCCTGCTAAACCCGACCGTATCTGTTGCCGGCACCGAATGACAGCTCTGCTTCCCCTCCACCTCTAAAGTAAACAAAGGGTTGGGGTAACCCAGCTCAGCGACCATCTCTCATCGTGATTGACTTGGGGGGGGGGCAGGATCTATGGGCTTCCAGATTCCGATAAATCACCCCCCACACTCCCACAACCGCCGTGCCTGGGTTGTGGGGAAGAGGCCCTAGTCCACATCAACATAGGCATAAGGTTCTTTGCCAGGGAGGCCCGGGAGGTTATGTGGCCTAGTATAGTATGAGGGGGGGCACATTTGTCCCCCCACCTTTCTTGGCCTGCCAGGCTACATGCTTGGATAAGGATCTGGTATGGATTTTGTGGGAGACCTAATGCCATTTTTTTTATATTTTGGCTTGAGGTCCCTCCAAAATTCATATCACCATACCTGAAGGGCCTGGCATGGATTGGGGTGGGATCTGCATGATGTTTTTGTTTATTTTTATAATAATGTGAGCTCTTTGGTTTACATTCTGCTGTTAGTGGTGGGGAATCGTGATGGAAGTCATGTTTGAATCAGAAATGAGTCATGTTGTTAAGGACGCCAGTGGGTGAATGTAAACTGATGTTGGCTGAACTGATCTGAAAACTGATGTAAACTGAATGTGAAAAGAGCCAAAACCTGCTTGTATCCTGTGTTTACATAAGTTTATGTCATTATTAGCCAGCAGAGGTTGTCCTATGGTAAGATTGTTTGCAAATCAAACAAAACATTAGCCAATATATGCCCAGATTCAGAAATAACACAAGCGAACATATTAAATTACTTAAATTGTAGAGCCATGATTACTTACAAAAATGCAGTAATATGTAGCAACCAGTCAGCAGTCATGTCTTACAGTACTGACTACAGTCAGGGCCGATCCTAGGCAGGGTGCACAGGGTGCTTTGCACCTAGGCGCCTGCAGAGGTGGGGGCGCCGAAGTGCCAGAGTTCTCTTCTCCCCTCCTTGTTTGTGTCCGTCCAGAACTAGTGTTCTGAGCATAGGTGTGTGTCTGTCCAGAACTGATGTGTGAGCATGGGGCAGCCGTCCAGCCTGGCAGTGCTCGGGGGAGGAGCTGCTCCTCTACCTGACACAAGAGTTCTAGTTTTCAGAGTGCTGATGTGCAGGAATTAATTCCTCACACTGGGAGTTTGGATCCCACACTGTCTCCACCAACTCCAGTTGGAATGCCTCCCCCTCCCATCTCTATTTCGAGCTGCACAGAGAGAGAACCGAGGTGAGTCACAGTGTTCATTGTGCTGTATGCTGGGTGATGACATCCCCAGCATCCCTTTACACGTTCTCTGGGCTGCCCCTGCTCTAGATGTTTTATGGCATAATAGATTGCATAGGATACACAGCCCCTGCCAATCTCCTGTACTATGTCTGCAGTCTCTGACCATCTCCTGTACCATGTCTGCAGTCTCTGACCGTCTCCTGTACCATGTCTGCAGTCTCTGACCGTCTCCTGTACTATGTCTGCAGTCTCTGACCATCTCCTGTATCATGTCTGGGGGCTCTTTCTAACAGACTCTCTAAAAGAAGCCCTCTCTGTATCCATCAGAGAGGCCCCCTCCAGGTCCCAATAAAGTACTCTGCTTCTCTTCCTGTATTTTGTTAAGAGATCATGTAAGGATCCCAGGTTAATGAATACCTTATGGTCTGTGGTTGAGTCATTGACATAGAAACATTTGTAAAAGGGAGGAGTAAGTAAAATTACCACGTCTGTGTGGGGGCACCAGAAATATTTCTGCACCCAGGCGCCTGTGACCCTAGGATCAGCCCTGACTACAGTATAGTCAAATCTTATGGTTGCTATGGCAAATACACTTTGTAATTAATGTACTTAATTGTTTTTTTCTTCACAAACTTTACATTTTGAGTTTTTTTTTTTGTTTGTTTTTTATAGGACGGGATCATGATGTGTATGTTAATGCAGAACACCCTGACAAGACTGCTGAGGTAGTATTCATTGTTTTTGCTTTTGTAATGGTTTCACAGGGTTACAGTAAAAGGGATTGATTACGTTCAGTAAAGAACTATAGTGGGGGGGGGGGGGTACTTATAACTCTAATTAAAGGACAACTACAGGAGGTATCATTGAAAAGGACTGCAGGAGGTAAATTTTTATTATTACTTATCTCTGTGAAATCCTTTTCAAGATACAACTCTCTGAGCGTCATGCACAGTGGTGTCATTATCTGACTCTTTCTGGTCAGCCTCATAGGCCTCTATAGCCCCAACAAATTACAATTATTATATCTGGAATTTCCCTTTTAATGCACCAGCCAGTGCGAAAACTGGCCATTGTTATTCCAAATCTTTTGAAACACTATATTACACAAGACTTTGTTCCTAAGGAAACACCAGGCCAGAAAAGGCCAGTGCAGTAAAATAAAAATTCAGTACATTGCAAAAGCTAGGCAAAACAAATAATACTTTTAGACATATCAGCTTTTCTGTCCAGAATGATTGCAGCTGCAACATGTACTGTAACACATGGACAAGGAGATGAGATGGGGTACCATAAATCACATTCACATGTAAAGTTAAAGCGGTTCTAAAGGCAGATTTTTTTTTCTTTACGTTAATACATTCTATGCATCAGAAGAAAAAGGAGATATCTCTAGCATGTGCCCCCTATGCGGAAGTGCAGAATGGCATATATATATATATATATATATATATATATATATATATATATATATATATATATATATATATATGTGTGTGATTCTGCACAGGAGAGCTGCCCTGTAGCAGGAAATCTGTTATGGGGGGTGGAGGGCAAGTGGTTAAAATTAGGCATCAAATTGCATGGAGAAAGTTAGATAATATACTCATCTGTCCCCCTGGCTTCTGGCCACAGTGCTGAGTAGCCCAAATGTTGTGGGAACATAATCCTGCACTGTGCTGCAGCATCTTCTTATACTATTTGGTCTACTCAGCATTCCAAGAGATCTGGTCAGCAGGATGATAAAAATCGCCCCCTGCATTACTGAGACCGGACAAATGGAAAATGATGGAATGCAAAATGAAACTACACTTTGCCCATGCAGCTAAATAAACAGTGGATTTAACATATCCCCTCTGTACCTGCACATACTTTCCTTCTTTACGCTCTCCTACTGACCACTGGAAGCAAAGAGAAATCCCCTTTATTTCCAGAAGTGGGGAGCATGTTACTTCATACCTACGTGACGTGACGGTGCGGGAGTTAAGCTCCTCAGTGTTGCTGGCGAGGTTGGAATTTAAGTATACCTGTTGCATTGCCCAACATAGGCAAAGCACAGGTTCACTTTGAATTAAATATTTAAAATATGCCTTGTGTTTGTTTTTTGTTTTTAGATTGCCGCTTATTAGTGTTGCACTAGTGCAAGGAAAAGCATTGGGAGGAGGGGCTGAGTTATGTACAGCATGCGACTTCAGGTACGTTGTCCTGGGTTTCTGATTTTCTGCACATAGTGTCAGTTTAGCTGTGAAAGTAGAATAAAATGATCCTGTGATTAAAGTATTTCAACTGTAATTGCTGACTTGTTTCAAAGAGGCAAGCTTCAAGGTGATTGCCCTGATTCTGGCTTCCTTACTTAGTAAGACATGCACCAAGAGCAGGTATGGAGGCCAGATATTTTCATATGACTGCGGCTTCATGATTGTTCCTTGTCAGCGAATCACTAAGCAGAAAGAAGCACGTTAGAAGTGGCAGCTCCAAAATGTCTTTCATATGTACAGGCATACCCCGCTTTAAGTACACTCACTTTACATACACTCGCGAGTAAGGACATAGCCGTGAGTGTATGTAAAGTGCCTTACAAGTACTGTACAGACATTTTGCAGCCGCAGTAGAAGGAGCTGAAGTTCCAAGAGCATAGCCCGCCCTGTTGCAGTGTGCCCCTGACACCCCAAATACAGCCCCTGAGACCTCAACTACAGCTCCTGACACACCCACTATAGCCCATGACCCCCTACTACACCCTAGAAGTGAAAAAAGATATTGTTTCACTTTAAGTACATTTTCGTTTTACATACATGCTCTGGTCCCATTGTGTACTTAAAAATGGGGTATGCCTGTATGTTGTTTTTGGCAAGAGGCTGTTGCTGGTAGTTCTTGGAGCAGGACTGTCCGCAAAGAGCATAAGTTAAAATAGTTGTAAAGACAGAAGTTTTTTTTATCTTAATACATTCTGTACATTAAAATGTATATTTTTTTTCCTTTCGGGGGAAAAGGTTTTACATTAATAAATTAAAGCTGATCATTGCGAGCACCCCTGCCAGTGTTAAATGGCTTGTCTCATCCATGTAAACGAATACATCTGAAAGAGCTTGTTCTTTTGAAAAACAGCAGACTTACTGGCTGGATCACCAAATTAAAATAGAAATTAAAATAGAAAAAGAAAGCTTAAAAAAGGAAATTAATGCAGCCATCACATCTAAGAATTGGTAAGCTGCAGTATAAAAAAATGTTTGCTTTTTTAACACTGCCCTCACCCAAATTCTAAAACTTAAAATTGCATCTTACGCCAAAGTTTTTATTGTAATCATACAGTACAGGACAAAGGGTGGATATTCATAGACACTGAGTTATATGCTGCTACTATCAGGTGATTGGGCATCGGCAAAGCTTTGCTGGACATGCCAACTGGGTGTACCCCTATAACCCTACCCCACTCTGTGAGAGCTCAGTTTTTTTGCCATTGTCTGTAGGTGATGAATCTTTTCAGCCTTAAAGTGGAGTTCCACCCAAAAGTGGAACTTCCGCTTTAAGCACTCCTCCCCCTCCTTACATGCCAAATGGGAGTGGGGGCTTTGGTAGGAGTGGGACTTCTTGTTCCACTTCCTCCTTCCACCCAGGGACCACCTAGGCAACTCCTCCTCTTGCCTTAGGCAGCCCCTCCCTTTAGGCCAGTGGTTCTCAACCTGGGGGTCGGGACCCCCTCGAGGGTCAAATTATGATTTGCCAGGGGTCACCAAAATCTGGGCTGTTCCTGAAGCCTGCACCTCTTTTGCAGCCACACCAACAGGGCTGTTCCTGGAGCCCACAGCCGCCCACTTAGCCTCTTTGCAGCCGCCCATTCAGTTGACAACATGGTTGGGGGGGGGGGGAGAGACTCTAGGTCAGCTGACTGGTGAGGAATGTGAAGTGAGAGACATAGTGAGTAACACTACCTGTGATTATAGTTCCCATTAAAAGTCCCCACTACAGTTCTCAGATCAGCAAATGACCTTGATCAACAGCACCTACAGTGCCTGCCGCCGAGAATGTGTTTATAGCACAACAGCATCGCGCTGATTCTCGGCGACAGGCTGCCGACATCTCGCACTCGCTGGAATAGTAAAAGCACATTTCAGCGAGTGCGTCATAGAAGCGACGGGGATCCGACGCGGATTCCCGCCAATTCTACACGTGGGCGGAGTTTGTTATGAATCCTGAGAAGGAAGTCCCCGCCGGATTTTAAATAAAAATCCGGCATGGGTTCCCCCCTCAGGAGCATAACGGACCCTTAGGTCTGGTATGGGTTGTAAGGAGACCCCCCTACGCCGAAAAAACGGCGTGGGGGTCCCCCCACAATCCATACCAGACCCGTATCCAAAGCACGCCGGCCGGTCAGGAGGGGAGTGGGGGGCGAGCAAGTGCCCCCCCCCCCCTCCTGAGCCGTACCGGGCAGCATGCCCTCAACATGGGGGGGGGGGTCAGGTGCTCTGGGGCAGGGGGCGCAGTGCGGCCCCCCACCCCAGAGCACCCTGTCCCCATGTTGATGAGGACAGGGCCCCTTCCCGACAACCCTGGCCGTTGGTTGTCGGGGTATGCGGGCGGGAGGCTTATCGGAATCTGGAAGCCCCCTTTAATAAGGGGGCCCCCAGATACCGGCCCCCCACCCTAAGTGAATGAGTATGGGGTACATTGTACCCCTACCCATTCACCTGCAAGAAAAGTGTAAACACAAATAAACCACACAGTGTATTGAAATATTTTATTAGTTGGCCGCCGGGGGGGGTGTGTATGATCGCTTTTATAAAAGCGCCCCCCTCCGGCGGGCTTCTGCGGGGGGGTGGGTGCCGCTGTTCTTCACCGCCGTCTGGTTCTCTTCCGCCGTCGGGGGGGGCGCTTTGACAAAAGCGCCCACCACCCGGCGGGCTTCCTTCGACATCTTCGACGGCGGGGGGGGGTCTTCTCCCACTCTCCGGGGTCTTCTCCCACTCTCCGGGGATCTTCTCCGGCTCTCCGGGGTCTTCTCCCACTCTCCGGGGATCTTCTCCGGCTCTCCGGGGGTCTTCTCCGGCTCTCCGGGGGTCTTCTCCGGCTCTCCGGGGGTCTTCTCCGCTCTCCGGGGGTCTTCTTCTTCTTCAGGACTCGCCGCCGCTATCTTCGTGTTAGCTCAATTACTGGCGGCGGCGAGTCCCCTCTTCTGTGACGTCTTCTTCTTCTTCTCTTCTCCAGATGTTGACGCGACGCTTCCTTCCGCTGTTATGGCTGGCGCGCGGCTCGCAGCGAGTTATATAGGCCTGTCTTGTGATGTCGCAGTCCCATCATGCTCCGGTAGGTACCACTCCACAACATGAATGGAGTTGCCGGCGTTTGTAGCTGCTGACTTTTAATAAACATGGAAAGGCTGGAACTCCGCTTTTACCACTTTCTTACCGGCGCATTGTAAAATGACGCCGGCAGGAACTTTTTCTCGATCCGGGAGGACGTCATATGACGTCCTATGTTCCCGGCGTTCTAGGGCGTGCGCCCGCGGCAACGCTTGTGACCCGTCACAGGTGCCCGGCGGCCGTGATTGCCGTCGGGCACCCGTTATTGCCGGTGATCCCGGCAGGAGTGTGGATCTGTGTGTGTAAATACACAGATCCACCTCCTGTCAGCGATGAGGAGACCAATGCTGTGTTCCCAGTACAGAGGAACACACATCGGTCTCCTCCCCTTGTGAGTCCCCTCCCCCCTACAGTTAGAACACACTTTAGGTAACATTTTAACCCCTTCAGCGCCCCCTAGCATTAACCCCTTCCCTGCCAGTCACATTTACACAGTAATTAGTGCATATTTATAGCACTAATCGCTGTATAAATGTGAATGGTCCCAAAAACGTGTCAAAAGTGTCCGATGTGTTTGCCGCAATGTCACGGTCACAAAAAAAAATCGCAGATCGCCGCCATTACTAGTAAAAGAAATTATTAAATAATAATGCCATAAATCTATCACCTATTTTGTAGACACGTTAACTTTAGTGCAAACCAATCAATATACGATTATTGCGATTTTTTTATTTTATTTTTTACCAAAAATATGTAAAAGAATACGTATCGGCCTAAACTGAGGAATATATATATATATATTTTAAATTTAGATATTTATTAAATAAAAAGTAAAACATATTGTGCTTTTTTTTTTAAATTGTCGCTCTTCTTTTGTTTGTAGCGCAAAAAAAAAATAAAACGCAGAGATGATCAAATACCACCAAACGAAGGCTCTATTTGTGGGGGGAAAAAAACATAAAGATTTAATTTGGGTACAGTGTAGCATGACTGCGCAATTGTCATTCACAGTGCAACAGCGCTGAAAACTAAAAATTGGTTTGGGCAGGAAGGGGGTGGAAATGCCCTGTATGGAAGGGGTTAAGGAGTAATTATTTTACTAGTTTTATTATTTTACTTTGGATTTATAAAGCAATTCCTCACAGTCTTCTATTAAGACAATAGCAAGAGTACATCCAGATCTAAGAAACCTCTGTAAAACCTTGGGAAATGTAACAGGACCCCACACTGTGGAGACGGCCTGCAGTGTTGCTGACTCTAAGGCCGCGTACATACGATCAGTCCAAACCGATGAAACCGGACTAAAGTCCAGTTTCATCGGTCCAAACCGACCGTGTATATGGCCCATCAGTCTTTTGTCCTTCAGTCCAGAGTTTTAAAACTTGCTTTAAAACTAGGGTTGTCCCGATACTGATACTAGTATCGGTATCGGGACCGATACCGAGTATTTGCGGGAGTACTTGTACTCGCGCAAATGCTCCCGATGCCTAAATAGAATACTTTTTTTGTATTTATCAACATGTTCTGTGAAAATTCTTTGAGTTTTTTACTACTGCGTGACAAGCAAATAAAACATTTTTATTCTTTTAGAATGTCTTGAGTTAGAGTTCTTCATAATTCTAAAGAAAATATCCTTAGTCTGTATTGTGCTTTGAAAACTGTCACATGACATTTAAAAAAAGTATCGGTATTCGGTATCGGCGAGTACATGGAAAAAAGTATCGGTACTTGTACTCGGTCCTAAAAAAGTGGTATCGGGACAACCCTAGTCAAAACCGATGGTTAGTATGCAAAAGCATTGGTTCAAAACCCGTGCATGCTCAGGATCAAGTCGACGCATGCTTGGAAGCATTGAACTTTGTTTTTTTCAGCACGTCGTTGTGTTTTACGTCACCGCGTTCTGACACGATCGGTTTTTGAACTGATGGTGTGTACGCACATCAGACCATCAGTCTGTGAACCGATGAAAATGAACTTCAGTCCGTTTTCATTGGTTTGGACTGATCGTGTGTACAAGGCCTAAGGCATGCAACAAGCTGCCTATCTGACCAAGGCAGTGTTTTCTGCATCTACAGTATGTCAGACTTTCTCAGACAACTGCTTTAACACAGCTATCACTGCCCAGGCTCAAGAGCGCTAGGCTCCTTCTCCACCCCCACCATCTCTTCTAGAAGACAGACATTGAGGGGAATGAAGAGGTCCCAGAAGCAATATTAGAGGAGGAGGTGGAAGATTTATCTCTCCCAGGTTCCTATACACCTAACGTTGTGGCTTTGTGCAATATTATTGCCAATTTAGATATGCTCATCTCTGCTGTGAGCAAAAACCTTGGAATTGTTGGCGTTGCACTTGATTCTCCTCTGTTTTACCATGCCCCCTTGAGTACTAGGAGTCCTGCTAAGTCTGAAAATACATACCCCATTCATCAACAAATAGAATAGACAATTTTTGACGATTGGATTAGCCCTGATTTCATCCCTTCAAGAATCATTGCTGAACCCTATACAGTGGAAAAAGAGTTTACAAAAACATGGACTGTTCTGGTAGTAGACCCTGCAGTGTACTCTCCAAAATTTTGAAACACCCTTAAAGAATCTCTTTGCCCTTGCAGGCCCAGCTCTGCAACTGACTATTACTCCAATTTTTGTTTGTCAGACTGCAATTAATTGGACTAGGGCAGTAATCAACCAACATAATCCTGTCTTCCAGGAATAAACTCTGGTGGACTACTCACAGACACTGTCTTCTGCTCTTCTCATGTGTGTTGATGCCCTAGAACAAGTCATGACACAAATCTCATAATGGCTTTCATTTCTGTTCCTATGCTCAGAATCTTATGGATAAAGGCTGGATCAGCTAAAAAAGCTTGTAAATGACACCTCACACATATGCTCTTTGAAAGAGAAAGTTAGTTTGGTAAAACACTTGAGAAATTCATCATAGATGTCACAGGAGGAAAAGCCCATCTTCCAGAATGGAAGGCTCCACCCCCTTCTACCTCCTCAAAAGAAGAGTACCCCATTGCTCTCCTTAGGCTTCAAACTTCAAAGCGAAAATACAGCCTTTCCTTTTGGTGTAAGAATTGGAAAAACAATATCCACAAAGTGGACGCAATACAGTACACAATCAAGGGGCATGCTCAACCTCTAAGAATAGGTCTGTTACAGTTTCACTCTCTCTGAGTCACTGGCATCCCAGACCTGTGGGTCCAATCATTGGTTTCAAAGGGGTACAAAAAAGAATTCCAAACTCTCCCCCTCATCATTTTTCTCTCTCAAACAACCTAAATCTGCCCAAGGACAGTTGGATTTACAAACTGCTCTGAACCTTCTCTTGTCCCAGGGTCATTTTGGTAGATTTGGTCCTTCTGGAAATCAGGTTCAAAGGATTGTATTCAAACAAGTTCAATGTACCAAAACCCAACAGGTGTATTTGTCCTAACCTCGAACTAAAATCCCTAAACAATTGTCTTCACATTCTAATGTTTCACATAAAATATGCAACGCCGGTGATTGCCTCTCTGAGACCAGGGGGAATACCTAGCATCAGCAGACATTCAAAATGTTTATCTACATATTCTCATTCCCCCATTTCATCAACACTTCCTGTGCATTGCAAACACTTGCAATTTGTAACACTGCCATGTGGCTTATCTTCTGCATCCAGGATATTCACAAAGGTACTAGCGCCCCTTCTTGCCCTTATATGAACTTGGGGCATTCAGGTAACAGGGTACCTAGATTCATTTCTTCTTAAGGACTCATCTCCTTTTCAACTACTGCTGTTCCCTTAATTCCCAAATAAGGCTGTTCCTTTCACACAATTGTATTCAAAGCCTTTCCAGAGCAACATCCTGTTGGCCTGTCTGGAACAAGCATGCTTCTTCTCTCGACCTCCCTTTTCCCCTCTCCAGCCAAGCAATTGTCTTCCTAGCTTGAATTTCCAGTTAAACCTTGACAGTAGAGATGCTGTTTCTACCACACCCATGGAAAGTGAGAACAACAGATGGCAGTCTCACAATAAAGGGAAATCTTCACAATGGGACAATGATTCCACAAGGCTCCATTCACACCTGAGTGATTTTTCTGCTTGAATCTTTTAGCTCTAAAATGCTCAACAAGCCAAATCCCTTTAATTTCTGTCACCTGCAGCAAAATGCCAGTCGCTCAAAAAAAGCTTCTTTTTGTCAGATTACAAGTATTTTTGGCCCAATAAACTTCAATAGAAACACCTGAAAATGTGTGACTTAAGCATGTGTGTTCAAGTAGACAGGAAAAGATCAGCAGCACAGAGATGCAAAAAAAAAATGTAAACAAAGGTGAAAATAGTACTTTTATTGGAAAAAATAAAATAAAAAACATGTTTATAATAATCAGAAGCTTAGCAAACTAAATTTCATCCGGTTAGGGGTTCGATTGATTTTAATGTTTAACAGCTAAAGTAAATCTTTAGTTTTTTTAAACTTGGGAAAAAAAGCCTGCAGCTTTAGAGCAGGTACCACCATTCCCACATCTTTCCTTTAAACTAAGTGCCTGTTACCCCAATATTCTTCCTCAAATATCTATGCTGCTGGGGAAGGGGAATAGGGGGGGGGGGCACAGTAGCACACTGGATCAAACTAAAGGTACATAGGGGTATTGTCTAAACTTTTGCAGACTTACTGGTTTGTTAAAACTTAGTGTATCTCCAGCCTAAGCTTGGATAGAGTATAGAATAGTTACAACTTTTTAAAACCATCTATGAGATTTTCCTTTCCCCAGAGATACAAGTAATTGGACAACTACCAGAAACAAAGGGAGCTCTCTCTATTGGCAGATGTCACTTAAGCTATCACTTTTCCATTGACTGTAAACTGTTGACCCTCCCTCCAGTTTCTCTCCCTGTGTCATCAGGACCAATAGTAGATTTACTCAAATGTCAATGGCACAAGAGGTCTTCAAAGGAAGATTTTCCCTCTGTCTGTACTGGTAACAACTTGAATAACTGTATTTTCTCTTACATTGTAATCTGACCAAACCTTAAAATGTTTTGATATTTTTGTACTTTGGTAACAATGTGATTTATATTGTGTGTTGCATGCATTAAATACTATATTTTATTAAAGTACAAGATAATTCATCAGACAAAAACACAAATGTTATATTCTGTTCTGCTGCAGGTTGATGACTGAAGACAGTGAAATACGATTTGTCCATAAACATATGGGTTTGGTTCCAGGTTGGGGTGGAGCAACAAGATTAATTCATCTTATTGGAAGTAGACATGCACTGAAACTACTCGGCAGTGCTCTCCGTGTTCATCCTAAATATGCATTGAATATTGGTCTAGCTGATGAGATTTTATCTTCTGGTGCCGATGGACCATTGGCAGAAGCCCAAAAATGGATAGCATCCTACACAAAAGGAGCGGCTGATGTGAACAGAGCTATAAAAAAAGTAATAGCTTCTGGAAGAGAGAAGTTAATTGAAGATTCTCTCAGGACAGAGAAAGATATTTTTGGAACAGTGTGGGGTGGACCTGCCAATATGCAGGCATTGTCAAAAGGAACCAAACACAATTAATGAAGATTTTCTTAAAGACTAAGGTTAGCTTACAGGACACCTGATTAACAACAAATTATAATAATTAAAAATGAATGTGTGAAGTATGCAGTTTTGTAGCATTGTCTCTCTGTACAATTAATTGTGATAATTGAAACATGTAATCAGGTTTAGCCTGTAATGAGTTTCTATTTTATTATTAGCTCTCTAAAGCAAAGCATTCTTTTTTACAGTAATCATATTTGTTATGTTGATGATGGCTTATAACTTATCTACTAATCAGGAAAATACTATAAAGCTCTAAATAGTATAGCATTGATCTACTTATTTGGTTGATTAAAGAAAAATGTAGAAATTGCACAATGCTATAGCAGCTCATCAGAAGACAGTAATGTGACAAAGTGAACCTGTATTGGAAGTAAACTAAGACTACAGAATAAGGCTAGTATTTATAGAATGCACTAAAAGATGCCTCAGTATACTTCTGTTTGGCCACTTCTACCAAGGGCCATTAAAGTCATCCAAAAAGTTAGATAGTGGATTACTAAACTCCACATACTAAGGGCTACGCTGCCTCCCTCAAACATGTTTATGAATGCATGGTATGCCTTGGCCTAGTAGAGGCATTCGTCTAAGTATTCAGGCCCCCATTCACTTTTTTCAGTTTTGTTATGTTGCAGCCTGATACTACAGTTGTTTAAATTCTTTTTTTCTCAATAATATACACTCTGTACCCCTTAATGACAAAGTGAAAACAGAATTTTAGAAATGTCTGTGAATTTATTAAAAAGATAAAACTGTATTCAGACCCTTTTATCAATCGTTTGTTGAAGCACCTTTTAACATACTTGAGTCTTTTTAGGTACGATACGGCAAGCTTTGCATACCTGGTTTGGGGGATATTCTGCCATTCTTCTTTGCAAATTCTCTCAATCAGGTTAGAAGGGCACCGTCAGTGAAAAGCCTTGAAAATGAGGGCCTCACAGAGGAGGTGTTGGCCAGTCTCCATCGCCTGCATTTTTGCAGCAACTATACAGGCATAGCCCTCTTGAGCGGTGTGTGTGTGGGGGGGGGGGGGGGGGTTCTTGAAGTGTGGCATGTGCCTCCATAATGTGGGCCAGTGTTGCCTCCTCCACAATCCTAGCCCTCTTGGGGAGGCACCTGGAATTGGGTGCTGCCACTGGGCTCGGCCACCTTCTGGCTGACACTGACTCCTGCCTCCTCCTGCCTGCCACTTTCCACAGCCTCATCGTGGCTGACCTCATCCTGTGTATAAAAAAGGGACATACAGGTGCAAGAAAAAGTATGTGAACCTTTTGGAATGATATGGATTTCTGCACAAATTGGTCATAAAATGTGATCTGATCTTCATCTAAGTCACAACAATAGACAATCACAGTCTACTTAAACTAATACCACACAAATAATTAAATGTTACCATGTTTCTATTGAACACACATGTAAACATTCACAGTGCATCCACTTCTTCCAGCATGGAAGACTCGGGTTGCTCCGCGGAAGCCTCAGCTAGGCTGGATGGAAGGGTGGAGGGAAGGGTAGAAAGTGATGGCCCAAGTTCAAGCTGGTTGTCCAGAAAGTGCAATTTGTTGTAGTACCACAGACTGGGTACATACACATACACATCCGCTGCTGCTGTTCCTGATTTCTGGGACTCCAGGACCTTATTGTGCTCCCTCCTGTATGTGCCCCTCAAGTTCCCAATTTTTTTATCCACATCCTGGAGGGTTGCAGTGGGGACCTGTGTCTTTACGGTGATCTAAGGAGCAGCTGAGGAAACGCTGTCAGACCTGAAACTGAGGGAGCACGACCAGTACAGGAGGATCAAGAAAGTCCTTCAAAAAAGTACGTATTTGTCCTGTGTTCCTATTATGATTATTACTTGCATGTTGCTCCATGTGCATTTTTTTTTTTTTACAGTTGGACAGTTTCAAATGATAACTTTTAGGTTAGTGGGCACAGTAATTGGTCGTAGTAAACATTGTTCGCCCACTACACAATGTTTTTGGTAGATACATGGTTAACTACATTTGGTCATGCCTATTTGTATTGACATTGTTGTCTAGATGTGTTTGTAAATCAAATGAAATGTAAACTTGATTCAGTGTAAGGAGAGGACACTCAGCAGCTGTTTACACATCTGGACTCAGGACCACAAGTGTGGGACACCAGAACAACGTTTTTAGGATGTCCCACACAGGTGCTCCAGTGGTTACTTGGGGTTTCTCCATGTGTGAAACTTGGCCAAAAAAGGTAAGTATTCCAGCCTTGGTAAGGGCAAAAATCACGTCTTCAGCTTGGAACTCGACCAAAACAGACAATTGTATCCCACTTCCAAGCAATGTTTTATATTCCTATTTCTGGCATGAAATATCTGTGTGCTACAAGATGAAGATGTGGAGCAAGAGGAGGTGGATGAATTGGTGGAAAGTGTCACCACAACAGGTCAGTGTCTGTCACCACAGCTTCAGGTACGAGATGTAGGCCTGCATATTTTATAATATCTTTTTTTTATTTTTAGGTGAATGAACATGTTGGTGAAGAAGAAACTCCTCATTTAACAAGTGCTAGTGCACAATATTTAATGGTAAAAAAAATGGTAATCACAATGATCGCGCCCCAGTGACTCCCATCGCTGCGCTAAGGAATGAATATAAACAGAAGTTCGCAGCTGCTGTTTTAAATAAAGTAAATGTGAAAGTGTATATATAGTGTATTCAAACAATGTGGTTTAAATTCCAATCATATATAAACAGCGCTAATATGTGGATGAACCACACAAGTGGACCAAAAAACAATTAAATAAATAAATAAATAGAACAATTGAATGAACCTGTGAATAAATAAAGTGATAAAGCAAAAACAGTTAGAAAAACAGTGTCGAAAAATTATCAAATCTGTAATCTTCAAAGAAATCTTCCACAACACCCGATGTGCATAGTGATTCCTCCACCAATCAAGTTGGCCACTCACCAGAACGAGTTGCCTTACACTCATGTGTTTTGGCACAAAAGCATGAAAATATTTCTCAAACCATTAAGCAGATTTCCAATTCCAACAATGTGATAGATGAGATCCACATAAATAATGAAGAAAGCATATGATAGTGTGATAACGTAAAAACAGTTTAATAACACACCACATAAAATCTGCAAAAGTTGCACTCACAATGGTAAACTCAAACAAAACCGTGAATCAAAACATAGCAGAACTTCCTTAATATTAATTTGGCTGATGAACTATGGTCACAGCGGACCTGTGCAAAAAAACTGATGCTTCTCACCACTTCACCTGCGCTGTACTTGCAAACCCCCGTTTGTAAAAAACTCTCAATCGCTGGTCACTAGCGTGATGTAACATGCAAAGGCCTCTCACGTTGGTTCAAGTGGTCAAAAGTTTAATATGTAGCCACGCCCCGACATGTTTCGTCATGAAATGACTTATTCATGGGATTGGCTGCATCCTCCTCAATGTGTTGTTTAAATATCCTATGGTACACTCAATCTAAATGGCTTCCACCTGTAGCAGCCTGAGCCCTCCAATCAGACGACTTGGCTGTGGCACGTCAGCCAGTGTGCGCCGCACTCGTCACTCGGCGCGTCAGTCCAATCCAGTGCCTTTACACTGTGGGCGGACATGACGCGCCGAGAGCGGAACTCCCACATCGCACACCTCAGTAGTACGTGCGCCAATCTAATACGACACGCAGAGCCGCCCAGTATGAGGGTGGACGTCCCACATGCTCCAACAGCATACGCGCCTATTGAACACTGCAATTGGCCACACTCAACACAGCCCATCAGATGACAGGTGAAAAGAAGGGCGGATATGATGTATAGGTTACCGCGCTGTTAGGGCGGAAGTGCTATAGCAGGCCTAATGATCTGTCAAATATCGCCACCGATGTTATCAGCCAAACAAATACCTCGGATCATTAACCAAGCATAACTAGCAATATATACATACATAACAAGTATAAGGCTGCATCATAGTCAAGTATAATTAAGTAGACGTACAATAGACTCAATATCATCAAATAAATATTAAAATTAAATGAATACATAAAAAAAATTTGGTTAAAAAATGTTGGCGTATAGGATGAATTACTAAGCCTGTGTAGGTAAAAAATTCATAGAAATATGAAAATCACAAAACATATCCCTCAAATAAGGATTACTGAATCGTGATTGGCTACAGTCAATAAAAATAAGCTAAAACAAAGGGATATTATAATTATATAAATACATATAATTATATGGTGAACATAATTCTAAGCAAACACCACACCTATTGTTCCCAAGTTATTGTATCACAGACTAGGGTGCCATAAACCACTCCATCAAGTTCACTATAAAGTCATGATGCAATGGGTTGATCTCTAAAGTTAAGAATACTACCATGACTCAGCTCTACAATGATTTTAAGAGTTGTTAATGAAGCAGTTTAAAGCGGAGCTCCAGCCGCGAAAACATTTTTTTTTAAAGTCAGCAGCTACTAACAGTGTAGCTGCTGACTTTAAATAAGGACACTTACCTGTCCTAGGCGCCCGCACTGATGGCCCCCCCGATGCCGGTCCCGCGATCGCTTCGAGTCCCGCGCCGCCATTCACACTATGGGAAACAGGCAGTGAAGCCGTACGGCTTCACTGCCCGTTTCCTACTGTGCCTGCGCGAGTCTCACGGTGGCTTGTGAATGGGCGCGCTGCTCTCTGAGAACAAACACAGTTCCCAGAAAGCAGCGCGCTCCCTTTCACAAGCAGAAGGACAAGAAGAAATCGGACCGCGGTGCAGGTGAGGCAGATTACGGACTTCCGCATAGCAACAGCTATTTCGGGTGAGTATTTTTTTATTTTTTTCAGGTTTTTTTTATTTTTATTTTTTTAAACAACATGGCAAAATGTTGTTTTCATGGGTGGAGCTCCGCTTTAAGTCTAATTCAATATTTAATCCTCGTGGGAAAAGACATTTCAGAGAAAAGATCCATTGAGTTTCTCTTTGTGACAGATCTCTAACCCTATTGGATCCTCTCCAACTCGGATATACAAAATCAATACCACAGAATTGAGCAAGTGTGGGATCCTAATTATGTTTCTCTTTAAAGTGGACTGATACACTGTGATATTTGTAGCCCTTTTTGATGTTGGCCAGATGTTCAGAAATGCGAATTCTCAATCTTTTTGTTCTACCAACATACAACAGGCCACAGGGGCACCATACCAAATATACAACATACAATGAATTACAGGTGATGAATTCTTTGAGTTCAAACACCTTCCCATCACTACCCATTATTTCTTTTTTTCCTTTGTTGTGCACCTTTACTGTGCGACAACAAATGCATTTACTGCATGGAAAAAAACCTTTTAAGTTAAATTTTAGTCGTTGGTTAGGAGGATCCAGAATCTTTTGAACCACTTGATCCCCAAAATTGGGGGCCCGTCGGTATATGAACCGTGGTTGTTGGGGGAGAATTTCACTCAAATGTCTGTCCTTGCCTAGGATGTGCCAGTGATTTCTAACTATATTCTCAATCTCTTTATATTGTGCATGGAAACCTGTCAAAAACGACACTTATGTTAATCTCTCATAGATGAAATTTCTTTCTTCTTAAAGCAATCATCTCTTGGAATGTCAGAAATTTGTAGGACAATATCATTCAATTTTTTCTGCATGGAAGATCGCACTACATACAGAAGATTGGGATCAGATCCCACAGAGGCCTACAAGTTTTAACTTGATGCTCTGGTTGAATGGGGCTTTCAGATCCAGACTCTGAACATCAAAGAATCTAAGTATTTAGCCCCCACTGTTTGTAGAATCCCGGTAATTTATACTTTACCCAAAATCCATAAAAATGCAGTAATACCTCCAGCCCGCCCAATTGTTAATGGGATTGGATCTGTCACCGCCAGACTGGGCGAATATCTTGATAAGTTTCTTCAACCTAGTGTCAAAGAGACTAAGGCTTATTTAAAAGATACATCTGACTTATTACAGTCCTTGGACAAGGTAACCATTAGGCTCAATTCAGAAATGTATTTGATCACTGCCGATGTGACATCTCTTTACACAATTATCCAGCATGAGGATGCTGCACTAGCACTTAATTGGGCATTAAGTAAAAGAGAGGATATTCCACATAAGAAGTGATTTTTGGGCCATGCATTGGAATTCTGCATGTCCCACAATTATTTTTGGTTTAATGGTTTTTTCTTCTCACAACAGGTTGGTGTAGCAATGGGAGCTAAATTTGCTCCCAGTCTAGCCAACCTGTTTATGGCAGAATGGGAGGACAAACACATTTTTAGAAATAGAAAGCCTCAGGTGTTGTTTTACCGTCGTTTTATCGATGATCTTCTAGTCATTTGGGAAGGAACAAAAACTGATGCTATACAATTTCTGGATCATTTAAACAACAATGTCAATAATATCAAGCTGGAATATACTATTAGTAACCACAGTGTCAACTTCTTAGATGTTACGATTGAACACTATGAAGGGAAATTAAAAACTAAAGTATTCTTTAAGATCACAAATCGAAATAGTTACTTATCAATTAATAGTGGACATCATCCTGCCTGGATCAAAAACATCCCTAAAGGTCAATTCTTACGAGTACGCTGGAATTGTACCGATGAATCTGATTATTTTGCACAAGCTGATATATTGAAGACTAGGTTTGTCCAGAAAGGATATGACGAACTCAAATTGAATGATATTGTCCAACAAATTTCTGACATTCCAAGAGATGATTGCTTTAAGAAGAAAGACATTTCATCTATGAGAGATTAACATAAGTGTAGTTTTTTGACAGGTTTCCATGCACAATATAAAGAGATCACTGGCACATCCTAGGCAAGGACAGACATTTGAGTGAAATTCTCCCCCAACATCCACGGTTCATATACCGACGGGCCCCCAATTTTAGGGATCAAGTGGTTTAAAAGATTCTGGATCCCCCTAACCAACGACTAAAATTTAACTTAAAAGGTTTTTTTCCATGCAGTAAATGCATTTGTTGTCGCACAGTAAAGGTGCACAACAAAGGAAAAAAAGAAATAATAGGTAGCGATGGGAAGGTGTTTGGACTCAAAGAATTCATCACCTGTAATTTATCGTATGTTGTATATTTGTTATGGTGCCCCTGTGGCCTGTTGTATGTTGGTAGAACAAAAAGATTGAGAATTCGCATTTCTGAACATCTGGCCAACATCAAAAAGGGCTACAGATATCACAGTGTATCAGTCCACTTTAAAGAGAAACATGATCAGGATCCCACACTTGCTCAATTCTGTGGTATTGATTTTGTATATCCGAGTTGGAGAGGATCCAATAGAGTTAGAGATCTGTCACAAAGAGAAACTCAATGGATCTTTTCTCTGAAATGTCTTTTCCCACGAGGATTAAATATAGAATTAGACTTAAACTGCTTCATTAACAACTCTTAAAATCATTGTAGAGCTGAGTCATGGTAGTATTCTTAACTTTAGAGATCAACCCATTGCATCATGACTTTATAGTGAACTTGATGGAGTGGTTTATGGCACCCTAGTCTGTGATACAACAACTTGGGAACAATCGGTGTGGTGTTTGCTTAGGATTATGTTCACCATATATTTATATAATTATAATATCCCTTCGTTTTAGCTTATTTTTATTGACTGTAGCCAATCACGATTCAGTAATCCTTATTTGAGGGATATGTTTTGTGATTTTCATTGTTCTATGAATTTTTTACCTACACAGGCTTAGTAATTCATCCTATACGCCAACATTTTTTAACCAAATGTTTTTTTATTTATTCATTTAATTTTAATATTTATTTGATATTGAGTCTATTGTACATCTACTTATTTATACTTGACTATGATGCAGCCTTATACTGGTTATGTATGTATATATTGCTAGTTATGCTTGGTTAATGATCCGAGGTATTTGTTTGGCTGATTAACATCGGTGGCGATATTTGACAGATCATTAGGCCTGCTATAGCACTTCCGCCCTAACAGCGCGGTAACCTATACCTCATATCCGCCCTTCTTTTGACCTGTCATCTGATGGGCTGTGCTGAGTGTGGCCAATTGCGGTGTTCAATTGGCGTGTACGCTGTTGGAGCATGCGATGTGGGACGTCCGCCCTCATACTGAGCAGCTCTGCGTGTCGTATTAGATTGGCGCTCATTACTGAGGTGTGCGATGTGGGAGTTCTGCCCTTACATCGCGCGACTCTGCGCGTCATGTCCGCCCATAGTGTAAAGGCACTGGATTGGACTGACACGTGAGTGACGAGTGCGGCGCACACTGGCTGACGTGCTGTGGCCGAGTCGTCTGATTGGAGGGCTCAGGCTCCTACAGGTGGAAGCCATTTAGATTAAGTGTACCATAGGATACTTGAGGAGGATGCAGCCAATCCCATGAATAAGTCATTTCAAGATGAAACATGTCGGGGCGTGGCTACATATAGAACTTTTGACCACTTGAACCAACGTGAGAGGCCTTTGCATGTTACATCACGCTAGTGACCAGCGATTGAGAGTTTTCTACAAACGGGGGTTTGCAAGTACAGCGCAGGTGAAGTGGTGAGAAGCATCCGTTTTTTTGCACAGGTCCGCTGTGACCATAGTTCATCAGCCAAATGAATATTGAAGAAGTTCTGCTATGTTTTGTTTCACGGTTTTGTTTGAGTTTACCATTATGAGTGCAACTTTTGCAGATTTTATGTGGTGTGTTATTAAACTGTTTTTACGTTATCACACTATCATATGCTTTCTTCATTATTTATGTGGATCTCATCTATCACATTGTTGGAATTGGAATTCTGCTTAATGGTTTGAGAAATATGTTCATGCTTTTGTGCCAAAACACGTGAGTGTAAGGCAACTCGTTCTGGTGAGTGGCCAACTTGATTGGTGGAGGAATCACTATGCACATCGGGTGTGGTGGAAGATTTCTTTGAAGATTACAGATTTGATAATTTTTCTTTTTTGTTTACAAAAGTTTATTGAGAAGTATAAATTGGAATACAAGCATAGGTATAAAAAACATAACACTTTTCATAGGCATATCAGTGAATTAGTAACACGTAAGGCAGTTCGTGATGAGTGGTCCCTGAATGAGTAAAGGATAATGTCAGTAGTACATCATTATAATTTAATGTGTAGAAAAACAAATGGGAACATCAATTAGTGATCTACCAATATGACCATTTGGCATCAAAAACATGTAGGCTGTCATTAATTGTGTGATATATTCTCTCTGATAGTTTCAACAGTTCCATCCTGTCAAGCACCTGTGACCATATCACTTCCCCAGATCTCCAGTTAAGTGCGATCATCCATTGCACCGAGCTACATAGTGAATGGAGGAGTCTGGAGCATGGGGGAGGGATGTCGGGGACATCTCCGTAGAGTAGACAGATTAATGGGGTGAGGGTAACCTTATGTTTAGAGGAGTCCTCGAATTTGCGAGCTACCTCTAGCCAGATCTGTGCCAGACGTGGGCAGCTCCAGAAAATGTGAAGTAGCGTACCTTCAGCTTGGCAGCCTCTGAAGCAGTCAGGAGAAACTGTCGGATAAAAGGTATGGAGATTTGATAATTTTTCGACACCTATGAGCTGTTTTTGCTTTATCCCTTTATTTATTCATGGGTTCATTCAATTGTTCTATTTAATTTATTTATTTAATTGTTTTTTGGTCCACTTGTGTGGTCCATCCACATATTAGCGCTGTTTATATATGATTGGAATTTAAATCACATTGTTTGAATACACTATGGGCCAGATTCAGGTAGATGGGCGCTTCTTTACTGTGGAGTAACGTTTCTCATTTACGTTACTCCGGCGAAACTTTAGCAGCAAGTACTGTTATTCACATAGCACTTGCTCCTAAAGTTGCGGCGGCGTATCGGGGGCGTGTATTATAACTAGGCGCGATCCCGCGGCGAACGTACTGCGCATGCGTCGACTGTCAGTGCGCATGCTCCAAATTCTGTCAGTGAACGTCAATGACGTCAATCCCCATTAACGGACGTTTTACGCAAACGACTCAAATTTTTTTTTTTCGACGCGATGACGACGCTCATACTTAACATAGGATACTCCACTAGGGGGCTGCTTTATCTTTACGCCGCGTATCTCTTACGGAAACGTCGGAAAGTCACTGCGTCGCGCCCGAATACGATCGTGAATTTACGATTCCCGCTGATTAACATATTCTCGGCGTTAATCAGCGGGAACGCCCCGCGCGCCATTTTTAAAATTGAAGTTACAATACGACGGCGAAATACAATTACGCCGCTCGTATAGGAACTCCAACCCGGCGTTTCTTGTTTTCTGACTAAAGAAAACAGAAACGCCGGCTCAAAGTGAAAGTTAGGCTGGAGTATCACTGATACTCCAGCCTAACTCTACCTGAATCTGGCCCTATATATACACTTTCACAATATTTAATACAGGAAATCAAGGTGTGTAGTCGAGAAATAGACATCATGAGGAATAATATAAATCTTATGGATCAAAAATTTAAGAACATGATTGATGTTTTGGGGCGAATCTAAAGAAATACAAAATCTTTTTTAAGCATTATTTACATTTTTTTTTTTAACTGCTTCCTTTAAGCCAAATTTTGAAGATGCACACAGTGTCAACATGGGCGATCTCCCATCACGACATATCAATATCCGTGTTTTGTGGGTGCAACCCCTTTCGTGCAACTAAAGTAGGTGACCCTCCAGTCATCTGCCCTTCATCTATCCATCAGCATACATGTGCTTCCACTGAGGAGATTCTTTAAATTTTAGAGTTGGGTTCTGCAGTACACAGGGAGCCTTGATAGGGCCTGCAGCTTACGCATGTATTTGCAAATGCGTGCAACTAAACCCCTGTTTTTAACGCACTGTTAGACAGGTGAATTTGGTTGGTTGGTAAGTTGAGCTTGGAAATTCGGTGTGTTTTGACATGCGTTCGCTCCTTCCAGTGCTCCTTGCTGTAAAGACCAGTTATAGGTAGGGTCAGTGACTGTTGTTTTTTTTTGTATTGTTGTCATTGTGCAATATGCTGGGTGTTTAGTGTGTTCCTACTCCTTTAAGGAGGGTTGGGATCCCTCCAGTCATCTGCTGTCAGGAGAATATAGCAGATCAGTACTGTGTGACTGCACAGAGAGACCAAACAATATAGCTAGTGAAGTAAAATGAGTTTATTTTACAAGTAAGTGAGGACCACCAGTGCAAACAGCAAACAACATATATAATCAAAAGGGAATACCGTATCATAAGTCAAGCCAGGCCGAGGTCATACACATGGGGAGTCAGCCGATGGGTAAGGATGGGACAGAGCAGGGAGCAGATGGATGGGACAGGACAGAGCAGGGAACGGATGGATGGACTAGCTGCGGGTAAGAACTCAGGGGAGACAGGAACCAGGAGACAGGGCAGACAAGTCCAGGCGGGATCAGGGATCAGAATCGCAGACAGGATCAAGGCACAGAATCAGAGTCCAGAAGACGGGGTCAGGGTACAGGCTCAGCTCCGGAAGGTATGACGATACCAGGGCGAGGAGTGATTACGACCCCCCGGGTATTATAGAGGCGTGTTGATTGCATTCAGGTCACACCTGAACGCAGGAAAGGCTGTGTGCTCCAAATGACCAAGAACCCCCCGCTGGTGGAGGCCAGTACTGCAGCCAGAATAGCAGGCAGATTTACCAGCAGGGGGGACCATTCCTGACAGTACCCCCCCTCAAAGGAGCGGCCTCCGGATGCTCCAACCAGTTGTTGCTGGGGAAGGCTCATGGTGTCAAGCCAGGTAGTGGATAAAGGCTCCGGGTCACCGAGCTGGGCAGAAGACGAAGGCTCCGGGTCATCGAGCTGGGCAGCAGACGAAGGCTCCGAGTCATCGAGCTGGGCAGCAGACGAAGGCTCCGGGTCATCGAGCTGGGCAGCAGACAAAGGCTCCGGGTCATCGAGCTGGGCAGCAGACGAAGGCTCCGGGTCATCGAGCTGGGCAGCAGACGAAGGCTCCGGGTCATCGAGCTGGGCAGCGGACGAAGGCTCCGGGTCATCAAGCTGGGCAGAGGGCATAGGCTCTGGGTCATCAAGCTGGGCAGCGGGCTCCGAGTCATCAAGCTGGGCAGCGGACGAAGGCTCTGGGTCATCGAGCTGGGCAGCAGACAAAGGCTCCGGGTCATCGAGCTGGGCAGCAGACAGAGGCTCCGGGTCATCGAGCTGGGCAGCAGACAGAGGCTCCGGGTCATCGAGCTGGGCAGCAGACAGAGGCTCCGGTCATCGATCTGGGCAGCAGACAGAGGCTCCGGGTCATCGAGCTGGGCAGCAGACAGAGGCTCTGGGTCATCGAGCTGGGCAGCAGACAGAGGCTCCGGGTCATCGAGCTGGGCAGAGGGCATAGGCTCTGGGTCATCAAGCTGGGCAGCGGGCTCCGAGTTATCAAGCTGGGCAGCGGACGAAGGCTCCGGGTCATCGAGCTAGGCAGCAGACAAAGGCTCCGGGTCATCGAGCTGGGCAGCAGACAAAGGCTCCGGGTCATCGAGCTGGGCAGCAGACAAAGGCTCCGGGTCATCAAGCTGGGCAGCAGACAGAGGCTCCAGGTCATCGAGCTGGGCAGCAGACAGGGGCTCCGGGTCATCGAACTGGGCAGCAGACAGAGGCTCCGGGTCATCGAGCTGGGCAGCAGACAGAGGCTCCGGGTCATCGAGCTGGGCAGCAGACAGAGGCTCCGGGTCATCGAGCTGGGCAGCAGACAGAGGCTCCGGGTCATCGAGCTGGGCAGCAGTCAGAGGCTCCGGGTCATCGAGCTGGGCAGCAGACAGAGGCTCCGGGTCATCGAGCTGGGCAGCAGACAGAGGCTCCGGGTCATCGAGCTGGGCAGCAGACAGAGGCTCCGGGTCATCGAGCTGGGCAGCAGACAGAGGCTCCGGGTCATCGAGCTGGGCAGAGGGCATAGGCTCTGGGTCATCAAGCTGGGCAGCGGGCTCCAAGTAATCAAGCTGGGCAGCGGACGAAGGCTCCGGGTCATCGAGCTGGGCAGCAGACAAAGGCTCCGGGTCATCGAGCTGGGCAGCAGACAAAGGCTCCGGGTCATCGAGCTGGGCAGCAGACAGAGGCTCCGGGTCATCAAGCTGGGCAGCAGACAGAGGCTCCGGGTCATCGAGCTGGGCAGCAGGAACAAGCGGCTGGCAGACTAGCACAGGAACAAGCGGCTGGCAGACAGGAACAAGCGGCTGGCAGACTGGCACAGGAACAGCAGGCTGGCAGACTCGCACAGGAACAGCAGGCTGGCAGGTTGGCACAGAAACAGCAGGCTGGCAGGTTGGCACAGGAACAGCAGGCTGGCAGGTTGGCACAGGAACAGCAGGCTGGCAAACTGGCACAGGAACAGCAGGCTGGCAGATTGGCACAGGGACAGCAGGCTGGCAGATTGGCACAGGAACAGCAGGCTGGCAGAGTGGCACAGGAACAGCAGGCTGGCAGAGTGGCACAGGAACAGCAGGCTGGCAGACTGGCACAGGAGCAGCAGGCTGGCGGACTGGCACAGGAGCAGCAGGCTGGCAGACTGGCACAGGAACAGCAGACCGGCAGGCTAGCACAGGAACATCGGGCTGGCAGGCTAGCACAGGAGCATCGGGATGGCAGGCTGGCACATGAACATCAGGCTGGCACAGGAACATCAGGTTGGCAGGCTGGCACAGGAACATCAGGCTGGCACAGGAACATCAGGCTGGTAGGTTGGCACAGGAACATCGGGCTGGCAAGCTGGCACAGGCTGGTCGGATGGCACAAGCTGGGCGGCTGGCACTGGAACAGGCTGGTTGGTTGGCACAGGCTGGTCGGATGGCACAAGCTGGGCAGCTGGCACTGGAACAGGTGGCACTGGGACAGGTTGAGCAGAGGGTACTGGGACAGGTTGGGTAACTGGCACAATGGTATGGGTTGGGAAGTACTTCCGTTTCTTTTTAGACTTAGTCACTGCAGATTTGTTAACAGAAGGGGTGTATGAAGAGGGTGGAATTAAGTAGGAGGAAGGGTTGGAATATGGCAGAGACAGAGGCATGGTAACTGGAGGAGGTTTTTGTGGAGTTGTTACTGGAGAAAAGGAAGAAGCAGGTGGATTAAAGGCAGGGTAGGAACAACAAGTAGAGACTGGGTAATAATACTTGGTAGGCTGCGGAATTAACTGAGCTGGGGTTGCCATTGGTGATGGACAGATGGATCCCTGAGAAGGCAGGTGGTCAATAGCAGGGCTGGAACGAACTAGCTTGGCTGGAATCAGGAGATCTGACCATGCCTGCAGCACAGGTTTAACAAAAGCAGGTTCACACACACCTTGTCTAATCAGAGCCTGCACAGAATCAATACACTCAGATAACTTTTGCTGGGGACAGGAGGAATAATGCTCATAAAAATAAGCCGGATCATCCTCCAATAACCACACCAGGGATTCAACTTGGTCACGACTAAAGGGGGGAGAGAAGTCATCACTACCATCAGGAATAAATGGCAGGGCCGGTTTTACACACAACCGAATTAATGCCTGAACATCATCAAAAGTCATGTACCGCTGATCCACCCAGGAATGAGCCGATCGGATAGTTTCCATCAGTTGGTCACTAGTCCAACCCTCCAAAACTTGACGACAAGCCCCCTCCTCCTCTTCTGCCAGCAGAGAAAGGTAAAGGATTTCATTGTAATCCATGTTTTAGAGCACTACACCAGAATGGTTCCTCAATGCAGTCACGTCTGATCAAGGGATGGCCCTGGTATACTGTCAGGAGAATATAGCAGATCAGTACTGTGTGACTGCACAGAGAGACCAAACAATATAGCTAGTGAAGTAAAAGGAGTTTATTTTACAAGTAAGTGAGGACCACCAGTGCAAACAGCAAACAACATATATAATCAAAAGGGAATACCGTATCATAAGTCAAGCCAGGCCGAGGTCATACACATGGGGAGTCAGCCGATGGGTAAGGATGGGACAGGACAGAGCAGGGAGCAGATGGATTGGACAGGACAGAGCAGGGAGCAGATGGATGGGACAGGACAGAGCAGGGAACGGATGGATGGACTAGCTGCGGGGTAAGACAGGAACCAGGAGACAGGGCAGACAAGTCCAGGCGGGATCAGGGATCAGAATCGCAGACAGGATCAAGGCACAGAATCAGAGTCCAGAAGACGGGGTCAGGGTACAGGCTCAGGTCCGGAAGGTATGACAATACCAGGGCGAGGAGTGATTACACACGCCGGGTATTATAGAGGCATGCTGATTGCATTCAGGTCACACCTGAACGCAGGAAAGGCTGTGTGCTCCAAATGACCAAGAACCCCCCGCTGGTGGAGGCCAGAATAACAGGCAGATTTACCAGCAGGGGGGACCATTCCTGACATCTGCCCTTCATCTATCCATCAGCATACAGGTGCTTCCACTGAGGAGACTCTTTAAATTTTAGAATTAGGGTCTGCAGTACACAGGGAGCCTTGATAGGGCCTGCAGCTTACGCGTGTATTGACGGGGCCTGGAGCTTACGCATGTATTTGCAAATGTGTGCAACTAAATAAACCCCTGTTTTTAACGCACTGTTAGACAGGTGAATTTGGTTGGTTGCTGATTGGTTGGTAAGTTGAGCTTGGAAATTCTGTGTGTTTTTTTTTTTTTTGCTAAGATCATTCACAAGCTCCTCTCATGTAGTTCTGGGCTGATCCCTCACTTTTTTTCTCATGATCATCCTTACCTCATGAGGCAAAATGTAGCATTGAGCTCCAGATCAAGGGCGGTTTGGTTATTTTGTATTTCTTCAATTTGTGAATAATCGCTCCAACAGTTGTCTCCTTTTCACCAAACTTCTTGCTGATGATCTTATAGCCCATTCCAGTCTTGTGCAGGTCTACAATCTTGTCCCTGACATCTCTTTGGTCTTGCCCATGATGGTTGGTTTGAATAGAAGAGATTCTGTGGACAGGTGTCTTTTATACACATAACAAGTTGTTGTTGGGAGCACAGATCTACGTACCACATGGGCACATAATGTAGCCAGTTTGTGGGAGGCAGAATTGTTGGTTGGTAGAGGATAATACACAGTGCTCTGGACTGTCTGAGGAATCTTGTAATGTACACAATGGTCTGTGATCAAGTCCCTATTGAGACGAAGCGTCGGGAGGCGACGCTCTGACGTCACCGCATCACGTGTGAGGACCCAGAAGACGGGTACATGCTCCCATAGCCGGCCGGCTTAATCCTTTACATGCTGTTTTTATATGGATTGATGTAAGTTTGCACAATCTCTGTTTTATTATAATAAATGTACGTTTTTACACTATGTGGATCTCTTTCAATTTTTTATATGGGACCACTGGTTGACACACGATCGTTTTGAGCTGAATTCACTAACTGGCTGAACTGAATGGATGTTCCCCTTGCTCCTTGCTGATTGTGGATACCCTTGTGTGCTGATATTGATCTCAGAGAGATCAGGGACTCTGGTAAGGGTCAGTGTTTTCTGTGCGGTGGAGGTTTCTGTTTGTTATTAATCACACCTGTTCGTGGATTCGCCTACACTTGGGACTCCTTTATGCTAAGAATCACCCTTGATGGACTGTATTATCACTATATGGACTTTTAATTTTAAATTTTTATGCTCACTGTTCAATATTATTGTTTTCACCAATGCTAATTTTATGTGATATTTCTGCATAATTTTGGTGATAGCCGTATCACTCTATATTCATGTTTCAGTGTTATATCACATGTTTATCTTGTAGCGCAAATTTTTTGTATAAATGGTCTGAGGAGGCCTGTAATGCATAGGGCTCTGGATGGTGGTCTGAGGAGGACTGTAAATGCTGCACAGTGGTCTCAGGAGGCCTATAATGCTGCACAATGCTCTGGATGGTGGTCTGAGGAGGCCTGTAATGCTGCACAGTGCTCTAGATGGTGATCTGATGAGGCCTGTAATGCACACAGTGATCTGAGGAGGCCTGTAAATGCTGCATAGTGCTCCGGATGGTCTGAAGAGGCCTGTAAATGCACACTGTGCTCTGGACGGTGGTCTGAGGAGGCCTGTAATGCGCACAGTTCTCTGGATGGTGATCTGAGTTGTCCTGTATTGCTGTCCAGTGCTAAGCACGCCACACCACTAAGCATTGTACAGTTGCTACCTTGCTTGCTGGGACGGTAAACACTCAAGTTTTTTACAGGCAGAGCCCTGAGGAAACCAGAAGTTTACGTTGGTAAATGACCCTCCCTCACAATTTCGTTTGATGAAAATGAGACTTGATTTTCCGTTATAGTTTGCGCCAACTGACAAAAATGTTGGGTCATTTAGTTTTCTTTGGAAACCTGCTGCTGACAAAAAATTATGACAACAATTTTGTCGATGACGAAACTAACACCGGTGTAAATTAAATCCTCAAAGAGAAGAAATACATAAACACCCAGTGTAGTGTAAAACAATAAAAAATAAATACTCCAAATGAATATCTTTCTTGCTCATACATCACGGGACACAGAGCCTTAATTACTTAATGGGTTATGTAGTTACCACAAGTGATTGGACACTGGTTAACCCAGGGGTGTCCAACTCAATTTCATTGTGGGCCTCAAAAGGGCCGGTTGTATCTCTAACATTAGATGTCCAGCGCATCCCCTCCCCTTTTACATTAGATATCAAGATCCACCCCACCATCAGAAATTGAGTCCACCACTCTCCCTTACATCACAGTGCTCCCCCCTTTCCTTATGCTGCTGCTGGGAAGAAGCTGGATGAATTGCTTGAAAGCAGAAAGTAAGGGTCTGGAGTAGGACCAGAGGAGCAGCTGCAGGAGAGGTGCGAGGGCCACATGAAATGGCTCGGAGGGCCGTATTCGGCCCGCGGGCCTTGTGTTTGCCACCTATGGGTTAACCCAATTAGAATTGAGTTCCTCCCCTATATAACCTCTACCAAATGGAGAGTACCTCCAGTTTTTTCATCAGTGTTTAAGGTGGTTGGTCTCGTTCAACATGTGCTAAGAAGAATGTGCTCTTTTGATGATCTGTCTGCGGAGGCCTAGGAGCTATAACCGGATCCATACCTCGGGTCGATATCAAAAGCCTAAGATGGGTGGTACCTGGGCCTCGTGTAAAGAAGAAACAAGGTTTGCCTGTAATGTCTCTCTGTGGAGGTCTGGGCTCTGGGATCCAGACGTTGGTGTACTAATGCAACTGTGGCACAAAAAGTTTCTGGCAGAGTCTTCTACAGGTCTAGGTATGAGGTTTCTGTAATGGGACCCCTGATAAACCTGAAGGTTGTCAAAACTTGCCCGCTGTGATGGGTGAAAGCTGGAACTACTTCTTAGTAGCTTTCCTGCGGCGTGGATAAGGTAGGAGAGGATCATTTATTTTAATATTATCTTCTGTGACTAGGATGTCTTTCCTGGTTTTCACCACTGGAGGGAGTAAGTGCATACCTGGTGTATTGTTACATCCAGGACAAGCTCAGTGAAGTCGGTCAATTAAAACGCCACTCGTCTCCTCCGCTGCAGGCTCTGCCACAAACGCATACAGGGGTCCCCCCCCAATGAAGCCCCCAGTGATCTCTCCCCCTTCGCCTGATAGCAGCTTCACAGGATAAACCCCTGTCTGGTTCTGCAGCTTCTCCTATGGCAGCTCCTGTACACGTCACTAAGGATGCTTTAAAAGTTGCTTTGGATGGCTTAGAAGGAAGGATTGCTACTATAATCGCAACCTCCTTTAAAGATAGCAGAAAACGGGGAGATCCCCCTTCATCTGCTCTGGCTCTCATCAGATGAGCATTCTGAGGGTAAAAAAATCCCTCTCTGGAGATGAGGATCAGTTGCAGTCTCTGGACTTAGAGGATGAGAGGATTTCTGCTACCTCTCAGTCGCTAAAAATGCAGGTGCAATGTTATGCAGAGATGGTGCGTGCCACTTACAAATTGCCTCCTGTTGAAGCTTCTGTGTCCTCTGTGTTCTCTTTGGGATCTCGGAAATCCCCACAGGCTGCATGCTCCTTTGCACTTCATCCCTTGCTGGGTAAACTGTTGTATAATGACTAGGTTCACCCAGATAAACTGTTTCTCCTCCTAAGCAGTTATTCCCTCATTTATTCTATGGAGGAAGGTTTCACTAAGAAATGGGAGGTACCTGCTATAATGCAGCTATTTCTTGTGCAAACAAAAGCCTGACCTGTCCTTTAGACCAGTGTTTTTCAACTCCAGTCCTCAAGGCACACCAACAGGTCAAGTTTTCAGGATTTCCCTCAGATGAAATGGCTGTGGTGATTACTAAGGCAGTGAAACTGATCAAATCACCTGTGCAAAATAATGGAAAGCCTGAAAACATGACCCGTTGGTGTGCCTTGAGGACTGGAGTTGAAAAACACTGCTATAGACAATGCTCGGGGCTTTAAGGGTCCAACTGATAAAAAGCTGGAATCTCTATTGAAAGCCTCCTCCTCTATGGCTGGTGCTTTAGTGCAACCTGCAGTTGCAGCAATTGGTATGTCAGTTCCTTAAGGAACAAATGAAGCAGATGATTAACCTCCTCCCTACAGAGGAGATTGAAGCCTTGTGTTTCATGCGCAGGTCCCTTTTGTTTAAAACATTGGGAGGCCGAGGTTTCTTGCAAAAGACACTTGCCGGCGTTCCCCTTTGTGGGAGGACGCCTGTTTGGGGATGACTTGGATAAATACATCCAAAAGATTACCAGAGGCATATCTACTCTGTTGCCAGTAAAAAAGAAGAGTAAACGTTCTTCATTTAAGCGTTCTCTTTCCCCAGCCCCTGGAACCACAGTTTCCAGGCAGTGGCAATGGCCTCCCCAGTCTAACACTAATTGGAAAGGCCCAGAGCCAAGCCCAAGGACAAAAAAGAACTTGGGGTTCAAAATCTAAGCAGAACCCCAAGATTTCCCTATGAAGGTATGCCCCCGCTCAATCGAGTGGGGGGAAGGCTGCTGCAATTTGCAAACGCCTGGCGGGACGAAGTTCGGGACAAGTGGGTCATCTTCACAGTGTCCTCAGGCTACAAGCTGGAATTCAGAGAGCTTCTGCCACCCCGTTTTGTCTGAGATCAAGAATTGCCAAAGATCCAGAAAAAAGAAGGCCTTTGTTGTTGGCCTTGGAATGCCTTTTGTCCCAAGGGGTAATCATGGAGTTAGCCCCAGGGATCAGGGTTCTGCTCCAACCTTTTCACAGTTCCAAAATCAAATGGGGATGTCAGACCTATCCTAGATCTGAAAAGCCTGAATCAGTTTCTGAACATTCGCTCCATTCGCATTGAGCCTGTCCGTTCAGTTGTTTCCACTCTTCAGGGAGGAGACATTCCTGGCATCAATAGGCATCAGAGATGCATAGCTACATGTGCCAATATTCCCCGCTCAAAAATTTCTAAGGTTTGCAGGGGATCAGCCCCACTTTCAGTTTGTGGCCCTTCCTTTCAGGCTGGCTATGGCACCTCAAGTCGAAGATACTGGTCCCGGCCCTGGCAAGGTTAAGGGCACGGGGCATAGCAGTAACAACCTGTCTGGACGATCTATTGATCATAGATCAGCCCACTGCACGCTTGGGCCACAATGTGCACAGCACAGTGGAAAATTTCGAGTACCTAGGCTGGGTCCTCACTCTGGAAAAACCCTCCTTGCAGCCTCAAAGAAGGCTGGAGTATTTGGGCATGTGTATAGACACATCCCAAAGCAAGGTATTACTTCCCAAGCCAAAAGCAAAAGCCATAGGAGACTTGGTCCGAGTGATAAAGGCAAAGAAAAGGCCTTCCATCCGTCTATGCAGTAGATTATTGGGAAAGATGGTAGCCTCATTCGAGGCTGTCCCTTATGCCCAGTTTCACTCAAAGCCGTTACAGGGCAGAATTCTGTCCACTTGGAACAAAGATGTTCAGGCCCTGGGCCTTTCTTATGATCTTATCTCCAAAGATTCGCCAGAGCATTAATTGGTGGTTGCTCCCCCAAAATCTGTCAAAAGGAAATTCCTTCACTCCGGTTACCTGGAAATTGGTAACCATAGACGCCAGCATTCTTGGCTGGGGGGCAGTTCTGGAACAGGCATCTGTCCAGGGGAAGCTCCTCTCCATCAACATTTTGGAGATTCTGGCATTTCATCTGGCCCTCAGTGTGGTCTTACAGACCGCAGGGTTGGCCTGTTCAGATTCAGTCCAACAATGCTACAGCTGTGGCCTATATCAATCACCAAGGAGGCACCAGAAGTCTGGATGCTCAAAGAGAGGTGAATTACATCCTGTCCTGGGCAGAAAGGCATATTCCTCGCCTATCTGCGGTCCTCATTCCAGGGATAAAAAATTGGCAGGTGGAGTCTAGGAGAATGGTCTCTACTCCCTGACATATATTTCAGATCATATATCAGAAATAGGGTACCCCAGATGTGGATCTGTTGGCTTCCAAGTTCAACGCAAAGATGGACAACTTTGTGTCAAGAACAAGAGATCCCTGTGCTCAAGGGTCAGATGCCCTGACAATCACATGGGTTTTTTTTTTCTCTGATTTATGCGTTCCCCCCCAGTTCCGCTTCTCCCACGATTCCTTCAGAGAGTCAAGAGGGAAGGAAAGCCGGTGATTTGTCGCCTGGCTTGGTCCAGAGGACCCTGGTATGCAGAAATCGTAAGGGTGACACTGGGAAGACCTTGGGTTCTTCCACTATGCTCGGACCCACTATCGCAGGGGCCAATATTCCATCCTGTCTTACAAAGTGTAAATTTGAAGGTTTGGCTGTTGAGACTCACATTCTAAGAAAACGTGGGCTCTCAGGTCCAGTCTTATCCACTCTGGTTAATGCCAGGAAGCTGGCCTCCAGGCTCATCTACTACAGAATCCGGAAGGCATATGTTTCCTGGTATGAACCCAGAAGGTGGCATCCTAGGAAGTATGCCAATAATAGGATTCTTTTCTTTCTTCAGTTGAAGTTGGCCTTGAGCACTATCAAGGGCCAGATCTCGGCCTTGTCTGTATTCTTTCAAAAACCGCTTGCCTCATTCCCTAGTCCGAGCCTTTGTTCAGGGAGCACTGTGCCTGAATCCACCAGTTAAGTCTCCCATGTGCCCATGGGATTTGAATTTGGCATTGTCTGTTTTACAGAAGCTACTTTTTGAACCATTACACCATGCTTCTTTAAGTCTTTTAACAAAGAAACTGTTTTTTCTCATAGCCATATCCTCAGCAAGGAGGGTATCGGAATTGGCGGCTCTTTCATGTAAAGAACCGTATATGATTATTCATGATGACAGGGTGGTGCTGCGTCCTCACCCGACTTTCTTACCGTCTTTTTTTTCCAGATCCGCAGTCTGGGGAGGAAGAAAGTCTACACTCTCTAGATGTTGTAAGAGCGGCAAAAGTTTATCTGCAAGCTACAGCTTAGATACGAAAGACTGATTGTCTGTTTATTCTATGGAAAAGAAGGGTGAATGGGACTTTAAATGAGGGAGCGCCATGTCAAGTGGAATAAAACCATAAATCAGATTTACAGTACATGATATATTTATTACATTATTAAATACATGTCAGATATTTCATATCAGGTAGATAGTCACAAGACTTATACTAACTGTGCTGCTCTTAGCATGCAATACAAAAAATACAAAAAGGAGACATGGCAGATATACATAATAAAATCAATCAATTAGACAACATATATGAGGTATGAACATGTGATTAGTGGCATCTGGTGGCACTCTACGCGTTTCCTGGCATTTCAGCCAATCATCAGGAGTGTTTTAAAGCAGTATACTGAAAAAAATATATAAAATAAATAAAAAATAAACAAAAATTAAAATGTCATGATAATGCATTAAAAGTAGGGAGGTGCAGGGACTACGTCCCAGCAAAGTGGAAACAGTAAGGGGACTTACTATTAACCTCAGTACCAATCCGGTATCTGCCAGGGAGAAAAGGGAGGGGTTTTTCGGGCATGATGTCTCCTCCGGGGTTGAGATGGGGCATTCAACAAGGGCGAGGAAAAGCAGCTGGAGCGTAGACCGGTGGTCACAGCCTGATCCAAAATGCTATGTGTGCACATAAAGCGCATAGTGTTCCTAAAACAGGTGTGGCAAGAATAACATAAATAAATAATTAAAGAAAAATAATGAAATGGGGATATCAATGTGTTCCCATAAGGGGAATGTGTGGGGAAGTGTATAAGGAACAAAGCCAAACAAGGGAGGAAAAACATACCAAAGAGTGGTGACTAAGCTCCCAGCAGTAATAATGACCTGTGTGTGAGATCAAGTGTGGTTCCTTGTGATTGAATCAGGCAAATGAACAAACGGCTGCTTCAAAGCTGCTATAAAGCCCATCCCCGGGAGGAGCCCCATCAACGTCATGTGTGATTGGCCAATTGCACAGGGGAAGGGGAAACCCAGCTGCGCATGGTGGAGCCATCAGCAGGGGGCTCTCCGCCCTATCTGTGCATGGTCAGAGATGGAAAAAGGGACATCGATGGATGTCCATGACGCTGCAGTGCAGCATCAATGCATGACGCCGATGCACAGGAGTACAGTACCCGCCCCTACCAGAGGGCAAGGGGAGGGTCGGGCTGCTGCGCATCGCAACCCCGGATCCAGAGAAAACGCACAATCACCCCCTCCCCCCAAGCCCCAGCTGGGCCGGACAAAGGATTGAAAAAAGTGGTCTGGTAAAGTAAAAAAAATAAAAAAAATAAAAAGGTTGAAAAAATAAAAAATGAAAAGTCGGGTTGAGCATAATATATGGGGAAGTTATATTATTAAATCTATTGCTGGACATTAGTATAAGGGCAATGAACAAGGTTAAGGGATATGTAAAGTGTGACAGATCACTGTGGTGGGTGTCTTCCACCCGATTATTTGTTGTACAGTGAATGGATGTGATCGGTCACACAAAATAAAACACATGGCGGCCTCCATCCCTAATTTGGTATATGGAAAAGAAGGGTGAATGGGACTTTAAATGAGGGAGCCCCATGTCAAGGGGAATAAAACCATAAATCAGATTTACAGTACATGATATATTTATTACATTATTAAATACATGTCAGATATTTCATATCAGGTAGATAGTCACAAGACTTATACTAACTGTGCTGCTCTTAGCATGCAATACAAAAAATACAAAAAGGAGACATGGCAGATATACATAATAAAATCAATCAATTAGACAACATATATGAGGTATGAACATGTGATTAGTGGCATCTGGTGGCCACAAGGCCCAAGGAAAGGCCAGGCAGTGTCGAAATCTAATATTGCATGTTGGATTCGACAAGTCATTATTCAGGGCTATGGTTTAGAAAGGAAGATTCCTCCTTTTCAGGTGAAAGCGCACTCGACTAGAGCAGTTGGTGCTTCAAGGGCAGTGCATCACGAGGCCTCCATGGCTCAGATCTGTAAGGCTGCTACTTGGTCATCAGTCCATACATTTACTAAGTTCTACCAGGTAGATGTGAGAGGGTACGAGGATGCCGTCTTTGGGCGTAGTGTACTGCAGGCAGCAGTATAGATCCTCTGGCCCGATGGCGGTCTTGTTTTCTGATCTGTCTCCCTCCGATCAATTTTAGCATTGCTATTGGACATCCCATTAAGTGATTAAGGCTCTGTGTCCCATAATGTATGAGCAAGAAAATTTGATTTTTTAATACAGTTTACCGTATTTTCCGGAGTATAAGACAAACTTTTACGCCCTAATTACACTGCTAGAGGGCGGGGGTCATCTTATACGCCGGGTGCAGATATTGCTGCAATTTTGCTGAAAACGGAGCTTGTTAAGCCTGCTCGGATTGGAGCGGCGCGGGCTGACAATGTCACAGCCTCTGCCAATCCAAGCAGGCTTTGCATTTATTAACAGATTAATAAAATGCATTGCCTCCTGTGATTGGCTCAGCGGTGCACACTGTATTCTGCAGTGTTACTATTGCCTGGCACTACTGTACTGTACCAGTAATGTACTAGTGATAAGACTGCAACCATTTAAAGCAGATATAAGTAGGTGATAAAGACCTGGAGTGGGTTTCTTGGAACTGTAACAAAAACATCTTTATACTGTAATAACAAAGGTAATTTATTTAAAAGCCCCATCAAACGTTTACCAGTAAGTAATAAGTAATACATTACAGTGTTTTAATAAAATCTGATGTTAAGTCTGATGTTTTTTTTTTTTTATATATTTCTGATGTTTTTTTTAAATGGTGTTGCCTAGGAAGGGGGTAGTCTTATACGGCGAGTATAGCCCAAAACCTAACTTTTCACTGGAAAAATAGGGGGTCGTCTTATACGTCGGCAAATACGATACCTGTAAAATTACTTTCTTGGGAATACATCACGGGACACAGAGCTACCGCACCTCTTCGGAGTTAAACGTGGGACACTTATTGCTTTGCTACAAAACTGAGGTACTCTCCATTTGGAAGAGGTTATATAGGGGAGTAACTCAATTCTAATTTGGTTAACCAGTGTCCAATCACCTGTGGTGACTACATAACCCATTAAGTAATTAAGGCTCTGTGTCCCTTGATGTATTCCCAAGAAAAGTATTTCACAGGTAAGCTGTATTAAAAAATCCTATTTTTTTACACTGGCAGTAAGATATTTGGTTGAAAAATGAAGATATTCATTTGGACTATTTATGTAGCGCTACCCCCGAAGGAGCAGCTGATTGATTGTTGGGATCGGCACATTAAGTTACCCTAGCATTGTCTAGGTGTGTGATGCAGGAACAAAGTAGTGAGCGGAGGTCCAGACAGTCAATAAAGGTTTTTCCAATGCTTTATTTCCAGGCCAACACAGCCAACATCAACTTCAGTTAGGAAGGAAAAAAAGGTTGATGAAAGAAGAGAACTTGCGGTGTCAGGCCTGGATATGAACAGGCAAGCCTGCCCTCAGCAGTACCAATTTGTAAACTCGTCGCCACTCCTGCCTGAGTGGGTGAATTGGCCACGGACAGGTCTCTCGCACGAGCCTGGCAGCCGAGGTGTCACTTTGGATTTCTGGGAGGAACAGATCTCTCACACACAGACCTGGCTCTAGAGCCTCTGCCACAGGTCAATTACTTTTAGATGAGATTAGGTGGATGAACAGAGCGAATCCTCCCAGTAGACTCCAGCACAGGTCACCGGGAGACAGTAAAGCGTACCTGTCAGCATCCCGGTCACCAGCCATGTTGGACAACCTGCCTCCAGGTTCCCCACAAGCCGATCCCCCAATCGCATGGCACCCAGCCTGGGATCCTTTCAATAGAACTGGGAACCCAGTAAGTCACTGGGGTCCCCTTTCGCCTCCGGTTGAGGCTCGGTGAAGCCGGTAAGCTTGGCCAGGTGGGCGAAGATTTTAGAACACATGACACCCGTCACAGAGTTACACCTCTCCAGCATGCCCCGCGAGGGAAGAACTCCAATTGGCTGCTGGGGGAAGACTTGGTCTGCCAGAAACCCCTCTGGCGCCAACTGCCGACCAGAGATGATACCACATCCCTAGAATGCAGACTGACCCAGAGGTCACAATTTAGGTAAATCATGACTGGGAGCAAAATAACCCTCCCATTCCAACTAACTTTAGCGTAGTGCCTATACTGAAAGTAAGGGGGCGCTACATTTATTTTTATGATTTTACACTACACTGGGTGTTTATATAATTCTTCTCTTTGAGGCTTTGATTGACACTTTATATTATTTATATAGTATATTACATATTATTGTTTTATACAGTGGGTAAAATTAAGTATTGAACGCATCACCATTTTTCTAGGTAAGTATATTTCTAAAGGTGCTTTTGACATGAAATTTGTACCACATGTCAGTAACAACCCATGCAATCCATACATACAAAGACACCAAAGCAAATAAGAAATTAAGTTATGTGTAATAAAATGGAATAACACAGGGAAGAAAAAAAATGAGTCTTGCGTGGTGAGCGTGCTTGCAGGCCATGGTGGTTGAGTGCATTAATTATTGTTTTCTTTGAAACAATTGTACCTGCTAATTCCATGTTTTTTTTTGTTTTAAGCTCCTTGGCTGTGGTCCTTGGCTCTTGGACAACTCTTCTGATAATTCTTTTCACTCTGTTAGAAATCTTGCGAAGTGCACCTGGTCATGGCTGGTTTATGGTGAAATTATGTTCTTTCCACTTCTAGATTATGGCCCCAACAGTGCTCACTGAAACATTCAGAAGTTTAAAAATCCTTATGTAACCAATGCTATTAGTATGTTTTGCAACATTATGGTTGCAAAGGTCTTGAGAGAGCTCTTTGCTTTTACCCATCATGAGATGTTTCTTGTGTGACAACTTGGTAATGAGACACCTTTTTATAGACCATCAGGTGAGACTGAACCAGCTAATATTAATTTTCAGCTGGTGTCTTGTCTTTTAATGCCATTTTGCACCCCCCTTTCTTCATGTGTTCACTTTTTCACTGTCATTCTATTTCATTACACATAACTTAATTTCTGAACTTATTTGTTTTGGTTGGTTTTAGGGCTGGGCAAATTAACTTTTTTAATTCATCGATTAATCTTTAATTTTTTTGATCGATAAAAATATTTTTGATCGATTAAAATTATTTTCAATGGTACTCACCTCTCCGCCGGCTTATGGGCCTTCAGGGAGTTCCGTCGGAGATCCAGTAACATCACGGACACCGGCGGGGCTTGCCGTGTCCATCTGAAGGGCTCATTTGCTGTGCCTTCATATCTGCATGCCGGCGGGACCTTTCTCTCTGCCACACGCAAGGGCTGTTACACTTCCCTCTATCAACCTGGGATTCTACAGCCATCCACTGGGAGTTGTGATAGTTCCCTTCATGGGACATCTACATGCCGACGGACTGATGTTAACCTCTCCTCATCTGGATTCAGCAGTGGTATCGTTGTACAAATTTTTTACCAGTATCATACTTGGCGACATGTTTTTATGACTGCTTTTGGTACCGTTTGGTATTACTCACCATTTTTACAGTTTATGTAGCTACATCGATTTTATCTCCAGTGCAATATTTATTTGGTTACCAACTTGAAGACTATAAAAGTTTTAATGCTATTCCCATCAAGCGTTGCCTTTGTGTGTTTTTTGTATCCTGCTATCCATTTTTCCAGTGATTGGGAGCTGCACTGGGAATCAGCCTGCAAGGAGATCAGCTAAAAGTAGTTGGATCTGTATGTGCGTTATAATTAATCAAAATTAGTCGATTAATCGATTAAAAAAAATAACGATTAATCGAACACAAAAATTTTGATCAGTAACAGCCCTAGTTTGTTTGTATGTTTGAATTACATGGGTTGTTACTGACATGTGGTAAAAATTTCAATAGCACCTTTAGAAATACGTTTACCTAAAAAAATGGTGACATGTTCAATACGTACTGCTGTATATATTTATCACATAGCGCTTCATTTCATTTGGTTATCACTGAATTTATATACTTTGGTCTTGTTTTATATCTATTCCTTCTGGCAAAATTAATGATTTAATATATTTTTTTTGTTTCAAGAGTTTATTGAAGATAATATAAACATAACAAGCAATACAATAAGAGTCGGTTCACACTGGGGCGACTTGGGATCCGACTTGAAGTCGTCTCAAGTCGTCCCAAGTCGTGCTGTCCAGAAAAGCAATGTAAGTGAATGGGAGCGGTGTTAATACACACTACTCATGTCGCTCCAACTTCAGAAGAGGTTCCTGTACTACTTCAATCAGACTTCTAGGCGATTTGTACCCATTGATTTCAATGGAAGTCGCTTCCAAGTCTGATCACTGTTTTAATTGAAGCAACCTTTCAGCACGATAACATACATTTCTCAGGCAAACTCCTCCCTCCCCTTCCCTCTCCCAGAGCTGAATGTTGTTTTATTGGCCACTGGAATGTCTCCTGACCTGAAAAGAACTTCAAGTCTTGTTGTAAATCGCCCCGTGGTTCATGCTCAAGTCGTGTTGAAGTTGCTTCTGAAAGTCGTGCTGGAAGTCGTGTCGCCCCAGCGTGAAGTATTTTGGGCAGGAATTAAGGTCGCAGCCGCTTCACAGTGATGTTTACATAAACAGCAGCAAACATAGTAAGAACTGAGGAAGAATACAGACATCAAAGTCTAACATGGTAACATAACCTGTGAAATGAAAATAAGTCACAGAGATCTGAGTAAATTAATGATTTAATAGTTTAATTAATGTATAAGGCAATTTCTTAGCAAGTCCATCTGTTCTCCCATTGTTTATAAAGGGTGGGGAAGTTATTTAAAATGTCTCTAGACAAAATATATATATTTTTTTTTTTTTGGAGCAGTTAAAGTAGCTGTTAAGTACACTAATGCTAAACACATAATTAAACAGAGAAATGTTACCTTGTCAAAACTCAAGGGGTTTATTCTTGAAAATGTGGCTATAATTTAGCCCCTTGTGCCTAAATTTCAGGCCACGTGATCGATGTAGCTTACCAAGTGATCCAGGGACCTGCTGGTGGGCGTGTTAAGAGAAGGGGTGTGATGTTATTACAGGAAATGACGTTGCCACTAAGCTTCTGTGTTTCCATGGCAATGAAACACAGTCAGACTGGACATCATAACATCACTTCCCCAGCCGAGAGGAGGGGAGGAGTTGCTGGAGAAGGTGTGCAACGTTCTACAGACTGCAGAAGATATGGGCACGCTGTGCGCTTGCATTAACAGCAGGATGACACAAGATGTGACCTGACCATGCTAGTGTGGTCAGTTTACTCTCAGGGGGAGGGGCAGGGCCAGATTAAGAACATCATGGGCCTGGTGCTGAGGATTTTGGTGGGGCCTTTTATAAATAATAAATAAATGCGTGAGAATTACAGCGCAGCAATGGAGGGCCCAGTCTGAAAATTTAAGTGTACCCTAATGTGCTAATATGCTGTGCATACTTGTACATTGGTGCATAACCTACCCCAGGGCCTCTAAAAAGTAGTAATGTCAGGAAAGTTTACTACCGCTTTAATATCACAGGATCCCAGAAACCTCTCATGGGGCCCACTACTGACCCAGTGGCCCTTGGGCAGTGCATAAGTGCATAGTTGCCAACATTTAAAAAATATTTTCAGGGACACTTTTTCACAAGTGCTATATTTAGAGTAGCTGAGATCCCCTATGTTCCTCTGTACATCACAGTAGTAATCACAAAATTAAATAAGTTCTAATAATGGAACAGAACAAATATGAGACCTGAGATTTCCTTTAGTTGAACTAACAAAAGTGTGTCCATTCTAGAGCTGGTAACATTGAGGGTATTCAGTATCATTTTAAAGAACTGTTTTTGTGGGTAAGCGACATAGGGGAGGAGTACGGACGGTATATAAGTGGGAAGTATGTGCAGGTGAGTGAGAGGAATGTGGAGGGTCTAACATTGGGCACTATGTACAGGAGAAGAGTGCAAAGGGTACGGCAAAAGGCCCAATGTACAGGAGAGAAGTGTGGAGGGTATGACAGTGGGCATCATGTACAGGAGAGAAGCATGGAGGGTACGACAGTGGGCAGTATGTACAGGAGAGAAGTGTATGACAGCAGGCACCATGTACAGGAGAGGAGTGTGGAGGGCATGACAGTGGGCACTATGTATAGGAGAGGAGTGTGGATGGTATGATAGTGGGCACTATATATAGGAGAGGAGTGTGGAGGGTATGACAGTGGGCAGTATGTACAGGAGAGGAGTGTGGACGGTATGATAGTGGGCACTATGTATAGGAGAGGAATGTGGAGGGTATAACAGTGGGCAGTATGTACAGGAGAGGAATGTGGAGGGTATGACAGTGGGCAGTATGTACAGGAGAGAAGTGTATGACAGCAGGTACTATGTACAGGAGAGGAGTGTGAAGGGTATGACAGTGGGCAGTTTGTACAGGAGAGGAGTGTGAAGAGTATGACAGTGGGCAGTATGTACAGGAGGAGTGTGGGGGTATGACAGAGGGTAGTATGTACCAGTGAGAAGTGTGGAGGGTATAATGGGGCAGTATGTACAGGAGAGAAGTGTGGAGGGTATGACAGTGGGCAGTATGTACAAGAGAGGAATGGGGATGGTATGATAGTGGGCACTATGTATAGGAGAGGAGTGTGGAGGGTGCGACAGTGGGAAGTATGTACAGAAGAGGAGTCTATGACAGCAGGCACTGTGTACAGGAGAGGACTGTGGAGGGTATAATAGTGGGCACTATGTACAGGAGAGGAGTGTGGAGAGTATGACAGTGGTCACTATGTACAGGAGAGGAGTGTGGAGAGTATGACAGTGGGCACTATGTACAGGAGAGGAGTGTGGAGGGTATGACAGTGGGCACAATGTATAGGAGTGGAAGGATGTTTAGGGACTGCGTAGTGGTTAAGCGGGTAATACATGAATTGAAATTACACCAATTATGCAGAGACCAGCCATAGTCGATCTATGTATGGGCTAGCTGGTTTTACACAAGTCAATCTATTAATCTTCAAAAAAAATTAAAAAATCGTGCTAACTTTAGTGTTTTTTTTAATGTATGAAACAGTTTATTTCCAAAAAAACATGTTTGAAAAATTGCTGCGCAAATACAGTACCGTGCTAGAGCTGCACAATTAATCGTTAAAATTGTGATCTTGATTCAACCCCCCTGACATCTCCAATGCAGAGTTTGCTTATTCTTTCATATAACAAGTGGAGAGACTTTCAGCTGTCAAAAGAAAATATCTGGGCAATCTGCCAAGTTCTTAGCAGGAAACATTGTAACTAACGCTTTCTTCTTATATCAAAATGATAAACTTCTGTGTGTAAAGAAAATATCCGACTGTCTGCCAAGTTTGTAAACAACATGAAACATTGTAACCAACTTCCTTTTTAGATCAAACTTCTGTGTGTAAATGCAAGAAATGTAACCACTTAAAGTCCAACACTTGTTTAAGTTAAAAAACAATATTTTTTGCTAGAAAATTACTTGGAACCGCCAAACATTATATATATTTTAGCAGAGACAAAAATGGCAATTGCTGCAATATTTTATGTCACACTGCATTTGCCCACTTCATTGAATAATAAAAACCATAAAAACAAAACAGTAAAGTTAGCCCATTTTTTTTTTTTCATTTTAATCTGAAAGATGATGTTATGCCGTACGAATCGTGAGAGAATCGTGATCTATCTTCTAAGCAAAAAAATTGCAGTTGTCGTTTTAGCCAGAATCGTGCAGCTCTATACCGTGCAACATAAAAAGTAGCAAAGACCACCATAGAGTAATTTTTTTAGCAAAAAACAAATGATGATTTTTTTTCTCAGTGTGCTGCAGTGTGTCAGCTTGTATTTATAATGGCCGCTCTGTATGTAGCTTCTGACAGGCTGTGCAAGCAGGCCCGTATCTCCGGAACCATAAATGATAGCCATCCCATATTTTGACCGGTTGTGGGGTAGGTCTTCAACTGACTACCCCCCAAATGTGGGGTTTCTGTGACCTCTGGTCATCGAGCTACAACCCCCGAAGTCGATCTAAAAAAAAAAACGTTTTTTTTTTTTTTTCTTTTTTGGGGCAAATGGGCCTATCTTGAGAAAGGGGCCTGGAGCTGCAGCTCTATCAGCCCCTCTGTTAATCCGGCCCTGGGGAGGGGCACAGGCAGGATCAACCAGGTATTATATAACACAGGCAGGACTGAATAAAATAGGAACATTAAAAAGCATATTATATTTGTTAGGCTTATTGGTGAAGTTTAAATAGTTTGTTTTGGCTAGCTTGATCCAAACAAACTAGTTACATAGTAGGTGAGGTTGAAAAAAAGACACAAGTCCATCAACTGCAACTTATGTGTGTGATTTTATGCCAGTGTTACATTGTATATCCCTGTATGTTGTGGTCGTTCAGGCACTTATCTAATAGTTTCTTGAAACTATCGATGCCCCCCCTGCTGAAACCACTGCCTGTGGAAGGGAATTGCACATCCTTGCCGTTATTACAGCAAAGAACCCTCTACGCAGTTTAAGGTTAAACCTCTTTTCTTCTAATTTTAATGAGTGGCCGGCCACGTGTCTTATTAACCACTTAAGGACCGCCTACTGCACATTTACGTCGGCAGAATGGCACGGCTGGGCACATCAACGTATATATACGTTGGTTTTAGTACCCAGCCGTGGGTCGCGGGCGCGCCCCCGCGACCCGGTCCGAAGCTCCAGGACCGGGACCGCGGGATTCGCGGACCCGATCGCCGCTGCAGTGCGGCGATCCGTCCCTGGAGCGGAAGAACGGGGAGAGCCGTGTGTACACACGGCTTCCCCGTGCTTCTCTGTGGCCGGAGCATCGATCGCGTCATCCCTGTAATAGGGGGACGCGATCGATGACGTCACACCTACAGCCACACCCCCCTACAGTTGTAAACAACACATTAGGGCACACATTCCCTACAGCGCCACCTGTGGTTAACTCCCAAACTGCAACTGTCATTTCCACAGTAAACAATGCAATTTAAATGCATTTTTTGCTGTGAAAATGACAATTGTCCCAAAAATGTGTCAAAATTGTCCGAAGTGTCCGCCATATTGTCGCAGTCACGAAAAAAATCGCTGATCGCCGCTATTAGTAGTAAAAAAAAAATAATTAATAAAAATGCAATAAAACTATCCCTTATTTTGTAAACGCTATAAATTTTGCGAAAACCAACCGATAAACGCTTATTGCGATTTTTTTTACCAAAAATATGTAGAAGAATACGTATCGGCCTAAACTGAGGAAAAAAAATGTTTTTTTATATATTTTTGGGGGATATTTATTATAGCAAAAAGTAAAAAATATTGCATTTTTTTTTAAATTGTCGCTCTATTTTTGTTTATAGCGCAAAAAATAAAAACCGCAGAGGTGATCAAATACCACCAAAAGAAAGCTCTATTTGTGGGAAAAAAAGGACGCAAATTTTGTTTGGGAGCCACGTCGCACGACCGCGCAATTGTCTGTTAAAGCGACGCAGTGCCGAATCGCAAAAACCCCTTGGGTCATTTGCCAGCGTATTGGTCCGGGTCTTAAGTGGTTAAACTTCCTTCCGCAAAAAAGTTTTATCCCTATTGTGGGGTCACCAGTATGGTATTTGTTAGGGTTGTCCCGATACCGATACCAGTATCGGGACCGATACTGAGCATTTGCGGGAGTACTTGTACTCCCGCAAATGCCCCCGTTGCCAAATCTGATACTACACCCCCCCCCCGCCGACGCAAACCGCAACGCCGCCTAGTTAATCAGCGTGCGGGGAACATTACAGCTTTCATTTGAATAGCTGTGTGTTCCCCGCCGCGTATAGACACTCCCCCTTGCTCGGGATTGAACGGGTGAACTGTCCGGCATCTGCATCTAGGTATGGGGGGGACATGGCTGCATTTGTGGGGGAGACATGGTTGCATTTGGGGACACATTTAAAAAAAAGTATCGGTATTCGGTATCGGCGAGTACTTGAAAAAAGTATCGGTACTTGTACTCGGTCCTAAAAAAGTGGTATCGGGACAACCCTAGTATTTGTAAATTTAAAACATATCCCCTCTCAAGCATCTCTTCTCCAGAGAGAATAAGTTCAGTGCTTGTAACCTTTACTTATAACTAATATCCTCCAGACCCTTTATTAGCTTTGTTGCACTTCTTTGTACTCGCTCCATTTCCAGTAGGGCTGCAACTAACGATTATTTTCATAATCCCTGATGTAAAGCGCTGTGTAAACTGTTGGCGCTATATAAATCCTGTATAATAATCATCGATTAGTTGGCCGATTATTGTTTCAATTAATAGAATAATTTCCTTAAAAAAAAAAATTTTTGGGGCCAATTTGTTGTTGGGCAGATTACAAAACACAAATTGCCCGCAAAAACACATTACATGCTTTTTTGCATCTTCTCCATTAAAGTATATTGAACCAAAAAAAAAAAATAGCACCATTTTGCGTTAAAAAGTCCTTGCCCTTTCCAAATACGCAGCAGCCGAAAAAAAAATCATGGATGTGAACGTGTCCCATAGGAAAACATGTTAATGAACTGTAGTGTGTTTCTGCAAAAAGCACCAAAAAACAAGGGTGTGAACCAGGGCCTGAGATGTTTAGTAACATAATGGGGTTAAAAAAAAAACACAAAAATAAGTACAAAAAGAGCAAATAATCGCTATTGTAAGGGGTTCATTTTTTTATCGTGGGACAGTGAAAGTAATATTTACAGTAGCGATTTGCTTTTTTTGTACTATAAAAGGCTAATTTTAGTTTTTTTAACCCCATTATGTTACTGCCCGATTAATCGATTATGAAAATTGTAATCGATTAATTTCATAATCGGTTAGTTGTTTCGCCCCTAATTTCCAGTACATCCTTCCTAAGGACTGGTGCCCAGAAATGGATATCATACTCTAGGTGAGGCCGGACCAGAGTCTTGTAGAGTGGGAGAATTATAGCTTTCGCCCCCTAGTGAGTAAATTGCATTAATATTTTTGCCACCCAAATGCATTATTTTACATTTTTCTACCTCATTTGCTATGTAGTTGCCCACCCTATTAATTTGTTCAGATCTTCTTGCAAGGTTTCCACATTCTGCAGAGAAGTTATTGCCCTGCTTAGCATCGTCTGCAAATACAGAGATTGAACTGTTTATCCCATTCTCCAGGTCGTTTATGAACAAATTAAACAGGATTGGTCCCAGCACAGAACCCTGGGGGGCCCCCTACCCACCCCTGACCATTCTGAGTATTCCCTGTTTATCACCGCCCTCTGAACTCACTCTTTTTGTTAGTTTTCAACCCATGTACTGTGGTCCATGCCAACGGACCCTACTTTGTACAGTAATTATTTATGGGGGGCTGTGTCAAATGCTTTTGCAAAATCCAGACATACCACATCTACGGGCCTTCCTTTATCTAGATGGCAGCTCACCTCCTCATAGAAGATTAATAGATTGGTTTGGCAAGAACAATTCTTAATGAATCCATGCTGGATTACTACCGATACCGTTTTCATTACTAAAATCTTGTATATAATCCCTTATCATCCTCTCCAAGATACTATTGATGTTAGGCTAACTCATCTGTAATTCCCAGGGATGTATTTTGGCCTTTTTTTAAATATTGGAAACATGTCTAAACCGCTGGCAAGTGAAGTGAAAATGTCCAAATTAGGCCCAATTAGCAATTTTCCGTCCCTGGTGTCATGTGATTCATTCGTGTTACAAGGTCCCAGGTGTGAATGGGGAGCAGGTGTGTTAAATTTGGTGTTATCACTCTCTTACTGGTCACCGGAAATTCAACATGGCAAAGAACTCTGAGAATTTGAAAAAAAAGAATTGTTGTTCTACATAAAGATGGCCCAAGCTATAAGAAGATTGCCAAGACCCTAAAACTGAGCTGCAGCACAGTGGCCAAGACCATAGAACAGTAGAACAGGCCTCGCCATGGTCAATCAAAGAGGTTGAGTGCACGTGCTTAGCGTCATATCCAGGGGTTGTCTTTGGAAAATAGACATATGAATGCTGCCAGCATTGCTGCAGGAATTGAAGGGGTTGGGGGTCAGCCTGTCAGTGCTCAGACCAAACATTGCACACTGCATCAAATTGGTCTGCATGGCTGTCATCCCAGAAGTAAGCCTCTTCTAAAGATGATGCACAAGAAAGGCCGCAGTTTTCTGATAAGAAGCAGACTAAGGACATGGATTACTGGAACTATGTCCTGTGGTGTGATGAGACCAATATAAACTTATTTGGTACAGGTGGTGCAAATTGTGTGTCGGCAACCATGTGAGGAGTACAAAGACAAGTGTGTGTCTTGCCTATATTCAAACATGGTTAAGGCAGTGCTGGAAAATAAAGGTGGCCACAGAAAATATTGACACTTTGGGCCCAATTTGGACATTTTCACTTAGGGGTGTACTAACTTTTGTTGCCAGCGGTCTAGAGATTAAATTTTTCCCTAGATCGTCTTTCAGGACAGCACCTTAGAGATATCCTGGCTCCTCCCCTTCTAGGAAACACCGCCTTCTTCAGATCTTTAAAGCCTCATCCTTCCCACTGGCCCTTCAGTTATGGTGTTTCCTCCAGTGTGGAGACACCGCTGGGGAACCAGGGCTGTTAGCCAGGGAGGCTAAGGCAGTGTTTTCTGAAAGGGCAGAATCCGGGAGGGTCCGGTAGTTTGCTAATTTTTTTGCAAAAATTTGAACTTTGGCGCCGGGTCAGAACGAGGGTGTTCGTGTACCTGTGGCAGCGCCGCACCTCTCAGCATTCTTTGGGGAAAAGTAGCAGCTGGGAGGTCCGCTCTTGCGTGTGCCTAGGGTGGCGCTGTGTGTGGTTCCACTTCCCCTTCCATCCCCAGCTTGGAGCTCAGTGGCTGCGCCGGACGACGGGTGACGTCAGTTCCGGCGGAAGGGGGCGGACCGACACACGAGGCCGCGTCTTCCGGTTCCGGACGCGGCCTAGTAAGAGACAGCGTTGTGCGGGACCAAAGACTACCGCTTCCGTGTGCAGGATGTCGGAGGCAGAGGCCTCTAGAATCGCTCCTGAGGAGAAAGTCGCCAGCCAAGCAAAGGTCAGTGGAACCCTGGGGTGGTGTTTCCCTGTCTCACAAACCCTGTTAACTCCACAGTGGTGTTTTTTCCCTACCCGGTGGTCGGTGGGAGTTGAGTGGGTCCCTGGTGGTGGACGGTCCTGGGGATAACTGTTGCCCTTAGCTGGGGGGTTCTGGTTAATTTTTCAGAAATACACAAGCAAATCGCTCCATGGCTCTAAGAGAAAGTGCCCTGTCTGTAGATCCACATTAGGGGAGACTTGGGACAAAACTCTCTGTAGGGGATGTATGGATGCGGTAGTGAGAGAGCAGGCAGCAGAACAGGAGGGTAGATCTGGCGGCCTTAGTTAAGGAGCTAACTTTCAGTTGCCCCAGCCCCAGAGCACCCCTCCCCCAGTTCAACAGGCGGTTTCACCTGATCCACCGGAACCTCTCGCTATTGGTGCAGAGAGACCGGTAGGACCGGCAGAGGAAATTGAGGAAGAAGCAGGCAGCGCTCCCTCTGATTCTCAAGGAGAATCAGATGAAGAGGGGATGGACGGGGAGTCCACCAAGCCCTCACGTTACAAGCTCTCTCTAGAGGAGGTTGAGGAGCTTTTAGGAGTTATCCACACCACCCTAGGGATACAGGAGGAAAGGAAGCCGCTGGCCCTGCACGACCAAATGTACAGAGGCTTAGGGGGACAGAAAAGGAACGTTTTCCCAGTCCATGACGTTCTGGTCGACGCCATCAAGAGGGAATAGCAGGATCCGGAAAGGAAACCTTTTTTCTCAAAGGCTCTGAAAAGAAGATTTCCTTTTGAGGAGGGAGAAACCTTAATTTGGAACAAGTCGCCTAAACTTGACGCTGCCTTTTCCCAGGTTTCTAGACACACAGACCTGGCCTTTGAGGATATGGGAGTACTCTCTGATCCCATGGATAAGAGGATGGATTCCCTGTTAAAGAAAACCTGGGATTCCTCCCAGGGTAATCTTAGGCCAGCGATGGCGGCTACAGTGGTAGCCCGCAATATGGAGTATTGGCTGACTCAGATTAAATCCCATATCAAGGCAGGTACGGCAAAAGAAACAATCCTCTCCTCTTTCCCCATGCTACTTAAGGGGGTAGCTTTCTTGGCAGACGCCTCGGCGGAGTCTATTCATATGTCCGCAAGGTCTGAAGCGTTGTGCAACTCAGTGCGTCCAAAGTAAAACTTTGTGGTATCCCCCTTACAGGGGATTTGTTGTTTGGACCTGGTCTGGAGGCAGTCCTAGATCGGACCGCCGACAAAAAGAAGGCTTTTTCCGTTAAAAAGAAGTTTGGGGAACAGCCAAAAAAGAGGTCTCGATTTAGTGGTAAATCAGAAACACCTAGGTCAGGTCCCCAGAAAAAAGGTTGGGGACAGAAGGGGAAGGGTCGAGGGGGGGGGGGCAATTTTTCGCCCTCCTGAACCCCCCAAAAAGACCAACTGACACCCAAACAGTGGGAAGAAGATTGGGGGTCTTCCTCCCACAGTGGGAGATGATTACCTCCAACCAGTACATCTTAGGCCGCGTACACACGAGGGGATATGTCCGCTGAAAACGGTCCGATGGACCGTTTCAGCAGACATCTCCGCTCGTGTGTATGGGCTAGCGGACAGATTTGTCCACCCGACAGATTTCAAAGCAAGCTTTGAAATCTATCCGGTGGGAATCTGTCCGCCCGACATGTCTGCTGGTTAGTACACTTACCAGCAGACATGTCGGCTCCCACCGCCGCCGCGCCGCTGCCGAATGGATTCGGCGCATGCGCGGAAGTGTTTTACTTCCTGGTGCGGTGACGTAGCGGTGACGCGGCGGCGTCAACGTCACCGCCGCGTCACCGCGCCGTCCGGCGGCGGGGAATTTGATCCGATGGTGTGTACACGCCATCGGATCAAACTCCCGATCGGACATATCCGATGGAAATGGTCCGCGGACCGTTTTCATCGGATATATCCGATCGTGTGTATGGGGCCTTGGAGATCATCCGAAGGGGTTACAGGCTAGAATTCTCAACCCCTCCCCCCCTCAGACTGTTAATTACCAACCTGCCGAAGTGTGTGGAAAAATCTTGTGCCCTCCTCTCCTCACTTCAGGAATTGGAAGAGCAGCAGGTGGTTGTCCAGGTCCCGACCAGGGAGATAGGCGGGGGTTTCTATGCCCACATCTTTGTGGTCCCGCAAGCCATCGGGGAAGTTCAGACTTATCCTCAACCTAAAATCTTTAAACACCTCGGTCAGGTACAAGGGGTTCAGAATGGATTCAATCCATTCAGTAAAAGCTCTTCTCCCACCAAACTGCTGTATGGCTTTGATAGACTTAAAAGAGGCTTACCTACATATCCCCATAGTGGAGGACCATCAGAGGTTCCTGAGGCTAGCAATAAACACCGGGGATCAGGTACTGCACCTACAATTCAGAGCCCTTCCTTTCGGCTTGTCATCTTCCCCCCGCGTATTCACAAAGGTAATGGCAGAGGTCTTGGCCTTCTTGCGACTCAGGGGAATCCTGATAGTTGCATATCTGGACGACCTTCTATTGTTTGCTCCCTCCCCGGAACAATTGAATCGGGACTTAGTCAGCCAGAGACATTCTGGAAAGCTTAGGTTGGCTCATAAATTTAGAAAAATTCAACCTAATCCCGTCAGAGGGTGTCCTTCCTAGGATTTGTTTTGGACTCAACAGATCAAAGGGTCTTCCTTCCCCCAGAGAAGGTTCAAAAAGTGGACAAGGCTATGCTGTTTCTGCAGGGCAGCGGCCAGGTCTCCATAAGAAAGGCCATGTCCGCCCTGGGGTTGCTGACCTCCACCCTTCCAGCAGTGCAGTGAGTGGGTCTTCATTTCCGTCCCCTTCAACTCTTCATCTTGAAGGTTTGGGACCACAGCCCGGGGTCATTGGATTCCCTAGTCTCTGTCCCAAGTCAAGTCAAACGGTCCCTCTGGTGGTGGAGAAGGGGAGCAAACTTGTCTCAAGGCCTAGAGTGGATCCTACCGATATCCAGGGCGGTCACAACCAATGCCAGCAACACAGGTTGGGGAGCACATTTGGGTTCCCGCTGGGTGCAGGGCACCTGGGCATCAGTGGACGCAGCGAAGTCCTCCAATTGGAGGGAATTTAGGGCAGTGTCACTGGCCCTTGTATCGTTCCAGAAGGATCTGCAGGGTCACCACGTACGAGTTCGTACAGACAACTCCTCGGCAGTGGCTTACATCAACAGGCAGGGGGGCACAAGGTGCGGCTCCCTCTGGCTGTTGGCAGAAGCCATTCTCAAATGGGCCGAGATCAATGTCCTATCCCTGTCGGCCTTACATCTGAAGGGAGATCAAAACTGCTTAGCAGACTTCCTCAGCAGAACAACGCTGAGGGAGGGTGATTGGTCACTGAGTCAGGTTTTCAGGATGATAGTCCAGAGATGGGGGCCGCCATGCGTGGACCTCTTTGCCTCCAGGCAGAACGCCAAGGTGTACAGGTTATTTTCTCTAAGCAGGTACGATGGAGCTTTAGGGATAGATGCACTAGCTCAGAAATGGGCATTTTTCAGGTGTTATGCTTTCCCCCCTCTGGTTCTGATCCCTGCAGTGTTAAGGTTGTATTCTCCTGTTGAAATTTCCTCAATTCTAATTGCCCCCATTGGCCCAGGAGACCGTGGTTTTCAATTCTAAAAAACTTGGCTGTAGAGCCCCCCTGGCTTCTACCAGCTCGGGACAACCTTCTTACTCAAGGTCCAGTCTGCTGCCCTCACGTAGACAGGTGGAACCTTGCGGCCTGGTTTCTGAGGAGGAGTTGCTAAGGGGAAAAGGGTTTTCAGATCGCCTTGTTGCGACTCTCCTAAATTGCAGGAAAAAGGAAACGCAAACCATCTACCATAAGACTGAGACGGTTCAATTCCTGGTTCTCTGAAAGCTCCTTTAGTGTACATAGTTCTGTAGCAGTACTAGAGTTCCTACAGGCGGGGGCAGATAAGGAATTGGCTCTCAGCACCTTGAAGGAACAGGTGTCAGCCCTGAGTGTCTTTTTGGAGAAAAATCTAGCAGGGGATCCCTGGATAGTGAGATTTTTTTTAAAGCTTTGAGTAGGCAGAGGCCAGTTGGTATGACCTCTTTTCCCGTATAGGATCTTTCTTTAGTTTTGCAGGCCCTTACGGGAGATCCTTTTGAACCATTGGGGTCATGCTCTTTGAGGTTAATCACTCTCAAAACTGCATTTTTAGTAGCAGTTATGACAGCACGACGAGTAAGTGAACTCGAGGTCCTCTCAATTAGAACTCCTTTTTTTCAAGTTTTTCCGGATCGTATCGTTTTTAAGACCGATTCGGCCTTTTTGCCAAAGGTGGCTTCGAAATTTCACAGAGGCCAGGAAATTATTTTACCTACATTTTGTTTAAACCCGGTGAGAGAAAAAGAACGTATTTTTCACAACTTAGACGTAAGGAGGTGCGTCCTTCAATATTTGGAGTGCACCAGACAGTTTAGGAAGTCAGACTCCCTTTTTGTTTTATTTTCAGGGGCTAGAAAAGGTTCTAGAGCCTCCAGGCGTACTATAGCGGGTTGGATTAGAGCAGCTATTATTCAAGCTTATGTGTTAGGGGGATGGAGCCTCCAGTAGGAATCAGGGCACACATTCTACTAGAACAGTGGCGACTTCACAGGCGGAATGGGCTGGTGCTTCTCCGGAGCAGATCTGCAGAGCAGCGACATGGTCAAGTTTTGCTACTTTCGTGAAGCACTACAGACTAGACTTGCTGTCAGCACAGGACCAAGCCTTTAGTCGTAAGTTGCTACAGGCAGTAGTCCCACCCTAAGGTAAGGTGCTCGCTTATCCCCTCTAAGGTGCTGTCCTGAAAGACGACCTAGGGAAAAATGGAGTTACTTACCGGTAACATCCTTTTCCAGGAGTCTTTCAGGACAGCACCGCTACCCACCCAGGGTTTGAAGACTGGAGGACTCATCACATAAGGACGTCAGGTAAGATAAAGAATTGTTGTATGACGTTGTCTTGTGTCTCCCCAGTTGGCCAGAGGTACTCTGAAAGAACTGAAGGGCCAGTGGGAAGGATGAGGCTTTAAAGATCTGAAGAAGGCGGTGTTTCCTAGAAGGGGAGGAGCCGGGATCTCTCTAAGGTGCTGTTCTGAAAGACTCCTGGAAAAGGATGTTACCGGTAAGTAACTCCATTTTTTTAAATAACAAACATGTTATACTTCCCTCCACTGTGCAGCTCGTTTTGCACAGTGGCCCTGATCCACGTCTCCTGGGGTTTCTCAGCCGCTGTCTCTGGTCCTCCCTGCAAGAACTCCACACATTCATGCGAATTCCCTCGCATTGTGTGGAGTCCTTGCATGCGCGATCCCGTGATACAACAAGCAGCCCTAGCCGCTCACTGTATCCCTCAGCCCCGCCGGGTCATTGGATGTGATTGATAGCAGGGCCAGCCAATGGCTGCACTGCTTTCAATCCATCCGCTCTAGCCAATCAACGGTCAGGCTGCGCAGCGAAGAGGGCGTCAGGTAAGTAGAACGGAGATCGGTATAGTCGGAAGTTTTCACCCTAATGCAACCCCTTTAATGGCTGTGTGTTGTTTTTTTGAGGGGACAGCAAAATGGCACCGTTATACAAGCTGTACACTCACTAGTGTCATTCCTTCAGTGTTGTCACGTGAAAAGATAGAATAAAATATTTACAAAGATGTGAGGGGTGTTCTCATTTTTCTGAGATACTGTGTGTGTATATATAAAATGTTTGTGTTTTCTCCTTTATCCCCCTATTTTTAAAGCTCAACTTCAAAAAGGATCTGTATTGCATACCTACATTGGGTCAAGTTGGATCAACATTAAGCATCGATGAAAATCAATGTATTAGTTGTCGCTACTACAGTGATCGCCACTATCTTCCAAGTGTCCGTGAGAGTAGCTTACCCTCTACACACCAGCGAAGGGAGAGGTGGAAGGGGGTGGGAAGTTCACCTTCTAGGCACTGCTACCATTAATAAAAAAAAAACCTTAGTTACACTTACCGGTAACGGTATTTTTATGAGTCTTTCAGGACAGCACTTGGAGAGAGCGCAGCTCCACCCACTTCCCAGGAAACACTGCAGTCACTGCAATAACTTCCGCCCACCTCCACCATGGCCTCAGTTGTACACGAGCACCTCCGGCCATACTGAAATGAGATAAGCAGAACATAGCAACCAAAACATTAGTTAGTGTTAGTACAACACACATATACAGTATATACATCCACCAGAAGAGAGAAGGGTGGGTTATCGGTGCTGTCCTGAAAGACTCATAGAAATACCGTTACCGGTAAGTGTAACAAATTTTTTCTCACTTCGTCTTTCAGGACAGCACTTGGAGATGATAACCAAGTACTTACTCTAGGGTGGGACCACCGCTTGCAGGATCTTCCTGCCAAAAGACTGCTCCGCCGCTGAGAGCAGATCCATCCTGTAGTGGCGAGTAAAAGTGGAAAAACTCGTCCACATAGCTGCCTTGCAGATAAGCTCTGGTGAAGCTCCAACCCGTTCTGCCCAGGAAGTTGCCACTGCCCTTGTAGAATGTGCCACCACCCCTGGGGGAGGTTCTATACCCCTAGCCTTAAAGGCCTCGTGGATAGCCATACGGAGCCATCTGGCTAGCGTACTTTTGGAAGCACCGTACCCCCTACATGCACCCGAGAACAACACAAACAGAGAATTGGATTTCCTAATTTCCCTGGTGACTTCCAGGTAGTGCATAATGCACCTTCTGACATCTAAGGTATGAAACTCTTCTTCCCTTGAACCGGAAGGAGCCGGACAAAAGGTAGGTAACACTATTTCTTGTGTCCTATGGAAGGCCGATACCACCTTAGGAAGGAACCCAGGATCTGTCCTCAACACGACTATCTGGGAAGATGGTCAAGAAGGGTTCCACAATAGAAAGAGCCTGTAGCTCACTAATTCTCCTAGCCGAGGTGACGGCTACTAAAAGGACCGCTTTCAGGGTCCAAAATTTTAAAGATGCTTCTAAAGGTCTTTTTGTCAGACCCCCCAAAACCAGCGATAAGTCCCACTTGGGAAAAAACTTAAAGGGGGAAGGCCTAGCCCTGGCCAATGCCTTAAAAAATCTGATGACATAGGGATCTAGAGATAACCGTCTCTCTAGAAATACTGATAGCGCAGCAACCTGCGCTTTCAGGGTGCTGGCTGCCAGACCCTTGTCCATCCCGTCCTGTAAAAACTCCAGGACCGAAAAATTATTCATGGGGGAACAATTCTTTGAACTGCACCAGGAATTAAAGACCCTCCAGGTCTTGAAATAAATCGCCCTGGTAACTTCCTTTCTGCTACTAAGTAGCGTATCCACTAACCGTTTAGATAAACCCTTCCTACTCAGGATTAACTCTTCAGTAACCAGGCCGCCAGGTTGAGCCGATCCACGTTGGGATGGAGCAGAGGACCCTGGTATAACAAGTCCTTTCTGACTGGAAGTAGCTGATGAGGTTCTATTGCCAGTTTCAGCAGGGTTGAAAACCAAGGCCTTTTGGGCCAGTATGGGGCTATCAGGATAAGAGTCGTCTTTTCTACCTGAAGTTTCCGCAGAACTAACGAAATCATTTGTACTGGGGGGAAAGCATAACACAAACGGAAGGGCCAATGCTGAACTAACGCATCTAGACCCTCCGCTTGATCCAGTCTGTTGAGGGAAAAGAAAACCGGAACCTTGGCGTTGGCTTGGGACGCAAACAGGTCTATCTGAGGGGTTCCCAACCTGTCTGCTATTTTCTGGAACACCTCTGAATTTAGACTCCACTCGGATTCCAGAACCCTCCTCCTGCTTAGGAAGTCTGCCAGGTGGTTTAAACTGCCCTTTAGGTGTACTGCAGACAGAGATGCCAAGTTTGTCTCTGCCCAGTAAAGCATGTGTAGGGCCAGGTTCAGGAGAACCCTGCTCCTCGTGCCCCCCTGCCTTGAGACGTAAGCTACCGCTGTAGCATTGTCCGACAGTATCTGGACATGCTGACCCTGTATTGTCTCCTGGAAGGCCCAAAGCCCCAGGCAAACGGCTTTGAGTTCCCTCCAATTGGAGGATCTCTTGGCCTCTTCCCTGGACCAGGACCCCTGAGCCAACTGACCTCTGAGGTGAGCACCCCACCCCCAGGAGCTGGCATCCGTAGTCAGGACCATTGTAGCGGGGAAGGACCACACTAGACCCCGACTCAAATTTGCGTAAGTCCTCCACCACCAAAGTTTCCTTTTTACTGAAGCTGGAACCCTGATCTCCTTCTCTAAGGGTTCTCCATGCGTCCAATTCTGTAGAATCGCCTGCTGGAGACTCCTTGAATGCAGGCGGGCCCACTGAACCGCAGGAATGGAGGATGTGAGTAGTCCCAGGGTGGACATAGCTGCACGAACTGAAACTGACAGGTTCGTCTGCACTGCCTTCACTGCTGCCTGAACCTTGATTATTTTCTCCTCTGGTAGAAATAACTTCTCCTGGATGGAGTCTATGGTGTACCCCAAAAAGACTATGACCTGAGAGGGGACTAGATTTTACTTCTCTCTGTTCATAATCCAACCTAGGCCCTCCAAATGGGCCTGAGTCCTCCACAGGTCTTTGAGAAGCTGATCTTCCGTCTTGGCGAATAACAGGAGGTCGTCCAAGTATGGAATTACCGAAACTCCTTCCAGCCTTAGAGGTGCCAAGGCCTCCGCCACCACCTTTGAAAAGATCCTCGGAGAGGAGGAGAGACCAAACGGCAGGGCCCTGAACTGAAAGTGTTTGACCTCGCTTCCTGTCCTGATTGCTAGACGCAGGAAACGCTGAGAAGAGGCTCTTATCGGGACGTGAAGATAAGCATCCCTTAGGTCTATCGAAGCCAGAAAGCAACCCGCTGGAAGAAGCCTTCTGACCGAGTAGATGGTATCCATCCGGAAACCTCTTGTACTTGATTGACCGATTCAGGAATTTTAAGTTCAGAATCAAACGAAATTTTCCTGCCGGCTTTTTTTACTAGAAACACATGGGAGTAACAACCCGTCCCCTGCTCTTGTTGGGGTACCGGGGTGATCACCCTCTGCTGGAGAAATTCCTCTAACAGTGACAACATTGCCCTGGATTTCTCCTGATCCCTGGGTAGCTGAGTCGCGTAGAAACGCGACGGTGGTTTCTCTGAGAACTCTAGCGCGTAGCCCTCTGCAATAACCTTGAGGATGTATACACTGGGGTTTAGCGGGCTGGCTAGGGGAGCGAAACAACACCCCGGGTCTCCCTCTACCCCTCTGAGGCCGCCAGGATCTTCCACCCTGACCTTTTTGTGCCTCTTTAGGATCTTGGGGCTGGAAAAAAGGACGAAAATGTTTCCTGATCCGCGGTACTACCTTCTTTAAGGGGAAGGCTTTTTCCTATCCGCCGTCCTATCCAGAACAGTGTCCAGACCGGCGCCAAATACCAGATCTCCATCGAAGGGCAGGCCACATAACTTAGCCTTCGAAGCCGTGTCCCCAGTCCAGGTTTTGATCCAGAGAGCCCTCCTGGCCGAATTCACTAGGGCCGAGGAACGGGCTGATATTCTCACTGACTCGGCTGAGGCATCCGCCATGTAGCCTACTGCCTTCAGAAGAATCGGGAAGGACTCTAGCAACTCTCTGCGTGAGGTCCTGGACTCAATGTGACCCTTCAGCTGTTCCAACCAATGCTCAAGGTTCCTGGCCACTACTGTGGATGCCATAGCTGGTTTGAGGTTAGCCAGGGAGGCATCCCAAGCCTTCTTTAAGAGCGCCTCTGCTCTTTTATCTAGGGGATCCTTTAAGATGCCCGTATCCTCAAAGGCCAAGTCCGTATTTCGGGATACCTTTGAAAATGCAGCATCCAGCTTAGGTTTCTTATTCCATACCTGCGCTGGATCCTCATCAAAAGGAAATCTCCTCTTAAGTGACCTGGAAAAGAAAGGAGCCCTCTCTGGGTCTTTCCACTCCCTTTTAACCGCATCTGACAATACTCTATGTACTGGAAAGGTTCGATGTTTGACTTTGTCTAAACCCTGGTACGTCTTGTCATGCAGAGATAAATGTGTCTTATCCACCTTAATGTTTAAGGTGGAATGAATAGTTTTCAGCAAGTCATCCACCTCTTCTAAGGACAACTTGTAACGTGAAGAAGATTCTCCTGTATCTTCCTCTTCCGCCTCTGACCCTGAGACTGGGCTGCTAGGTTCTTCCTCCTCGGACTCACTACCTGCCCCTCTATAATCCAAGGGTGCACTAGTGGAGGCCTTAGCTGCTGACCCCGACGCCGCCCCTCTGTCCAAGTAGGAGCGGAATGACTTAAAGGTCTCTTCTAGCTTCTTCCGAAAGGAAGAAAGCATCTCTTTGGGTTGTTCAGAGGCTGCACTAGTAGAGGCTTCCCCTTTGACTATGTCTGCGATGCATGCCTTGCATAACGGCTTAGTCCAAGACCCTTTAAGGGTTGTTTTGCAGGTAGCACACCGTTTCTTAAGAGGGGGCACTGCAATTTTTAGCTTTTCTTTAGCTTTCTGAAAAACACAAAAGACACCAACCCCATGTTTAACTTTTTGTATCTCAGACCCAAACCACCACCACCACAAAACAGCCAGTGAACAAAAACACACCAGGTCCCATCACCGCTGTACCAAAACAAACACTCTCCCAGGGACGTGACTAGGGTGAGTGAGGCAGGCTCCTCTCCCCAAAGGGGCAGTAGGAGGGACATAACAAGGAACCAGGAAGACTTAAACCGCTGTTTTCCTACCTGGGCCGGGCTGGTGCATGTGGCTCCTGCCCCCGCCACCTCCGCTGCGTCTTCTGGCTCCATTTTCCCAGAACGCGGCGATCGTTTGTGCGCCTTCTTTTGAAAGTCCCGGTTAACCCCACCGCTGTGGGAACCGAAAATTGCACCGCCGAGGCTGCCCCTCCCTTCTGCGTTCCAGCGGCCGGAACCGGAAGCCGCCACGCGCCGCCGGAAGTCCCGCCTGGAAATGACGTCGCCCGCCCTCCGTACCGGGACATCGCAGACCCCAGGAGACCGGCATCTAACCGCCCCAAAAACGGCCTGTAATGCCCAGCCTATTAGCGCGGAACCTCCGGCAGCCTTTACCCTCGCCGGGCTCGAGAAGAGGGGAGCACCGAAACATCCCCCACGCGTCAGGGGGGAGGTTGGGTCTGCCTCCTGAAAAAACAACCGATCGCAGGTATGCTCTTCCATCCATCTCCCCCTGGAGAGAGTCCAGCATCCTCCTGGTTCCCTGCAGCGCTTCCACCATGGCCGGAGGAAACATTACAACTGAGGCCATGATGGAGGTGGGCGGAAGTTATAGCAGTGACTACAGTGTTTCCTGGGAAGTGGGTGGAGCTGCGCTCTCTCCAAGTGCTGTCCTGAAAGACGAAGTGAGAAAAATTCAATTAATACAGGGCGTTCTCTCATTGGATGAGGTAGAGATCATGACGTCACCAGCTCCCCTCTCCATCTCATCCAAATATAGAATGCTTGGATTCATAAAACAATTAAATACAAGGAGTTCTATGAATGGTGACAGTGCCAAACAAGCAACCCTCTGTAGTCAGGGTGTGGAGGGGAAACCACTCCCAAAGACTGTGACTATCACTGTAGTAGCGCCAACTAGGCACCATCAGGTATGAGGTAGGCATACTTCTATTGCAAACTGTGAGCAGCCAGTAAAGATAATTTCTAGGAATGTCGACCAGAGTACATTTCAGACATGAAAATATGCCTTAAAGATAAATGTGGGTTACTCATAGCAACCCATTTTAAAGCCCTGTACACACGGCCGAGGTTCTCGGCAGAAACCAGCGAGAACCTCGCTGGGAGCCTAATTCTGCCGAGAACCTCGGCCGTGTGTACGGATTCGGCGAGCCCCGCCCGTCAGGAAACCAGTCGAGCAAATAGAGAGCAGGTTCTCTATTTGCTTGACGGCCTGTCGGGATGAATGGCTGGTCGCCTTTCCCGACGGGCTGGTCGCCGAATCTGACGGCTGGGCGAGAACCTTGACGGACGGAACGATGTGTTCCGCCCGTCGAGGTTCTCTGCCGTGTGTACGGGGCCTAACTTGCTGCGGAAGATGTACATAAACAAAATATATAAATATTCCTTTCATATGCTACCACACGAGGTCTGCTGCTTATTTTTTGGTAGATGTTTATGTACGATATCTGCTGCTAAAAGTATATATTTTAAGTTATTGATCGAGTTCCAGAGGAGAAATGGCAATTTGTTGTAAAACCAAGAACAAAAAATGTAAAATAATTTGCAGCTCACCAGTCCCTGGAGGTTGGAATTGTTTTCAGCCTGAAAAAAATAAATAAAAATCTGTCGATCTTGCTAGAATCCTAGCAACATTTTATCCTTCCTGGGTACTGAACTGAAATTTCAAACATGTTTTCATATCATGTTAACATGTTACAAGTGTTTGCATACAGCTCCTGTCCAAACCAATGACAGGCTCTGCATGCCATTATCTGGTCCTTGGGGTATATTTTTCCCATTTATGAGGCATTATGTCAATCGACAAACAGTGGGGCACCATGTCTCCCACTGATACCAACAATTGTACAGTGGAACCTCGGATTGCGAATAACGCGGTTAATAAGTGTTTCACAATATGAGCACTGTATTTTTAAAAATCGTAACTCGTTGCTCAAGGACAACTCGGCTGCCCTCTGCAAATCTCGGGAACAAAGTCTTTCCGGGGTGTCCTCAAGCCTTTTTCGCCCGCTCCCGAGGCCCTCCGCGTCAGGTTGCATGCGGTATTGCATGCCATTGAAGTTAATGCGGAACAAATCATTTCCGTTTCCATTGACTTCAATGGGGAAACTCGCTTTGATATGCGAGTACTTTGGATTATGAGCATTCTCCTGGAACGGATTATGCTCATAAGCCGAGGTTACACTGTATTCCTTCCCCCTGTACCAAATGTGGCAATGTCTACTTTCACTGATGCCAGGACAATTTCCACTCTCGCTGGCCACAGTCTGGCCCTCCTAAATTCTGAAGGACAATAAACTGGCCCTTTGTGTAAAAAGTTTGGAGACCCTTGCTTTAGAAGAAACTGTTATAGATTTTTTTTTTCTTTGTTCAGCCAGTGAGCTGTGTGGCCAGCTTAAAATGCCAAAAGGAAAAAATTAGGGTTGTCCCGATACCACAAATTGAGGGGGGAGAGCAGCACGGAGGGGGACAGTCAACAGTGATCAGTGTGGCTTTTTTGGGGGGTGAGGGGAGTTACAAGCACCGATCACCGCTGTATAACTTTAACCAAAACAGCTGAAAAGGGGGCAGATCAGTGCTTGCAACTCCCCTGCCGCACCGATCACCCGACTGCCCAGGTATCGGGTGAAGCATCGGAGCATTTCCCCGGAGTACAAGTACTTTGGGAAATGCTCAGTACCGATACCAATACTAGTATCGGGACATCCCTAGAAAAAAATAAACACACAACACAGAAACTGGATTGCAGAAGTCAAAAACAGGTTGCTGATAAAATGTAATCTTTATTAAATTACAAATCTTGTAACAAAAAAAACAAGATGACTTGAAGGAAAATATTCTAAATACAGACTAGACAGCAAAGTCTAAGAAGAGGAAAGGGTGTAGAAATTGTCAAAACAATATTAGCTTTTTATACATATGCTGCTGGAAGGTTGATCTAAAATGGAAGCCATTTGCGTATTAGACCACATTACTTTAAACTTACAAATACATGTCATTAAATAACATTTACTCAGCTCCTGGGCTTTGAAATATGGTTTTGTTTTCTTGCAGTCAAACTCATGCAGAGTTAAAGAATAAAAGGTCTAGACTTCAACGAAGAGAGCTTTTAGATGGTGGATCTCTCGTCAATGTTAGTTTAGTTACAACATCACAACGAATTGGAAAACATGCCAAGCTACACAGTGTCAAAGTGAACACCTACAACAATAGTTGTAGACAATTTTTCTTTAATTCATATGAATTTAGCATTTATTTGTAGCATATTTAAATGGAATGACAGCCTGTTACATCCAATTGATGGCTTGAACTGAGTGAGGGGAATTTGTGTGAAGAACGTAATCGTTCAGAAAGAACCAGGAGAAGCAATTCCAAAGCTAAAACACACTCACACATACACACAAAAAGACAAAGTGTAAGAGGAGACTAAAAAAAGCATGAGGTGCTGAACAGGCCCTGTGGTGGTCAATGTCATCCAACTGAAATGACTACTTACATCAATGGGATGTCATAATAGCCCAAAATATATGGATTAACAAAAAAAAGACAATTAGAATGCGTATTGAACATGAATGCATAATGATCTTGCCAATTGTCATGAAACAAAAAAAAGCCACGAGACGACTCAGCCCCACAGATTCCAAACCTGTCTGTGGGGGACTTGGCATTTTGCGCATTCAAAACTCACTAAACTTATCTAGTGAGTGATACCTTTTCTTTTCTGGAAGTTCTTGAATGACCATTCTTTGATTACTGCAGTACAGTGTAGTAAATATGCAGGCACTGCAATTCTAAAATGAATGGCGAAATCTATACACGGCTAGTAAAATAACTAAGGTAAAGAAAAAAACACCCATTGGGCAGATTTATGAATGCTTTGGATCTTATGATCCATGCTTACAGAACATACAGCCTTCTGTTGACACACAGGTATGTATTAGGTGTGGTAAACAAAAATGTCTGCTTTCCTGTGCGTCTCCAGAACATGTGTTGAAACTGCAATTATAGCAATGTAATTTTCCATTGCAACCATGATATACATAAAAAGGTAAATTGGTGCGTCTACCTTCTCAATGTCATAATGATTGTTCATATATATTCCCTATATTCTGATGGAAACAGCAATTTACAAAGTCCCATGCCACACCCTAGTTAAGTGGTTGTCAACTTGCAAGGTAAGTATTAAAGTCCAAGTGCTCCTCAACGGTGGCCCTTGACATCAGTAAATGATGGTCAGAGATGAGGGACATGCTACAGGTTTAAAGTGGAAGGCCATGCAAAAACTAAAATCCCTGCATCTATAGCCACCATGGATCTTACACTAACTTATCTATCCCTGTAAACAAAAAATGAGTATACAAACCTTTTTGGAAGTTGATCTGACCAGCTCGACCCGATCTCCAGCAGCAGCAGCTCTGAAGGGGACATGACCGACAACAGCTGTGAAACGAATGTGAAGTGACGTCACTATGTTGCTTCAGTTGTCACCCGTCTCCTCTGCATCCGCCTCTACAGTAAAGCCGCAGCCGACCGCTTAGCATGGGATCCAGTCGGAGAGGGTCAGATCGGCTTCCAAAAAGGTTTGTATACTCATGTTTTCTTTAAAGGGATAGAGAGGTTAGTGTTAAATCAGTGGTAGATATAGATTCAGGGATTTTCGTTTTTGCATGGAATTTAAGTAAGAGATATGCTGCAGAAAACAGCAAGATATTGGAGACATGCTACACAAGGCTAGTAGAGATCCCTGCTATACCTTTACAAATCACTCCCACTCAGGCTACAGACGGATGGATTCTTCAGGCCACAGGTTGGACACCAGAGCACTCGTTGCACAACAGTGATTTAGTGAACAGATTTAGTGTCACTATCCTAGGGCCAGTAAAGGATACATACATTTTGAAATGCTTCCTTCTGACAAAGGCTCATCACAAGGTGTTTTGCTTTGGGACACAGTCCCTTCAAATTTGAATTCACAACCCCTGCAAGACATTTAACCCATTCCATTTATTGAAAAAAGTGCAAAAGAATTAAATCTCATGTAATTGGTGTTCCAAATTGGCTTAAAATTTAAATATTAAGGACAAATAATCTGTAGTTGAATGTATGCCAATACATGGAGGGAACTTTTGATATAAAAAGTCAAGAGCCACTGCTGAGCTACCCGTGTAAATGCCAGTCTCTGACTTTAAAACTGAGTTACTGACCTAAATGAAACACGTGGAGTCCGTTTTCTCTCTAGGTCTGAGACAAAGTATTAAAGTCTAAGTGCTGCCTAAAAAAAATAAAAATAAAAAATAAAAAAAAGTGCATGGGACATAACTTATAGTCAGTGGGATTGTGTCCCTTGTGCTGATCCCTCTTTTGTTAGGTGAAGTCCTTCTCTGTTCATGACCACCACCCCCACACCTGAAATGTTCTTCCAGTGCAGTGTGTGTGTGTCCCAGGCTGTCAAGATTGCCTGACAAACCATGTCCTTTCTGTCCAGCTCCTTCATTCATAGAAAATGTACTACAAAGCTTTGGATGAAACAGGATTCATAAATGGAGGGGGCAGACCTTTCAATCATCTGCCTGTTCTCTGTTCATAAATCACATCTCATTCATGGAAGCTGTAGTATGTCTTTTATGAATGGTGGAAAAGAGTGGGCATAGTTGGGCACTCTTGATTAGAGCATGACAACCCCTTTGTTCCATTAACCCACTCTGTACCGGAAGAAGAAGAGGGAGCTGCATTTTTGTAAGCCTATTGGTAATCAATTTTCGACTGGTCCAGCTCTATCTTTCTTAGATTAATTCAATTATGACAGTGGTGCAAAAGAGTACTATAAGAAAATTACATTTTGACTTTTGTTGTTTATTCTACTTTTACAAGACCAGTTTAAAGTGTTGTAATCATCACACAGTAACTTGACAATCAACAATACCTTCTGGATTAGCATCACTATAAACATATAAAAACATAGATATAGGCCAGTTCAGCACTTCAATTATGCCAACTCAGTCTCTTCACTCATCTACTAATAAATAGACCTTCCAGCTTAAAAATAAAACAACTCAAGATATACTTCATGTTAGGGGTCAGTACATTTTATTCAAATAACCAGCTGTCTAGGTCTGAGCGCAATTTTAAAATCAGTGACATCTTACATGGCTTGTTGAAAGCACAGAAACCTCACTTACTTAAACCTCAGTAACTGTGCACTGTCCATCAGGTCTCCTAGACCTCACACTGGCACTCTGTGCACCATTAGCTGCTGCAGGTGCATGATCTGGTGCTTGCTGTGTAGCGCCTATAATGACGTGTCTCTGCTGAACAACAAATGGGCTCTGCTGAAGTGAGAGTATCCCTTGATCGCTGTTGTCATCCGATTCAGGTTCATCTACAGTGGTATCAGGAGGTGGTACTCTGCCTCCAAGCTGTGGAAGTCCTTCTTCACCTTCCCCTATGTTATTTCTCCCCATATCATGATCTCCGATCTGAAGTTGGGAGAATGCACTGTCAAGTGAACTGCCATCAGTTTGCGAGTTTGCAAGGGTTGGATTTGCAGTCTGACTGCCAAGGGCTGTATGAGGTCTAACAGGTAAAAGAGCAGTAGGCTGGCCTGATGCTGCAATGTTATCTGCACCATCAGCTGAGCTTTCTCGAGCAGGATTTACATTTGCTGCATCACAGTCTAGTCGTAGCCCAGCAACACCTTTTTTTGGTATGTCCACAATATCCCTTTTCATCTTTCTGCGGCGTCCATGCTCATTTCGCCGGTACTGTACCATGTTCTCAAAATCGGCTACATAAAGAAAACCAGCTATCAGCATCTCAGTGTTCTTTTTGCCTTTTGTGAAGGCATCTTCCAGCTCTCTGCTCGTCCTCTCATCATATTGCCACCAACCATTTCTTCCCTCATAGTACCAAGCATACTCCCCATTCCCTCGGCTGGCAGACTTTAGCTCTTCGGGAGAAAGCAACGTTGGCTTATCCAGGAAGTCCTCTGGGATCTCTTGCCTGCACAGTGCACATCGTCTTCCAAGCCATGAGGCACCTTTCACACACAGATAGCAAAATATGTGCTTGCAGGGAAGACTGACTGGGTGAACACAGGTTTGGAGGCAGATAGCACATTCTGGAACTGCAAGGCTTGGGGCACCATTGGAACAAGCTTCTCCTAGCTTCTTATTTGTGGGCAACATATTTGCAGTGTGGCTAACTTCACCACAACCAGCCATCCTGTTAAAGATTGAAAAAGATATTATGTCAACAGTATTAAGTTAGGGAGGCAACTCATAGTAGATAAACTTCGAGCTGTTTACGACATAATTGGTTGTTTGCTGTATTACAAATAAACATGAATAATTGACTCTGGGCAGGTTGGCGTATCAGGCAAGTATGCGAGCTGGATGGTCAGGTTGCAATGCATGCATGGCTTTTTGCCATAGTCTCTCAATTATAGACAATCTCCTTGGAGTTAAAAGCGATCTCAGGCTAAAAAAACTCAAATATGAAGTCATTCATTAAAAATATATAGCTTTTCATTTCCCAATATCACTTATTTTCCTAAAATGTATGTATATCATGCAAGTCCAGGTTCCTCTATTATAAAAGTAAAGCAATATTAAAAAGGCAGAAAAAAAACAAACGCATCATACTTACCTGCTCTGTGTAATGGTTTTGCACAGAGCAGCCCATATCCTCCTCTTCTCTGGTCCGTCCCTCCTGCCCCCAGAGCCAACAGCTTGCTATGGGGACACTTGAGCATGCTTGGTACCGACCTGAGGCTCCTTGTGTTCATTCACACATAGAGTTGCAGCTCAGCTCAGCCCAGCCCTGCCCCCTCCCTCCCTCCCTCCCCTCATTGGCTCACTAGCTGTGATGGACAGCAGTGGCAGCCAATAGCGCCCGCTGCTCTCAGTTAGGCCCCTTTCACACTAGGGTGGGAGGTGCGGTGGCGGTAAAGCGCTGCTATTTTTTGCAGAGGCCCATTGCCGGTGGTATAGCCGCGGTGTCCCATTGATTTCAATGTGCAGGAGCGGTATATACACCGCTCCAAAGATTTTCACACTGGAGAAACAGCAGCCGCCCCAGTGTGAAAGGGGTCTTAATGAGGAGGGAGAGGCCCCAGAGAGCCAAGGCTCGATGGATCTAGAGGGAGCTCAGGAAAGTATTTGTGGGAGGGGGATTGCTACACAGAGAAGGTTTGTACCTATCTTGAGCCTTTAGAACCACTTTAACCACGTAAGGACGGAACAATATGCTGTATTTTTGCGCTATATACAAAAATAGAGCGACATTTTTGAAAAAAAATTAAAAATAAATCAAAATTTTAACTTTTTGTTATAAGAAAAATGTAATAAACTAAATTTTAGTCAAACATTTAGGCCAAAATGTATTGGGCCACATGTCTTTAGTTAAATGTTTTATTATTTATTTTTTTAACTACCTAGCGGCAACAGTGACACTAATACAGCGATCAGAAAAATGATCGCTTAGTGACACTGGCAATAGGGGGGTGCAAGGATTAACTAAGGCGGTGATCAAGGGGTTAAAACTTTATTAGGGGGGGTACGGGGGCTACCCTGGACCTAACACTAACTGCCTGTTACACTTACTGTCACTAAATGCAGTGATCAGTAAATATATGATCACTGCATTCAGTGACAGGGGGGTGGGGGGGGGGGATTGGAAGGGGTTAATGTGCCTACATGTCCTGGTGTCAGTGTAGTGTTGTGCAGACTCACTTGTGATGTCTTCTCTCCTCAGCGGTGGTTGAAAATACTGCCAAGAGGAGAGATTACATCACTTCCTCCTTCCTATGTTTACACAGGAAGAGGGCGGGGGGAGGACGCACATTGGCTGGGAGCGATCCGGAGGGGGCGGACAAAAACGAACAGCCGCCCCCTCATCCCTGATCGCTCCTACAGCCTACGGAACTGCCGCAAGTACCGGGGGGTGGGGGTCCGATCGGACCCTCGACCCACATCTAGGCAGGGACATACAGGTATGCCAATGTGCCTGTACATGCCATTCTGCCAACGTAAATGTATATGCGGCGGTCCATAACCGGTTAAGTCAGAGAAAAAGTATGCTTTTGGAGAATTTTCTTTTTTTTTGAGCCTCATATAGAACTCCTAACAACAAACTTCCTTGTCTCAGGATAAGAACATTGGGCTGATATACTAAAGAGATAAAAATGTTCACACAATAAATGGTGTGAATATAAACTTAAAGTAAAATTAAAGGTTTGTTTTTTTATAACAAAAACATCATAGTGGTTTTCCCAGTGGTTTTGCACAGAGCAGCACAATCCTCTTCCTCTTGGGCCCCCCGATGGAGCTCCTGGCTCCTCCCCTTAACTGGCCCCCCCAATAGTAGTAAGCCACTTGCTATGGGGGCACTGGTGCTTGCTCGCTTCCGAGCCCCATTATATAACACAGAGCCAAAAAGAGATACATAACTACTTGCTGGCCGCCTTATAGCAGATTTCCTGCTACAGGGCAGTCGTTCTGTGCAGAAAAATTATATATATATATATATATATATATATTATATATATATATATATATATATATATATATATATATATATATATATATATATATATATATGGATTTTGTTTCCCTGCAGGGTGAAAAAATCCAGCACACCCCTTAGTAAAAGCACCTAAAAGTAAACACAAAAACACTGGCTAGGCACACAGTTAACCTTTTGATTGTTTGATTGCTCGATGTTAAGCAAATATATTGGCCTAAATTTATGAAGGCTTTTTTTTATATTTTTTATAGCAGAAAGTATTTTTTTTTTTATATAGCACAAAAATAAAAAACCCAGTGGTGATCAAATTTGCTTACACCGTTGCATGACCGCGTGATTGCCAGTTAAAGCAACACAGTGCTGTACAGTAAAAAATGGCCTGGTCATGAAGGGGGTAAATCTTCCAGAGCTAAAGTGATTAACCACTTAAGGACCTCCGCACGTACATGTACTGCAGCAGGGCTGTGTACGCGATTCCTTGGACTAGCTCTGGGGTGCGTGGGCTGCCGTTGGACACAGGGGGAGCGGCAGATCGCCGCTCGGTCAAAGAAGAGAGAGATCTTGTGTTGCCTACTAATCAGCAACACAGATTCCTCTAGACTGTCCATCCCCCACACAGTTAGAAAGCATTCCCTAGGAGCACACTTAACCCTTTGATAGCCACTGATGTTAACCCATTCCCTGCCAGTGTCAGTACAGTAACCGTGCATTTTTTCAAGCACCGATTACAGTATTGGTGTCATTGTTCCCCAAAAAGTGTCACATAGTGTCAGATTTGTCCACCACAATGTTGCAGTCCCGCTTAAAATCGCCAATTGCCACCAGGACTATTAAAAACAAAGAATAAATAAATAAAAAGTCCATAAACTTATCCCATAGTTTGTAGGTGCTATAACTTTTACACAAATCAATATATGTTTTTAGAATTTTTTTTACCAAACATATGTAGCAGAATACAAATTGGCCTAAATTGATGAAGAAATTTGATTTTTTTTAAATGTTTTTATTGGACATGTTTTATAGCAGAAAGTAAAGAATATCCCCCCACAATTGTCAGTCTTTTTTGTTTATAGTAATAATAAAAAACGCAGAGGTGATCAAATAGCACCAAAAGAAAGCTGTGGTTAAAAAACTAAAAAACCCCATTTTATTTGGGTACAGCATTGCACAACCGTGCAATTGTCAGTTAAAAGAACGCAGTGCCGTATCGCAAAAAATGGCCTGGTCGGGAAGGGCACTAAACCTTCCCGGGGCTGAAGTGGTTAAAGGCAAATCCTTAATAGTTACATTAACATTAAAAATATTTTTTTAAAACAAAACACTGCCAGAAATCTTTCTTCATAAATCACAGCATGGAAAGTTAGATCTTTGTTCACACTGTCTCCATTAAGCTGCACTGCATAAAAATGCATAAAACACAGGCTCAATGCAATTGTATGCTATGTGCCCTGTTCACACCATAGCGCTGGGTTGAGATTATCAATAGATGCCATGCGTTTGCATTAGCACAACACACCATATAGAATTGCCTGAAGTGTCATTTTATGAAACTCCAATAAAGTAAAACTAAATAAATAAACAGAGCTATGCGTTATAACAACACTTTGCACTGCCCCCACACATTAGGGACCAGCACATGTTTTATAGTGTGGCCAAGGCGGGAGAGCACTTAAGACCCTTTAACATAAGTTGTCCAACCGCATCTGCCTGTCGGTTTTTCCAGGTGAATCCGAATGGACGCTCAGTGTTATTTTTTGGAAAGGCTGATGTAAGCAGACGTGTGTTTGAGAGATCGGAGGGTAGAGAACAAAAATAGATGCATGTCCACTTTCATCCACATTCCCATAGACCTAACATGGGCCATGTTCCAGGCTGGTTCACACCAGGACGTGTAGGTTTGAATCTGTGCATTCCCGTGGAGTATGCTTTGACAGTCCACTAATTTGTGGCTTGAAACCACATGCAATTTAGTGTGGTGCGATTTGAGCTCATCCATTTTGAATGGGATCAAATTGAACTGCATCACACCAAAAGCAGTGCATACACTACTTTTTGAAATGCACTGCAACCAAATCACACAGTACATTTATAACTTGTGATCTACTGCAGGCATAACAAACATGGTATACTTACCTGTTCTTTGCAATGGTTTTGCACAAAGGAGCCCTAATCCTCTTCTTCTGGGGTACCCTGCCGGCATTCTAGGCTCCTCCTCTTCGGCAGGTGCCCCCACGGAAAGCAGTTTTCCATGGGGGGCAGTCGTTCATGCTTGCTCCCAGGACCTGCTGCTGCGTCCACTGACAGAGGGATTCAACCCCGTCCCCCACTCCCATGTCACAGCATTTGATTAACAGCAGCAGGAACCAATGGCTCCTGCTGCTATCAATCTGCCCACTGAGGAGGGAGACAGAGCCTGGAGCCACTGCTCTCGTGCACGTCACTGGATCCGGACTCAGGTAGGAGAGGGGGGGGGGGGTGTGTGTGTGTGTGTGTGTGTGTGTGTGTGTCAGTCAGCAGCACAGCAGTTTTTTTCTCTTAAAACCTTAAGGCTTTAGAACCACTTTAAAGCAGAGTTCCACCCAAAAGTGGAACTTCCGCTCATCCGATTCCTCCCCTCCCCCCGGTGCCACAATTGGCACCTTTCGGGGGAGGGGGAACAGGTATCCATTTCCACTTCCAAGAGTTCGGGTCATGGCCCGTGACGTCACCGCAGGACTCCCTCCTCCCCCAACTGCCAGGCCAATAGGAGAGAGGAGCAGGGCCTCGCGCATGAGCAGTAGGGTTCTTGGCATTAAGCCGAAAAGGCTACACTGCTAAGTTCCCTTACCTGCAATTGCGGCGGCGGCGGCAGCACCCAACAACTGATGGAATCATCAGCTGCAGATGCTGACATCACTGGACTCCAGGACAAGCAAGTGTCCTATTATTAAAAAGCAGCAGCTGCAGTATGTGTAGCTGCTGGCTTTTATTGTATTTATTTTTTCGGGCGGAACACAGCTTTAACACTGATACCCATAGATCACAACTGCAGTGTCTTTTGAATGTGGTGCAGGGAAACGTGACGGGATAACAGGTTTCCCGCAATGCATTCTAGTGTAGCTTGTAAGCTAGCCTGAATGGGCAGCAAACTGCGCTGGAATATGCAAAAAGTAGTGCTTGCACTGCTTTTAACCACTACATTACTGAGCCTATTTCTGAGATTTAGTGTTTACACGTTAAAATTATTTTTTTTGCTAGAAAATTACTTAGAACCCCCAAACATTATATATATATATATATATATATATATTATATATATATATATTTTTTCTAACACCCTAGAGCAGGGATATGCACCTCTAGCTGTTGCAAAATTACAAGTCCCATCATGCCTCTGGGTGTCATGCTTGTGGCTGCCAGAGTCCTGCTATGCCTCATTGGACTTGTAGTTCTGCAACAGCTGGAGGTCCGCTAATTACATATCCTGCACTAGAGAATAAAATGGCGGTTGTTGCAATACTTTCTCTCACACCGTATTTGCACAGCGGTCTTACAAGTTCTCTTTTTTTTTTTTAAATACACTTTTTTTAATTAAAATAATAAGACAACAGTAAAGTTAGCCCAATTTTTTTTATACATTGTGAAAGATGACATTATGCCGAATAAATTGATACCCAACATGTCACGCTTCAAAATTATGCCCGCTAGTGGAATTGCAACAAACTTTTACCCTTTAAAATCTCCATAGGCGACCTTTTAAAAAATTTCTACAGGTTGCATGTTTTGAGTTACAGAGGTCTAGGGCTAGAATTATTGCTTTTTCTCTACCGATCGTGGTGATACCTCACATGTGTGGTTTGAACACCATTTTCATATGTGGCCGCTACTCATGTATGCGAGCTCAGCGGGACGGGGTCCGTTCACATTTTTTTTTTTTTACTGTTCTTAAAAATAAAATAATAATGCCACTTTTATTCCTATTACAAGGAATGTAAACATCCCTTGTTATAGAAAAAAGCATGACAGGTCCTCTTAAATATGAGATCTGGGGTCCAAAAGACCTCAGATCTCATATTTAGGCTAAAATAAATAATAATAATAAAAATATCCCTTTAAGAACTATGGGCGGAAGTGACGTTTTGACGTTGCTTCCGCCCTGCAACTACTTGGAGACGGGCAGGGGCCATCTTACCCTCACTCGTCTTCATGTCAGGTTAGGGACAGGTCCAGATCGCCTCCACCGCTACCGGCGGCCCCGGTAAGCGGCGGAGGGCACCAGAGTGCGGCGGGAGTTTCCTCTTCCGCCACCGATAAAAGTGATCTTGCTGAGAATCCGCTGCAGAAACTACTTTTATCTGAAAGAGAACCGCCGGCTCTTGAAGAGGATACCGGGGTTATGGTAGCTAGCTGCTACCATAACAATGGTATTCCTCTTCAAAGAGAGGATGTCTATAGTCGCACGGCGGGAAGGAAGTGGTTAAAAATGCACTGCACCAATTGCATGGTACTACAGTATCATGTGACTTAGTGACCACAAGCACACTGCCTTTGGGGTGCTATTAACAAAACATTGTAACCTGCATTTAGATCGCAAGGGCAGCCCATTCTAACAGTGTAAGAAAACGCGCACTCTGTTCTGGTGTGATCTGGCACTCAAAAGTGAGATCTCTTGCATTCTGTCCCAATTCAACAGGGATCTGTTCATGGATCCCCATACTGAATGGAACTGGCGCCCTTGTGAAAGTGGTCTTAAGCTACATTCACACTGGTGATCTAGGCAGGTGCCTGGCGCCGTGTCATTACAGCGATCGGGGCCGGCGGCCTGTCATTACAGCGATCGGGGCCGGCGGCCTGTCATTACAGCGATCGGGGCCGGCGGCCTGTCATTACAGCGATCGGGGCCGGCGGCCTGTCATTACAGCGATCGGGGCCGGCGGCCTGTCATTACAGCGATCGGGGCCGGCGGCCTGTCATTACAGCGTTCGGGGCCGGCGGCCTGTCATTACAGCGTTCGGGGCCGGCGGCCTGTCATTACAGCGTTCGGGGCCGGCGGCCTGTCATTACAGCGTTCGGGGCCGGCGGCCTGTCATTACAGCGTTCGGGGCCGGCGGCCTGTCATTACAGCGATCGGGGCCGGCGGCCTGTCATTACAGCGTTCGGGGCCGGCGGCCTGTCATTACAGCGTTCGGGGCCGGCGGCCTGTCATTACAGCGTTCGGGGCCGGCGGCCTGTCATTACAGCGTTCGGGGCCGGCGGCCTGTCATTACAGCGTTCGGGGCCGGCGGCCTGTCATTACAGCGTTCGGGGCCGGCGGCCTGTCATTACAGCGTTCGGGGCCGGCGGCCTGTCATTACAGCGTTCGGGGCCGGCGGCCTGTCATTACAGCGTTCGGGGCCGGCGGCCTGTCATTACAGCGTTCGGGGCCGGCGGCCTGTCATTACAGCGTTCGGGGCCGGCGGCCTGTCATTACAGCGTTCGGGGCCGGCGGCCTGTCATTACAGCGTTCGGGGCCGGCGGCCTGTCATTACAGCGTTCGGGGCCGGCGGCCTGTCATTACAGCGTTCGGGGCCGGCGGCCTGTCATTACAGCGATCGGGGCCGGCGGCCTGTCATTACAGCGTTCAGGGCCGGCGGCCTGTCATTACAGTAGGCACACCAGGAATCGAATTTCTGCTGCTACAATTTGCAGAAGCCTATATCACCAGTGTGAAGGTAGGCTTGGGCAGCCTGAGCTGTACTGTGTACAATATGTTTTCAGGCACTGGGGGCTGTCCAGGAAGTAAGAACACAAAGCTGATCTCAGTGGTGATCGGCAGTAATACCTCATAGTGATGTCCTCGTCTATTCTGTGCAGCATGTCACACCTATGTAAACCACAATAACAGCTGAGCAGGATTGCAGGTATTTTGGCCAATGACACCTCTGATTCTTGGAGTTCTGTACATCCTGTATCTGCTCGGAGTTCTATATCAAGCCTGCCAGAAAAATACAGATCCATCGTATAATGACAGGTACGCCTAGCACCACTGCTTATGTGAGCGCCATTTGTGGCCCCCTCATAGAGCGGTGAGCCAATGGGGGGATAGAAGACAGGACGGAGCTTCATACTGGAGAAATGACGTACATTTGGCACAACGCGGAACGGGTTTTTACCCCTATGCAAGCCATCCCGGTAATAATCCCCGCTCAGACACAAAACGCGCACACACACACCATAACATACCTCTCCACAGTACCGTGCGAAACGGCACTACCCGCTGTCAATCTGAGGTACGGAACAATAACCCGGAAGTGAGACCATGAATTGGTTAACCTCCCCGCATCATTTCCCTTCCGCGTCTATCCCCGCCCATCGGCGGCTCAGCAGCCATTCACCGAGCTGTGTGATTTCCGCCAGTAGGAATGGAGATTTTTGTGGCGTGAGAGCCGTGATTGGCTGCAGTGTTGGCAGGGCTGCGTATGTTCTCTGGGAGTTTTACAGTAAGGTACACAGTCAACAATTAAACAATAAGTGCATAACAAACATACACTAAAAGAATATTAATATCCAAAGACTCAATGACCCCAGCTCAACGGACTGAGATAAATGTGAAGTAATATATATTATATATAGTATATATACACTCACTGGCAACTTTATTAGGTACACCTGTTCCATTTGCTTGGTAACGCAAATTGCTAATCAGCCAATCACATGGCAGCAACTCAATGCATTTAGGCCCCTTTCACACGTGCGGACCGTATGTCCGCTTTTTCATCCATCCCTATGTACCTATATACCGCGCACTTTTTTACCCTGAAAAGCTTTCCTGCGTCTATTTCGAATACTGCGCCGGCATATACCGAGCGCAGTACACTCGGGTATAGTCGGGCAGACTCGGCTCCTCTCGCGCTGACGTCCTGGAGGAGTGAACGTACAGGACGTGAGCGCGAAAGGAGCTGAGCCTGCCCGACTATTCACGAGTGTACTGCGCCTGCATATACCGAGCGCAGTACACTCGCGTATAGTCGGGCAGGCTCGGCTCCTTTCGCGCTCACGTCCTGTACGTCCAGGACGTCAGCGCGAGCGGAGCCGAGTCTGCCCGACTATACCCGAGTGTACTGCGCTCGGTATATGCCGGCGCAGTATTCGAAATCGGCGCGGGAAAGCGAGGAGGACGCCGCAGAAGGACGAAGAGGACACCCGAAGCCGCAGACGGACGTCGGACCCGACGAGGAGGACACCCGAAGCCGCCGATGGACGCCGCGCAAGACTCCAAAACTGTAAGTACAACATTTTTTTTTACAAAGGAATGGGGAAAACTTTAGGGGTGCGCGCTATACGCGGGAGCGCGCTATACCCCGATAAATACGATAATTGCAGGTGTCGGCGGTACTGATAGGAATTGAGAACTGCTAGGTGGCACTGATAGGCACTGCTAAGCAGCATTTATGAACACTGATAGGTGGCACTGATAGGAATTGCACACTGATAGGTGGCATTCACGGATGCTGATAGGCGGCACTGATCAGGGCTGGCCTATGGGGGGTGCGAGCTGTGCGGCCGCACAGGGCGCCATGGGCAACAGGGGCGCCATGCAGCCATCACAGCTCGCACACCCCAAAGGCCGGCCCTGAGCCTGCCATCCTGTGCCCTCCATCCTCCGCTCTACTCTATGCCGGTGCCCGCATTCATCTCACCTGTCACCCCCCGCCAGCCAATCGGTGAGCTCGGAAGGGCGCAGAGGGGCGGGGCTGTCACCATTCCCTATTTTCCTCCTTCCAAACCGGAGAATTGGGGAGTGGGGCGAGGACACCTGGGGGGAGAGAAGGGGGGCACGGTGACACGAGCAGGGAGAGGACTCTCCGCGATGCCCGGTGGGGGGAGTGGGGCACCTCCTACCAGGCTAGATCCCGGGCTGTGCCAGCTCTGCCGGCAAGATGGTGTCGTGGATCATTTCTAAGGCCGTGGTGTTAGTGATCCCACATTCTCCTCCTTCCAGGTGGGTGCCAGCATTCCGGGCATTGTATGTCTGTGGATGATGGGAGACCCTCCCTCACCTTATATACATGTATATAGGTAATGATCAGATGGAGAGTTGGGGGGGGGGGGGCGCCACAGGATTAGCTTGCACAGGGTGCCTGAACACCTAAAGCCGGCCCTGGCACTGATGAACGCTGATAGACAGAATTGATGGGTACTGATAGGAAGCACTGGGAGTTGGTAGGCAGTGTTGATGGGCACTGATAGGCAGTATTGATGAGCACTGATAGGCAGCACTAAAATGCAGCACTGATAGGCAGTATAGATGAACACTGATAGGCATCACTGATAGGCAGCATTGATGGGCACTGATAGGTGGTAATGATAGGCAGCATTGATAGGTGGCACTGAAATGCAGCACTGTGTAAACAATTTACTGACATTGTTGCCTCTCCTTTCCTCACACAGACACAGCTGCCGATACCCAGCAAGTCTATTTACATGTTACCAGCCAATCACATAGTAAAGGGCTGCCGTGACTGCACTGGATGCACGTCCCAGGGGGCATAAGTAGGGTTGCCACCTTTTCTTTAATTTAAATCCGAACACTTTAGCGGTGAGCAGCAATCAACTTTTTATAGTATGAACTATACATATATTTTGCAATTAAATAACATTTTTAATCAAATGAAGTTAATCGCAAGAGTCTCCCTTTATATCAAAGTCCACAGAATTCTCCTTTTACTTCTGAACTTGCAGAGTTCCCTTACACTGTAAGGGGGGACTCTGCAGACTCTGATGTAAAGGAGAACTCTGGGGACTCTCACATAAGGGATGCTCTGGGAACCCTGATTTCAGGGAGAACACTGATAACTCTGATGTATGGAGAGCACTCTGATGTAAGGGGTACTCTGAAAACCCTGATTTACCTTAGTGTACTCACTCAGAGGCAGGAGAGAGAAAGGGGTAGACTTCACTCACAGACAGGGATGGATGGTGACCTCACTCACCCCTTGGCAGTCAGTGCTTCTCATCCAGATGTAGCTGAGGCTGCTGGAGTGTGGGCAGACAGAGAGCGGTAGGGGCGGGAGCAAGAGGAGCAGATCAAGCCCTTTCTCCTCTCCTATCTGTGTGGGGGAGGGGGGACTGTTAGTGCTGGATTATGGCAGTGTGAAAGTGAGTGTAACAGACACTCTCGACTTACACAACTGCAGCCAGCAACCATGCTGGGAAGCCATAGTCTGGTCTGAATAATGTGAATAATGTGTCCGGGTTTCAGGAGGTCTGAAACCTGAATGCATGATTCCAAACCCGAACTGTCAAGGTGAATCCCTGACAGGTGGCAACCCTAGGCATAAGGGTGGCAGAGTTCTGGGAGGATATCCATGAACACCCTCCCAAAATTGGAAGCCCAGGGTCGAATGGAAAGAGGGGGGGGGGGTCAGGGTTGCATATCATGGTTTCTTGCACTAGGGCCCTGAAGCTTCTAGTTACACCCCTGACTTTTATTGTACCAACCTAAACACCTAAAAGACAAACTTTCAAAAGTTTTCTTCCTCAGGTATTGATTCAGACTTGAGAAAGGGAGGAAAACTCTCAAAATCTTTCTCTTTATAGTTTAAAACAATATCAGCAAACAGTTTACACAGTAATAGCCCCTAGTATTGGTGCCAGTTTACGCACCAATAACCCCTAGTATTGTTGCCAGTTTATGCACCAATAACCCCTAGTATTGTTGCCAGTTTACGCACCAATAACCCCTAGTATTGTTGCCAGTTTATGCACCAATAACCCCTAGTATTGGTGCCAGTTTACGCAGCAATAACCCCTAGTATTGTTGCCAGTTTACACAGTAATAGCCCCTAGTATTGGTGCCAGTGAAAACCTGGGGGCAGTGACAATGCTTTAGTTAATGCTACATGAAAAAGCGATCTTCCCCTTTTTTAGCTAACAAGTACTTCTATGCTATTCTGCAGTAGCTCAGCAGACTTAGCATAGAGGTGCCTGCAAGCTGCAAGCCAAAAAGGAATCGTTAGGTGATTTTACCTTCAGGCACACTCGTTTGGCACCCTCTGCTGACAGCTACTGTCACACCACCCTTCTCTAGGCAGACACGATCTCAGAGCTCAGCTCATCCTACCCACTCAATAGCAGAAACCTGGAGAGAGGCTCCACCCGGGGCATGGTCCTTAGTCCTGCTAGAGAGCAGCAGGGAAACTGCTGATAAGTGAGGTAGGGGCAGGTGCAGGGGGCGGAGATGTGCGGACAGTGGGCAGCACAAATCTTAAGCAACAAGTAAAATGGGTGTAAGCTGCCCAGATCGCGTCTCTGCTTTCGGTAATGTAGCTGGGCACAAGAGCATGGTGGGACAGACGGCAAGTAGGGATGAGCTCCGCGTTCGATTCAAACGTATGTTCGACTCGAACATCGTCTGTTCGACCGTTTGTCGAAATTCGAACATTATGGGCCGCTCGCGCCAAATTCGAGTGGTGCGTCACGCCCTTAATTCACTGCGGCATTGTGCGCTGATCATTGGTCAAGCATGCACTATGACCCGCATGCTTGGCCAATCACAGCCCCAAAATTTTGAAAAAAATAAAGTTTTTATTTTTTATGTTCATTTTTTTTTGTAAATAAGTAAGTTTTCTTCTTCAATTACAGGCACTGATATGGCGACACTAATGGGCACCGATGAGGTGGCACCGATGGCCACCGATGAGGTGGCACTGATGGACACTGATGGGCACTGATAGGCGGCGCTGGTATGCGGCACTGATGGGCACTCATAGGCGGCACTGATGGGCACTCATGGGCGGCACTTATGGGTGGCACTAATGTGTATTTATGGGTGGCACAGATGGGCACTGATAGGTGGGTACTGGACATGGATGGGCACTGAGGGATGGCACTGATGGACACTGAGGGGTGGCACTGATGGACACTGAGGGGTGGCACTGATGGACACTGAGGGGTGGCACTGATGGCATTGCTGGGCATCACTCGTTGATCCCATATTGTGCCAGTCACTGCCCATGTTGCCAGTCAGTGCCCATTTGTGGGCACTAATTGGCATCTATTCTCATTTTTTTTATATTTTTTTTATTATTGCCCCCTTCCCTGGTGGTCCAGTGTGGGCTTCCCTGGTGGTCCAGTGTGGGAATCCGAGGGGGGGGGGGCTGCGCTGATAAACAATCAGCGTGAACCCCCCCCTGTCAGGAGAGCTGCTGATCGGCTCTCCTCTACTCGCGTCTGTCAGACTCGAGTGAGGAAGAGCTGATCAACGGCTCTTCCTGCTGGACGTCAATAGAATCAGAATCAACAACCAGTAAATACTAGTTCTTTACAAATTTTCGTGAATATATTGTCCATAATAATTATATAATAATCCCATCTCAGGTAGTCCAAGATATCATTTCTCAGTCATCCTATGCCCCTAGTGGACATAGGATGATTTTAGACATAAGAGGGTCCGAGTCTGTCACATTTCTCCCCCATCAAAAGTCGACTAACAAGGTCCCAGAACTCCACCATGTCTGAACATGCGTTAGTCGGACAAAGTGAACTCAAATAATCTGTCTGCATGACCTCCAATCTTGGCTGCAAGGAGTAGTTGACACCAGTAGGTGTGGGGCAGAGGTCATTGACTTTCTGCTCGGCTGCCAGCGCTTCAGCTGGGTGGTTTTTAACATTCCGGGGCTTGGTCTGCTGCTGGGCAGAGGGGCCGACTGCCCCAGCTTCCTGAAGCTGTAGAGACACTGTATGTGCTAGGCAGGAGCCAGTGGCGCTCTGCCCTTTTGCCAGCACTTCTGCTGGGGACTCCACATCATCCGCTCCAGCTCACCATTGGGGAAGGAGGCTGGATTCCTCCATACCCAAACTGTGTAGCTGCCATTGGGGAGGTGAGCTGGCTGCTTCCTTTTCCATTCCCTCATCTGGCTGCTGGGACAACATGTCTGTGGTTCTGTCTCCCAGATCCTCAGGTTGTTCTTCCTTATCAGAAAAGTCTATCAAATCCCCTGTCTCTGCAACTGGTGTCTGGGGATAGAGGTTCACCATCTCCTGTCCGTGGAACCCAGAAGATGCTATCAGTGCTGGGCAGAGGTTAGCAGTACTCTGCCCTGCTGTCAGCACTTCATCTTTGGGCATGGCAATATCCAGATTTTCCACTGCCGATTCTCTGGCATACTGCTGGACAGGCACATTCCTACATCCAAGATCATCCCATGCAAAAACAGGATCATCAAGGTCAGTCAGCACTTGCTGCAATCCGCCATAAGACCTCTGCGTTCATAGCTGCAGGGGCAGGTTGGCAAAGCACACTGTTACTCTGTCACATTGCCGACTCTTCAGCCAGGATTTCAGCGTTGTCCACTGGTATTTCCTGATAGTCCCAGGCAAAGGGCGGCCCAGCCCTGGCGCTGAGCAGAGTCTAGCATCCGTCTATAGGCGATCTCCAGCTCCCATTCTTGAATGTCCAGAAACTCCAAATCTTCCAGTGCCCATGTTCAGTAGCCCTTCTCTAAAATCCATGATTTCATCCAACCGCCACTCCAAATCACTCCCAAAGTTAGAGTCCCCTGTCAGCTTCACATACAACAGTCCCAGGCCGCCATAACTTAACCACTTAAGGACTGCCGCATGTACATTTACGTCGGCAGAATGGCACCGACAGGCACATCAACGTATATATATACGTTGGTGCCTTGGGGCGGTTCGGGGGTCCGATCGGACCCCCCCGTACATGCGGCGGTCCGCACAGCTGCAGGAGCGATCCGACAAGAGGGGGCGGCTATTCGGTTTTGTCCGCCCCCCCTGGATCGCTCCCAGCCAATGCGCGCGCCCGCCCGTCCTGTCACTTCCTCCTCCTGTGTAAACACAGGAAGGAGGAAGCGATGTGATCTCTCCCTCGGCGTTTTTTTCAACCACCGCTGAGGAGAGATCACCACACAGTAAGTCCTGCACTAACACTACACTACACTAACACTACACATAAACACATTTAGCCCCCGCGATCGCCCCCCCTCCCCCCTGTCACAGTGTCACTGAATGCAGTAATCATACATGTATGATTACTGTATTTAGTGTCAGTGTGACAGGCAGTGTGACAGTCAGTTAGTGTTAGGTCCAGGGTAGCCCCCCTGTATTAGTGTCGCTGTTCCCGCTAGGTAGCTAATTTTATTTTTATCGCAATTTTTTTTCACTAAAGACATGTGGCTAAATACATTTTGGCCTAAATGTTTGACTAAAATTTCGTTTATTGATTTTTCTTATAACAAAAAGTAAAAAATATTGATTTTTTCTCAAAAATGTCGCTCTATTTTTGTATATAGCGCAAAAAATTAAAATCGCAGAGGCGATTAAATACCACCAAAAGAAATCTCTATTTGTGGGAAGAAAAGGACGCAAATTTTGTTTGGGAGCCACGTCGCACGACCGCGCAATTGTCAGTTAAAGCGACGCAGTGCCGAATCACAAAAAGAGGCAAGGTCCTTTACCTGCATTTTGGTCCGGGTCTTAAGTGGTTAAGCCTTCCATTGGGCTTTCATCCGCTATCCAGGGACATGCTTGGCATACATGCCACTGAAGGGCTTTGTAGCTCTCATCCAGCCACATCTCTGCCCAGACCAGCCTGCTTAATTCAGTTGTCCGTTCCTTGTGCGGTTTTTCTCCCAACAACAGCACCCGCAATCCATACTGCGACCAGTACCTTTCCCGGTTGGAGGGGAGAACTTTTCCCTGGTGTTGCTGCTCACGGGCTAGCTCTTCCTTCCAGAGTTCAAAGTGAATAGAATCAAACCATCCCAGCAGGACCTGCTGTGATACTGGTCCTCTGTGCTTTATCTGCTTCTTTCGCAAGCTCCTTCCGTACTCCTCTTCCATGGTCGCTGGAAACTGTACCTCTCCTCTCCTGCTATCCGAACCTTGGATCCAGGTGGAGGTTGGATGTCCCCGACTGCAGGAAGCATCCCACTGCTGCCACCAATGTAACGGAACGTCCCACACTCCGATTGAGTGCTTCCGTCATATACCGTTTCCTATCAGTCTGGATATAGATATCAGATATTCCAGCTGCCCTCAACACACAATGAGACAAGATTTGTTTGTGTGCTAAACATGGAGTGTTTAATAGAACCAAGAATTCAACCTTATATACAGTTTAAAGAGGAGGTAACCAGAACATAAATTAACATGAGCTAATTAACTAATCATTTACCCAGACAAGGTGACTCCGAGATATGACCTTTCAGGGTAGACGTCCCATCTCCTCTCACCTGCTATACAATACACATTATCATAAGTGTAAACACAGGACATCTTCACACAATAGCAGGGTCAATCAGAACAGAGAGATGGCTTGAGGCGAGGACATTAGCATCTAACAGTATGAAGGAATCACTCTTACAATTAACCCGTTGAGTTCAGAATCAACAACCAGTAAATAGTTCTTTACAGATATCCTAGAATATATTGTGGATAATAATTATATAATAATCCTATCTCAGGTAGTCCAAGATATCATTTCTCAGTCATCCTATGCCCCTAGTGGACATAGGATGATTTTAGACATAAGAAGGTCCAAGTCTGTCACAGACTGTATGATTTTTCCAAATTTGGGGCCTCTGTTCCAGCCATGGCTGTACTATGAGTGACCACTATTGTTGCCTAGGGGGGCCGTTTTAGACATAAGAGGGTCCGAGTCTGTCACAGACCGTATGATTTTTCCAAATTTGGGGCCTCTGTTCCAGCCATGGCTGTACTGTGAGTGACCACTATTGTTGCCTAGGGGGGGCAAGGGTGGCAGCAGTCAAGGTGTTTTGGGTGTTCCCCTTCGGCAGCCAATCAGTGGGAGTTGATCATCCCTTTGTGCATGCTGGGGAGGAGTACTTAAGGGACAGATGCCATTGGACCGGGGTCGTCGATCCTGAGTCTGTCATCCCACCACCCCATCGTGTGTGGCCCTCCTAGCCGGGGGTGCGTGTTCAAGTATTCCTGGCTCCGGGACAACGTTGGCCCAGGGTTGTGATCTACTAAGTGGGCGTGGTAGACAGACTGGGTCTACGTTTGCAGAGTGGTCCTGTGCTGTCCGTCCTGAGGGAGGAAGCCACTCGATGAAGAACCTATCTTGGAGAGCACCCAGCACAAGGCTGGTATCTCAGGGGAGGCCTTGAACTTCAAGTTGGTCGCCTGTCAGTTCTAAGTTTCCAAGAAGTTAATCGGGAGAGATCTGGGTGCTTAATCCTGTGTTGAGAGGATTTTGGACCGAACATACCTCCATTTTCCTTGCGCCATCCTGGCTGCTAGGCTAGTGAGAGAGGCCTATCCGTGGGGGTGGGGGGGGGGGGGGGCAATACCCACTATGGCGACGAAAGCTGTGTTGCTGGAAGCAGGAGTGTTTCCAAACAGAAGTTGTATACCTGAACCTATTACCTGTTACCCTTCCACCTCTTCAACTACTTATTTAATTCTATTACCAAGTTCAACAAATAAATCTAAGAAAAAGAAGTCTAAAGTGTGGACATATTTCTCAACTCTCATCTGATACCCTAGACGGTGAGAAAATGGAGGTAACATGCCACCCAAAACAATCCAGCAGCTCCTCCGGGGGGTAGTGCTAAACACTATTGGAGCTTTTCTTCCTGCTATGTAAATTCTGTGGATGATCTAGAGCAGGCCCGGACTGGGACAAAAAATAGGCCCGGGCATTTTAAACTGAGCAGCCCAGGGGGGGGGGGGGCTGCGGGGGTTAATGATGGGATGTGGGGTGAGATAAAGAAATATAGATAGACAGATAGATAAAAGGAAGAAATAAGATTAGTAGATAGATAAATAACGGAAGGGAGAAAGATAGATAAAAGGGGGGAGACAAAAAAAAGAAAGGAAGGAAGGAAGGAAGGAAGGATAAAGATAGAGAGAAAGAATGGAAGGAAGATAGGAATGAAAGAAAGATAGAGAGAAAGAAGGGAAGGAAGATAGGAAGGAAAGAAAGATAGATAAAGATAGAGAGAAAAAAGGGAAGGAAGATAGGAAGGAAAGAAAGATAGATACAGATAGAGAGAAAGAAGGGAAGGAAGATAGATAGATAGATAGATAGATAGATAGATAGATAGATAGATAGATAGATAGATAGATAGATAGATAGATAGAAAGGAAGGAAGGAAGATCGATAAGGAAAAAAAGATAGAAAGAAGGGAAGGAAGGAAGATAGAGATAGATAGATAAAGTTAGATTAAAAAGGAAGATAGATAAAGATAGAAAGAAGGAAGATAAATAGAGAAAGATAGATAGAGATAGATTGATAGATACTAGATAGACAGATAGATAAAAAAAGATAGATAAAGATAGAAAGGAGGAAAGGAATGAAGATAGATAGAGAAAGATAGATAGATAGATAGATAGATAGATAGATAGATAGATAGATAGATAGATAGATAGATAAAAAGGAAGATAGATAATGAAAAAAAAAGATAAAGATAGAAAGAAGGGAAGGCAGAAAGATAGATAGATAGACAGATAGATAAAAAGATAGAAAGGAAGGAAGATAGATAAGGAAAACAAGTGAGATAAAGATAGAAAGAAATAAGGTAAAGAAAGGAAGATAGAGATAGATAGATAAAGATAGATAAAAAGGAAGATAAATAAAGATAGAAAGAAGGGAAGGAAGATAGATAAAGAAATAAAGATAGATAAAAATAGATAGAAAGAAATAAGGGAATGAAGGAAGATAGATATGAATAGATAGAAAGATAGATAGATAAAGAAAGATAGATAGATACTAGATAGATAAAGAAATATAGATAGATAGATAATAGGGAGAGAGAAAGAAAGAAAGAAAGAAAGAAAGAAAGAAAGAAAGAAAGAAAGATGAGAGTGAGAGCGAGAGAGAGAGAGAGAGAGAGAGAGAAGAGAGAGAGAGAGAGAGAGAAGGGAATGAAGGGCAGCCCTACATCAGTGTACAGTACTCACTCGGAGGCAGGAGGAACTGACTGGATAGATGGATATCAGACTCCATCTTTCCTTTCTGTTTGGCTTTAGTTTGAATATTCCCGTCCACATTCCTTAGGCAGCAGAACAGTGTCTGTCTGGGAGAGTGGGCGCTGTGTTGGTGGCGGGTAAACTGGGCTATTAGGTAAACTGGAAGTCCCCTCTTGGCCTGCGATCCCTTGGTAGACCCCTGGGGAGACATGACATGCGGACCATTCTCGGGCCGCCGCGGGCCGTTCGCGGGCCAATGGCCGCCCACCGGGCATTTGCCCGGTATGCCCTATGGCCAGTCCGGGCCTGATCTAGAGATATCGCTGTGAGTGGAGTGGTGGCTACATCAAAAGATTTACCTGCTGTTTGATTATTTTCTGGGGCTTTGCCCCATTACCCCGGAGAGGTATTTTGCCTGCCTACTTGACCATCCTAGTGATAGGTGGTCCTGACTGTCTGGTAAGAGTCCCCGATTATCACTTGTGTGACACTGAAGACTACTTCTGGTGAAGGCTTATGCCCCGTACACATGATCAGAAATTCCGACAGCAAAAGTCTGATGTGAGCTTTTGAACGGAAATTCCGACCGTGTGTATGCTCCATCGGACTTTTGCTGTCGGAATTTCCGGCAACAAAAAATTGATAGCTGGTTCTCAAATTTTCCGACGGAAAAAATTCCTATAGGTAAATCCGATCGTCTGTAGCAATTCCGACGCGCAAAATTCCAACGCATGCTCGGAAACAGTTTGACGCATGCTTGGAAGCATTAAACTTAATTTTCTCGGCTCATCGTAGTATTGTACGTTACTGTGTTCTTGCCGGTCGAAAGTTCAGAGAACTTTTGTGTGACCATGTGTATGCAAGTTCAGTAATATAAAGTGCAGCCAAGCTTGAGAGGAATTCCGTCGGAAAAACCGTCCAAGGTTTTTCCGATGGAAAATCCGATCGTGTCTACGGGGCATTACACTTTATCCATTTTTGACTTTCATCACTATATGGACTCATTTATCTATTCATTCATTTTGTGAATTTTCTGAACATTGCACTTGTTTGTTACACTTTATTTGACCGTTAATATAGATTAATCGTTTATTAGATTTATCCATCCAATCTTTTGATAGGTAATTTTTTGCACATTTTTCACTTCAACATTTAGTGTGGCTAGTACTTTTTTCTATTTATTGATTAGCGCGATTGTTATTTTGGAGGAGTGGGTTATAGCCTGCTGACAGAAACAACCGGGAAAACAACACAACAGCATCAAAGGGAATAGTTCTCTTTTGGAGTTCCTGATGGGAGGAGACAAACATGCTCCTTAGAAAAGATATAGATAGGAACAGACCTCACCCAGTCTTCCTGGATGTAGACCGTGTGGCTATTTGCAGGCCATCCTGCCTTCACGATAATAACCGGTCTTTGTGGATTCACACCGAATGTCTTTAAAACGAGCCCAGGTATTGCTCTCTGGCACCTGCCAGGGCTCGGGGATGTGCAAATAATCCCAAACCAAGTCATCTTCCCACTCTCCCCGGGGAGCTCTCGATGACGTCCATGGTCTTGAGAGGGACATAGGGATAGTCCAGACCCCACTCCAGAGCAACTTTGTGCTGAACCACCCTCTGGAACCAGGAAAACCTGGGCAGTTCTTTGGGCTTTCCTTTTCCAGGAAGGACACAAGCATCTGGGGACCTCTTGACCCACTGCCTGTATTCATCTGCCCTGGTCTGGGTGGTGGGGGGTCTGTCCAGGAAAAATTGCTTTACTAGAAAAAAAAATTATCAGAAAGGAAAGGAGAAAAAATTTCCAATAGGGAACCAGGCAACAAAGACAAGTTGGGGGGAAAAAGCGCGCTAATATAAAAATAAATAAGTGTAACACTACCCCCGAAGGAGCTGCTGGTTAGTTTTGGGTGGCATGTTACCTCTACTCCTTCGTCGTCTAGGGTATACGATGAGAGTTGAGAAGAACTGCAATGTCCACACTTTAGGTTTCTTTTTCTGTGCTTTATTACCCAACGGGGTAAAAGAATTAAAGTGGTAGTTAAAGAGGTGGAAAAGGTAATAGGTAGTAGGTTCAGGTGTATAACTTTGTTCGGAAACAATCCTGCTTCTAGCAATGTAACTTTCATCGCCACTCTAGCCAGAGTGGGCATTGTGCACCTGGGCAGGCCTCTCTCACCAGCCTAGCAGCCAGGGTGTCACACGGAAACTTTAGCAAAGTCTCTGTCACAGACCTTCCCAAAGGTGGAGATGAAGACCAGAGAACAAGCTTTGGTAGCAGATCCATCTCAAATTAATCATGATTCCTGTATAATTCTGTATTGTTGACGGCAGCAGAGAAGAGGAGATATTTTCACCAGCAGAGTTATTTTGAGGAAGGGGAAATACGGACACATTCTAGCCCTGGTGGCCAGGGAGCAACGGGACTCCTCTAATATTCTGCCCATAAGGGCGGAGATTGGGGAAACGTACACTCTTAGCTCTGATATCTTAAACGATTTTTATGAGTTTTATAGGGATTTATATTCTTCTAAAACTAATTCTGCAAACTCGGAGATGGCCTCGTTTTTTCAAGGTTGCCCCTTCCCCCAACTTTCTGATGTGGATAGGGAGATGTTAAATCTCCCTATCACATTGGAAGAATTGAAGGAAGCCTTGGAAGGGGCTACACGCAACACAAATCCCCAGGCCCAGGTGGACTACTAGTGGAGGTATATTCTCACTATGGTGAGGTTTTATTGCAGCTTTTGCTGGAAGCTCTATCCGAGGCAGTTGACACAGGAAGTCTACCTGATAGCATGCAGGAGGCTATAATTATAGTACTCCCCAAGCCAGGTAAAGATAAGCTTTCGCTAGATTCATACCATCCAATTTCTTTATTAAATACGGATGTCAAGCTCCTGGCTAAAATTTTGGCTGAGACTATCTCAGGTTATCGGCAGGCTTGTTCACTGAGACCAGTCTGGCTTTATACCCAATCGCTCTACGGCGGATAACATACGACGACTATATATGAATTTGCAGGTGTCGGTGGACAACCCCGGGGGTAGGGCCATTCTGTCACTAGATGCTACTAAAGCGTTTGACAGTGTGGAGTGGCCCTACCTCCTAGAAATTTTGACAAGGTTTGGACTGGAGAGCAGGTTTATAGCATGGGTAAAGGTGGTTTACTACAAACCTAGAGCTAGACTCTGTATTAATAATAATCTCTGCTTCCCATTTGAGCTACATAGAGGCTTCCCGCCTGGAATGCCCGCTATCCCCACTGCTGTTTCGCCTTGGCAATTGAGCCCCTGGCGATACTGATCCGTACTACATCGGAGGTCGTCGGGTTTCGCAGGGGCCAGAGGGAAGATAAAATCTCCCTATATGCAGATGATGCAATTATATATCTAGGCGTTACGGCAGCCTCGTTACGAACAGTGATGTGGATCATAGGAGAATTTGGAGGCTTTTCTGGCTTTAATATAAATTGGTCTAAATCAATGTTAATACCCATTGATCTGTTGAGGGAACAGCTGCCAGTAGGAGCAGAGCAGATTACCATAACAAATAGTTTTGGCTATTTGGGTGTGGTGGTCTCCCCCCGGACACGGCTGAGTATCTTGGGCTGAATCTGGGTTCACTGCTGGAAAAGCAGAGAGAGAAATGTAATAGCTGGTGCAAACTTCACCTATCGGTGGTAGGTAGAGCTAATCTAATAAAAATGGTATGGGCTTCACAACTCTTATACATCTTCCATAATTCTCCTATGTGGATATCGAATAAATGATTCAAAAGAATTGACACACTGATGCGGGAGTTGATATGGAAGAAAAAGGTAGCTAGGATCAGTTTAACCACTTTGCAATATGGAAAGAATAGGGGGGACTTGCAGTCCCCCACCCCAAAACGTATTTCTTGCCCTCTCAGTTTCAACAGCTGGCGGTATAGGGGCGGGAAGAAAGAGAGGATCCGATTAGCAATCTGGTGACCAGTTCGGTCCCCCTACTGAAGGCGGCCTCCCATTTGGAGATGGACTTGCCTAGTATACCACATTCTGCACCCACAAGAATCCTCCCTAAAAAAGTATGGGGGGAGATACGGAAGACCCTGAGGATAGAGGGCTTGCTACCCTTTACCCCAATATGGAGTAATCCTAGATATGTAAGAGCTACAGGATTTACAGGGCTTCACTTCCTGGAAAAAGAGGGGAATCTGGTTCTTTTCGCAGCTGTATGAAGGCGAGGTACGGAAAACATATGAATAGCTGTGTAGGGAATTCCAGTTAGCCCAGAGGGGCTTTTATCAATACCTCCAGCTCCGGCATGCTCTACAGGTACAGCAACAAACACGCTCGCTGGTGGTATCATCACCGTCACCCTTGATGACGGCAGTCCTGCAAGCGGTTACGAGATGCCGAAGGAACCCGAACATCGGTGCGGCCCTATACGGCGCCTGCGCACCGACGTTCGGGTTCCTTCGGCATCTCGTGATGCGCTGTATGCGCCGGGCTGAGGGACATCAATCACAGCCTGTGATTGTAAACGCCCAGTCCCGCGGGATCGCCGGAGGGTAGGAGAGCCCGTAAAATGGTATGTACAGAAAAAAAAACACCGGCATACTGCCGGTCGGGTGGGTGGGCTCCATGGCATGCTAGAAATTTTCTTGGAGGGTGAACCTCCCCTTTAAGTACTCTCCCCCAGCATGCACAGTGAGGCGATCAACCCTCACTGATTGGCTGCCGAGGAAAAACACCCAATACGCCCTGACTCGACTGCTGTAACCTTTAACCTGGGGTGGTACCAACACCCCAGACAGCAATAGTGGTCACTCACAGTACAGCCATGGCTGAAACAGAGGCCCAAATTTGGTAAAACAATACAGTCAGAGGTAATTAAGTCTCTGACCACCCTCTAAATTTAAGGCAGCGCCAGCTATGAAAGTAGCTGGCCACTACCCAAGAAAAATGATAAAGTCCATAAAAAGCAGCAGCTTAACCACTTAAGGACCGCTGCATGTACATTTACGTTGGCACAATGGCACCGACAGGCACATCAACGTATATATACGTTGGTGCCTTGAGGTGGGTCGGGGGTCCGATCGGGACCCCCCCGGTACATGCGGCGGTCCGCGCGGCTGTACGAGCGATCCGGGATGAGGGGGGCGGTTATTCGTTTTTGTCCGCCCCCTCCGGATCGCTCTCAGCCAATGCGCGCGCCCCCCCGCCCTGTCACTTCCTCCTCCTGTGTAAACATAGGAAGGAGGAAGCGATGTGATCTCTCCCTCTGCGTTTTTTTTCAACCACCGCTGAGGAGAGATCACAACACAAGTAAGTCTGCACTAACACTACACTGACACACACTACATATAGGGCCAGATTCAGGTAGAGTTGTGCTGGAGTATTTTGATATGCGCCGCGTAACTGTGAATATGCGCCCTCGTTTCTATGTGGCCGTACCCACCAAACTAGATGCGACAGAAAACGCCAGAGTCTCGTCAGCGCATAATTTCGCTTGGCGCATCAGTCGCGCCTATTGATTTCCCCTGCAAATATGCTAATGAGGGAGATTTCCCGTTTCGCGAACGGATTAGCACCATACGCTGGCTACATGCGCCGCGCGTATCTCGTCCAACCGGCGCAAAGTTATTTCTACAAATAGCTGCTTTATCTTTACTCTAGACGACCTCAGGTCAGCAGGAGAGCAGCTACAGCAGCAGCGCTACCGACGAAACTAGCAAGCTGAACAACCACACTTGCAAGGACAACCCCTCTGTGTGCCAACATGCCAGGGGCAGTCGCGGTCCTAGCACTAGTACTGGGTCCCCCGGTACGGAGGAGGCGGGCACGTGAGAGGATATACCGCACGCGCATGAGCCTCTTTGGCATGGGGGATGAGGAGGTGTATCGCCTCTTCAGATTCAGCCCTGATGCAATACTTGAACTAACCACAACCCTGCAGGATGACATCACCAGCAAGACACACTGCTCACAAGCAGTGCAGCCACTGGTGAAGGTCCTGGCAACACTTCATTTCCTTGCCAGTGGATCATTCCAGCGTACAAGTGGAGTGGTGGCTGGGATGTCACAGTCCTCCATGAGCAGATGTGTGCACCAGGTTGTCCCTGCAATCCTCAGACGCATGTCCAACCAGTTCATCAGACCAACCACTGAGGAGCTGCGGCTGAAGGCAATGACAGATTTCTACAGCATTGCCAGATTCCCACGCACTGTGGGGGCCATTGATTGCACACATGTGGCCCTTCAGCCCCCCAGTGCCACAGAGCACATATACCGCAATCGGAAGCATTGGCACTCCATCAACGTACAGGTGATAGCTGATGCCCATCGCCTCATATGGCACGTCCGTGCCAAACACCCTGGGTCCAGCCATGACAGCTTCATATACAATCAGAACCCCATCCCAGCAGAATTCGAGCAGAACATGTATGGGGACAGCTGGCTGGTTGGTGAGTGACATGGGTGGCAGGCATGACTATCCCCTCCCATGATGCACACCTCACAAGTGGCACATGCATGACTAACATCCTCCTGTATTTTCCCTTCCAGATGACTCTGCATATGCACTGGGACCCCATCTAATGACTCCTTTCCGGAACCCACAAACCAGAGGAGAGAGAAAATACAATGAAGCACACATCAAAACCCGTGCAGTGGTGGAGCAAACATTTGGGCTCCTGAAGTCCCGTTTCCGCTGCCTGGATAAGTCCGGGGGGACACTATTGTATTCCCCTACCTTCGTGTGTCAGATCATCGGTGCATGTTGCATTCTGCACAACTTTGCTATGAGAAAAGGCCTGCAGATTGACATACGTGATGACCTGACCCCCCAACCAGACAGCCCCCCCCCTGCCAGAGGAGACCCATTCAGCTGATGGAAGAGCAGTCAGGAGGGTCCTCGCCGTAGGCATCTTTGGACAATAAACCAAAACATTAATCACACAGACAATGCACGCATGCACACCACTGATGTCCCTAGATCACACACACCACATCCACATCACATTGGATTAGCCCAAGTCCAGCATGTAGGACTTGGGAGCAGCAACGCCAGCGTCAAGGCCCCAATGATGTCGCTGTCCATTCATACACCTTTCACACGTCATTCATACAGCCGTGGGGTTAACTTCTCCACCACGGCCGAGGGTGACACCCCTTACTGGCAGGAGTGCCACCCCCTCAGATTCACACACCATTCACACTGCAACGTGTGCAGTATCAAAAAAAAAATATCTCATATCCAGAGCATAATCACAAATAAAATAACTCATAACCTGAGCATTAAGAATAAAATAAAAATCTCATAACCTGAGCATTAAGAAGAAATAAAATACAAAACTCATGTCCTGAGCATCAATCAAAAAAACAAAAAAAAAATCATCTGGGATGCCGGGGGCTTCTTCTGGCGGCCCCTCTCTGGCTCCTCAGCTGCCTGGATGGAGTGGGTGGGGGTGGGGGGGCATCTGGAGGTGGCTGATCCCCGGGTGGGCCACTCCTGGCAGGTGTGGCCTGCATGCCCTCCAAGGCCATGGCTATCCGGCCGAGGTAAGAGTTGGTCTGGGCCTGCATCCTGAGCTGCCGGGTGACCTGGTAATGCTGGGCCCGCCGACTCTGCCTCCCCTGGTCCCGGATGGCAGCACTGTTTGCCTGGATGGCAGCACTGTTTGCCTGGATGGCAGCAGTGTTTGCCTGGACGGCTGCAGTGAGGTCCCTTATCTCACCCTGCACCTCCCCCAGACTGGTCACCACTGCAGCGCAGTTGCAGCTCACATCCTGCACTGCAGAAGAAATCTGGGCCACGGAGCACAGGCTGTCAGCCACTCTGTCCAGGTGCCCAACTATGTCCCCCATTTGCTGGGTCTGCCTGGCGTGATCCCTCGCCACCTGGTCCTGGACCAGATCAGAGCCCCCCCTGGTCTTACGGGTGGCCTTCCTGGGGCCAGTAGATGGTTGTCCACGGGGGGATGGAGTCGCCCTTGAGGGGCTTACTATGATGGGGGAGGGGATCTGAGAGGGCCCTGCAGAAGAGGAGGACTCGTCCAAATATAAAATAATGTCCTGCTCTGCCCCAACAGGCTCCTCCTCAACGACCTCTGCAGGTGAGGTGTGGGCACTCTCCTTCTCCACCTCGGTGTCTTCACCACCCAGGGGCACGGGCACTGGATGCCGTTGGGGGGATGGGGTGGACTGGCCGCCGACAGATGATGGCCCAGCTCCGTCATCTGTGGATGACACAAAGCAGACACATGTTGGTGGTCCCACACACTTGGCACATGTACCCTCCCCCCCACATGCAATACACCAAATAGGGGATAAAAAACACTTACCTGTCCTGGAGCCTTCCTCCATAGAATCATAGCCTGGTACCCCCTCCAACTGCTCCCTCTCCAGGCAGCGGGCGACCACCTCCTCCTCTGTGGTCAGGCTGACCGCACATGGGGGTCCACCACCCGTGCCACTCTCATGCCTCCTAATGGTGGCCACCTTGCCCCGAACCTTGCGCCGTAGATCGTTGATCTTCTTGGCAATATCGCCAGCAGTCCGGGTGGAGTACCCCAAAATATTAACCCTGGCAGCAATGCTTGCCAGGGTGGCCTGCTTCCTCTCCCGGGTGGTCTTTCGGCTTTTCCTGCCATGGAGGACATCGTTGTGGGTCTCCATAGCAGAGATGACCACAGAGACCTCCTGAGCATTAAAATTGAGGTTCAAAAAAGATTTAGCTCATGTATAGAGGCATGCTGTTGCCAACATCCCAAGATTAGACATAAAACATGAATACCTCTAAGAGGGTGGGACTTTTAGGGCAACCATAGAAGGTAATGACAACTAGGTCAAAAACTAGTTGTCATTACCTTCTATGGTTGCCCTAAAAGTCCCACCCTCTTAGAGGTATTCATGTTTTATGTAAAATTGAGGTTCCTCCTCTCTTTGGGGGTAGCGGGAGCAGCCATAACAGAGCAAAAGTAAATTCCCTGGGGTGGGGGGAAACGGAAATACTTTTGCGCCGGAATAGCGCTTCCGCTGGCGCTTTTATACGTGCAACGGAACACATTGCGCTGGCGTTTCCCGTGAAGTGGTGCCGACGGAAGTTGTGAGCATGCGCACAGGGGGCCGAGTGAAGCCTCACTTACTGCGCATGCTCCGTGGATGATGCGCTGAACGTAAGTCTCTGCGCTGGGCTCCGCCCATCATTTACATATGATCACACCCACTTCCACTTGCGTCGGGTTACGCCAGCGCATTTTCGTTACTCCGGCGCAAGTTTAGGAGCAAGTGCTATGTGAATAACAGTACTTGCGCCGAAAGTGTCGGCGGAGTAACGTAAATGAGAAACGTTACTCCAAAGTAAAGAAGCGCCCATCTACCTGAATCTGGCCCATAGGCACATTTAACCCCCCCCGATCGCCCCCCCCCTCCCCCTTGTCACAGTGTCACTGAATGCAGTAATCATACATGTATGATTACTGTATTTAGTGTCAGTGTGACAGGCAGTGTGACAGTCAGTTAGTGTTAGGTCCTGGGTAGCCCCCGTACCTCCCCCTAATAAAGTTTTAACTCCTTGATCACCGCCCTAGTTAACCCTTTCACTCCCTATTGCCAGCATCACTAAGCGTTTATTTTTCTGATCGCTGTATTAGTGTCGCTGTTCCCGCTAGGTAGCTAATTTTTTTTATTGCGAGTTTTTTTTTTTTACTAAAGACATGTGGCTAAATAAATTTTGGCCTAAATGTTTGACTAAAATTTAGTTTATTGATTTTTCTTATAACAAAAAGTAAAAAATATTGATTTTTTTTCAAAAATGTCGCTCTATTTTTGTATATAGCGCAAAAAATAAAAATCGCAGAGGCGATCAAATACCACCAAAAGAAAGCTCTATTTGTGGGAAGAAAAGGACGCAAATTTTGTTTGGGAGCCAAGTCGCACGACCGCGCAATTGTCTGTTAAAGGGACGCAGTGCCGAATCGCAAAAACCCCTTGGGTCATTTGGCAGCATATTGGTCCGGTCCTTAAGTGGTTAATGTGAGATGTGCACAAATACATAAATAAATACGTAAATTAGTGCAGCTATCTACTAAAAAAAGACAAGTTGACAGGGGTTTTATCATCCCCCTACTTAACTTATGCTTCTTTCTGCTGTTAGAGAGATTTCCTCTTATTTCCTGTCCTGGGTACAACCTTCTTATCAGAAAGAAAGTATAGGAATCTCTCTAGCTAAGCCTCCAACAACAGTAATCTGTGACAGGCATTCTAATCTTTTCAAAACTAAAATAAAAAAAAAGGTTTTGGCTATAGACACATTTTGAGGCTGTTTTATTCTCGGGCTTTACGTTTTGCTATTTTGGGTGCATGTGTATCCATGAAGATATTTTGAAATTACTGCTCATTGTCTTTACTTATCATACACATTCATTTCATCACTAATATATACTGGTTAAATTAAACTATTTGTTGGGCTATTTGTCTGGAGATAATGTTATTGCGTATTTTCAAGAATGTTCTTCTGCATATTAGAAAGAAGAAAATATAAGTCAATGGAAAACTTGTTCGAGTTGTATATACTGTATCTATTGCATAGAAAAGTTTTCTAGGTATTTACACATGCCAGGAGATGGCGATATTGTACTTTTAAGAAATGCCTCCTTTAATTATGTTTTCCTTCCTCATTGTTGATAACTAGTTTTAGTGGCATATTTATAATAAAAAACACTTCGGAATACTGACACAGAAATTTAGGCAATGATCCTCATTTAAAGGACTTTGAAAGCGCAGTGAATATGTGTTAATTGATGTATCAGAAGAATTAAGTGTTCTGGAGAGGCATGAGATTTGAATTCAAATCCCTTGTGTAGGCGATACCCCCAAAGGGGCTGCTGATTTGTTTTGGGTCTACTCTCTGACCTATCCACCCCTTAACCACTTCAATACCGGGCTTTTATACACACCTCATTACCGGGCCTATTTTGGCACTTCTCTCCTACAAATCATCATTATTTTGCTAGAAAATTACGCAGAACCCCCAAACATTATATATGTTTTTTTTTTTTTTAGCAGACACCCTAGGAAATAAAACAACGGTCATTGCAACTTTTTATCTTTCACGGTATTTGCTCAATAATTTTTCAAACGTTTTTTTTGGGGAAAAAAATTGTTTCATGAATTAAAAAAATAACAAAACAGTTAAGTTAGCCCAATTTTTTTTGTAAAATGTGAAAGATTATGTTACAACGAGTAAATAGATACCTAACATGTCACGCTTAAAAATTGCACATACTCATGGAATGGTGCCAAACTTCGGTACTTAAAAAAAACGCTTTGAATTTTTTTTACAGGTTAACAGTTTAGATTTACAGAGGAGATCTAGTGCTAGACACACTAACGCACGTGGTGATACCTCACATGTGGTTTAAACGGTGTTTACATATGTCGGCGGGACTTCTACGTGCAAGCTACCGGGCACAGGGTCCTCTTTATGGAGAGATGCAGGGTCAATAAGACCCCACATCTCTCCTCCAGGCTGGGAAGCATGAGATCGGTGAAAAATTCACTGATCTCATGATCGTTGTTGCTCACTAGCCACAATCACGGCTTTGTTTACTTACGGGGACCCGCACGTGACGTCATCACATCGCGCCCGAGTCCTCCAAAGGTCATAGAGATGACTGGTGACCATCTGGTCACCAGTCATCTCTATGCTTCCTGCAAGTGCCGGACGATTCCTTCTCCGGGCCCCCAATGGCACGGGAGAGCCCGGAGAAGCACCGGATGATGGCGGGAGGGGGGAGATGTCCCCTCCGCCTCCTATAAGAACGATCAAGCGGCGGAACCGCCGGCTGAATGATGCCTCTAGCTGCAGGCATCATTCAGATATCCCCCGGCAAAGCCTAGGACGTCATATGACATCCACCCAGGATGGGAGATCCCATCTGTGGACGTCATATGACAATAGGTGGGTATTGAAGTGGTTAAAGTGGCTCGAACCCTCCCTTGGCACACCAAGCAATTGCAAATGTATTGTGAGTCTTGTTTGGCTAAGACCACAATAACACATGTAAAATATACAATGACATGCAATACTATTATTACCTTCTTCTGAATGCAGTCCTCAAGAGCAAACACACCTCACACAATTAATATGGTAAACCAAGAGTAACGTTACTTGGCATGTAATAGAAAGAAAATAAAACATACAACAAGTTACGAATATATATATATATATATATATATATATATATATATATATATATATATATATATATATATATATATATATATATATACATATACACAGCTGACTCTACAAACTAAAATACTATAAAAATCTGCAAATGGCTAAAAATAGTATATGCTCGCGAGCTCCCCTAGTGGGCAATTACTTCAAGTACAGTTGCTAGCAAATTCGGCCAAGCCTGGCTCAGATAACTTCAGAATGTTCCTCAGTGTTGAAATCTATTGTAAACTCGTTGGTGCACTTTAACTTGTTTGTAATCCAAAGGGTTCTCTGATCAATAAAGCGATGTAGAACAACATAGAACAGTAGCTTAAATTGTGAAAAGTATCTGTGTACCCCCAGCGGTAGTCACTAAATAATTAAATCAGGCTTGAGGCCTATGCACAGGTGACTCTATTGAACTGAACTGTTCCGTGGAACTACCGGTCCCAGCAACACTATGCAATCAGTCTAGGTGTGTGAAAATCAGTACAAAGTTCAGGGCATCAGCCCTCTCACCACACGAGGTCCAGACAGATGGATGCCCCCACTCCACAGGATCTCAGTCTGTTTGCTGTGACACACCGTCACACTGTTCTGTTTCACAGATGACCGGGAGTCCTCAGTTACCTCCTTCAAGGGTCTTTGGTTCAACCACACTGCTGCTCCAGCATGCTGTGGTGTAAAGCAGAATCAAAGGCAGCTGTTCTGCTCCGCACGATGTAGGCCAGAGCTGCATGCAACACAACCACATACAGAGCTCTGCTGGCAAGCCATGCGTCCCAGGAACACTCGACCCAAGATGGCCACCACAGGGCCTTTTATCTCCTACCCAGCATGCACTTCAACCCCGAGTGTTCGTGGGTAGGTTATTTACATAATATTTCAACATGTTTTTGAAAGATGAAAAATAAATGAAGTCCATTCACGTTTTGGCCACTAGATGGTGCCAAATACCAAATTATAACGTTAGTACAAATTTAAGAAGCAAACATGCCCCGCTACATACTCCTCCCACTCAAAGTCTTTGGTCCCCAAAGAGGACAACAGTTTGGATCGTGGACAGAGGAACCTCCCACCAATTGCCAGCTGAGGGCAGGCTACTCTGTCCACTACCTACTAACAATGAGGTGTCTTGCTCAGATGTGCCAGGGGGTAAGCTGGGGCTGTCCCCCACCAAATTCACAGTGGGAGAACTAGGGTACTGGATCTTTTGGATGTGATAATAGCCTCTTCAGAGCATTCCCCCAATTGATCATAAGTCAGTCTCTTGGGTGGGTGAATGACTCTTCTTTCCCTCTGTTCCTTAGGAATTATGGGCCCAGGAAGGATAGGTTCAATCTCACTGTCTTCTGCATTAAGTATACCAGGCTCTATACCTCTTGTTTCACTCAATTCTCTGTCAGGTAGGCTTGAGGCTTCCATGGGATCTCCTATGGATGATGACTCCACATCCTCCTCTAACACCTCAGTGAGTATTTTGTGAGGTACAAATTCAGAAGCCCCCGGTCGGAGTGTCCCACTACTTGTCACTTCAGATGAGGGCAGAAAAGAAGTACTGGGCACTGGTTGTTGAGGGGACCATATCTTCTCTGACCCTATCCATTCATCTGTGGACTCTTCATCCTTTGTATCTGGATGCGTCAACTGGGATCTGGTGACCGGCCCAGTTGATTTGGAGGTCGAGGGAAATTCCAAAGGAGCAGATGCAGAAGGTATTTGAACAGCTTCAGTGAGAGGTAACAAGTGATTCCTGTGCCAAGTCTTTAGAGGGCCCACACTCCGCTCTGGTCTGATCTGGTATACTGGGAGACCAGGTAACTGCATACAATGTATGGCTGTGACTTCCAACGATCAGCTAATTTATGCTTTCCTGGGATACCCAGATTCTTCAATAACACTCGGTCTCCGGGTTGTAAGTCTTGTATCCTGACTTTCAAGTCAAAGTTTCTTTTATTTCTCTGTTCCCGCTTATCTGAGTTAGCATGGGCCTTCTCATAGGCTGTTTTCAAACTGCTCCTTAAACGGTCTACATAACCCTTGTAGGAGTGTCACGTACCTAGTAGGTAAGCCTGACGTGCAAGGAGTGGCTGCCCTTGCTCCTCTGATCCCGAGATCCCTGATAGAGCAGACAGGGGATGCGGGAATGCAGAGTCGCACGGGCGCCGGTTGAAGCGCAGGTGCTGGGCTGGGAAGGCTTCGTGAAGGAGCCGTATAGACTGGAAGCTGCAGGCGGCAGGCGGAGACACTGGAAGCCAAGAGATCACCAGAGCGGGGAAGGTGTATTGTAGTACAGCGGAGATAAGTCCCAGCAGGAGAGTCCGCAGCAGGCTGGCGGACCAGGTACAGGTGCGGCAGACAAAGCAGAGTCAGAGTTCAGACCGGGTCGGCAACAGGCGGGCAACTGAAGGTACAGAGGGTTAGGCGGATGGATCGTCGACAGGCAAAGGTCAGGGCAGGCGGCAGGCAGGAGGGATCAGAAACAGGCCGGGTTGTCAGGAACAGGTGCAAGTAGAGCTGGGTACAGGCAACTTTAGGAACTGCTGTAGACCGGACAGCAAGAGGCAAAGGCTCACAGCAAGTTTAAATGCCCTGTCTTGGTGCCGGAGTGACGTTTGCACGTGCCCGCGCGCCGTTACCGCCGGTGCACGTGCACGAGCCCGCCGCGGTGCCGTGATCGCGCGTGCACGCGCGCCATTGCCGCAAATGCGCGCTCCCCGTGCGTGCCGATGCGCCGCTAGTGCCATCTGGTGGTTGAAGTTGTCCATGACAAGGAGGCTGCGGATGTATGATCCAGAGATACACCGAAAGCTAAGTCAACTGGTAATCTGGCTTCCCGTCCAAACATCAAACGGTAAGGTGAGTATCCAGTCGCATCATTCGTAGTGCTGTTATATGCATGCACAATAGCAGCCACATGTTTGCTCCAGTGTTGCTTCCTTTCTGAGCTTAATGTTCCCAACATATTCAAAAGAGTTCTGTTAAAGCGTTCAGGCTGAGCATCCCCCTGAGGATGATAAGGGGTAGTTCTTCTCAGATGGAGTTAGACTCTTAGGCCTCGTACACACGAGCGGATATGTCCGCTGAAAACGGTCCGATGGACCGTTTCAGCAGACATCTCCGATCGTGTGTATGGGCTAGCGGACAGATTTGTCCACCCGACAGATTTCAAAGCATGCTTTGAAATCTATCGGGTGGGAATGTGTCCGCCCGACATGTCTGCTGGTTAGTACACTTACCAGCAGACATGTCGTCCCGCACCGCCGCCGCGCCGCCGCCGAATGGATTCGGCGCATGCGCGGAAGTGTTTTACTTCCTGGTGCGGTGATGTGGCGGCGTCAACGTCACCGCCACGTCACCGACACGTCAGCGCGCCGTCTGCTGGCGGGGATTTTGGTTTGCTCGTGTGTACACGCGAGCAAACCAAAATCCCAGCAGACAGATTTGTTCAAATCTGTCGGACGGACAGATTTAAACAAATCTGTCCGCTCGTGTGTATGGGGCCTTACTCACATAGGCTACAGGGCGTAGATGACCACTGTATTCTTGGTACAGCACCCCTCCTAGTCCCTCTCTACTGGCATCCACGTGCAGCTCATAGGGCTTTTGAAGTATCCGCGTAGGCCAATACAGGGGCAGTAGTTAAGTTCTTCTTGAGCTGGATAAACGCCTCTTCACATTTGGGGTTCCACTGGTCCCGAATGGACTCTTTAGGCTTCTGGGGCCCCAAATTGATCTTTACGGGTTTCACTGATTCAGGGGCATCATCTTCCTCCTCTGTCTTCAGCAATTCATTCAAAGACAGTGCAATCTTCGCAAACCCCTCTACAAACCTCCTGTAATAGGAGCAGAATCCCAGGAATGACCGCAATTCTGTCACATTAGTTGGCCTGGGCCAAGAGGTCACCGCCTCCAACTTCTCAGGGTCTGATGGTTGGTAGAATTGACATTTTTCTCTGGAGAGCTTTAGGCCTTCATCATGGAGCCGTTTGAGCACCTTCTCCAATCTCTGTTCATGTTCTTCCAGAGTCCTTCTGAACACAATGATGTCATCCAAATACACCAACACTTCTATCAGAGTCATGTCCCCTACTGTCTTTTCCATCAATCTTTGGAAAGTGGTCGGGGCCCTTGATAATCCCTGTGGCATACGGTTGAACTCAAAGAAACCCACTGGGGTAATGAAGGCTGTCTTTTCCCTGTCTTCTGAGTGCATGGGGATCTGGTAATAACCACTCTTTAGGTCCATTACACTGAACCATTTGGCTCCCGACAGACTCTGTAAAGCATCTTCTATCCAAGGAGTGGTGTACTGGTCAGGTATGGTTTGCTTGTTGAGGGTTCTGTAGTCAATGCACAGCCTCAATGAGACATTTTTCTTCCTTACCACCACTATTGGAGAGGCATAAGGGCTCCTGGACTCTCTGATGGTTCCTGTCCTTTTCAGTTCTGCTAGTTGCTCTCTGAGGTCTTCCAAGTCCGTCAGAGGCACTCTCCGGACTCGCTCCCTGAAGGGTTTATCTTCCTTAACCGAATCCTGTGAGTGGCACTCTTCGCACAGCCAACATCGAACTCAGTTTTGGAGAAAATCTTTTGCCACCCGTCAAGCTGAGCTTTTGCCCTCTCTTCCCATTCTGGTGGAAGATTTGTGCCATCAGGGTGGTAGCCCCCTTTAAGGTCTTCAAATTTCTTTTTGTCTTCTAGGTCAGAGGGAGCAACTGGGGTGGCTTGGTGCACATGGCCCAGTAGCATTCTGGCTGGCACTTCCACAGGGCTGGTGGTAGCATTCCTAATGCTGACGGACACCCTTCCATGGTTTCTTTCCAACACCTTCAGTGGGATTACCTCTGGTATCACTTCCACTCCTTCTGAGTGTCCAGCAGGGTAAGGCTCGAGAACAAGTAACGGGCCTGGCTGGGACCAGGTAAGCTTTACCGAGGCCTTCAAACAGGTCACCTCACCTGGTTGCAAGATCTTCGCTGTCTTGTTCAGCTGCCAGATCTTCCCTACTCCTTCTTCAGGGTCCTTCTTTTCCATCACCAACTGTTGATAAATCTTTCGTAACATGGGATGGACTTTGGGTGATGAGGTCTCTGCTGCTTCTGTTAGAGAGATCAAAAGTCTCCTGACGAGATCAGTGTTTGTGGGCCCCTGGTGGTCAGGGGCAGACTACTGCCAGGGTGTCAAAGGTCTCTGCTGCTCCTGCTACTGAAGGATCAAAGATCAACTGGATTGGTAAGTATCCGTCATAAGGGAAACTCTGAGTTCCAATACCCCATATTTCCAATTCTTCTAGCTTCTGCAAGGGCAAGTGAGAAAGGTATCGGTCATAGAAGTCTCTGTATAAAAGAGTCACTTGAGCTCCGATATCCAGGAGGGCCTTGGTATAGATCCCTTCTACTTGGATGGAAACTAATGGGGAAGGCCCCACAAAATTTTTCCGGAAATTTCCTGGGTGTAGATTTTCCTTTTTGGTGTGTAACCTGCACCCTCACTCCTTTATTGTTAGGGTTCTTTCTGGCTTCCAATTTCTTTTTGGAGTTGTCTATAATAGGCGGGCACCTGGTTGACTCCTTCACCGGGGCCCTGTGAGTTTTTTCACCGACTTGTGCACTTGCTGACTAGCTTTAGCTGGGCTGGGGCAAACTTCCCTCATATGTCCTACTCCTCCACAGTTTAAGCAAATTATGGGCCTCCTGGGCTCCCTTGCTTGATCACTCTGCCGACAGGTGGACTTCTCTGGCTCCTCTTGTTTGGTTTGGTAAGGCATCACCTCTGCCTGGCTGGTCAATGCGACCACCAGTTCCATCAGCTGGGACACTTGTGTCTTCAGAAGCTCGATCTGAGAGTCGCCGTCCTCTGTGCTTACCACTCGGACTCAGGCTGGGGGCTCTAGTGGTTGTTGCCTATTCTTTTGATGCAGTAAGACCTCTTCCTCTCTAATCATCCGCATCAGGTCAGGGTATTCCAGCATGCCGCCCCCTTGTCGGGTTCGTAACAGAAGGGCAATGGGATCCATAGATTGATCTCCCCTTAAAACATTTTAGAGCTCTGGTTTCATCCACCTTTCTTGGGTCCATTCCTTTCTTCAACAGGATCTGATGCAGGATCTTATCCAATCGCCCAACAAATTCAGACAACTTCTCTCCTGGTCTTTGATAGCAGTGTTCTAATTGGTAGCGGAGTTCACTGGTGTTTTCGGTCCTCCCAAACCCATTCTGTAGAACATCTAGATAATCCTGTGCAACACAGTTCTTTCTGCTAAGTTTAAGATTACGTATGGCCTCTAATGCTGGTCCCCTTAAACCCTCTATAATCCTCTGCTTCTTGTGCTTCTCAGGTATTTCCCACTCTTCTAGAGCCTGAGTGGCGTGATCCAGCCATTCCTCAAATCCATCCTCCGATGAGGGCACTGGTTGTCTCCCTGAGAAGGTTCCTGTATCCAGTTATCAGGTAATCTGGGGAATCCTTCTTCCACAATATCTCCTAACAAAGCACTTAACTCTTGGTCAAGAGTTTTTAGTGGTGAGGAGCCGGGGCCCTCTTTCCGTTGTTTTTTTATCCTTTTTTGGACTAAGTGAGCTAGAAGAAGTGGGACCCGGTTGTTCTTCTGCAGGGTGTATTAGGAAAAGTTCTACTTGGTCTGCTGTTTTTATGCTAGTACCTTTAAAACAGTCTGGGAGTCCTTTCTTCCACTCACATAAGGCATATGTGTGACAGTTGACACTATCTATTCGCATCTCCACCACCCTTGGCTTTCTGTCTGTGGATAAAGTCCTCAGGACTGGGAGCAACTTTTCCCTTTGTCCAGGCTTCTCCCTTAATCTTGATCACTAAGCCATTTCTTAAGGTGATATTTTCTTCGCTGCACCACCTGGCTGCGGCGGCAGCATCCATGGCTGGCAAGGGTGAGGTTCAATATAAAGGGAATTTTGATTTCAGAGAAGTAGAATCCTGGACGAGCACCCACATGTAGCAGTAGCGCCCCCTTGCTTTTTTGTAGGGGTGTTACTCTAAAGTTAGTGGGGAATGGGAGAGTTACATGGCTCCCATTTGCAATTTGTCAAATTTGGGCTGCTGCCATTTCCAGAACTGTCCTGTGGGCCGGTCTGCGCTCCAGGGGTGTGTGTCCCCTGGGAGGCAGTTGGCGTTAGAGGGGTTCTGGCAGACTCGTTTTCCTCAGCAGCCAATCAGAGGGGTTGGTTCCCCCCGCCAGGGCATGCTGAGGGAGGCAATATCTGGGGCAGCCGCCTTGGCCTGAGGGCCATTCTTGTTTTCTGCGGTGTCAGAGTTCCAGGTACGGCATCCACCTGCTGGGTCCCAAACCTTTCCTAAAATAATCCCAAGCTGGAAGCTGTACGGTGGGGGATCGGCTTAAGGAGAACTCGGAGGCAGGTGATCCAATAGGGCTTGAATGAACCATCGGGGATACAGGGACTCTAACTAAATCTATTGGGAGGACTCGCTCATTTTAATTTCATGCTCATTCAAGTACTAGGCTTGTAGCAGAGGCCTGAGCCAGGCCTGTGGCAGAGGCCTGGTCCACCCAACATTTGCAAGTGACGTTCCGGCTGCCAGGCCTGTGGCAGAGACCTGTCCAGGGGCACTTTAGCCATTCCAATTGGAGTGGCGACGAACTGAGTTCATCACTGCTGAGATTAAGATTGCTCTCTCATCTCTCGGTATCCAAGGCCTGATACGCAAGCTCTCTCTCTCTCTCTGCTCATCAACCTTTTCCTGTCCTGTACAATGTTGATGAAGGTCATGTCGGGCCTTGAAATAAAGCATTGAAGAAAACCCAACTAAAGACTGGACATTCGCTCTCTTCTCAACTCACAAGTATCACCCCTAGACACCTGCCAGGTAACACAACACGCCGATCCCACTTATACTCAGCGGCTCCTGAATGGGGTAGCGCTACATAGCGATACCCCCGAAGGGGATGCTGATTTGTTTTGGGTCTACTTTCTGACCTATCCACCCCTTAAAGTGGCTCGAACCCTCCCTTGGCACACCTAGCAATTGCAAATGTATTGTGAGTCTTGTTTGGCTAAGACCACAATAAGACATGTAAAATATACAATGACATGCAATAATATTATTACCTTCTTCTGAATGCAGTCCTCAGGAGCAAACACACCTCACACAATTAATATGGTAAACCAAGAGTAACGTTACTTGGCATGTAATAGAAAGAAAATAAAACATACAACAAGTTACGAATATATATATATATATATATATATATATATATATATACACAGCTGACTCTGCAAACTAAAATACTATAAAAATCTGCAAATGGCTAAAAATAGTATATGCTCGCAAACAACCTCACACAATTAATATGGTAAACCAAGAGTAACGTTACTTGGCATGTAATAGAAAGAAAATAAAACATACAACAGGTTACGAATATATATATATATATATATATATATATATATATATATATATATATATATATACACACACAGCTGACTCTGCAAAGAGACCTTTGCGAGAGTCAAAGAAATAAACAAAAAAGAAAACAAAACTAAAATACTATAAAAATCTTCAAATGGCTACAAATAGTTTATGCTTGCGAGCTCCCCTATTGGGCAATTACTTCAAGTAGCAATTTCGGCCAGGCCTGGCTCAGATAACTTCAGAATGTTCTGCAGTGTTGAAATCTATTGCAAACTCGTTGGTGCACTTTAACTTGTTTGTAAACCAAAGGGTTCTCTGATCAATAAAGCAATGTAGAACAACATAGAACAGTAGCTTAAATTGTGAAAAGTATCTGTGTACTCCTTCTTAGAAATGTACCTCCAGCGGTAGTCACTAAATAATTAAATCAGGCTTGAGGCCTATGCACAGGTGACTCTATTGAACTGAACTGTTCCGTGGAACTACCGGTCCCAGCAACACTATGCAATCAGTCTAGGTGTGTGAAAAGCAGTACAAAGTTCTGGGCATCAGCCCTTTCACCACACGAGGTCCAGACAGATGGATGCCTCCACTCCACAGGATCTCAGTCTGTTTGCTGTGACACACCGTCACGCTGTTCTGTTTCACAGATGACCGGGAGTCCTCAGTTACCTCCTTCAAGGGTCTCTGGTTCGACCACACTGCTGCTCCAGCACGCTGTGGTGTAAAGCAGAATCAAAGGCAGCTGTTCTGCTCCGCACGATGTAGGCCAGAGCTCCATGGAACACAACCACATACAGAGCTCTGCTGGCAAGCCATGCGTCCCAGGAACACTCGACCCAAGATGGCCAACACAGGGCCTTTTATCTCCTACCCAGCATGCACTTCAGCCCCGAGTGTTCATGGGTAGGTTATTTACATAATATTTCAACATGTTCTTGAAAGATGAAAAATAAATGAAGTCCATTTCACATTTGGCCACTAGATGGTGCCAAATACCAATCTATAACGTTAGTACAAATTTAAGAAGCAAACATGCCCCCCCCCCCCCGCTACACTTGGTTTCACAAATCATGGAATTTCAGCAGAAAATGTTGCAGGTCGAGTGCCAGAGATATGAAACAATCTAATGTAGTGCATAGCCTTTTCTCTGGTCAGTTAAGTTACAAGAGTCAATAATTAGAAAAAATAAATAACCTAGTCCCTATAAAAAGGGTGCCATTGTCAGTGTGTGACACACCAAGGCGAAAATATTTATTTAGACAACCCACAGTAAAGCAATAACCAAAGGATGAAAAAGCAGTAATAAACTTTTTTCGAAGTACACAGAAACAATTATAAAATAGTATGCAACTCGGTAAATAGCAAGCAGACCAGTGACGTTACTCCTAATCCCTACACTAAAGGGATCCTGACTAAGGGGCAAAGAAAAAATTGTGGCCGGACAGTCTCTGGCAAGCTCTCTCTATCACGGTCTAGCCTGTAGCTTTCTGTTTGTGAAATTCTCACCTCTGCTCATGGTTCTGCTAGATCAGGGGTGTCAAACTCAATTTCATTGTGGGCCGCATCATCATTATGGTTGCCCTCAAAAGGGCCGGTTGTATCTGTAAGATTAGATGTCCAGCGCATCCCTTCCCCTTACATTAGATGTCACGAGCCCCCCACCATCAGAAGTTGAGTTCCCCCTCTCTCTTACATCACAGTGCACCCCCCCTTTCCTTATGCTGCTGCTGGGAAGAAGTTGGATGCATTGCTTGAAAGCGGAAAGTAAGGGTCTGGAGGATGACTGGAGAGGTGCGAGGGCCACATGAAATGGCATGGAGGGCCGCATTCGGCCCCCGGGCCTTGTGTTTGCCACCTCTGTGCTAGATCTATAATTCCTGCCACCTGTCCTGACCTCAGCTTATTTCCTGGATCTTCTACTGTCTCCTACTTTTGTACTCTGTATGCTTGAGTGGTCTCTGCATCCTCAGTTGGCCATATCTGGGTGCCATGACCAGGTACCAGCTTGCTGCAAATCCATCTCCACCATCAGGCGCCCTGGTGAAAAAGCAAGCTGGGGCTTAGGCTCTGGATAATCCTTAGTTAGCATTCTAGAAGGGCTCACTGTTACTGAAACCTGACAGTTTACTCAGGCGATAAGCTCTTTGAAAACACTGCAGACTCAACATCCAACACAAGGTCCACGGGCGAAATCTGGCCCGCGGGCCTTTTCATGTGGCCCACGCACCCAGTTTTGAAGCCAAAGGCTGAACCGCCTACACAAAGAGGTACTAGAGCCAGGCCCGGTAGGAGAGAGAGATGCGAGAAGGAACTCTTGAACCCTGCACTCTATACATAGCGCATCCCTGAATTCTGCACTCTGTAAATAGCGCATCCCTGAATTCTGCATTCTGTACATAGGGCACCCCTGGAACTGCACTATGTACATAACGCACTCTGTACGTAGCACATCCCAGATACAACCTGCCCTTTGAGGGCAACCATACTGCTGATGCGGCTTGGCATGCATTTGAGTTTGATACCCCTGCTCTACATAAACAACTTCAGCATTTGGTGCAGATTTGATGTCCAGCAGGCCCGTCAAGAGCAGATCATGCAATGTTTACAGGAATTTTCCTCCCATTTGGACAAGCTGCAAGTTGACACCACTCTTTCTCCTTCTGTTCCTACTCCTGCTCAGGTTCCTGCTGCTCCTGGCTTCCGTGGTTCTTCCTATGTTGGACTGTCCATCTGACTTTCAGCTGCCTCCACCGCCTCACTTTTCTGGTGATCCAAATGCTAACTTTATCAATCAGTGTTCAATTCATTTTGAATTAACGGCCCACCATTTCCCCACTGACTGCTCCAAGGTGGCATATATCATATCACTTTTTGCTGGTAATGCTCTGGCCTAGGCATCACCACTGTGGGAGCGTCAAGATCCTATAATTTTCAGTCTTATTACCTTTTTGGGAGGTTTCTGTAAGACATTTGATGTGCCAGGTAGGGCCTCATCTGCTGCTGGAGCACTTATTTGGCTTCATCAAGGAAGCATGACTGTTGGCCAAGAAACGGTTTAGTTTTTCACCATGGCCTCGGAACTAGCATGGAATAATGAGGCACTTATTGCAATGTTTTGGTAAGGCTTAGCAGATTGTATAAAGCACAAACTAGCTGGCAGAACCATACCATTCCCTTCATTGGCTGTCATTTACCTAACAAACTAAATTCAAAATACTTACAATGCCATCCACAACTCTGCCCCCAGCTACATCACTAACCTAGTCTCAAAATACCAACCAAATCGCCCTCTTTGTTACTCTCACGACCTCTTGCTCTAGTTCCCTTGTCACCTCCTCCCATACTTGCCTCCAGGACTTTTCCCAAGTCTCTCCCATCCTTTGGAATTTTCCTTCCCCCATTCTTCACTTTTCGGCAAGAAGCCTGACCTGCCTCCACCTATCAACCGTACTTTCCCACAGTTATTACCTTTTGTATCACTTGACCCTCCCTCTTAAATTGTAAGCTCTAATGAGCAGGGCCCTCTGATTTCTCCTGTATTGAATTGTATTGTAACTGTACTGTCTACCCTAATGTTGTAAAGCGCTCTGTAAACTGTTGGCGCTATATAAATCCTTTAGAATATTAAATAATAAAATTCCCTTTACCCTGGATGATCTGATTGCTCTTAGCATCCAAATTAATGTCCGCTTCCAGGAGCGAGAGCTGGAGAAGACTGGTCCATGTCGCCCCCCAATAGGTTGTTTAGCACCTGTGTTCCTGAACAACCCACCTCTGCAACTATCTTGGTTTCAGAAGAACCCATGCAATTAAGGAAAAAAAAACGTACACCACAAGCACAAACTTGTTGCCTGAAACGCCTATGCCTTTACTGTGGGGTGAACAGTCACATATTAAAGTCCTGCCCTGTTTTCCCAGGAAAATTCTCAGGTCAGGTTCAGAGGGAGGTGAACTTGAACTTAAGTTCCACCACCTTCCCCCGATTCATCATACCTGTCTCTATTCATTGAGCCCTAAATTCATATCAAATATCTGCATAAGTGGACTCTGGGGCAGGCAGGAATTTAATTGAGCAGTCCCTGGCTGCTAAATTGGGCATTCCTCTTGTTCCCTTGGCGATATCCCTCTTTGTATTTGCATTCAGTGGCTTTAACTTGGCCTTAGGACCCCTGCGGTTCTGAACCACCTCTGTAGTTATGCATGTTGGTGTGCTACATTATGATATCTTCCTCTTGATCCTTCTCAAGTCTTCCAGTCCCATCTGTGAGGAAGGCACTAGTCATAGTACAGATGAAGCCAAGGGGGAGCTGTGGTGGCTCAACGTGATTGGCACTGCGCTGACAAGCCGTTCACCTCTGCAGCCAAGGGTTCGGATCCCGGTCTCGGCTACATGTGAACTGAGTTTGGTGGTCTCAGCCCGGCTCCCGGTGGGTGTGCTATGCAAGGTACGCCTGTGCTTAGTACGCCCACCCCCCCAAAAACCACCACACTTGCACGCAGACAAAATTGGTTTAACACACACGCACTTTGGCCATGCGGTCTCCTAAAATAAAGAGAGACGAAGGACCTACAAGGCTGGCTGGGTGGGCTAGACCCCCTCACTCCCTCATAGGGGGAGTCCCTCTGCCCCGTTGGGGTCCCGTTGGGCCCCAGTCGGGCTCCCAAGTGGAGCAGGTAGGGCGGGGTGAGTGGGAGGCCCCCCTCACACCCGCCATTGCCACGAAATACACTTAACCACTTAAGGACCGCCGCATGTACATTTACGTCGGCAGAATGGTGCCTTGGGGGGATCGGGGGTCCGATCAGACCCCCCCGTACATGCGGCAGTCCCCGCGGCTGCAGGAGCGATCCGACAAGAGGGGGTGGCTATTCGTTTTTGTCCGCCCCCTCCGGATCGCTCCCAGCTAATGCGCGCGCCCGCCCGCCCTGTCACTTCCTCCTCCTGTGTAAACACAGGAAGGAGGAAGCGATGTGATCTCTCCCTCGGCGGTTTTTTCAACCACCGTTGAGGAGAGATCACAACACAAGTAAGTCCTGCACCAACACTACACTTACACACAGACACATAAACACATTTAACCCCCGCGATGGCCCCCCCTCCCCCTGTCACAGTGTCACTGAATGCAGTAATCATACATGTATGATTACTGTATTTAGTGTCAGTGTGACAGGCAGTGTGACAGTTAGTTAGTGTTAGGTTCAGGGTAGCCCCCGTACCCCCCCTAATAAAGTTTTAACCCCTTGATCACCGCCCTAGTTAACCCTTTCACTCCCTATTGCCAGCATCACTAAGCGATCATTTTTCTGATCGCTGTATTAGTGTCGCTGTTCCCGCTAGGTAGCTAATTTTTTTTTATTGCGATTTTTTTTTTACTAAAGACATGTGGCTAAATACATTTTGGCCTAAATGTTTGACTAAAATTTAGTTTATTGATTTTTCTTATAACAAAAATTAAAAAATATTGATTTTTTTTCAATTTTTTTTGTATATAGCGCAAAAAATAAAAATCGCAGAGGCGATCAAATACCACCAAAAGAAAGCTCTATTTGTGGGAAGAAAAGGACGCAAATTTTGTTTGGGAGCCACGTTGCACGACCGCGCAATTGTCTGTTAAAGCAACGCAGTGCCGAATCGCAAAAACCCCTTGGGTCATTTGGCAGCATATTGGTCCGGGTCTTAAGTGGTTAAAGAAAGAAAAAAAAAAAAAGATGAAGCCTCAAGACATACACAGTTGTGCAGGCGCCGATGTGCAGTAACCCATTTGCCTGTGGCTAACCGTTCGCAAATGCATATGCACATGTCAATGCACACGCGCATGTCCATCACAAATTTTGGCGCCAATGGAAATATTTAAACTGGAGAAGTTCTTTTAGCTAGTGCTGTCTGATCTACAGCTATTATCTGTGATCCCATATTTGTTTCTGTGCTGACTTCTGTTATTGATCTGGCTTTCCCTGACCTTGTTTGAATGCTACTTGCCTTGACCTTGGTCTGTCTCTGGATTTGCTCTGCCTTCTGCTTATCTGCCTGATTCTACATTGCTGACTTCTGCGGGTATTCTGACTATTCTCTGCCTGCCTTATATGCCTGTTTTTGACCATCTGTTGCTGACCTGGTTCATCTGACTATGCATCCAGTTATCCATCTGTCCTGCTCTGCATGCTACCTGGTCCCTGCTGGTCCTGCACCTGATACCTGCCAGCTGACTGTTAAGCACCTGCTGCCTGCTGTCTGCCCAATCCAGGGTCTGCTGTATTTGCTGCCACCTGATGTTTCAGTGATCTTACCCATCTCTGGTGATGCACCTACTACCCATTGCCACAGCTGAAGGACATCTTCCAAGAATCTACCACCTCTTTCTGTATCCGTGGCTGAGGTCATCACCTCTCCAATGCTCCCTCTACATTAGTAGGCCTTTCTAAGATGCTTGGGCAGAGTCTATTCTCTCTACATTCTAAAGACTCAAGCCATGTCTGAGTATGTCTGGGAAAATCTACAAAAAGGATTCATCCAAAAGTCCAATTCTCCTGCTGTGACTGGCTTCCTGTTTGTGGAGAAAAAGGACGGCACACTCTCACCCTGCTTTGACTATAGAGGCTTCAATGCCATCACCATTAGGAATTGGTTTTCACTACCCTTGATTTCTGAACTTTTTTATAGGCTTCAGGATGCTTGAATTCACAAAGTTAGATCTTTGTGGTGCATACAATTTCATTAGAATCTGAGAGGGTGATGAGTGGATGACAGCTTTCAACACCAGAGATGAGCATTATGAGTATTCTGTGATGCCTTTTGGCTTGTGTAATGCCCCAGCCGTTTTTCTTTTTATCATTCAAGTTTAAGTTTATTTTCAAAAAAAGAAAGATAACACAAAAATGAAGAACATACAGAGTAGTAAACGTAGTACAGTAAATACATCAGGAAACATCATGTTGGCAATCAAAATAGTGGACATTAAATTTCATTTCGTATCTGTACTTCCCCACGTCCCCTCCTCCTTCCCCTAGTAACTTTTAAATTGTAGAAAAGGTGAAAACGATTGAGGGGAGTGGGGATTAATAAAGATAGCAAAGCATTTTAGAGACAAAAAATAAGTTCCCTATTAAGCAAGCAATTTGTAAGCCTTCTAACATAAGCTGAGAATTCAAAAAATAAAATAAAAAATAATAGATCAATTGTACTGCTCTGATAAGAGAGTAGGTCTTCTGGGGAACCTCCCTCCACCCCGACACTCCTAACGGGAACATTCTGTGCCGAGGAGGAAGGACAGCCCCCCCCACCCAGTCTCCCCTCGATGGGAGAAGGAAAAGAAGAATAATAAAAAAAAAAAGAAAAATTAGGATCTAGATGTTATCTAAAGAAGCATTTATCAAACAACTCTCAACTTATAAAACCTATAAGAAGACAGGGAACTCTATAAATATATTTTAGTTAAACTATATCCACCTTACAAGAGACAATAGGAGAGGGTAGCATGAGGTCTAAGTCTCCTGTGCAGCAAAAAAAAAAAAGAATAAAGGAGAGAATAGAGAAGAGAGGAGAGGAGAAAAAGAGAGGGAATGATAGACGGGAGGGAAGGGGGGGGGCCCACCTGCCAAAGGATTACATCAGTCTGAGGCAAGAGCCACAACTAAGCTCTCATGTTGCATGGGATTTCCATATAGTTCAACCAAGGTTCCCAAATTTCAGTGAATTGTGTAAAGGTATCCAACATGGTATGAATCATTTTTTCTTGTTCCATAATCCACGTTACCTTTCTTTTCATATGTAAAATGGAGACTGATGGTTTCTTCCAAGCAGCTGCTATAGTGATTGTGGCGCCTGTCAAAATATATAGGATCAGCTGTCTGGTGACCTTAGAGCTCTGAGGAATTAGTCCATTTAATAAAGCAATTGCTGGAGACTGATGAAGGTTGCAACCAGTGACTTTCCTGATAATATGAAATACCTTGTTCCAGAATCCCCGTATCCTAGGGCATTCCCACCATGTATGAATCATGGTGCCTATTCCTTGACAACCTCTAAAACATAAGGGAGAGGCTGACGGATACATGGAGGCCAACTTGAATGGAACTAGGTACCATCTGGTGAAAATTTTTATGTTAGCTTCAATGAGAGATGTACTCAAAAAGCCCTTGATAGATCTAATGTAGTTTTTTTGCCAATCGTTTAGGTCCCAATCACTTTGAAGTTCTCTTTCCCAGGCTAACATATGCGGTAATTTTATGTGGTTCGAAGCAAGAGATTTATAGATGACCGAGATGTTACCCTTCCTAGACTGAGCTTGTTCGCATTTAAGTTCATATGGGGTTAGACGGCCAGAGATTAATTTTTCATTCCAGATTTTCTGAGCGAAGGTATGAATTTGATGTAATCTGAGCCTTTCCGATGGGGGAGGGTCAAGAATGTCTACGAGGTGTTGCTCAGATAGAGGACCTGTGTGTGTAAAGAAACGTCCAATACGGTACATCCCCTTGTCATGCCACCATTTGAAGGGATCTACCTCAGTGTTAGAGTGAAAGGAAGTATCAAGAAAGATACTTGACAAAGGATTACCTTTAGAGACCAAGCAAGGGTTGTTTCTAAGTGTATTCCAAAAGGCCAAGGCTTGTGATAGAGTGGGAGATAATATAGGAGGTCTGCTTTTGGGAGTGCTCCAAATGAGTTCTTCTATTGTAGACAATGGGGAGGCCTGTTCTTCTATTTCAATCCAGTCCGGGCACTCGTTTCTGAGGTAGGCCTCCGATAATTGCGCTAGTCTTGCGGATTGATAATACCAAATCAAATTTGGAACCCCTAGGCCACCCTGGTCAGGTAAATTAAAGAGACTGCGAGAGGAAAGGCGAGGGCCCTGTTTGTTCCAAATGAATCTGGTCATTTTACCTTGAAAGGATTTCAGATGGCCTTTTTTTATTGGTATCGGAAGAGATCGAAAAAGATTTTAGGGAGAAGAGTCATCTTTATAGAGTTAATTCTGCCAATCCAGCCTATTTTATGAGTTCCCCATTCAGTCAGATCTTTCTCGAGTTTCCTATACATTGGTGGATAATTGGCTGAGTATAAATTCTGGAAATTTGGGGTTAGATTGATACCTAAATATTTGATGGAAGCAGAGTCCCATTTGAAAGCATATTTGTTTTTCAAGAGAGAAACAGTAGATTTGGAAAGAGAAACATTAAGGGCCCTAGACTTGGCCATATTCACCGTAAGACCCGATACTTTAGAGAAGTTGTCTAATAGGGTGAGGATTTCCGGAAGGGAGGAAGAAGGGGAGGTTACAAAAAGTAGCAAATCGTCCGCAAATAGTGCGCACTTGTGTTCCTTATTGTTGCAATTGACTCCCCTGATATTCGGGCTATCTCGAGTGGCTATGACCAGAGATTCAATAACAATCGCAAATACCAGGGGAGACAAAGGACAACCCTGTCTTGTGCCCCTTTGGATTAATATAGAGTCCGAGAAAATGCCCTGTAACCGGATTTTAGCTTCAGGGGAGGAATAAAGAGAGGAAATGATTCCTAAAAATTTAGGGCCAAATCCCCAATGTTTCAATACGGAGAACATGAATGGCCAAGAAACTGAATCAAAGGCTTTCTGAAGGTCAAGTGAAAGGAGCATACCTCTTTGTCTAGATCCTCCAGTCCACCCTGAGTACATTAAAGAGATTAGATCAATAGCTCTCCTGATCTGGTCCGGGCCTTGTCTCCCTGTAATAAAACCTACTTGGTCTTTGGCGATATATTGACCTATGAAGGCAGACATTCTGTTAGCTATTATTTTGGTAAGTATTTTAAGATCATTGTTAATAAGGGAAATTGGTCTATAGTTCTCCACTTGGCAAAGGTCTTTATCGGGCTTAGGAATCAACGAAATATAGGCCATATTGAGTTGTTTATCAATAGGGAAGCCCTCTGTCATGTAATTGTAGAATCGTGCTAGGTAGGGAGTTAAGAAGATTGAAAATGTTTTGTAGTATGACCCTGAGAAACCATCAGGGCCGGGGGCTGTATTCAATTTCAGGTTTTTGATCACTGACCTAATTTCCTCAGCTGATATGGGAGCCTCCAGCATCTCCTTATGCGCCTTAATTAGTTTGGGAAGATTCAAGTTATCCAGGAATTCTCCCATTTTATCAGAAGAGAAATCACTATCATTAGTGTAAAGTTTGGAGTAGAAGTTATGGAAGGCTTCCACCATCCGCTGAGGATTCAGGGTGAAAGAGCCGTCTGCCATTTTTATCTTGGGGAGTGTCTTTGATTTAAGTCTCGGGGACAGTTTATGTGCAAGCATTGAGCCTATTTTATCCTTCAAGTGGTAGAACCTAGCGCCAGTCCATTTTAAATCATTTCCTGATTTTATTGTGAGTGCTAGGTTTAACGCGGATCTAGCTGCGTCAAGAGCGTGCGTAGGGACACTCAGGGGGTCTGATTTATGTTTTCTACGTAATTCTAAATAGTTCTCTTCCAATTTCTCTGTGGTCAATTTTTTTTGCCTTTTAAGTTTGGCTGCTATTTGTATTATTTTTCCCCGCACAGTAACCTTATGAGCAGCCCATAAAGTCTCCGGGGATATATCTTTTGTATCGTTGGTTTGAAAATATTCCTTTATGGATTGTTCAATTTCTACCACTAGAGCGGGATCTTTTAAAATCGACTGGTTGAGCGTCCAATGAGACACTCTGTGGGAAGTATCCTCTTTGTTTAAAGATAACAGCACCATGGAGTGGTCCGACCAGGGAACATCCCTTATAGTAGATTTAATGGCCGCCGGGACATGATGGTTAGATAACAATAAATGGTCTATTCGTGAGTATGATTTGTGAGGATTAGAATAGTGAGTATAATCTTTAGTTTTCGGGTTTAATTCTCTCCAAATATCCGTCAGTCGGGATTGATGCAGCATACGTGCTACATGAGTGCTAATTTTGGTTGGTCTGATGAGTTTATTTTTATTTGGTTTGGATTTATCTAGGCCTGGGTCAAAAGCCAAGTTGGAATCCCCTCCCATAATAATGATGCCCTCCATAAGTGGATGGAGGGTTTCAAGCATCTGGGAGAAGAACTTCTTCTGTCCCCTATTGGGTGCTTAATATGATACAAAGGTGTATAATTTCTCATCTAGGGTTCCTTTTACTAAAATATATCTGCCTTCCGTGTCTCTATATTCTTTTAGCCAATTAAAGTTACAGAATTTAGAAAACAGGATGGCAACGCCTCTAGTCTTATTTTCTGCGTTGGATAGATAAAATACTGGGAAGTGGGCATGTAAGAATGTGGGGGTGTACCGCCTCGGAAAGTGTGTCTCTTGGAGAAACACTATGTCTGCATGAAGAGATTTGTATGCCTGAAGGGCTTTACGTCTCTTAACAGGAGAATTTAACCCCTGAGTGTTGTGTGACACCACACGCAGGGGCCTAGTAATATTATTTGTAGCAGCCATGAGTCGTGAACTCTGTTATGGGCTGATAGAATATCGAAAATTGAGTCCACAAATTCGAAGACACTTGCAATGGCTGGTGGGCCGGGAGGGGGGATGGGGCAAAAAGGAGAGGAGAAGAGAAGGAAGTAGAAACATATAGAAGGAAGCAAAAAAAGTAACAATCAAACATATTGTAGTATAGCGAAAGGTCAAACTGTGACCCAGAATGAAGGAAGGGGAGATTGCTCCTTCCTTCAATCAGACAAAAATTATTAGAGTAGTCCATATGAAGGACTAACTTCCCACCTGTCATCCCAGAGTAGGGTGAGAAAGCAAAAGTAAAAAAAAAAAGAAAAAAAAAAAAAACTTAAGTGTACAAACAAATATTAATTCTTACTCTACCGGAGGGCATTACCAATAATACGATCAGGTACTGGAAACAATTTATATTGTGAAAGAGTAGAAAAAAATAAAAAATAAATATACATGCCCTGAGTATATATACATAAGGTATCTAAGTGTACAAAGAAATATTGACTCTTACTCTGCCGGAGAACTTTACCAGTAATACGATCAGGTACTGGAGAAAAATTTATATTGTGAGTGTCCAAAAAAAAAAAAAAGAAAAAACACACCAGAACTGGAAGTTCATTGTTTCAATTGATACGTAGTAGAATCATTTCAAACTTTCCTGTGTTTGACTCTGTTCCAGGTATTCAAGGTTGGGCTATTGGGTGTATTTCTTTTAGCCGAAGGTTGTTGGGGTGGTGAAGTGTCCATAGCTGGTTCGAGTGAGATAATTTTCAGATCTAATAACAGTCTTTCACACTCTTGGAAATTGTGTGCTACATGGTTTCTGCCGTTGTAATTGAATTTTAGGTTGAATGGGAAGGCCCATTTATATTTGATGTCCTGTTTAATGAGGGCAGACAATAGAGGTTTCATCATTCTCCTCTTCTGAATGGTATAGGGAGAGATGTCTGCAAATATTTGTATTGTTGCACCTTGGTATTGAAGGATTTCTTGTTGTCGAGACTTTTTCATCACTTCGTCCTTGGTGGAGTAATAATGTGGTTTTACAATCACATCTCTCGGCAAGCCATCTTTTCTCGGAGGTCCCAAGGATCTATGAGCTCTGTCCAGTTCCATTTTGTGAATGGGCATGGATGGGATCAGGGTTTTGATGATGTCCTGTATTGCTGAATGCACATCTGAGATGGATTCAGGTAGCCCCCTAAGCCTGAAATTATCTCTCCTTGATCTGTTCTCCAGATCGTCTATTCTGGCTTGAGCCGCCTCCAGTTGTTCTTGCATGTGTTGTAGGTGGTCCGTGTTTTGTTCAATTTTAGTGACATTAATATCCAGTTTCCGTTCTATAGATTCGATCCTGTTTCCAAGGCTCTGAAAGCCAGCTCTGATGTCCTTAGTGATTCTCTCGGCATTCTGAGCCAAACCCCTGTCCAACATTTCCGAAATTCTGTTGAATAGGTCAGTGACATTAAAGGAGGTTTCAGGAGTGCGTTCAGAATTTGCATGGATATATATAGGGTTTTGGGATGAGATGTCGGGAGGGGATAGGTGGCCCGACATTGTGGGTATCATTCCTTCTTTTACAACGGACGAATATAGAGCAGTATGTGTCGTAGATTCTGAAGGGGGAGGTGGTGAAATGGCTAGCAAGTGAGATGAGATTTGTTTGACAGACATGGAATTTTCAGTAATTTCCAGCGTGCGAGTCTGAAGTAAAGAGTCCATGTTTTTGGTAGAATCCTCGACGGCTAGTATTTTATTAGTGTTTTTGTTTTTCTTGATTCGCCTTCCCTTCATGAACTGAGTGTGTGTCAGAGTATTTACATCCACAGGAGTCAAGGCAGTATAAATCTTAGGATTAGCAGCTTCTTAAGTATCCTGTGTAAACCTTTTTGTAGGGACATGGTATTTTAATGCTCAGTTCATACCCGGGGTCTGATATTAGTAGTCAGATAGTAAGAAATGAAGAGATTAGTTTTAAATGGATACCATATTTGGTGTGGTAAGTGGATGTCATGGCATTGTAAGAGGAGGATCAAAAAATATTAAACAACATTAATTTCTGTCAGCGGACATCTGACGGTGAGTGGCGGGTATTCCCTACGTTGCCACCTTGAGAGTACCTATGCCAGGGGTTATATTAAGTATTTAGCGATTAAAGCAGGTTGTATATACAACTGATGTATGAAAGTATTCCTCTCAGGGCTGCAACCCTCAAATCCTCCAATGAACAATCCTTCGGATCCTAGACAATTTCTATTAGGTTGAGGAGTGAGCCAGCAGGGGAGGAGAGATATACTGGGGAACATGTTAGGTGGCTGTGAGGTAATCACTGATTTCCCTGAGTAATGTTTCCGGTCAAATCTAGGTTGATGGAGGGAGCTCACACATAAACTTCCTTGTATGAGAAGTATTTTGGTGAATCTTTAGCTTGCAGGGAATTTTATTCCTCTGTCCTGTTGCCTTGATATAGGCAGGTGTAGGCGCCGTTCAGGGGGAGCTCAAAATGGAGGAGGGCTCCTGAGGGAAAGTGCTGTCCACCCCCGGCAAGTCTCTATCCTGGGAACTCTCCCGCGTCCCTCCACTGAGTGCTAGAGAACCGGGAGGGCTGTGAGACAGTGTGCGGGAAATGACCTGAAGAATTTGAAGAATTTACCTCACCGCTGCACAGCTGGAGCCGCGGTTGCTGTCGTATGTGACTCAGAATGGCGGCGGCGTCTCCTCACACACGCTCTGCTCCGACCCGCGCCCAGCCACGAGCGAACTCCCCGGAGACACGGGAACTGCACCAGTCTGAGCCCTACAGGCACCGGAACCGGGCAGGAGGGTAAACAGCGGCGAAACTCCGGTTTGCAGTGAAGGGTAGGCACCACAACGAGTTTCCCGTCGGAGCTCCCTCAGAGAACGTCCATCTTCCTCCGCGTCCGGCCACGCCCCCACCCCAGCCGTTTTTCAGAACATTGTTAATAAGATTTCCTGTGATGTTTTATACGTTTGCGTCATATCTAGACACAACCTGACAGCAAGGTTTGGTCTCTACTAAGAATATTAGTCTCAGGCGGCGTACAGACGATCGGATATATCCGATGAAAACGGTCCGCGGACCATTTCCATCGGATATGTCCGATCGGGAGTTTGATCCGATGGCGTGTACACACCATCGGATCAAATTCCCCGCCGCCGGACGGCGCGGTGACGTAGTGGTGACGCGGCGGTGACGTTGACGCCGCCGCGCCACCGCCACGTCACCGCACCAGGAAGTAAAACACTTCCGCGCATGCGCCGAATCCATTCGGCAGCGGCGCGGCGGTGGTGGGAGCCGACATGTCTGCTGGTAAGTGTACTAACCAGCAGACATGTCGGGCGGACAGATTCCCACCGGATAGATTTCAAAGCATGCTTTGAAATCTGTCGGGTGGAGAAATCTGTCCGCTAGCCCATACACACGAGCGGAGATGTCTGCTGAAACGGTCCATCGGACCGTTTTCAGCGGACATATCCCCTCGTGTGTACGCCGCCTCAGAGTACCCTCAATAAAATTTGTATGTCGTTTCATTAGTCCTTTTACTATACTCTGCCATGTTATCCTGTCGCTTTCAAGCTCCGTCTCCCTTCACATTTAGGGATTCAGTTTTTCCACGTTTCACTCATGAGACCATAAACTATCAATAAGCTTTCTCATCCGCTTTTCATCATACTTTTCCAATGGTCAATACTACAGATCTGTATGAAATCAAGCAAATTGTGGATTCTAAATACTCCAGGGTAGGACTTTTATATCTAACTGACTGGAAGTGATATGGTCCTGAGGAAAGATGTTAAAAATAGTTACATAGTAGGTAAGGTTGAATAAAGACAATAGCTAGCCAGTTCAACCTGTGTAGGTGTACGTTTGTCAGTGTAATTATTTCCCATATGCCTGTGTGTTGTGTTCTTTAAGATGCACGTTCAATAGTCTTTTACCAATATCAATATTCCCCTCTGCGACCACCAATTGTGAAAGGGGGTTCCACATCCTTATCTCCCTGATAATGAAAAAAACCCTGTGCAGTTTAAGGTTAAACTACTTCTCCAATCTCTTTGTGTGGCCCCGTGCCCTTTAACACTCCCTAAAACTGAATATTATTTTTCCTACTATGGAATCGCCATTGAGGTATTTGTAAATCACTATCATGTCCCCACTCAAGCATTGCTTCTCCAGCGAGAACAAATTTAGTGCCTGTAGTCGTTCCTTGTAATTGTCTTCCAGTCCCCTTATTCATTTCTTTTGCCCTCCTCTGGACTCTCTCCAGCTCCAGCACATCCCTTCTTAGGACTGGTGACCAGAACTGGATGGAATGCTCCAAATGTGGCCTAACCAGAGTTTTATAAAGTGGTAGGATTATAGTTTTATCTCTGGAGTATATCCCCCTTTTTATACATGCTAAAATTCTGCTGGCTCGACATTGCATACTATTGTTTAGTCTGTTATCTGCTAGGACACCCAGATCTTTCTCCGTTCTTGACTTCCCCAAATGTTCTTCCCCTAGTGAGTAATTTGCGTTTATGTTTTAGCCCCTAAAGTGCATGACCTTACATTTCTCCACATTAAACCTCATTTGCCATGTAGTTGCCTACCCCATTATTTTGTTCAGGTCCTTCTGTAAAATTTCTATATCCTGATGTTAAGTTATTGCCCTATTTATTAGACATGTGCAGACTGGAATATTTTGTTTAGTTTTTTCGTTTTCGGGCTTACGATCATGGCGCCGTAGGTGTGTTGCGGCGTGCCTCATGTCTCCAGCGCTCTCCCTGACATGATGCGATCTGACCTGACCATGATCCATAGATATCTCTAAACCACCATACCACCAATGGACGCCGCGGATGTCTAAGAGAAGGGTGCCTAGCCGTGCAGCTGGACCTATTTGGATCGAGTCTGGGCGTTAGACCAGTAAGGAGCTCCTAAGTGCTGTGGGCACCCCCCGCTACCCCCTGCTACCTTGTTTCCCGTGTCTCGTGTCTCCCGGGCTTCCCGGGCTTCCTGAGCGCAGCGGCAGCCTAAAGGAATCGAAGGAGGGCCGGTGTGGGCTCTAAGGTCCCCGCTCGGCTTGGAGCTGCTGCCGCCGCTATTTTGCTATTCTCGCTGCCATCCACAGTGCCCCGGTTGGGTGTTACCTTTGGAGCGGTGGCCGTCTGGGGGTCCCGGCTTTTGGAGGTGTGGAGAGCGGGGGACGCCGAGGGATGCCGACTCCGCCGGGTCTGTAAGGAATAAGGAGCTGGAGTGGAACAACAGCGACACCGAAGGCGGAATAGCAAACTGCAAGCAACGCGATACAAGAAGTGCGGTAAGAGAGCAGCAGCTTGCAAGGTGATGGGCTAATTCCTGGGCTCTTCTCCCCCCATATACTACTAATTGTGTACGGTGCTTGGAAGGACATACAAATATTGGGGGGGTGAAGGACATCAGGGGTAACCCTATTGCATGATACTGGGAAGGAATATAGAGCCAGAGAAGAAACCATAAGTATACGTAATGAAAGACTGCTAATTTATTTCAATATATTCCTCACTGTCTCTACATTTTACCTATTTATTCAATCAACCCCATACTGGTTTCTCTCCATGTAAACGGATGCTAAGGGGTGAGTTGAGGTGAATAGAGGTGATTGTGACGGGATACTCCCCAATAATACTGACGATCTGAACCACATTAATTAACAAAGTAAAGGAGAATGGTGAGGAAAGCTCCCAAAGGGAACACTATAACATCTTACCTAGTGGCGGAAAGCCAGGAACAAGTAGCGGGGACCCCCAAAAAGAAAAAAGGGCCCCAAGACTCCCCAGTCAAAAAATCAGCAAATTTAGAGGTGCATCAAGTTATGGAAACCCCAGAAAAGAGCAAAGGTAAAGGCAAAAAGGGAGATACACCAGAGGCTAAAGGGGCAAATAAGGACCAGCAATCCCCAGAAAAACAACAACCTAGCTCCCCTAACTGTATCTCTGAAGACCCACAAGCACCCCCTACAAGACAAGACATGACAGATATGATGGAAATGATGTCTCGTCTGGAGAGGACAGTTAAAGGGGAGATGGGGGCAACAAGGAGAGATATACAGAGTGTACTGCAGAGGGTGAAGGGAATAGAAGAGCAACTGGAAGAGCATAAAAAAGCAATAGTAGAACTGAGAGGACGAGCAGATATGGACTGGGTTGAGTTAAGAAATGTACGGTATAGAATGGAGGACCAAGAGAACCGGAGTAGGAGGAAAAACTTGCGTGTAAGGGGTCTAACGGAAGATGTAAAGGATGGAGAGCTGGGGGAGACACTACAAGGAATATTTAACAAGGCACTCAAACGAGAGTTGAATGCACTGATGCAATTCTCTAGAGTACACAGAATACAAGGGTCTTTTAATGCCCAGAGAGATTCACCAAGGGACATCATAGTAAGGTTTCAAGATTTCCAATTAAAAGAGTCAGTGTCCCAAAGTATGAGAAATTCAGGGACAATGGAATATAAAGGATCACAACTACTTATATTTTCTGATTTGTCCCCAGAAACTCTTGCACGTAAAAGGGCTCTGAAACCGGTAACGAACTATCTCCGGGAAAATAACATTACGTATAGATGGGGCTTCCCGGCCTGCCTATCAGTTAAAAACCAGGGAGTCTCGGCATATATCCGGTTCCCAGAAGACGTAGAGGAATTTTGTAATAAATTGAATATACAATCTATAAAAGTGGAGAATTGGGAAAAAAGACCCCCGGCTTGGAAGAGGTGGAAGGACCAGGACTGGAATAGGGTGTAGAGCCGAGAATATGGGTCCCAACAAGAATAAGAGACTTGGATCTTCTGTGTTTTTTTGTTTTTTTTCCCCTGCTGGGGTAGACCGGATCCAACTAGAGACCCAGAGAACCCCCTTCTCTTTGGGGGAATTTATGATGAATTTATGATGTATTGGTGATGCACTGGTGTTATAATATCTCTTCCATCTCTCCCCCACCTCTTTATGGGGGTGAGGAGGAATGGAACATGGGTCTTCTGTGTTTTTTTTTCTCTTTTTTTTCCCCCCTGTTGGGGGAGACCGGATCCAATTAGAGACGCAGAAAACCCCCCTTCTCTTTGGGGGAATTTATGATGAATTTATGATGTATTGGTGATGCACTGGTGATATATTATCTCTTCCATCTCCCCCCTCCTCTTTATGGGGGTGAGGAGGAATGGAACATGGGTCTTCTGTGTTTTTCTTTGTTTTTTTTTTTTTTTTTTCTCTCGTTTTTTTTTTTCCTGTTGGGGGTGACCGGATCCAACTAAAGACGTAGGGAACCCCTTTCTCTGAGGGGGAATTTATGATGTATTGGTGTGGTACTGGTGACATAATATCTCTTCCATCTCTCCTCCCCCCCCTCTTTTTGGGGGTGAGGAGGAATGGAACAAATATGGGAAGAGACGTGAAGTAATCAAGATTCTAGAAGGATGGTCGGGTAAAACGGGGGGAATGAGGGGACATGGGGTAGATGGGTCTCCCACCAATCCGGGAGCCGACCTTATAATGAGGGAGGTGACCGGATGGGGAGAGACCTATCCAAGGCCCCTAGAAGGCCCACTCGGCAAGTCGCCTGACAAGGCGTGGTTCGAGGGTGTCTAACATTGAGGTACAATGTGTTGGGGGAAGGGATGGGGGGGAGGGGGGGTATATGTGATATATGTGGTCTATGTGGTCTCCTCGCTCTCATGATATGTAGATCAACACCGCTGGTATTAGTCTGGACCCGGAAAGTCTTCTGTGTCAAATAGGGATCCGATTCAAGAGTAAAACTTAGAAAATGGCTATATTAAAGTTGGTTACGTATAATGTACGGGGGTTAAACAACCCCAACAAGCGATATCAGATACTGCAGGAGATGAGAAGACTCACGGCCAATATAGTGTTTCTACAAGAAACCCACCTAAAGACAACTTCTAAGACTAGACTAAACTCGAAAGAGTTCCCTACCTGGTTCCACAGTTTTTCCCCAAACAAGAGAGCAAAAGGTACGGCAATAGGATTTGATAGAAATACACGATTTATCCTAGAAGCCTCAGAAATGGATTCTGAAGGTAGATATCTGTTCATTAAAGGGCATATATCCAACATAAAATATACATTAGTTAATGTGTATTGTCCGAATGTAAGGCCAGCATTATATCTGAAGAAAGTACTGAATAAACTAGAAAGATTCAGAGAGGGCAGGGTGATCCTAGCGGGGGATTTCAACTTTGTTTTTGACCCCCTGATAGACACCAAACCGATATCGCTCAGATCAGAGGGGAAATATGTAAAGGGAATTAAACATAAACTATGCGAAATGCAACTAGTAGAAGTTTGGAGAATTCTCCATCCTAGAGAGAAGGACTTTACATATTTTTCCTCTGTACATAGATCATATTCGAGAATAGACCATATCATTCTAGATCATCGGCTACTGGAGGGTTTAAAAAAAGTAGATATAAAATCTATAACACTTTCAGACCACTCCCCGGTGGTATTGGAATTAGATATGGAGGAAGTCCCGATAGGACAAAGATCATGGAAACTGGATGAGTCTCTCCTGAGAAACAACAAGATAGCCGACGATCTAGAAAAAGATATGGATCTGTTCTTTCTGGAAAATGATATAGAAAATATAGCTCCCACAACGCTATGGGAAACGCATAAAGTTTATATGAGAGGGAGGTTGATAGCTGAAAATGCCAAAAGAAGGAAAATTAGGTCAGCCCAGAGACAAAGGTTACTGGAAGAGATTTGGAGCCTAGAACAGACACATAAAAACTCTCAGGAGGAGGAGGTATTAATATCCCTAACAAGGAAGAGAGAGGACCTGTGTAATCTACTAGAACAAGAGACTAAGTGGGTGTTTAATAGAGTGAATAACAATTTTTATGCTATGGGAAATAAACCAGGGAGATTTTTGGCAAGGATGATTAAACCTAGAAACTCGCAAAACTTTATTCTTAAGATAAAAGATAAGAAGGGGAACATGAGACACTCCACTAAGGAGATTAGTAAAATATTTCAGGAATACTATCAAAACCTATATCAGGTCAATAAAGATCAAGGGACATTAGAAACCCAGAATAAGAGTGAGAAAATTAAAAAATATTTAGAAAAGATAAAGACCCCGGGTTTAGCAGAGGAAGTAATAAGTAACTTGGAAAAAGAAATCACAAAGGAGGAAATAAGTCAAACTATAAAAAATATTAAGATGGGAAAGAGTCCGGGCCCAGATGGGTACACCTCGGCGTACTATAAAAGATTTGGGGGGATCTTAATACCCTTCTTCCAGAGATATATGAATTCCATTAGAGGGGGAACGGAGATACGAGAAGAGGCACTGGGAGCCCACATAACCCTGATAGGTAAAGAAGATAAGGACCCCTCGTTATGCGCAAGTTATAGACCTATATCCCTGATTAATGTTGACATAAAGATATACTCAAAAATCCTGGCGGAGAGAATAAGGCCTCTCCTGCCGGGATTGATTGAGAAGGACCAGGCAGGGTTCATACCGGGAAGAGAAACTAGGGAGAATGTCTTAAGAGCCCTGTTTTTGATACAAAAGGCTAAAAAGAGCGAAGAGCCAGTACTGTTCCTGTCACTAGATGCCGAGAAGGCCTTTGACAGGCTGGACTGGGAATTTATGTTAGCAACTCTAAGGCGGCGTACACACGAGGGGATATGTCCGCTGAAAACGGTCCGATGGACCGTTTCAGCAGACATCTCCGCTCGTGTGTATGGGCTAGCGGACAGATTTCTCCACCCGACAGATTTCAAAGCATGCTTTGAAATCTATCCGGTGGGAATCTGTCCGCCCGACATGTCTGCTGGTTAGTACACTTACCAGCAGACATGTCGGCTCCCACCACCGCCGCGCCGCTGCCGAATGGATTCGGCGCATGCGCGGAAGTGTTTTACTTCCTGGTGCGGTGACGTGGCGGTGACGCGGCGGCGTCAACGTCACCGCCGCGTCACCACTACGTCACCGCGCCGTCCGGCGGCGGGGAATTTGATCCGATGGTGTGTACACGCCATCGGATCAAACTCCCGATCGGACATATCCGATGGAAATGGTCCGCGGACCGTTTTCATCGGATATATCCGATCGTCTGTACGCCGCCTAACACATGCGGGATTCGGCCCAAATATGCTCAGGTGGATAGGCGCCTTGTACTCTAAGCCTTCGGCCAAGGTGAGGGTGAATGGCACCCTGTCAGATAGATTCCCACTGTACAATGGGACTCGCCAAGGGTGCCCGCTCTCCCCTATTCTGTTCGTTTTGACTTTAGAGCCACTCCTGGAGACAATTAGGAGGACCCAGGGAATAGAAGGAATAAAAGTTGGAGAGAGGGTTCACAAGATCTCTGCGTTCGCAGACGACATGATGTTGTACGTGTCTAACCCGAGACAAACTCTGCCGAGAATAATAGTGGAATACGAGAAATACGGCGAGATATCAAATTTAAAAATTAATCAAGAGAAAACTGAGATTTTAAGTATCTCGGTAAGCCGAAGGGAACGCAGGGATCTTGAGGCTCTATATCCATTCAAGTGGAAACAGAGGGGAATGAGATATCTGGGGGTCTTTCTGTCCACAACAGAAAGATACCTTTATGAAGATAACTATATACTTTTATTAAACAAATTAAAAGCAGACTTAAAGGGATATAATGTGAATAGAGTATCCTGGCTAGGAAGGATAAACATCATAAAGATGATGATATTACCTAAAGTTTTATATATTTTTCAAACACTCCCGATCAAAATTCCAGAAGCTTTCTTCATAGTACTAGGTAAGATAACCAGAGGTTTTATATGGAAGGAGCGAAAATCCCGAATTGCGGTAGAAACCCTGACTAGACCAAAATATGAAGGAGGATTACAACTACCTGACTTTAAAAGGTATTTTGAGGCATCAGTACTGAGGAGAATACTAGACTGGTTCCAGATGGAGGGAGGGGGGGTAAGAAAAAGGTGGGTAGAAGTAGAAGAGAGCTTAAGTGTTCAAGAGTTGGGAAACAGAATATGGATTCCGATGCAATATAGAGGACTCCCTCAGGACACCCCCATAATGACTAAAGAAACGTATAAAGTATGGGATAGATTATGTAAAAAGAAAGAATGGCCTTATAATAGTCCATTAATGCCTCTAACGGGTACAGACTATTTTCCACCGGGGAAAGAGGGTGGCATATTTAGAAGATGGTCAATCTCAGAAACATTAACATTGAGGGACTTAATGAAGGGAGATGCTCTGTGCTCCATTCAGGAGCTACAAGAGAGATACGGAGTGTTTCCAGGAGACACATGGGGCTATAGACAGGTCCAACATTTTATAAACACCCTACCGAAGCCGTTGCGGGCCCCTAATGATCTTAATCAATGGGAAAAAGGTGTAGTACGAGTGGGAGCAGGACGGCAGGGGCTTTCCAACATATATAAGATACTGACACCCAGTGGGGAAGTAGAGGCAGGTAAAATGCTGGGAAGCTGGGAATTAGAACTGAACCAAACCATAAGTATAGGACAAAAAAGGAAAATATTAGAATATGTACATGCTACCTCAATGGATGCAAAGGTTAAAGAGATGAACTATAAGCTTCTTAGTAAATGGTACTATGTCCCAATGAAAATGCATAAAATAGATAGAGAGGTGTCGCCCTTATGTTGGAGAGAATGTGGGATGGAGGGAACTCACGCTCACATATGGTGGCAATGTCCCCGGATACAGGTATTTTGGAAAGAAATAATAACCCAGATAAAGAGGATAAGTGGGCATGAGGTGAAACAGGACCCCTGGGAATGTCTATTTCATAACACGGGGATGTCTAGAAAGAAATATAGGGGCTCACTGGTTCCACACTTATTAAATGGAGCTAAGGCGCTTATCCCTAGGAATTGGAAGAACAAGGAAGTACCCTCAGTAGAGGAATGGATAAGAGAAATAGATAGAATTAAAATGATGGAGGAACTATGGTCTTTCCATGACAACACTAGGATGAGATACACGGAGATTTGGGGGAAATGGGGGAGGTTTAGGGGGGGGGAGGAGAGGGGGAGGATCGAGGAGAGGGGGAGGCGGTAGGCCCCCCATCCTAGTCTCCAGACCTCCTTTTCCTCCCCTTTCCTATTTTTCCCTTTTTTTTTTTCTTTGGGGGATAGTAAAATCACATAAATTAGGAATACACAAGGGTGTCCCCGCAGGGGTGTTTTTTTTTTTTTTAAGGCAGTCCCCTCAAACTCACAAGGCTCCTAAACCCTCACTTAATGGACAAGGTTCGAATAACTAATAAATAGATTTTGCACTACCAGAATTCCCCCCCCCCTTTATAAGAGATAGCTAATAAATTGGGAATACATCAGGGTGTCCTCACTAGGGCTTGGTTTTCCCCCTTCTTAAATTCCCTTTTTTTTTTTTTTTCGTCGAGAAGACGGAAGGGACAGTGCAGTCCCCTTAAATCCACTAGGTTCCTTAACCCTCACTCAAAGATAAGACATGAATAACACTCAAATAGATTACGCATCACTGTTTTTTTTTTTTTTTTTTTTTTAGGAGATAGTAATCACATAATAAATTGGGATGACATATAATGTAGTCCCCTTAACCCTTTTTTTTATTTTTTTTATTTAAGAGATAGTAAATCACATAATAAATTGGGAAGACATGTAGTCCCCCTAAATTCACTAGGTATTCAAATCTTCACTGAATGGGTAAGGAACGAAAAATACTTAAATAGATTTAGATTAGGCATCACCGCAATTTTCCCCTCTTGTTCTTCTTTTTTTTTTTTTTGGGATAGTAAAATCACATAAATTAGGAATACACAAGGGTGTCCCCGCAGGGGTTGGTTTTTTTTTTGTTCCTCCCTTTCTTTCTCTCTCTCTCCCTGTACTCTCCTCCGGATTGTTGCCTCCCCTTCCCCCTGTCTGTCCCATACTCCCCGGACAGAGAGTTTGTATGGGGACTAAACGAGGTCAATCAATGGGAAGGCCCTAGGTATGAATAGGAGAACATCGGGAACCACTATAGGATAGATGCATGGGATTTTTTGGAGACCACTAAAGTGTATATGTAGGTTTGTCAGTGTAATTTGTTAAGTTTGATCTGTCCTGTAAATATATGTAAATGTATGTTACTGAAAAATTGTTAATAAAAAGAGAATTAAAAAAAAAAAAAAAAAAGATGCACGTTCAATAGTCTTTTACCAATATCAATATTCCCCTCTGCGACCACCAATTGTGAAAGGGGGTTCCACATCCTTATCTCCCTGATAATGAAAAAAACCCTGTGCAGTTTAAGGTTAAACTACTTCTCCAATCTCTTTGTGTGGCCCCGTGCCCTTTAACACTCCCTAAAACTGAATATTATTTTTCCTACTATGGAATCGCCATTGAGGTATTTGTAAATCACTATCATGTCCCCACTCAAGCATTGCTTCTCCAGCGAGAACAAATTTAGTGCCTGTAGTCGTTCCTTGTAATTGTCTTCCAGTCCCCTTATTCATTTCTTTTGCCCTCCTCTGGACTCTCTCCAGCTCCAGCACATCCCTTCTTAGGACTGGTGACCAGAACTGGATGGAATGCTCCAAATGTGGCCTAACCAGAGTTTTATAAAGTGGTAGGATTATAGTTTTATCTCTGGAGTATATCCCCCTTTTTATACATGCTAAAATTCTGCTGGCTCGACATTGCATACTATTGTTTAGTCTGTTATCTGCTAGGACACCCAGATCTTTCTCCGTTCTTGACTTCCCCAAATGTTCTTCCCCTAGTGAGTAATTTGCGTTTATGTTTTAGCCCCTAAAGTGCATGACCTTACATTTCTCCACATTAAACCTCATTTGCCATGTAGTTGCCTACCCCATTATTTTGTTCAGGTCCTTCTGTAAAATTTCTATATCCTGATGTTAAGTTATTGCCCTATTTATTAGACATGTGCAGACTGGAATATTTTGTTTCGTTTTTTCGTTTTCGTCTGGAAAATAAATTTATTTAGTTACTCCCGAAAATCGTTACTTGGTTTCTGTGAAATGGTCAAAAGAATATTCGACGGAACTTCAAAACTTTACGTCGAATCGTACATTTCCGGTCGAATGTTCTGCCTACAATAATTCTAATGTTGTATGACTAGTAATAATGTCGAATCTATTCTCTATAATGTTGAATCTATTCTCTATAATTTTTAATCTATTTTCTCATAAATCGAAATCTATTCTCTGTAATTTAGTGTCGAATCTTTTCTCTATGATGTCGAATTTTTTCTCTTTAATGTCCAATCTCTCTATATCGGATTTTTACTGCAACGAAAATGAAAATAAAGCATTTTTTATGTCGTATCTTTCGGTTTTCACTTCTTTCGCTTTTGTTATCGTTTGTTAAAACGATAACGGAAAAAACTGATTTTCGGACGAAAATGCATTCTAACGAAAACGAATGCACATGTCTACTATTTATCTTTGTGTCATCCACAAAAAGGGAGATAGAGCTATTTATCCCATCCCCTATATCATTTATGAATAAATTAAACAGAATTGGTCCCAAGACAGAGCCCTGAGGTACCCCATTTACCACTCCTGACCAGTCTGAGTACACATTATTTATCACCACCCTTTGGACAACTAGTTTTCTATCCAAGAACAGACCTTATGGTCCATGCCTACAGATCTCAGTTTGTAGATTAGGTGTTTGTAGGGAACTGTATTGCATGCTTTTGCAAAATCCAGATACACCACATCCACATGTCTCCCCCTATTTAGATGTAAGCTCACTTCCTCGTAGAATGTTAACAGACTGGTCTGGCAGGAATTACCCTTTTTTTTGTCCAAAAACTATTTTATTTTAATGTCAAATTCACAAGTACAATCCCAGTTAGCGGTCATTGTGGAGCTGAGTGACAGCACGATGAGAGCCATCAATGGTAAGATGGAACTTGTGACCTTTGCCAAGACCACGACTCTTTGCCAACGGATGTCAGCCCATGCATCTCCCTGTGTTTGTGCACAGCTTTTGTGATCCATTGGGTTTCTAGATTGCGTCTAATGGCCTTGTGGAAAGTGTAATGAGGGTGATCTCAAAGAACTTATAAGTGGAGTCTTCACCAACCTAGCTTTGTCTGGGCGAGTAGGACATGGTGCGCAATGGAGAGAAGACAGTCGGCAATACTGCCAGCAGCAGACAGGCAGGAGAAATCATATCATATCTGACTGCTACTTCCTTCCTCCCGTGCTGTTGTTTTACTACGTTTTAGATTGAGAATTTACAACTATACACTCCTGTGGCCCCTGATGATGGTCTTCTGTTTTCTCACAAGACTAGAAACGAGTCGGGCATCCTCCACCATCCCTTGGAGAGTGTTTTTTTTTATGTTGTATTATACACTGTTTATTGTGTTGTTCCTCTCTTTTTTCTACTCACACTTGGTGCACTTCTGTCCCTGGTGTTATTTATTTGTATATATGTATAGATAGTCGCAACTGCTGTTGTGTACATATACCTTGACTGTCAAGGTCTGCCTGTTAACAAGCATCAACCGAATCTTGCTTGGTCCATTTAATAAACATTTTTTTATCAATTCTGAGTTTGGCCTTAAAAGTCCTTTTTTTGGGGGTATTTCTTCTTTTCCTACTTCCTCCATAGCTCTTGCTTGTACTTGTAGGCACCCATGCTGGCTTATGCTGATCGCTCAGCAGCCGGAAAGCGTCTCTGCCATTTTTTGAATATTGGTACCATATTGTTTTTTTTTCCCAATCAGCTAGTACAAACCTGTCAGTATGTTGTCCACAAAGATTAGGAACAATGGCCTAGCTATAACCTGACTGAGTTCTTTGAGGACTCTTGGGTGTAAGCCATATCTGGTCCTGGTAATTTTTTTGTGTTAAGCTTATCTAGACTTTTCTTGACTCCGGCCTCTGGTAGCCACAAGGGTACGTTCTGTGACATGTTACTAAGAATACTGTTGTGGTCGGTATGCCCCTCCTTTTCGTATGTAAAACCTCAAGAGAAAAAAGCATTTAGTACATCATTGTCTTTTATGTGGGCAATGTGCACCGATCTGGCATTTTTTTTGTTAACATATTTAAAGATTTTTTTTAACTTTCCTCTGCTATGTGCCTCTTGAAGTCTTTTTTTAGCCACCCTGATTGTGTTCTTACACTTCTTATTGCATTCTTTGTAGGGTTGGAATGCTGCCAATGACCCATCTGCTTTATATTTTTTAAAGGCCATTTTTTTGTCTTTAATAGGACTTTTAACATTATGGTTCAGCCACCCAGGTTTAAGCTTTGCTCTTCTGTATTTATTTCCTATATGAATGCTGTGTTATACCTTTGTTTCCCAATTGATGTCTTGTAGTATTGAGTACAGTTCAAAAAAGTTTGCTTATTTGAAATGTAGTGTTTTGTGCTACTCTCGTGCATTATTTTCCTATGATTTACAGTAAATGTGATCATCCTGTGATTGCTAGAGCCCAAGTTGTCCCGTATTGCCACATCTGAGATCAGACTTGGACCATTTGTAATTAATAAATCTAACAATGCATTCTTTCTAGTTCGGGAATCCACCAGTTGAGACACAAAGTTGTCCTGTAAAGCCGCGTACACACGATCGGTTCAAACCGATGAAAATGGACTGAAGTTGGTTTTCATCGGTCCAAACCGATCGTGTGTAGGCCCCATCGGTCCGTTATCCTTCGATCCAAAAACAGATGGCTTGCTTTCAAATTGAACCGATGGACGGCTTACTGATAAGTCAAAACCGATCGTTAGTACGAACGAGCATCGTTTAAAAATCCACGCATGCTCAGAATCAAGTCGACGCATGCTTGGAAGCATTCAACTTCGTTTTTTCTCATCACGTCGTTGTGTTTTACATCACCGCATTCTGACACGATCGGTTCATGAACCGATGGTGTGTAGGCACATCAGTCCATCAGTCAGCTTCATCGGTGAACCGATGAAAACGGTCCGTCGGACAGTTTTCATCGGATGGACCGATCGTGTGTACAGGGCTTAAGACATTCATGAAATGATGGGCCTTTAATGAGTGAGCTGTCCCCTCTGCCCAGTCAATATTGGGATAATTGAAGTCCCCCAATACGATCAAATTTCCCTGCCTCGCCGACATTTCTAACTGTGAAAAGAGCTCCAGCTCCGAATTCAGGTTAGGAGGCCTGTAACATACCCTCACTATTAATTTCCCACTTACTTCTTCTTTTTGAAGTTCTACCCACACCGGTATAGGTTTATACTATAAAATCTGCATTTATCTTGCTGGTAAGGATGTCAGCAGAGATGATCTCTGTCTATGCACCACAGGACATACCTGAAAATAATCTACATTGTGCCTGTTTGTTTGTTTGTTTTTTCCCCGTTTTATATAAAAAAAAATAGGTGGTGTGAGAAGGCTCTATTGCCCTGAAAAACTGAGAGAACATCAGTGGAATTCACTTGCTTTCACTTGCTTTGGAACAAAGCATAAAGCACATTTAGAAAGCATGCAGAATTTTTATTCTGTTGTATGAGAATTTACGTACTTTAGAAACCTATTTGTTTTCGATATGGAGATGGAGAAAAAAACTGACGATCAACCGTCAGATAATCTCATCTTGTGTACAAGGCTTAACCCATAACTGAAGTTTAAGTATGGCAATTTTTATATAGTTACATTGGTTCAGCTTGGACCAATTTAAGTACAGTATGTGTGTGTCATACCTGTGGGATCCCCACGGAAGCTGAAAATGACTGTATTACACACTGTTACTCCAGTAATCTCCACTAGCCCCCATGAAAGGGTTGCCAAGTAGGAAACACTGCAATTTCCTCTATGAATGCAAAATGTCTGAGCGGACGAGGTGGAGAGTCAGGTCGGTCGCATCATGATCTCCACCTTTTCCAATCAGAGAACACTTTGAATTCATTGAGAAAATGCAGTGTGTTCTCTAAATGGCTCCCATGTAAAAATTTCCTTACCCACACTTCAGCTTTAAAGGATAACCATCAATGTACAGTTGTCTTTTGACAGACAAATTCCACCCCCCCCCCCCCACACACTGAGTTCCTAACATTAGGACAAGTACATACCTTCAGTCCCGATCCAGTGTGGTTCACTGTGCAGCCATGCCATTAGGCATGTTGCACATGGGAGTAAAAAATGCTGTGTTTTTTTACTGATCTGAAATTAGAAGCATTGTTTTCTATGGGACATTGCACACAGCTGAGTAATGATCAGTATACAGCATTGAGTACAGAGCTCCTCATGGTGGAGATAGGCTTTGCTGCATGTTAGTACCAGGTTGAGGTCCTCAGAATAGCCCCACCAGGAGGTGATTAAGCCAGGGTCCAGTAGCAGTTCTAGCAGGTAGGAATCAAGCAGAAGCGTAATGTCGGTAATGCCAAATGTCGGTAACGAATAGTTGCAGGTTGGAATTAGGCAGAAGCGTAGTTGAGGAACAAGCCAAATGTCGGTACCGAATAGTAGTGAAGATACGGTTGGCAGCAGGAGAGACAAGAGCAAGATTTTTTTTTTTCCTTTTTTTTTTTTCCACTTCAGACTTAACCATAACTTGAGACCTGCTCATGGTTATATTCAATGATTATGTCTCGAGGTTTTGCATCATGTATGGAAAATATATAAATATATGTAATAATTGTTTTTTTCCCCCCCCTTTTATTATTGTTTATATATATATATCTTTATTCCTTCCCTTCTCTCATCTCCGTCTCCCTCCGTCCCCATCCCCATCTCCCTCCCCCCCCCCCCCGACCTCCTCCCAATCTTCCCTCTAGGCCTCTACCATCTCTCCTATTTCAATAATTTCCTCCCCTTATTATTACCTAAGCCTCCATCATTTCTGCATATTCCATCTTATACTTATATTTTTTCCAGGCATCCCATTTGTCTTCAAAATCTACCCAATTTTCCTCCTCCCTGTATCTTAAATATTCGTTGTAATATATTTCGTCAAGTTTTTTCCCCCATCCTCTTAGTGTAGGGCTCTCTTCTTGTTGCCAGTTACTCGAGATTTGGCTTTTTGCTGCATTGAGGAAATCTGGGATTAGTGTCTTTAAGTATTTTTTGGTTGACATTCGAGACCCATGCAAAACACAGACCCAGAAGTCCTCAGGTATATTCATGTTTATTATTTCTTGAATTTTTTGTCTAATTTTTAACCAAAAATGTTTAACTTTAGGGCAAAACCACCAGATATGGGTCATTGTGCCTACCTCTTTACAGCCTCTCCAACAAAAACGCGACTCAATTCCTAAGGATGGGTATATTTTGTCTGGTGTGAGGTACCATCGTACTAAACATTTATAATTCTGTTCCATTACTTTATTATTTATAGAGATAACATGGACCCTATTTATTATCTGTTTCATTTCAAATTAGTTTATTAATGAGCCCGTTTCTTCTTCCCATTTTTTGATGAATGGAGGTATGCTCTGTTTCCCTGAAACATTCAAAATTTCATATAACCTCGAGATTATTCCCTTGTCGATTTTCCCTATACAAAGTCTTTCAAGTGGCCGTAGATTCGTTTCGGATCTTATCGGCTGTGGGAGATTTTTAAAGACTTTCAAAGAAAGAAGAGCAAGATATTGGTTGGTGAAGGCACAATATTCTGGCAACCAGGAAGTTCATAGACATAACATAAATCAGGAGTTTCCTGGGAGGAGCAAAGAGTTCAAGGTTCAAGGCAAATAAGATTCAAGGTAGGATCATCCAGGGAATTGTCTACAGAGCTGTCTAGCATTCCAGGTGGCTCAGCAATAGAGTCATTGCCAGACACAGCAGAGGTCCCAGGTTCAAGTCCAGAGAAATTTGGAGGGGGTGCCCCAGGGATTATGCGGGCAAAGGAGAATAACAGGATGTAGAAGATAATAGTACTATAGGAATGTGTAGCGGGTATTACCCTTTTGATGTGATACAAAGACTACGATTGCTGATCATGAAGGATCTCAGCTCCCTCCAGTGGCTGAGTTGTGTTACAGCCACCTGTTGTTTACATTCTGTTCTGTTCTGGTACTGCAGTGAATGTTGGGGAATTGAGTTCAGTAGGAGAAGAGACTTAATTTGCCCTGGGCTGTAATGAACTACATTACCCAGAGAGCAGCTGTGCAACCCCAAGGTGCTTTGCCTTCCGCACTGCCCACAGAGGGAGGTAATTTAAGGGAGAGGACGGGCGGAGCGGCTTTGAGATGGAGAGACGGAGCTTTTACCGGGGCCTTCGGACGAGATCCCAGTAACCCTGCGACCTGTCTGAGAACCGGAGTCTTATGATCGACTGGATGGTGTGTCGTATAGGGACAAGGCCTAAACCAGTTGGGTGAGATGAGCACTTGCCTGAACGTACTGTTTGTGTGTGGAAGGGCGGATCGCTGACATGCATTTTATTGGGTTAACTATCCAGGAAACGTTGTCAGTTCACTATTACCTTACTGGATTACAAATTGTTTTTAGCACTCCACCGCATGCCAACGAACAAGTGCACAAACTGCTAGTAGGAGACTGTATTGAAGTTTGGTCTGGGACGCCAGGCCACCCTAATTGGTTATAGCTATAACATTCACGAACAATCTGTTTAGAGTTGTATACTCACTATATTGGTTGCATTGCTCGCTGGCCAAATAATCAGTTCTACTACTTTAATACATTATACTTAATCCGTTCTACTGTTTTATATTGTATTGTAGAGAGGCGAGAGCTGGGTGGGGCTTGGCAAGAGGGTGTTTCAATATACACGTTTTGTTGAAGGAGACCACCTTGCTGTGAGCTCACACAGGTCTATTTGATGTTGCAATCTAGCTTTTGCCAAAACTTTAATATCACCACTGATACTGCAGGGATCTGCAAGCTAGAGTCTCACTGTTTTACTCATGTTCTTTTGACCTTCTTTAAGTAAAGCATTAATTTGGTTATCTTGAAGTCTGTGTGCAGCCTGTCTTTTATACTGCAGGATCCCTCCACCTAAAGAGGAGTGTAACGGTCACCACCGCTTAAGACCTTCCATCCATCCACGACAAGCTTATCTAAAACACTCCGACAATACTGCATACACGATCCATATCCATTCCCATAAACGAGACTCAAGCTCTGCATTTGCTTTCAAAGATATGACAATTTATTGGTATTTTCTCAGCTTCTTATACAGTCTCAAGCATAATGCAGTTAGTAGTCACAGGACAATGTAGTCTCCACCCCCCTTCACACCATGGGGGGCTTCAATCACACTCTAAAAGGCATTCAGGTAAGCTAACCATGTAGACTTGTCGGCACCGTATCTTCAATAGTGTTCAATTAACCTTGAATAGTAACACAGACATCTAGTTGAATAAGTTATCTAGACAGCTTTATCACACAATGGCAGAGTCTTGTGAGAGTGGGTGCAATCAACGCCTTCAACGGAATGTCTTTACAGTGAATAGCCAACACCTTAAGATATTTCAATAGCCTATTATACAAAGGTATGACTCACTGGCTGGCTGACCTGGTCATGTCATCATGAACTCCTTGTGATATCTCAGTCCTGAAATATGAAGTGTTAATAATGTCCCATCTCATGTAATATATGAATTATGATTCTTTGTCACCCTATGGCCCTAGTGGACATAAGGTGACCCTAGACATAGGAATATCCTAGTCTGTCACGGGCCATTCCGTTACATCTCTCCCCTTTCGGTGGGAGACGGACACAGGTGGTAACCCTAAACGGGTTGACTCCGAAGTCCGTCAGTAGTTCCAGTCCTCCAATGCTGGTATCCATACTGTACCCCAAATACAGTAAATGGCTCCAAACTGAGCATTACACACCCCGCCAACCTCTGCCTCTCTCAGAGAACACGCCTGCCGCTGGGGAGAAGGCAGGGTGGCTGGGCTCAGTCCATCATGCTGTTGGGGGTCTGGGCCAACTGCCCCCCCTTCCTGGGGTATACCAGTGGAGACTGAAGTCCCATCCACTGGTGCTTGGTGAAAACCCCCCGGTGCTTGCAAAGCAAAGCCGACATCCTCCTGTCCCAGTCCTGTACCATTTTCTGGGGTTGTGCCAGTGGAGACTGAAGTCCCATCCACTACCCCAGGAACCCCCTCTTCTGTTAGTGAGGAGCAGAGGCCTATGACACTCTGCTCTGTTGCCAGCTCTTCCGCTGGGTTGCTGTGAGTGGAGACCACAGTCCCATCCACTACCACAGGGTCCCCCTCTTCTGTTAGTGAGGAGCAGAGGCCTATGACACTCTGCTCTGTTGCCAGCTCTTCTGCTGGGTTGCTGTGAGTGGAGACCACAGTCCCATCCACCACCACAGGGTCCCCCTCTTCCGTTAGTGAGGAGCAGAGGCCTGGGGCACTCTGCTCTGTTGCCAGCTCTTCCGCTGGGTTGCTGTGAGTGGGGACCACAGTCCCATCCACTACCACAGGGTCCTCCTCTTCTGTTAGTGAGAAGCAGAGGCCTGGGGCACTCTGCTCTGTTGCCAGTGATTCAGCTGGGGGTAAAAGCTTTACCACCTCAGCTTGTTGCTGGAGAAAGGGGCCAACTGCCCCGGCTCTCTGGAACTCCACACCATCCGCTTCGGCGTTAGGGTTGGCAATCTCCATTTTTTCCACTGCCGATTCATCAGCCAGGATTTCACAGTTATCTGACCTTTCTTCATAGTCCCAGGCAATGGGAGCCCCACCCTGCTGCTGAGCCGAGTCTAGCAGCTGTCTGTAGGCGACCTCCAGCTCCCATTCTTAAATGGCCAGAAATTCTAAATCTTCCTGTGACCTGTGGCCTCCCGAGGTATTCAATTTCTCCTCTCTGTGCTCCATTATGTCCTCCAAGCGCCACTCCCGATCATCCCCGAAGTCTGGATCACTGGACATCCTCCAAAACAATAATCCCAGGCCATCATAGTCATGGCCTTCTGTGGGGCTGTCATCTGCTGGCCACGGGCACTCTTGGGCTACATACCACTGGAGGGCTCTGTAGCTTTCATCCAGCTGCATCTCTGCCCGGATCAGCCTGCTTAACTTAGCTGTCCACTCCTGCTTCGGTTGTTTCCCCAACAACAGCATTCGTACGTCATACTGCGGCCAGTACCTTGCATAGATGGAGGGCAGGACCTTTCCTTGGTTTTGCTGCTCCAGAGCTAGCGCTTCTTTCCAGAGTTGGCACCGAATCACATCCGACCATCCCAACAGGACCTCCTCTGATACTGGTCCTCTATGCTGTATCCGCATCTCTTGTAACTTTCTTTGGAATTCCTCTTCCATGGAGACTGGTATCTGCACCTCTCCTCTCTCTTTAGTTGGTGCTGCTGTGACTTCAGCTGCTGCAGCACTTCTTCTCTGTAGCAAGGTGGCATTCAGAGCCGCAATAACTCGGTCCCTGATCTCGGGTGGAGGGTTAGGACCATAATGTGCCAGTCTTAGGTTAACAGCCCGATCAAAACTTTCTTCCTCCGGTGTCCTGTCTGTTACGGCGGGCCTTTTAGCTCTATCCATTTCGACCAATTCTGCGAGAATGCCCCGGCTCTCCAGTAAGTCCATGAGGGAAGAGAGCTTCATCCGTTCATACACCGTCTCCATTGTCATGTGTCCTTGTAGCTGTCCTTCTGGTGATGGAATCATCCCACCGCTGCCACCAAATGTAACGGTCACCACCGTTTACGACCTTCCATCCATCCACGACAAGCTTATCTGACACACTCCGACAATACTGCATACACGATCCATATCCATTTCCATAAACAAGACGAGACTCAAGCTCTGCACTTGCTTTCAAAGATATGACAATTTATTGGTATTTTCTCAGCTTCTTATACAGTCTCAAGCATAATGCAGTTAGTCACAGGACAATGTAGTCTCCACCCCCCTTCACACCATGGGGGGCTTCAATCACACTCTAAAATGCATTCAGGTAAGCTAACCATGTAGACTTGTCGGCACCGTATCTTCAATAGTGTTCAATTAACCTTGAATAGTAACACAGACATCTAGTTGAATAAGTTATCTAGACAGCTTTATCACACAATGGCAGAGTCTTGTGAGAGTGGGTGCAATCAACACCTTCAACGGAATGTCTTTACAGTGAATAGCCAACGCCTTAAGATATTTCAATAGCCTATTATACAAAGGTATGACTCACTGGCTGGCTGACCTGGTCATGTCATCATGAACTCCTTGTGATATCTCAGTCCTGAAATATGAAGTATTAATAATGTCCCATCTCATGTAATATATGAATAATGATTCTTTGTCACCCTATGGCCCTAGTGGACATAAGGTGACCCTAGACATAGGAATATCTTAGTCTGTCACGGGCCATTCCGTTACAAGGAGGTTCACTCTAAATATAGTCTTTCTCATGTGATCCAGCATACTGGCGTCAGCGCCAGTATGCTGTTTTTTTTTTTTTTTTTTAACCTCCCTGGCGGTATCCCCGAGCGTGACTCGGGGTGTTTTTTTTCTGCTAAGAACGGTATCCCCGAGTCACGCTCGGGGTAGCCATGCAGAGCCTGCAGCGCGTGCTGGCTTACCTTCTTCCTGGATCCAGCGATGCATCCCCGCTGTGTGAGCGAGCGAGTGCTCGCTCGATTCACACAGCGTCCCCGTGTGCCGCCGATCTCCGTTTCCTGCGACGTTACGACGCACGGAAGCGGAGAACGGCGCCAAATTAAAAAAAGTAAACAAACACTTTACATACAGTATACTGTAATCTTATAGATTACAGTACTGTATGTAAAAAATACACACCCCCCTTGTCCCTAGTGGTCTGTCCAGTGCCCTACATGTTCTTTTATAAAATAAAAAGTGTTCTTTCTGCCTGGAAACTGTAGATTGCCCATAGCAACCAAAAGTGTCCCTTTATGTCAAAAATGGTTTTAGATCAGATAGAAAATAGCGATAATAAATTTTAATCACTTGCAGAATTGAGCGATAGCGATTTGTGGGGAAATTCGTCATAAAAAAAATAATAATGACAGCGACAATTCTGCAACTGAGCAAATTTCAGTGTTTTTGAGTTGATTACATTATTGAATATTTTTTATTATAATTACATTATAATTTGTTATAATTATTTATAGTTTTTTATTATATAAAAAATTATGATTTTGTTTTTCAAACTTTATCATACACGGGATGTCTTGTTTGGACAGATTTAAGCAAGTTATTCCTAAGAATTGCAGGCCTACAGTATAAAATGCCAAATTTCCATGCAAATAATTGTACCGCTTTTGGTACGTAATTCCAGACAGAATCATACCGCCAGGGAGGTTAATCCCCCACTTACTGTGTAATCTGTATTTTTGATTTATTTCCCCCGCGGTGGATGGCGCCTGCATATCGCGTCACGGCTTCCGAAAATACCCGAATTAGGACTCGGGTATTTCCGGCGCAATGCGGCGCCTGCGCACAGACCTAGGAGCTGACTGCGCAGGCGCCTGCGCAGTCAGCCCCTAGCTCTGTGCGCAGGCGCCACATTGCACCGGAAAAACCCGAGTCCAAAATCGGCTATTTTCGGAAGCCGTGATGGGCTATACAGGCGCCATCGATCGCGGGGGAAATAAATCAAAACTAAAGATTACACAGTAAGTGGGGGATTTAAAAAAAAAAAAAACAGCATACTGGCGCTGACGCCAGTATGCTGGATCACATGGGAAAGACTATATTTAGGGTGAACCTCCGCTTTAAGGTAATCCCTTTTATTGCATAATCTGTTGTTGTGTAATGGCATATTGTGTTCCACACAAGCTACTGAGGTTCACAACTCTCAATTATTGCCAGGTGTGTCACGGGAGGGTTTTGAGTCATTTTAAGGGGTTAATCACAGATCGTAGACCCAAAACAATCCAGCAGCTCCTCCGGGGGTAGTGCTACAAATGTATAAAAGAATGTATACATTTTATTGAGTACACATATGCAACATATTACACAAACATATACAAAAATTACATCTAAAAGTAATAAATGGGACACATAAAAAAATATTATACAACTGCTAAATGTTGGGGCACACAAATATTATAGACATAAAGTCGAATGTGGAGTGTGGTCACAACAAATCCCAACATGTTTTGGAAAAACGTGGGGGACTAGATTTTTGCGTATTCACTTCCTTCCTCAGGGGTTAAATAGAAGCATACTGTTATATTTCTATTGGTAAAATATGAACATATAAGTAGTTGTACGTATATGGATCCACATAGGTGAATGTGTATAAATACAGAAATTGATTCCACAGGGCTGAGAATAACATACATTTGCAAATGAGCAATACTCACAAGTCATGTGTCCTTTTCAAAAATAAATAAATTGCACAGCACCGTTGAAGGTAGGTAGGTGGGACCTCAAGTCTTAGGTCCTGCTGAATCGCATGATACATGGATATGGTTTAAGAATATTATACTATTCCACTTCCTTTTCTCAATAATATAGTAATCTGAGAATACATTCTTGTAACAATACAGTCCTAAAAGCTCCACTACATGACCTTTACTGCCTGTAACAGCCTGATGTAAAGGAAATGTATCAGAGAGAGGAAGTTACACTTCACATTTCAGGAACTACACTGCTAGTGGCCTTGGAAAGTTGGCTGCAGTGATTGCAAGAACTCAGTTTTAATATACCCAGTCAAGTGACTGGCCTCAGATGATACACAGAGATGAAACATATTCTCCAACATAAGTTGTACCTGTTTATCTGCCAACTTCTCTTTTCTACATCCGGTCAAAGTCCAAAAGGTTTAAATCTTGTCTGAGCTGTCAGAAAAAAGGGGGACGAGAGCTTAAATTACTCTGGCAAGCTTAGTGAGGAGAGCTCTAATAGCTTATTGGAGGGAAGAGTCACACCCTCCTTCACACAGTACACAGGAACAGAGCAGAGGCTAAAATCTGCTGGAGCTCCCTCCCCTGTCATTTTTCTCTTGGTGTCAGGGAAACTTGTCAGAAGTGAATCATGCTGACAGCAGAGGAACGAAGCAGTGGACAGAAATTACACTTTGTACTCTAAGGCCATGTACACACGATCGGACATATCCGATGAAAACGGTCCGCGGACCGTTTCCATCGGATATGTCCGATCTGGAGTTTGGTCCGATGGCGTGTACACACCATCGGATCAAATTCCCCGTCGGCGGACGGCGCGGTGACGTGGCGGTGACGTTGACGCCGCCACGTCACCGCACCAGGAAGTAAAACACTTCCGCGCATGCGCCGAATCCATTCGGCGGCGGCGCGGCGGCGGTGCGGGACGACATGTCTGCTGGTAAGTGTACTAACCAGCAGACATGTCGGGCGGACACATTCCCACCCGATAGATTTCAAAGCATGCTTTGAAATCTGTCGGGTGGACAAATCTGTCCGCTAGCCCATACACACGATCGGAGATGTCTGCTGAAACGGTCCATTGGACCGTTTTCAGCGGACATATCCGCTCGTGTGTACGAGGTCTTAGTAGAGACAAGTACACACTATCAAGAGATATGCTTTGTTCATATTTCTTGTCTTGGGTTTAAAATCACTTTAAGGTAAATTAAGTGAACATTCTGACACAGCTGTAGTATTTGTAGAATTGTAATAATAGTTTATTAATTTGTTTCATTGTGTTAAGGTGCTCCTTTAAACACAAACTGTCTCCCCGCTGAGGTCACAGACATCAATACAAATCTGTGGAAAAGAGGACCGCTCCAAGCCCTGCGACCTATGCTGTGCTTCCACCATGTAGTACTGACAGGTGCAGACTCTGCGCTAATCCGTGGAAAAAAGAAATTTTCCTGGACTGCCACACTCTGATGGGCGATTTATTGAATGTAAAAAGGAACAAAGGATAAAATCCAAAGCTGTATGACATCCAAAAATTCATGAAACACTGCAATCAAAGGTAGAAAGTGGACATGGGGACAAAAAAGCTATCATGTTTTACATCATAGATAGATGCTTAGTCATAGCTGACAGCTAAATTAAAAGGTTTTGTTGGAGTAGCGCTTTAACTTTCCAGTAAATTAATGTTCTCAGAGTCCCATACTTACGACTCACTCCCTAACTTCGCGTTGAAGTGGTCCAGAGATCTAGGGGTGGAGATATCTCCAGGGCAATAGAGTACCTCATTCATACTCACACATAAATCATCGATATCAGAGTTCTCCCAAGAGAAAAATTACAAACTACTCTCCAGATGGTATAGGGATCCAGTCACGGTGAACAAAATGTACCCCAATGCTTTGGATGCTTGCTGGTGATGTCACAGAGGAAAAGGCTCCTATATACATGTATGGTGGGAGTGCGACCGAGTTTGTCCATTCTGGGACAAGGTTTTTGGTATATACAATGACTTATACAAAGTCTCTCTTGTGCATTCCCCTTCAGGCTCTTCTATTGTAGGAGTTTAGCTCGGTAGCGGGTGTGTGTGACCCACTGGGTGGGTTCACTACACACTGATCTATAAAGAGAGGCAGCCGAAGATGGTTGAAAACAAAGATTATGGTTTATTCTTCCATATTGCTGGAAACAAGTGCAAGCATCCAAACAGCATAAACAAAAAACATAAAATAAACCCTGGGCACTTGGGGCATCTACCTTCACCACACAGGAACCTATGTATGGAGTCTGGCACAGCCTACTGCTGGGCAGACACTGCTGGTCATACAGCAGAAAAACAATAGTCTTTTTGATTTTTATCACACAGAAAAATCAACACCACCTCACCTCTTCAGAAGTCTTGTTCAGTTCACTGCTCTCCTTAACTCAAAAAGCCTCAGGATGCAGCAATCAGTAGTCATCCTCTGGATAACTTATAGAGGCCCTAATTGCCTCATTCTGAACAGCTGAAGCTTTCCAACGGCCTTAAAGCGGTGGTTCACCCTAAATATACTCTTTCCCATGTGATCCAGCATACTGGCGTCAGCGCCAGTATGATGTTTTTTTTTTTTTTTTTAAATGTCCCACTTACTGTGTAATCCTTAATTTTGATTTATTTCCCCCGCGGTGGATGGCGCCTGTATAGCCCGTCACGGCTTCCGAAAATACCCTATTTAGGACTCGGGTATTTCTGGCGCTATGTGGCGCCTGCGCACAGACCTAGGAGCTGACTGCGCAGGCGCCGTATTTCTCCGAGTCCTATTTCGGACTGCGCAGTCAGCTCCTAGGTCTGTGCGCAGGCGCCGCATAGCGCCGGAAATACCCGAGTCCTAAATCGGGTATTTTCGGAAGCAGTGACGGGCTATACAGGCGCCATCCACCGCAGGGGAAATAAATCAAAATTAAGGATTACACAGTAAGTGGGGCATTTTAAAAAAAAAACAGCATACTGGCGCTGACGCCAGTATGCTGGATCACATGGGAAAGAGTATATTTAGGGTGAACCACCTCTTTAAACCTTTCTGGCTATTTCTGCAGCCGACACATAATAGTAATTGGTGAATTGTCTACACAAGGCAGAAATGTATCTCCGGTCTGTGACAACACCCACAGATTTACCTGACTTCCTGTCACACTATCCTGCCTGGCCCTATCAAATCCCACAAGAAAAACCTCCTTGGATTCTTTTTATCTGCAGCCCGCCATGTAATTTCACAATACTCAAAAACAGACCCCACCCCCCCATCACTGCTTGGGTGGATGTCCTTAACTACACTATGCTCATGGAGGAGATGCAGGCAAAGATAGGGGATACATTGGACGGGTACAAACAGTTATGGGATATATGACTTCTTCACTCTTCCTCAGACCAATAGAATTTCCGCTTGAAGAACTGGCCCTATACTGAACTTATAGTAGGGAACATGTCAGTGGAGGTGTCTTAGGAGGCTCCTATAAGAACTAATGTATAGGAATTCCAGTTGTTCTGAGATTTATACTGCTGAGTCCCCCCACCCTGTTTCCCCCTCTTTCCTCAAACCCTTACTCCCATACCCCCTCCCATTCAACAGTTGGCTAATGTGTTACATATCACAGGCAATGCCCTAGGGATGAAGGGCACTATGTCATAGGATATTGTGTTGCTGAGAATTGTTTCACACGTTTATGTGTGTGTGTTTTATAATGTTTTATATACAGTGCCTTGCGAAAGTATTTGGCCCCCTTTGTAACCTTTTGACATTTCAGGCTTCAAACATAAAGATATAAAACTGTAATTTTTTGTGAAGAATCAACAACAAGTGGGACACAATCATGAAGTGGAATGAAATTTATTGGATATTTCAAACTTTTTTAACAAATAAAAAACTGAAAAATTGGGCGTGCAAAATTATTCAGCCCCCTTAAGTTAATACTTTGTAGCGCCACCTTTTGCTGCGATTACAGCTGTAAGTCGCTTGGGGTATGTCTCTATCAGTTTTGCACATCGAGAGACTGAAATTTTTGCCCATTCCTCCTTGCAAAACAGCTCAATCTCAGTGAGGTTGGATGGAGAGCGTTTGTGAACAGCAGTTTTCAGTTCTTTCCACAGATTCTCGATTGGATTCAGGTCTGGACTTAGATTTTGCTTTGTGTTTTAGATCATTGTCTTGTTGGAAGACAAAATCTCCGTCCCAGTCTCAGGTCTTTTGCAGACTCCATCAGGTTTTCTTCCAGAATGGTCCTGTATTTGGCTCCATCCATCTTCCCATCAATTTTAACCATCTTCCTTGTCCCTGCTAAAGAAAAGCAGGCCCAAACCATGATGCTGTCACCACCATGTTTCACAGTGGGGATGTTGTGTTCAGGGTGATGAGCTGTGTTGCTTTTACGCCAAACATAATGTTTTGCATTGTTGCCAAAAAGTTCGATTTTGGTTTCATCTGACCAGAGCACCTTCTTTCACATGTTTGGTGTGTCTCCCAGGTGGCTTGTGGCAAACTTTAAACAACACTTTTTATGGATATCTTTAAGAAATGGCTTTCTTCTTGCCACTCTTCCATAAAGGCCAGATTTGTGCAGCATATGACTGATTGTTGTCCTGTGGACAGAGTCTCCCACCTCAGCTGTAGATCTCTGCAGTTCATGCAGAGTGATTATGAGCCTCTTGGCTGCATCTCTGATCAGTCTTCTCCTTGTATGAGCTGAAAGTTTAGAGGGACGGCCAGATCTTCGTAGATTTGCAGTGGTCTGATACTCCTTCCATTTCAATATTATCACTTGCACAGTGCTCCTTGGGATGTTTAAAGCTTGGGAAATCTTTTTGTATCCAAATCCAGCTTTAAACTTCTCCACAACAGTATCTCTGACCTGCCTGGTGTGTTCCTTGTTCTTCATGATGCTCTCTGCGCTTTAAACGGACCTCTGAGACTATCATAGTGCAGATTCATTTATACAGAGACTTGATTACACACAGGTGGATTCTATTTATCATCATTAGTCATTTAGGTCAACATTGGATCATTCAGAGATCCTCACTAAACTTCTGGAGAGAGTTTGCTCCACTGAAAGTAAAGGGGCTGAATAATTTTGCACACCCAAGTTTTCAGTTTTTTATTTGTTAAAAAAGTTTGAAATATCCAATACATTTTGTTCCACTTCATGATTGTGTCCCACTTGTTGATTCTTCACAAAAAATTACAGTTTTATATCTTTATGTTTGAAACCTGAAATGTGGCAAAAGGTCGCAAAGTTCAAGGGGGCCGAATACTTTCGCAAGGCACTTTAATGGGCGGTATGTGCAAACCCCTTCCCCTGCCCATCCCCCTTTTTTTCCTTCATTCTGTGCCCCCCCCCCTTATTCATGTTGATTGTTTCCCTTTTCTTTGAAATAATACAAAATATATTCAACCTTAAATTAATGTTCTCAGGCAAACACTTTCTCATCCATTTCCAATGGAGATGGATGAGGAAGTGTTCTTTTGGCATCCCTGGTCTCAACCCTTTACAGGTCAAAAACAATATTAATCAATTAGCAAAACCCATCCAGGTTGATCAATTGCCCACCCAAGAAAGTATAGCCAGATAATGTTGTGGAAGGCATACAGATATATGAACCCTCTTAGTTTCTTTAAATGACCAGAGGAGCTGAAAACATACTCTGATATCTGTGCTACTGAGATATTTAACCATGTTGATATCAGTGTGTTGCAGTGACTGCCAAAAAGTATAGTTAAATCGTTCTTCAGAAATGGTGACCCTAATCAAAGCATGTTTAATCTGAAAAATATAAAATATTGCATATAATTATTTCATATTACATTTTCAGGCAGCGGATTAAGCTCTTGGCTTATTATTTTTTTATGTTTACTTTTCTATTCTTAGCTGTTCTGTTGAAAAAAAAGAAGACTGTTGTTTATAGAGCTCAGTAGCTTAAGCTCAGGTTTGCACACCCAAATGAATGAGTCAGAGGGCTGACTAATCTCCCACCTTGCCCTCCAACCTGCTATCTTCAGAATAGGCTGTATTCAGTTTCAATCATAGAGATAAGGCAAACAACTTCTGTGCTCCCTCTTTAGAAAACCCTCAGTATTATTGGTGCCCCCTATATTAAACATTTATTTATAAATTGACGTGTGTACATATTATGAAGGGTCCTCAGTGCCTCGAAAAATGTTCATAGTAAATATTTTTCTTTGCACTTATTTGACAATGATGCATTTTGTATATACCTATTTTGTACTGGAGTGTAGAATACCATATTTATCATTGGCTAAAATGGCGCAATAATATTTTCCCTCATAAAATACACATTCATGCATATTGCAAACTGGTTTCTAACAACCAAACATCAACATAGTCTACCTTTTGCATAGTTCCGTGTTCTCCACCGGAGGATGTAACTCTTTCCTTGAGAAAAAAAAAAGTCTTCTGAAAACAGGTGATATGTTTCTCATGACCTCTCTGGTATGTTAATAATTACTTATCAGCATATGCATCTGGCTGGCTACTACTGATAACAGTTGTATATGACAGACCATCTTTTCCCAGTACTGATTTCTTCTTTAACTCACCAGATGCCTCTATGTTCCTCTTGCTGGGGATCATATTCTGTTTCAGTCACAATCATTTTTTTCATGACATTTTTTTCACGCATATGAATTAGATTAGATTAGATTAAATATATAGATATTGAAAAGTGTTGATAATGTAAGAAAAATATTGGACAGGTTTACATATTTAATAGTAAAATGACAGCCTAAAGAGATGTAAACAAACCGTGTCACATATTTTTAGTTTGACATTTTGCTCCACATATGTAGAAAAACAAAAGCAAATGTAATGTTTTAGAAAGGAATAGAAAAGTATTTTTTTTCGTCCACTGAGGTACACAGGAATTTGGGATTTCTGAAATGTTTGGGTTATACTGCCGCCTTCAGGAGGTTCGGACACTTACAATCGAAAAATCAGCCCCAATATAACCCTGCATCCAAATGACCTGCCCTGTTTTTTTTTACTACCACACAGACAGACTCTGGCTAGTAACTGGCATGCGCTGACACATCTGTGTGGGGGCTGGCACATGTTCGTGTGCAATGGCGAATGCCTGTGCACTCTTAATCCTGGGGATGGGGCTAAGCTGCCTATTTAAAGGAGGCCCTGATGTGTGGTAATCAGTGGGTGTTCTTCAGCTTCCCATAACCTGTGTTCCTTCTTTTCTGCTCTTGCTGTTTGACCTATTGCTGACCTGGCCTACTCCTAACTAGGGTTGTCCCGATACCGATACGAGTATCGGTATCGGGACCGATTCCGAGTATTTGCGGGAGTACTTGTACTCCCGAAAATACCCCCAATACCCAAATAGAATACTTCCCCCCTAGCTAGCGATTGGACGGGTCTGTCCAATCACGAGCAGGAGGGAGTGTCCTTTACACAGGGTGCGCGATAGGGAAAACAGCTATTGAAAAACAAAAGCTGCATGTAATGTTCGCGGTGGCGGCTTTGTATATACGGCGGCATCATCATCATCAGGTAGGGGGACATCATGGCTGCATATGTGGGGGGGTATATCATAGATATTTTTCATCCCAATGCCTGAATCCTTTATCAGTACCAACTGTCCGGTTTGTTTGGCCTTCCTGAGATTGAGCCTAGTTGCTAACTACCACACAGTAAAATATGTCTTAACAAAGACACACAGAAGCCTGCTACAGGTGACCAGAGCCTATGCTACTACTTATTAATAGATCTTGGGGAATTTACCCAGTATTCCTATTTACCTGTAATCTGTAACCTGGGACCCTCATGATTATAAGGTCTTCATGTGTGGATTCTTTTTTCGCTATATTGGGCAGGACAGAAGCTTCCCCCATAACCACAGGGACTTCTATGTCTATAGATTTACTAGCTGTTTGTGACCAGCCACTGGATCATTCTGTTCTTGGAGGTTCTAAACTCCAAGCCCCGTAGTAGCCCATGAGTTAAACCAGGTCTGTAGCCCCGTTGCCATTTCTAATTCAGACTCAGAATTACAAAATATATGAGAGGATGTTTTCGAGTCACTGCAGTCTCCTATAGTTTACTTGGATATACAAGGGCTTGTATTGAACCATTGCATGTTGCCCTGCATTCACCAAATCACCCTGCTGGTTTAGACCCATTGTTGAGGACTTCCTCTATGCAAACTGGAAATACCATGAAGGGTCTTATGCCCCGTACACACGATCGGATTTTCCGATAGTGTGTAGCCCCATCAGAGTTTTTTATCGGAAATTCCAATGAATTTCATCAGACTTTAGATATAGAACCTGTTCTATATTTTTCCGATGGAATGCTTCAGTGGTCTAAATATACTTTGTTTCAACATTCTTTCACTTAATGTCAGGGATTGCGTATCTTCAGCCTTTCCTTAATAACATTCTTGTTTTTTTTTGTTGACAATCATCTTAATTTCCCTTCACCTGTTGTCTGCTTATGGTTGTGGGGTTCTCCATTTTATTTTTGAGGTTTATTACCCTTTCAGAAATTAGGCAACATTTTCTCTGTGATGACTTCTTTATGTGTTAAACTGAATATAACTATAGTCTGAACCATAAGAGCTTAAAGCGGATCTCCACCCTAAAGTGGAGTCGCACTGATCGGAACCCTCCCCCCTCCGGTGTCACATTTGACACCTTTCAGGGGGAGGGGGGTGCAGATACCTGTCTAAAGACAGGTATTTGCACCCACTTCCGGCCACAGCAGAGTCGGGAAAAAGACGGGTTTTCCTAGCTTCCCGTCGCCCCCCCCGTTGTGTGCTGGGAACTCTCGGCTCCCAGCACACAGCGGGAGCCAATCGGAGGGTGCAGCGCGACTCATGCATGCGCCGTAGGGAACCGGGCAGTGAAGCCAGAGCGCTTCACTTCCTAGTTCCCTCACCGTGGATGGAGGGGGGAGCAGCAGAGACGAGCGAACGCTCGTCTCTCTGCTGCAGACGGCGCTGGACTCCAGGACAGGTAAGTGTCCTAATATTAAAAGTCAGCAGCTGCAGTATTTGTAGCTGCTGGCTTTTGATATTTTGTTTTAATGGGCCATCCGCTTTAAACCTAAAGTAGATCTATAATCACAGCTAACACTTTCATTTTCTAACATCAGCATTGTAATAGCAATGCAAACAATAGTTATTTTGACAATACAAAATAACCTGGCTTAAAAAATCTCCTTTTATTTTAGTTTTGCCTGTCTGCTGGTTATCCCACGGTGCCTTGCTGCCTGCAACCAGTTATTCCTGTACTGACTCCACTTCCTGAAACTCCTCTCAGCACCTCTGTTGTTCAGAAGACAGGCTCTGTGAATTATGTGACACATCAGTGCCTACTTACAGGGCATATTAATTACATGTCCCTGAATTCAAGAAAGTTAGTGTGTGTGTGGATCATCCCAAAGTAAGTTAATAAACTTCAAGATTGTTCAGATTAATAGGAGAGGCTAGAAATTATTTTCAATACAATTCAATACATTTTCACCATAGTTATACATTAACCACTTGCCTACTGTGCACGTGTACCCTCTTCCTGCCCAGGTCAATTGTCAGCTTTCAGCTCTGTCACACTTTGAATGACAATTGAACTTCATGCAACACTGTACCCATATGACATTTATATATATAAAAAAAATATCACACAAACAGAGCTTTCTTTTGGTAGTATTCCATCACCACTGCATTTTCTTTTCTAAATAACAAAACATTTTTTTCATAGTTTGTTATAAAATTATGCAACCAGGTAATTTTTCTCTTTCATTGATGTGTGCTGTTGAGGATGCACTGATGGGTACCTATAGGTGGCACTGAGAAAGTGGTACTGTTGGGCACTGATAAGGAGGCACTGATGAGGCAGCACTGATGGGAACTGATAGGCACTAATAGGTGGCACTGATAGGCATCACTAAAGGGCACTGATAGGTGGCACTGATGGGCTGTTGTTCCTTTAACACAAGCCAGCTATTGACTTTCTTCTCTCCTCCCACTGTCAGCACGAGGAAAGAAAAGCCGATAACTGGCTTGTGTTTACTTCCCGTGATCAGCTGTCATTGGACACACCTGAGCACGTGGTAAAGGGCCACTGTGATTGGCCCTCTACCTTGACCTGTGATCAGCTGAATCTGAAGCCGATCACAGAACATGCCGCCCGCGTGCCACATGGGGCACGTGGGCAGCACAATCACAGGAGGATGTCCATGGATGCCCCTCCCGGCAAACTATGCCCACGCTGCAGCCATCTTTCGGCTATAGCGCGGGCAGGAAGTAGTTAAACACTGTTTGGCACATCCCCTGGGTGCAATTCTGGGTTACAGAACAACACAATAAAGTAGGTCCATTACTGACGAACGAGCAAGTAGGGGTGTTCGTAAGCCCAGCAAAGATCAGTGCTTGCGGACAAAGGCTGCGAGCGCTGATCAGTGTGTTTTGGTGGAGGGAGTACCCCTGTCAATATTCAATAGCACAGTGGGGTGATCGCTGCACCAAAATTTCTTGTGTTGGTATGGCGATCAGTTTTTTCACTGGGTTGACTGAAAGGAAAACCTGTGCAAATACATGTTCGCAACCTTAAAAGTTTGCAACTCAAAGGTCTGTATTTAGGGGACTTACTTTATTGTACATTTGAAGATGGAGAGCTAATAGAGGGTGTTATTGGATATGTAGGGCCAGATTCACAGAGCGATTACGCCGGCGTAACAGGAGATGCGCGGCATAAGTCTAAATGTGCGCATGCGTTTTGATACTCCGCATCCCCAAAACGAGATATGCAAGAAATCTACTTTTTTTTGTCTAGCGTAATTTCGTTAGACAGGCGCATCCGTCCGCGCAAAACTGCGCTAGACACACCATTGATTTGCTATTCAAATATGCTAATGAGGGAGTTACAGGGATGACTAAAGAACGTTGGTGCTACGCACGTGCGCAACAGCTGAACGGCCTGTCTAAAATTAGACCATATAAAAGGTGGTCTAAAATTAGACAATTCGTCTACATGTCAGAGAAAGCAACACCGTTAGTGAGGAGCAGAGCAGTCACACGTGTTGCCCAACAATCTGTATGCCAACATGCCAGGGACATCCTCGCTCATAGCTATACTACTGACTTTAGACGAGCAAAGAAGGAGGAGGGCATAGAGGAGGGCACAGGAGAGGATATACCGCACCCGCATAGACCTCTTTGGCATGAGTGATTCTGAGGTGTATCGCATCTTCAGATTCACCCCTCATGCCATCCTGGAATTAACCATAACCCTGCAGGATGACATCACCAGCCCAACACACCGCTCACATGCAGTGCAGCCACTGGTCAAGGTCATGGCAACACTCCATTTCCTTGCCAGTGGCTCTTTTCAAAGAACAAGTGGAGTGGTAGCTGGGATGTCACAATCCTCCGTGAGCAGATGTGTGCACCAGGTTGTCCCTGCAATCCTCAGACGCATGGCCAACCAAATCATCAAACCAACCACTGAGGACCTGCGGCTGAAGGCAATGACAGATTTCTACAGAATTGCCAGATTCCCATGCACCGTGGGGGCCATTGATTGCACACATGTGGCATTCCAGCCCCCCCATGAGACAGAGCACATATACCGCAATCGGAAGCATTGGCATTCCATCAACGTACAGGTGATAGTCGATGCCCAAGGCCTCATATGGCACGTCCGTGCCAAACACCCCGGATCCAGCCATGACAGCTACATATACAATCAGAGCCCCATCCCAATGGAATTCGAACAGAACGTGTATGGGGACAGCTGGCTGGTTGGTGAGTGACATGGGTGGCAGGCATGACTGTCCCCCCCCATGATGCACACATCACAAGGGGCACATGCATGACTAACATCCTCCTGTGTTTTTCCTTACAGGTGACTCTGCATTTGCACTGGGACCCCATCTCATGACTCCTATCCGGAACCCCCAAACCCCAGGAGAGGAAAGATACAATGAAGCTCACGCCCAAACACGTGCAGTGGTGGAGCGCACCTTTGGCCTCCTGACGTCACGTTTCCGATGCCTGGATAAGTCTGGGGGGACCCTGTTGTATTCCCCCAACTTCGTGTGCCAGATCATTGGTGCATGTTGCATTCTGCACAACTTCGCAGTGAGAAAGGGCCTGCAGATTGACCTACGTGATGACCTGACCCCTGAACCAGACAATCCCCCCCCTAACCGAGGTTACCCCGTCTACTGAGGGAAGAGCAGCCGTTAGGCATCTTTGCACGTTAAACACACACATTAATCATGGCACAATGAGAATGCATGCATGCACACCACTGTGGTCCCTAGCACAGACACATCACATCCTCACCTAATTGGATTAGCACAAGCCCACCATGCTGGGCTTGTGAGCAGCAACGCCACGCCACGGCTCCAATTATGTCACTGTACATTCATACACCATTCACACGGACCTGGGAATCACTTCTCCCTGGTCCTGGGGAACCCTTCTCCACCAAAACTGAGGGTGACACCCCTTTGCCGGCAGGAATATCACCCCCACATTCCAAAAACATTCACATCACAAAAAAAAAAAATGTCCAGCAAAAAAAAAAAATTTCCAGCAAAAAAAAAAGAAAGAAAAAGGGGGAAAAACAAATTAATGCCGTTGGCGTGAGCCACGCCTGGGGCGCCCACGGCCACGGCCCCGGCTCCTCAGGGGAGACTCATGGGGAGGGGGGGGTAATCCGGGGAAGGAGGAGCAGCCCCTGGTCTCTGCCCACCTGGCGGCCTGCCCTCCAAGGCCACGGCAATTCTGTTCAGGCCAGCACCTAGTGTTGCCGTGTTGTCCTGGATAGCCTGGGTGAGGGCCCTCACATTCTGCCCAACGTCTGCTGTTGTAGTCTGCAGTGCATTTAGGCAGTTTGTAAGAGCCCGGGAGTGGCAGTCCAGGTCCCCAAGCGTATCCTTTATGGAGGCTCTCCTCCATCTGCCCCAAGGTCTGGTTGACCTGTCCCAGATGGCGGGTCTGAAGGGCCTGGTCCCTTCTCAGATTGGCGGGCAGAAGCTCGGCCACCCCCCTGGTCTTCTGGGACGACTTCCTGCCTCCAGCTGAGGCTTGTGGCCGGGGAGAAGGGGAGGCCCTTGGGAGAGGAGCCCTGTTGGGGGAGGAGTGGGAGGGGCTAGCCCTTATGGAGGGCTGGCTGCTGCCAGCCAGAGAGGAAGACTCCTCCAAAAATAACAATCCACTGGCTGACATGACATCCTCCTCCTCCTCCTCCTCAACCTCCTCCTCTTCAACCTCCTCCGAGGACTCCGGCCTTGTCGGGGGGTCCTCATCAGGCTGGGATGGTGCGGTCAGCCCAGATGGCCCAGCACCCTCCTGCTCATCTGTGGATGACACTAAACATTCACAGGTTGGAGGATCCACACACTTGCCACATATTCCCTTTCACCCCCTCTCCCACACATGCTACACACCTGATAGGGAAAAAAAACCTTACCTGGCATCACGCCTTCATGACTTGAGTCATAGCCGGGCAGGCCCTCCACCTGTTGTCTATGAAAGGTCTGGGCCACCGCATGCTCCTCCGCTGTCAGCCTAACAGGGCATGGTGGGCCCCCTCCTGTGCCCCTGGCATGGGCTAACATTTTGGCCAGCTTCTTTCTGACCAGACGCCGGAGGTCATTGATCTTCTTTTCAATCCCCGACCGTGTCCGGGTCCCCCCCCCTCCCGATGCATTCACCTCGTCAGTAATGTTCTGCAAGATATCACGCCTCCTGGCCAGGGTGGTGTTGGCACTCTCCGGGCCGTGGAGGAAACGCCCATATTGGGAAATGGCCCGGGCAAGAATTTGTTTCTCCCCCAAAGTAAAATTTTACTTCCTCTTTCTCTCCGTCATACTCATACAAAAACTCTCTCCCAAACAATCAACAAAAATCACTCACAAAAACAAGCAGGAAAAATCACTCACAGAAACAAGCAGGAAAAATCACTCACAGAAACAAGCAGGAAAAATCAAGCAAGAAAACAAACGAACAAAAAACTATCAACCAAAAACTCCCACAAGCAGTCACCAAAAATCACTTACAAATATCTTCTAACAAACACTAGATCACACAGACCACAAATATCACAAAGACAAACCACAACGCAACTAACAACAGAACAAAAGCACCTTGCTGTATAGGGAGGGATACAAAGGGATGTACTTTTGCAAAGGAAGTGCGTTTCTGTCTGTCTATTTATGCTGTTTGCCTAGTTCTCTAATTTGCCCTAGTCCACTTCCAATTTCACTGATTGCGCCGTTCCCGAGTTGTGAGCATGCGCACAGAGGTGCTGACCATGGTCTGCTTCAAGCGCGCATGCGCGAGTCAGCCGGCCGGCCCTTTCATTTGCATGGGGTCACGGCTCATTTCAATGTAACACGCCCACGTCCTTCCCAATTTGTATTACTCCGCCTTGCGCCTCAAAAATAACGTTGCGCAGGCGCAAATTTCTGCGTAAAACCGACGAGAATAGGGTGATTGTGCCGCTACATTGCGCCAGTCTAACGTAAAGGCGGTGCGCTACGCCGGTCCAATAATGCGCAGATGTACCTGAATCTGGCCCGTAGTTTTTTTTTTTTAGCTTGTTTGAAAGTGTGCTGGGGACCTCCTTTGTATTGCTTTTATTTTGCTCTGCACATGGCCACCTCTTTCCTTTTAACCTTTTTCAAACAAATTTGAACAGCTGCCATTGTTGGTTTCTGTTTTTTAAGTAAAATCAGTAAAGTAACCAAAGTAATGTTTGAGAAGTAAAGTGTCTATTTTAGTTACAAATATGAATTACTAGTGATGTTGTTTCTCTCTCCCATGGCATCAGAAGCGGATGGTTGATGAAGCATGAAATGCTCAAGGCAAAGAGGTGGCCGTTTTATGACACGTTTTGTATTTCCTTTCTAAGATTCACCATTCATAGTAACATAAACATCAACAGAACACAACTGTGTGTGATGAGACTAAAAATAGGTATGAAGATAAAATAAATATTCATTTATTCAAATGTATACAAAGTGACATAATGGTTTACTAAACATGAAGAATGGTAAACAGATTTATACTGATGTTGCTGCATAAAAAATTATTCTTTCTGCAATTACTTATTATTTATTTTTTGTATTGTAAATATTTAACAGTGTATAAAATGTTTATTTTATGTATCTAGATATTTTTTGGGGAATTTGGTCATAAAATTAAACAACAGGCTTTCAAAGAGCTAGAAAAAAGAAACAGTATTTTGCATTAATAAAAATTAGCTCATAGTGATCCAATTAACCCATAAAATGATAGTTGACCTTAATATCACTTTCCTTACAGCAATGTTTTCAGCCATTTAAAAAAAAAAAAAAAAAAAACAGCATCAGTTTCCTGCTATTCACGTTACATGTCAAAAAACCTTTCTGTATGCGAATCTCTTATACGGCTTTACTTTATTACTAGAGCTAGTAATGACCCTGTTGGTCCCTCAAATAAATGAAACTGAAAGTAGGGAAATTCTAACTGGACGACGTGTGCAAACTTTTCTCCCTTGGAGAACTCCGAGTGCCACTGTTATTCATCATGTCTGATGATCATATCATACAGTAACTCACAAAAGTGAGTACACCTCTTACATTTTTTTAAATATTTTATTATATCTTTTCATGTGACAACACTAAATAAATGACACTTTGCTACAATGTAAATTAGTGAGTGTACAGCTTGTATAACAGTGTAAGTTTGCTGTCCCCCTCAAAAAACCCAACACAGCCATTAATGTCTAAACCGCTGGCAACAAAAATGAGTACACCCCCAAGTGCAAATGTCCAAATTGTGCCTAATTAGCTATTTTCCCTCCAGTGTCATGTGACTCGTTGGTGTGTTAAATTTGGTGTTATCGCTCTCACTCTCTCATACTGGTCACTGGAAGTTCAAACTGGCACCTCATGGGAAAGAACTCTCTGAGGGTCTGAAAACAATAATTGTTGCTTTGCACGAAGATGTAAGGGTGTCAGGCTCAATTTCATTGTGGGCCGCATCAACATTATTATCGTTCTCAAAAGGGCCAGTTGTATCTGTCAGGCCGCATGCACACGATCGGTCAAAACCGATGAAAACGGACTGAAGTTCAGTTTCATCGGTCCAAACCGATCGTGTGTAGGCCCCATCGGTCAGTTGTCCTTCGGTCCAAAAAGAGAGAACTTGCTTTAAAATTGAACCGGTGGATGCCTGACCAATTGGTCAAAACCGATCGTTAGTATGCAAAGGCATCGGTCAAAAGGCCGCGCATGCTCAGAATCAAGTCGACGCATGCTTGGAAGCATTGAACTTTGTTTTTTTTCAGCACGTCGTGTGTTTTATGTCACCACGTTCTGACACGATCGTTTTTTTAACCGATGGTGTGTAGGCACATCAGACCGTCAGTTGGCTTCGTCGGTTAACCAATGAAAACAGTCCTCCGGACCGTTCTCATCAGGTGGCTTGATCGTGTGTATGCGGCCTAAGAATAGATGTCCAGTGGATCCCCATCCCTTACATTTAGATGTTAAGAGCCACCCTACCATCAGAAGTTGAGTCCCCCACTCTCCCTTACATCACAGTACACACCACTTTCCTTATGCTGCTGCTGGGAAGAAGCTGGATGCATTGCTTGAAAGCAGAAAGTAGGGGGCTGGGGGTCTCCTGCAGCTACAACAGAGGTGCGATGCCTGTGGCCTAGGCTAGTAGAAGATTGTTAAGATCCTGAAATTGAGCTACAGTATGGTGGCCGAGACTATACAGTGGTTTAACAGGACAGGTTCCACTCAGAACAGGCCTTGCCATAGTCGACCAAAGAAGTTAAGTCCTCGTGCTCGTGCTCAGCGTCAAATCCAGAGGTTGTCTTTGGGAAATAGACGTATGAGTGCTGCCAGCATTGCTGCAGAGGTTGAAGGGGTGGGGGGTGTCAGCCTGTCAGTGCTCAGACCATACACCACACACTGCATCAAATTGGTCTGCATCGCTGTCATCCCAGAAGGAAGCCTCTTCTAAGGAAAGCCCGCAGTTTGCTGAAGACAAGCAGGCTAGCGATATTGATTACTGGAACCATGTCCTGTGGTCTGATGAGACCAAGATAAACCTATTTGGTTCAGATGGTGTGTCGCAGCAACCGTGTTAGAAGTACAAAGAAAAGCGTGTCTTGCCTACAGTCAAGCATGGTGGTGAGAATGTCATGGGACTGCATGAGTGCTGCCAGCACTGGGGAGCTACAGGGAACCATGAATGCCAACATGTACTGTGACATAAAAGTGTAATGATGAGCGCAAACTTAAACTAAACTAAATAATCAATCCAAACAAACAAGTGAGCATCACTATACAAATAGTGATTAAATGATAATCCAAAATATGTGCAATACAGTGCAGCAGCAAATGTCCCAAATAAGTGATTAAATTAATAATCCAAATATGTGCAATAAGTGCAACAACAAATGTCCCAAATTAGTGAAATCCAGTGGGGAGACTAATATAAATCGATCAGTGACAAGGCTTCTATCCATGTAACAACGAACTCATCCAGGTGAGACTTCACAGATGAACGTGCTCACAGAGCGCTTACCTTCCACAAGGAAGAAAGGGGCATCGAACACATGCAATGATGATCCTGTAGGCAGCCGTCTCCAATGCAATCTTTAAGCCAGTCTCAGCCACATTCGACGTCCGGTCGAAAATGTAACGGATATTCCAAAGGGAAAATGAAGCTCACATAGTGAAGTACGTAAACTTTAAAATGGTTTAATAAAGTAAACACACTTACAGAAAGAAAAACGAATAAAAACACCAAAACAATGGCACTTCCGGTCGGACGGTCAGGGTGTCACGTCACTTCCGGTTGACCTTACGCGTTGCGTCACGTCACGTGACTTCATCAGAGGTTACCAAGGGCCTATCAGATACATTCTTTTATAGGTAAAAAGCGGAAATCGAATCGCGACCATTTTCGATACTCCGTCGAAAACGGAAGTGTCTCTGCGGCCATTTTCGATATGGGAAAACGGCTAATAGTATTCAGGGATTTACAAAGCAGATACCAGTATACCAAAACAATGGTATAAATAATGAATAAATCATAAAATATAATAAAGCACCTACATTACTGTGTTTTTATGTAATACAAACTCCCGATCATATTCGACGAGACATCGAATATGTAATGCCATAAGGGTCATTTCAGGAAAGGGAGGCGAATCAGTGACTGTAAAGCCGAATCATCAGTAATACAAACTCCCGATCATATTCGACGAGACATCGAATATGTAATGCCATAAAGGTCATTTCAGGAAAGGGAGGCGAATCAATGACTGTAAAGCCGAATCATCAGCGAATGCACTTGTGTGGAGTGCCAGTGTTGGAAATTGCACATAGTCACTAAACTTGTGTAAAAAGCAATATTAGACATACAAAGTACATACAAGTAGATTGGATGTCTATGCCTCGCATGTAAGTCAATACTATGCTTATTTGATGCAAGTTACCACTCAATAAAAATAAAAATAGAATAAAATAAATACAGTAGCCCAAAAAATAAATAAAAGGCTAAAATAGAATTGGATGATATACTAATGGAAAAACCGGGGTGATCAAATAGGAAACGAGTGACACCCCTTCCGTTTACATAGTTACATAAAGCCAATCTATCTAAAATAGGGATCAAGTATAACTCAAAACCTAAAATAAAAATGGTAAAGTTAAAAATTGCTAAGAAAACAATTTAAATCAAACTAAACGTTTAATCCATAGAGGGACCATGGTATTCAGGGAATGGATCCACTGGGATTCCATTTGGCTGATGGACCTAACCAGATGGGCTCCTCTCCAGGGCTTATTAAATTTATCTATCCCCCAAAAGGTCAGATGTCTGGGGTCTTTCTTATGTTTCTCCAGAAAGTGTCGGCTAACACTATGTTTAGTGAAGCCATTCTCAATATTCACAACATGTTCTTTTATACGGACCATTAATGCTCTTTTTGTCCTTCCTACATATTGTAGGTTACAACTACATTGCAACACATACACTACGCCTTCTGTATGGCAACTAATGAAATTCTTTATTTGATGGCACTCATTAGTGTGAGTGCTTATAAATTGTGTCCTCTTCTGTTGAGGACACTTCGACCGTTTACAGGCATAACAATATTTACACGGAACAAATCCTTTAGTGGTGAAAAACGTGTACCCACTTTTGGGTGGAGGATCCACTACATTTTTCACAAGTAGGTCCCTAATAGTGTGGGCTCTTTTATACACAATATTGGGCATTTCGGGCAAGATAGATTTCAAATGCCTATCCCCCTTCAACACATGCCAGTGTCTTTTAAGTACTTTTGCCACATCCTTATATTGGATATTGTAATCCAAGATGATGGCAGGGGCCGTCATGTCCCGCTGCTTTTTCACATTCCACTGTAGCATCGTATTTCTATCAAGACCAGCGACTTCTTGAATCTGTCTTTGAATGAATTCGTGGGAATAACCTTTATCTTTAAACCTCTCTCCTATAAAGGATGCTTGAGCTAGGAAATCAGAATCTTTAGTGCAATTTCGTTTAATCCGAACCAGTTGTCCTTTCGGTATGTTCAACAGCCAAGATTTGTAATGGCAACTATTTAGAGATAAATAGCTATTTGAGTCGACACTCTTAAAATGTGTTTTCGTAATAAGCTTGTTAGATGTTATAGTGATATCCAAATCAAGAAAATTAACTACCTTATCGCTGATATGGAAAACCAGATTGATGTTCTTATCATTAACATTTAAATCTGCACAAAATTTCTCAAATGTTTCTTTAGTACCCTTCCATACCATCAGCACGTCATCGATATATCTTTTATAAAAGATTAGCTCAATGGGGGTATCCGAATAGATCGCCTCTTCTTCCCATTGTGCCATGAAGGCGTTGGCAACCGAAGGAGCAAATTTAGCGCCCATGGCGATGCCCGTGCTTTGGTTATAATAAGACTGGTTGTACCAGAAATAGTTGGACTTTAAGCAAAATTCTAGGCACTTAATGAGAAATTTTCGTTGCTTACAGATAAGTAAGGTATAATTCTTGAGGAGCCATTTGGTAGCACTGCAAGTTTGATGATGTTGTACAATCGTGTATAGAGAAGATACATCTGCAGTGTCAATCAAGGTCTCTCCTTCCACTACAGGCACCTCTTTCAACAACTGTAGATCATGTTTGGTGTCTCTCAAATATGCTTTGGTCTGTTGAATAGCTGGCTGTAAGAAACAGTCGAGGTATTGACCCATCCTCGCTGTAAGGGAATCTATCCCATTAACAATAGGTCTACCGGGTGGGTTGACCTTGTCTTTATGCACTTTCGGAATAGTGTATATTACCGGAATTCTACAGGTTTCTGGCAATAAAAACACTGATTCCTTTTTACTCAAAATATTTCTTTTCACTCCCAATTTGATTAATTGTTTCAGTTGTTCTTTATACATATTCGTGGGGTTACTCAGTAATTTGGTATAGGTATCCACGTCTTCCAATTGTCTTTGGAGTTCTGCGTTGTATTGTTCCTTAGACTGAACCACAACCGCACCTCCTTTATCCGCTGGTCGGATGACGATGTCTTTACGTTTCTTCAATGATTGGATCCCTTTGTGTATGTTGATAGGGTCCCTTGCTTTTTTAATCTTCAAACTGTCAAGGTCCTGCAACACTAATTTTTTAAAGACCTCAATGTGGGGATTGTTGCTAATTTGCGGGTTAAATACCGAATTATTCCGCAATGTGGTATATTGAATGGGATTTTCGGATGTAGTCATGGCAGACCCATGTTGAATAGGGTTTCCTAGAAAGTATTTTTTGATGTTCATTTTCCTAATATATTTTTGTATACCTATATATGTATCGAATTTATTTAGATTTTTCACCGGTGCATGTTTGAGACCTCTATCCAACACCGATAGTTCTTCGAAGGAGAGGGGGGTACGAATCTCCTTTTCGTTTAGGGATCTTCTTGTCAATATATTCTGCAGATTTGATTCAAATAATACCTGCTGATGCTGTGATGGAAGGCCTTGTGCAGATAATTCTTATTATGGAATGTCAACACTCTGTCCCTGCCTTTCAAATGTGTTATCACTTTATCACATGGCTTTCAATGTAGTCGTTTCAACATACATTACACAGGTGTGGTCCAATGTTGTGACCATTAGGAAGCCCATTCTGAGTAATGACATATAGCCACAACTGTAGTTAAGGCATGTAGGCAAAAAGTGGTTTTAAAGAGGCTGCAGGAGATCAGCAGCACTGAGATGCAACAAAGGATAAAACAAGTATTTTTATAAAAAATAAAAAAAAAGGGCGAGGCGCACACATCACCTTGGACTTGCGTGACACAGTGGGTGCCTAACACAATGTTTTATGAAGTGTGCAATGTTCTCTTTATTCTATGTCTTGATGTTGTGTAATTAACCTGCCGCGTGTACTGTATGTATTGCTACACCCTGTCGGCCTGCGCGGCCTTGTTCCTGTTTATAAATAAAAAATAAAAAAAGGCAAAAGATTGTGCTGTTTTAGCAAACTAAATGTCATCCAGACAGGGTTTACCTAATGAAGAGTCTGACAGTAGATATAGAAAATAACATTGTTACAAGAGTGAATGTGCATGTAAAACCCATTGATATTAATAAATTATAGACAAAGAATAATGTTCTGTTCTTACCAGCTCTGTATTTTGCTTTGCCACAGTTTGAATATGGTGAATTTGCAAATTTGTGACCTGTCATTTTCAGGCATCTAAACAATTACATTTGTCCACAGATATGTTTCATATTTCATAAAATGTCTGCATTTCTTGGCATACAAAAAAAAAAGGTCGATAAGCCTTTCGTCATCCTAAAATAGTATATATATATATATATATATATATATATATATATATATATATTTTTGCAGAATAAAAGAACACTTCCAATAATCATTCAGTCTAGACTCATTTTGATAAACTGGGTTTTTAATCTCTAGGTTATTATTATTATTTTTTATTAATTTCTATTGCTATTCTAACACAAATACAAAAAGAACAAAAGAAAAAAAATACTGTATTTGCCGGAGTATAATTTTACATTTTTTACGATTTTTTGCCTGTACTCATCGTATAAGACGACCCCCCCTTCCGAGGCTTCCGATGCTTCAGATTTCTTCCTTCTAGAGCCATATTCTTCTTCATTCTTGCTGGAGCTAGAGCCATATTTTTCTTCCTTCTTGCTGGAGCTAAAGACAATCACAGCGAGTGATGTATTCTATTATGTATTCATCAACCCACGTCTCTCTGACTCTCAAAGCCAATCCGAGCTTGGATTGGCAGAGGTTGTTACTATATTCTGAGTAGGCTTTGTATTTATTTGCATACATTGCTAACTGTGATTGGCTAAGAGGTATATACTGTATGTAGCCCAAGCTACATACAGTATTACCGCACATCCAGCAGGCATCCGAGCAGCTGACCCGGCTTATAAGACGACCCCTGTTTTTTGGCCATTTTTTTGGTAAACATACTGAATAGTCTTTCTTGTGTAAAAGGTAGTCTTATACACCAGCAAATACAGTATATATATATATATATATATATATATATATATATATATATATATATATATAATCAGCGATTTTAGCTCTTAAGCCTCGTACACACGACCGGTTTTCCCAGCAGCAAAACTGCCAGGAGAGTATTTAGCCGGGAATCCCAGCCGTGTGTATGCTCCCTAGCAGTTTTCCCAACAGGAAAGCTTCCCGGGAAAAATAGAGAACCTGGCTCTCTATTTCCCCGTCGGGATTCCCGGCAGAGTGTTTCCTGCCGAGAAATCCGGTCGTCTGTATGCTTACCTGTCCGAGGTAAACCTACGCATGCTCGATAAGACTTTGACGCATGCACGGTAGCATACAAGGTTAGTGTGGGGTGTAGCAAGATGGTGGAGATGGCATCGAATGTGACGAGCGCCGGCCCGTCATGTTCGATGACGTCACCGCGTTCTTGCCGTTCTTTTGAATGGCCGTCTGTATGCACAGCTTTGCAAGGCAAGCTTGCCAGGAATCCCATCAGGAAAACCAACGTTTTTTTTTCCTGACGGGATTTGCGGCCGTGTGTACAAGGCTTAAGAAGAACAAAGGTCTCTAGGATATTGGTATTTGAATAATGAAAAGCAGTGAATAGGTCAACAAAACAAAAACAACAGAATAACAAAAGAGGTGCAGCACTACACATAATATGGTGAATGTCCTTATATTAAATAATTATAGTCCGTCCCATGTGCAATCAATCCTGTTAGGTAGAAAGTCCTTATTGGTTCCAAGGATCAAGGACCAGATTTGAGTATTGCTCAGTGCTCCTTAACTGTAGTATCCCTTCACCATTCTATGCACTCACCGGATATCAAATCACTATGAACCTTGTATTAAAGGGGTTGTAAAGGTATAGTTCCCCCCCCCCTAAATAGCTTCCTTTACCTTAGTGCAGTCCTCTTTCACTTACCTCATCCTTTCATTTTGCTTTAAAATTTCCTTATTTCTTCTGAGAAATCCTCACTTGTTGTTCTTCTGTCTGTAACTCCACACAGTAATGCGAGGCTTTCTCCCTGGTGTGGAGTGTCGTGCTCACCCCCTCCCTTGGACCAAAGGAGAGTCAGGACGCCCTCTAACACACAGCTCCTTTCTCTATCTCCAACGTAGAGAGTGTCCTGACTTGCTTGCTCGCCCCCCCCCCCCCCACCTCAAGAGGCTTTCTCCACACCAGGGAGAAAGCCTCGCATTAGGGTGTGTAGTTACAGACATAAGAACAGGAAGTGAGGATTTCTCAGAAGAAATAAGGACATTTAAAAGCAAAATCAAAGGATGAGGTAAGTGAAGGAGGACTGCTCTAAAGTAAAGGAAGCTATTTAGGAAAAAAATATTGTACCTTTACAACCCCTTTAACATCCTGGAGCCTGCTGACATCCCATTCAGAGTTGTAATTAGCAGGGTGAACCTCATGGGAGACCGGTATTGTGTAAAACAAAGCTCACATGCAGAAGCCAAAATGATGCTCACATAGTGTAGTATTTATTAAAATCTGAATACTTATAAAACAGCAGCATATATGTTAATAATGATCAAAAAACAAGAAACCTACAAAAGGTGGCAGCCCCTCCCACGCTGATGCCACTGCCGCCATTTCCTAATGCTGGGAGTGGGGACTATCTTTTGTAAGTTTCTTGTTTTTTTGTCCATTATTGACATATATGCTGCATTTTTTAAGTATTTTGATCTTAATAAATACTACACTATGTGAACATCATTTTGGCTCCCACTTGTGATCTTTGTTTTGCACAGTACCGGTCTCCCATGAGGTTCAACCCTGCTGATTACAACTCTAAATGGGATGTCACCAGGCTCCAGGATATTAAAACAAGGCTCATAGTGATTCCATATCCGGTAAATGCAAGAATGGTGAAAGGATACGGAGCACTGAGCAATACTCGGATCTACAAGGTTATGATTCAATGCTGTTTCCCATTTTCTCTCTGGTGAGTGTTTTGTCACACCACATGGTCACGATTGATCTTTGGAACCTATTAAGGACTCTCTATCTAACAGGATTGATTGCACATGGGACTATAACTACTTAATATAAGGACATTCACTATATTTTATGTAGCACTGCACTTCTTTGCTATCCTGGTGTTTACTGAAGATTGTAAATTCACATTATTAAGTGCTGGCTGCTTGTTGAATCTTTTATCAGCGCTCACGTATTTATTTTTGTTTAAATCACAACAGTTCAAAGTTTTGCTTGTCTCCACTTACTTTAACTGAAAATGGAGCTTGGAAATCACTTTGTCATTGGATATTAGTCACTGTAGTTGTGGACAGTTAGGTGTTCCAAACAATGGCATCAAAGCACTGCTGATTATGGTATATTATATTTAGTGCATCCTTGGATGTTGCATAGTCATTTATCATAAAGGCAAAAAACTGGCTCATGTGGAAGCATTTACTCTGTCATCTTCAAGAGAGGATATGTGTTGATGGCTGCAACAAAACTTCATGGTGCTAGACATGTTCTTCAAAACAATGCTTTTCATTGTAACAAGTTCAGTAATGGGGAACACGAGGAATCCTTATGTTCGCTTACATTCTTATTACCATATGAACTTTAAATACTAACCTTTGGCTCCTCAGCTGCTGTTAGATTGACACTCCCAACGTGTTCTTTTCATGCAGCAGCTTTTATATATTTAACTATATATATATATATATATATATTTCTCTCTCTTAAATCTGTTTTTATTTAGGTAATTAAGCATTGGCTAGAAATGAAGTAACCAGTTTAATAGTTTGCAATTATTCAGCTGCCAGTCAGTAATATGCCTAATGAAAAAAGTGTTGCAAAACAGAAGGGAGAATTAACTTGCTATGGTGTCCTTTGATGGGATTCCCCGTCGCCAAGAGGTTCCACTCTTGGCGACACTTGTATTCATGCTGTGAGACAAGAAAGACTTTGCAGTATGTTTACCAGACTTCTTGTAGAAGTCTATCAAGATATCACTCATGACCCAAATGGTACCTCTGACATTGCATTTTCAATCTCTGTTGTTTAATCAGAAAAAGTGGCATTCAAATATTTGTATTCTTTGTTTTTCATTACGGTCATATGAGTACTAACCCTCACTGTTGGTCCTTCCTACAGTAATCGGCGGGTGGAGATTTCCCTGAGGACATTGGAAATGGAAAGGACATTGCAATAGAAACAATGTGTGCAGGAAGGGGATTTAATTTTAATGCTATTTCTAAAAAAAATAGTAATTTATAGTAAAAGCTCTACTGAATGCAAAAGTGTGGGATAAAGGAAGGGTGGAACTGTGTTTTCGGGGCTAATTTTTAAATAACAGAGCATGTGCACTAGATGGACACAGTCCGATGGTCCAAAGACTAAAGCCTCGTACACACGATCAGATTTTCCGACGGGAAAAGTGTGATAACAGGCTGTTGTTGAAAAATCCAACCATTTGTATGCTCCATCAGACAATTGTTGTCGGATTTTCTGCGGACAAATGTGGGATAGCCTGCAAAATGTCCGCCAACAAATGTGTGTTGTCGGATTATTCGATCGTGTGTATACAAGTCCGTCGGACAAAATTCAAAAGTACAAACACGCATGCTCAGAAGCAATGGTAACCATAACACAACATTAGCAGAAGTTGCCCAAAGGGTGGCGCTAAAGAGCTGAAAAAGCACATCGTTTCACGTTTGTTGGCCGACAATTCTTTGTCGTTTGTATGCAATACAAGTTCACGGCTAACGCCCTTCGGACAAAAGTCCTACGCTTTGTCCGATGAATATACGATCGTGTGTATGAGGCTTAAGCATTCCTAAGTAACATAGCTTTTGATACCCAACAAGGCTTGGGGAATCAGCCATTTCAATAGTGGCTGAATAGCGTTGATGACCAGGCGTGAGAAACACCAGGTCATTTATTTTACAATTGCTTAAGCTAAGAAAATGTTGCATAGCAGGAATGCATGCATTTTTTCCTACCTTGTTTCTTTAAACATGCTGCAAGCACGAAAAATAACTGTAAATGTGCTTATGATCTACCAGAGCCCCCAGATCCTTCCCCACTATGAATCTCCCCAGTTGTTATCCCCCTAGTATGTATGATGCATGCATATTCTTAGCATGCTCCCAACTTCCTCTTTGACATGACAATACAGCTCTGACTTCTGTGCACATGTTGTCAGCCTTGCCTACTTAATTTTCATTAGTTTACAAAGAACACAGACAGCTCCTCATCCCTCCCACCGCCTTATCGTTATAATGGAATTGTCTATCTTCATGTTTTGTGGAAATATGGCATAGGTCCTGACATACTGGATACCAAATAATTCGTCCTCAAAGGGGTTGTAAAGGATTTTTTTTTCCCTAAATAGCTTCCTTTACCTTAGTGCAGTCCTCCTTCACTTACCTCATCCTTCCATTTTGCTTTTACATGTCCTTATTTCTTCTGAGAAATCCTCATTTCCTGTTCTTCTGTCTGTAACTCCACACAGTAATGCAAGGCTTTCTCCCTTTTGTGGAGAAAGCCTCTTGAGGGGGGAGGGGGCGAGCAGGCGTGTCAGGAGACGCTCTACTTTGCAGATAGAGAAATGAGCTGTGTGTTAGTGGGAGCGTCCTGACACTCCTGCTCGCACCCTCCCCCCCCAAGAGGCTTTCTCCACACCCGGAAGAAACCCTTGCATTACGGTGTGTAGTTACAGACAGAAGAACAGGAAGTGAGGATTTCTCAGAACAAATAAGGACATTTAAAAGCAAAATGGAAGGATGAGGTAAGTGAAGGAGGACTGCACTAAGATAAAGGAAGCTATTTAGGGAAAAAAATGTCTTCCTTTACAACCCCTTTAAACAATCATCCTCAAAAATGTTGCAATTTAGCAGCATATAACATATTAACACAATTAAGAAAATGTGTAGCCAACTAAAAACTCAACTGTGTCATGAAATATATTTATTGTAGTGGAATTTCGCTCAATAGATACACACAACTTTATTGAAGTTGTACCCCTTTCTCCATGCTGATCAACAAGCAGATTATAAAATAATATTTTTTTTTTTCCAGAAGATAACAATACTGGAAAATACACAAAGTTTCCATGACATACTGCTTTTTTTTTTTACTGTATTACTTAGCTCTTCTGCCATTCACAGCCAAATACCTATGTAGTTGTTAGGATCTGCTGTGACTGGCAGATCAATGCTTTGCAGATCTTTCCAGAAGCAGAAGGATTAAAGGTTTTGGTCTGTAGATATTTTTTTTTTTTTTTAACATGCAGACAGATGCATGATAGATATAGCAGCAAAATGAAAGCAGAGGGATAGAACATGCTGCCCTGCACAAAAAGCAATTATGTCTGGGACACTACGTCCGTCTGGAAACCATTCTGATGTTCAATATATTAAACAGCATTTCTAGCAAAGCACGATAATATTCCATCCAAGAACTTCTTCCAAGGTTGCAAAGAAACAACCACTACAAGCTTTTAGGACTGCAAACTGCTCCTTTACAAGGCAAGAGCATATTATATTAAAACATTTTTTCCACCAGAAAAAAAGAGAATGGTAGGCTAGGCCCAGTGCTATTTTTGAATTTTTGTATTTGCCATCTAACATTATGTGGTTCACATCCTGCTCTTTGCTCAATCATACCATCTAGCCATGCCTTTTTATAGGACTATGACAAGCTGCAGAATGTATTCAATACTTATTTTTGCTAAGTGACACCTTGGACACATTTTGAAGAAGCACCAAAGGCACTGTTTAAATGTTTTTCACATTCTGTCCTTATTTTTGCATGGATGTGGTTAAGTCATAGGAACGTATGGAATTTAGTACTCTGGCTGATATTGAGCCCTATCCAATGTGAATTTTAGACAACGTATCACGACTGTCTCTCCCTGTTAACTTCTCCTTGTAATGCCCTGTACACACAATCGGAATTTCCAATGGAAAAAGTCAGACAGACTTTTTCCATCGGAAATTCCGACAGGTGTGTATGCCCCATCGGAAATTCCGAAGAATTCCATCAGAGTTTACATAAAGATCATGTTCTCTTTTCCTCCGATGTGAACTTGTTTGGACAAAGGTCCGATCGTGTGTACGGGGCATTAGCCTTCTAGAGTTTACAGTGATATCCCAAGACGCATAGGTGTGCGCACAGGGTGTGCCAGATGTGCCCAAACACACCCTAATCACCCTGTGCTGAACAGATTCCCCCTTCTGACCTGGCTCCCCCTCCTTCCCCCTTACAGCACTTCCGGCTCCGCCCCCCCTCTCCACCGGTTGTTGCTGTGGATGTTTTAGAATGAGTGGGGGAAGGGGCCAGTAAATATGCAATTTGCCATTGAGTGATTGGCGAGTGAGTTTGAGCTTTGGGGTGCACACCCTAATGCCAAAGGCTGCGCACACCTATGCCAAGACGTCATTCTCCTCCATTTCTCCACTGATTTTTCCTTTGCACACGCTCAAAGGCTACAACTACAACAAGCATAGGAAAATGTCATTGACCAAATTTGTGAGTGTTAATAAATTAAAATATGTCTAACCATAGAGCAGATTTGCTTTGAGATTAGTACCGCATTTTATTCCTATACAACATATAAATGTTATCCTGCAGCACTGACTAAATGTAATATTGCTCATTATGACTTATGAGGCAGCGTCGACCCAAATAAAACTCAGTTCACACTACTGTAACTGTAAAGAGAATCAAAAAAAGAACACATCCTGGAAATGTCATCCAGTCCTACAGCAGGCATGGAGTGAGGTAACCATAATTTAGCTGGATATGGTATGATAATTTCCTCAGTAATGTGTACATGCTGGTAAATGCTTTTTTTTCGTGATTCAACCACAGAAATGTGTTGGAGAACAACTGTGCTGTAGATTTCAATATATAACGTGTCTATAATTCTCAAAAAAAAAAAAAAAAAAACAGCTTGAAAAAATACTTTACAAAATAGGCTAAGATGTTGCTATTAATAATTACAAGGAAGAGAGTCTTAATTGAAGAGAGTCTTAATTGTCTTTTACATATGCATAAAAGCATAAAAATATAAAGCATCCATGGAGCACATCTCATAATTCTTTTCCGTTAGGTGTCTCTGATTCTTTTTCTTTTTCAGCAGATCAGTAATTACAAGAGAGAAGCTTGGAATGTTGTTAAGGCCTTAGTTGTATGAAAGTTCTCCACTCCATCTAAAGGTTTAGTGAGCCAGGGATGTGATCAGTATAGCAGCATCAGAAGTCGGTCATAGAGGCATGCGGCCTTACATGTCCGATAAGAGCACAAGAAGGTTATGGCTGCATCGTCTGCATTTTCCAATTTCTAGGCTTTGACTTCTCGTTGCTTTCCTTCTCCTCGCTGAGGTTTTTCTTGTTTTTTCTGCCTCTGTTTCCTCTGTGCATCTCCTTCCTTTCTTCTCTGCTTGTTCTTTTTTGTCTCATCTTTGCCTTTTATCCTAAAATGAAAACCAAAAACTGTTTAGTTTCACTATCCCTCAAAAGTAAGGCACATTACCTGCTTTTAATGTTTGTAATTTTATATATATTGTTTTTCTGTTCTGTTGAAATTTGTGAAGAAGTAAAGAAAAATGAATGGTAGGAATTGGCTAGAACAAACTTATTTTTGTAAAGGTTCTCAAACTTTTGGGACCATGGTCTGGAAAATTGTTAAAAGCTGTCTATTCACCAACAGTAAAAATTACATTTTATACTCAAACAACAAATGTGTAGGAATTCAAATTTTTAACAGAAATTCTGGATGGCTATGGGTGGGGCTGGGTGTCACTGTAGGGGTATGGAAGTTGTGAAGAGAGCTAGTAGATTCTGCAGTAGACTTGGCTGTTCTGTAGGGGATGAGACTTCTGGAGAAAACTGGGGAGGGGGCACTGTGGGACACTGTTGGACGTTAGGGGCACTATGGAGGACTGGAGGGTCTACCGCCGGCTGGGCGCACTATGGGAAGCTGAGCTACACTGAGAGAACCTGAGGGCTCTTTGCACTGGGGCAACTATGGGAGGTTGGGGGACACTATGGGAGCTAGGAGGAAACTATGGGAGTTTAAGGGATCTGCAGTTGGTTGGAGGTCTGGAAGAAGAAAGACTGTGGCCCAGTAATAGTGGCTGAGAACCACTGGTCTAGAACATTACATAAAGCATTTATTGATGGATTGGAGCTCATTGGTAGAAATAGTAGGTAAGAGAAATTAGATGTATTAGAGGGACCCTGTCACAGGATGCAAAAGTGATGTGTGGATAAGCAGGAGGAACCAGTGAGAGATGTGGGGGAGCCAGCAGATTAACACCGCCAGAAGTGATGGGTGGCATGAATATTTTGCCACGTTGAGTCTGCGCTAGAGAGAGGGCTGCAGACTGCCCCACACACATACACTGAGGCATGGTGGCCACTCTGTGGCAGATGCATGATCTGACACTTCCAAGTCTGGGGTGTGCATGCTGCCGGCGACCCAGCGTAATTGGATACAGCGGGAGCCAATCAGCAGGTACGACGGACGTGATGTCCTCTGGGACCCGCCAATCATTCGGGAGACAGGCAGACCACCAGTCTGTGAGAGGGAATGTACTGATCCTGTGTTTCTGCTAAGCAGGAACGCTTATCTTTACCTTCCCCTAGTCAAAGTACCTCCCCACAGTAAGCAAGCACTCCCTAGTAACACATTTTACCGTTTGATCGCCACCTATGTTAACCCCTTCCCTGCCAGTGTCATTAGTATAGTGACAGTGTATATTTTTTTTAGCACTGATCACTGTATAAGTGTCACTGGTCCCCAAATGTGTCAAAATTGTCAGTTAGGTGTCCAATTTTTCCGTCGTAATATCGCAATCCCGCTATAAGTCGCTAATCGCTGCCAGTACTAGTAAAAAAAAAATATTCCATAGTTTGTAGACGCTATAACTTTTGCACAAACCAATCAATATATGGTTATTGGGATTTCTTAACCAACAATTTGTAGCAGAATACATATTGCCTAAATTGATGAAGATATTTGATTTTGTACATTTTTTGATTGGGTGTTTTATAGCAGGAATTACAAAAATATAACTTTTTTCCTCAAAATTGTCTGTCTTTTTTTATTTATAGCACAAAAAATAAAAACCACAGAGGGAATCAAATACTGTACCACCAAAAGAAAGCTATATTTGTGGGGAAATAAAGGACAAGCATTTTATTTGGGTACAGCGTCGCACGGCTGCGCAATTGTCAATTACATTAAAGCAGTGCTGTATCACAAATAACGGCCTGGACATGAAGGGGGTAAACCTTCCAGAGCTGAAATGGTTAAACTGCACTAGAAAATATGATAGGAATGTTTTTATAGTGGTTAACCTAATGTATCTAAATGAGACAAAATGCAACAAATGAGATACATGAGACACACTTGAAACAGTACTGTATATAGTTAATGCAATAAATGTTACAGCTCATCATTTCAAGGACAGGCTGCACTGGGGTTTATTTACTAAAGCTGGAGATTGCAAAATCAAGCTCACTTCTGCATAGAAACCAATGAGCTTCCAGGTTTTATTACCAAAGCTTAATTGAACAAGCTGGGGTTAGAAGCTCATTGGTTTCTATACAGAAGTGAGCCTGATATTGCACTTTCCAGCTTTAGTAAATAAACCCCATTGTGTACTCAAAAGTGGGGTATGCCTGTAATACATATGTTCAAGTACAAGTAAAAATTTACTGATGTGATGATATGAATAAATGTTAAATGTTTTTTTCTTTTTTGTAGTGATTATAGCTACTATATTGTCTCACTAATCTTCACATAATGCATTTTTATCTTTTCATTTTAGCTTAGTATGTTAAATATTTTCTGTAGACTCTAGATAAAAAGCAATACGTTGAAAATACAGAATGCCTTGTAAATGGGAGCAAAGTTTGGTATAATGCATGAGGGGAATAAAATGTAGAAAAATTCTTTAACCAGTACCTGCCAGCAAAGCACATTCAGAGGCCTCATTTGATCCAGTTTTACTTTTTTTTATGGAACCAGTCCAGGTATGGAATATTTTATATTATTCCCCAAATGATAACTTAACGCTTTACAGCTGTTATATGTTCGCACCCAAAACCAATTATATCATACTTGAAAAACATGTTTGTACTATGTCTGTAGCTCACATGTCCAACAGCAGAATCTTGAAAATTAAGAGGGGGCAATCAAGCGACAGTAATCACTGTACCAACTGAAAATAGCATTTCCTTATAACAGTTGATATAGGTAAACAAGCAGGTGCGGACTGACAACTCATGGGGCCCCCGGGCAATAGGAGATTTTGGGGCCCCCCGGCAATAGGAGATTATGGGGCCCCCAGGCAATAGATTATGGGGCCACACAGTATACACACAGACACACAATATTTACACACAGTATACATACACACAGAATACACATACACACACTGAAAAGGTACTGGAGAGGCAGGGCAGCTATAATCTTGGGATTTTTACAAGATTTTTACATACTGTCCCTGGTTTTATTGAGGCGGGTAACCCTGATGGGGCCCCCTAGTTCCATGTGGCCCTCAGGCAGTGCCCGAGAGCCCAAATGGTCAGTCCGACCCTGCAAACAAGTGCTTTTCATGTCCAAACACAAAGGTTAAAAACACATGTGGGGCTCTGCACCTTTCACTTCTCACTTCACAGACTTATACTACTATATATATTTAGCTTGAAGTTAAATCGTAACTTTAGTGGGGAATGGTTAGAATCTCCATCTTTGGGACTCCCTCATTTCCTGTTCTGGGAACAACATTTTACCAAAAATCTGCAACAGGGAAAAAACAACAATAAAAAGCTGACAGGGGTTCTAGCATTCCCTTATGTAACTTAAAAAAATCTTTTTACTTCTGTCTGTGTTGCTGTTGGAGAGTTTCCTTCACTTTGTGTCGGAAAAAAGGTTGTCCCTCTGACAATGAGTAAGAGGAAAGCTCTCTTATGGGGCCCGGACAGCTGATAAACCAGGGGTTGTAAAGGTAATTTTTTCCCCCTAAATAGCTTCCTTTACCTTAGTGCAGTCCTCCTTCACTTACCTCATCCTTCCATTTTGCTTTTAAATGTCCTTATTTCTTCTGAGAAATCCTCACTTCCTGTTCTTCTGTCCGTAACTACACACAGTAATGCAAGGCTTTCTCCCTGGTGTGGTGCGGTGATCGTTTTTTTTTAGGCTTCCCAGCCTAATGGTGGGATGTGGGGTCTTATTGACCCCATATCTCACTGTAAAGAGGTCCTGTCATGTCATATTGCTATAACAAGGGATGGTTACATTCCTTGTAATGGGAATAAAAGTGATCAATTTTTTTTAAAAGTGTCAAAATAAAAAAATAACAATAACATTTTTTTTTTTTAAAGTGCCCCTGTCCCTATGTGCTCGCACGCAGAAGAGAACGCATACATAAGTCACACATGTGAGGTGTCGCTGCGAAGGTTAAAGCGAGAGCAATAATTCTAGCCCTAGAGATCCTCTGTAACTCAAAACATGTAACCAGTAAAACAAATTTAAGCGTCGCCTATGTGGATTTTTAAGTACCAAAGTTTGGCGTCATTCCACGAGTGTGTGCAATTTTGAAGCGTGACATGTTAGGTATCTATTTGCTCGGTGTAACTTCATTTTTCAAATTATGCAAAAAAATTAGGCTAACTTTACTGTTCCCAAAAAAAGCATTTGAAAAATTGCTGCACAAATACCGTACAAGATAAAAAGTTGCAATGACCGCCATTGTATTCTCTAGGGTCTCTGCTAAAAAAAAACATATATCGTGTTTATTATTAGTGTTGCTCACGAATATTCGCATTGCGAATATTCGCTACGAATAATGCATATTCGAGTATTCGCGAATAACTCGAATATCGCGGCGAATATTCGCTATTTCGAATATTCGTATTTTTTCAAATTTCGCAATCAATTTCGCAATCAATTTCGCATTCGCACTTTCACAATTTTTTTTTATATAAAATATAGCGAATATTCGTAAATATCGAATATTCGTGATATTTTATCCAAAAAAAAATAGCGAAATCGAATATGGCGTATTCCGCTCATCACTATTTATTATGATTTTTACATGTAGGAGTGAAGTGTCAGAATTGGCCTGGGCTTGAAGTGGTTAAATTACAGTAATGCAAACTACAATTTACAAATATTTTAGCCTATAATAGATGCTTATTTTTTGTGCTTTGTATTTATAATAACTATTTTGCTGTCAATGAAGTAACTATTACTTTATTGGTTGCACCAACATCTTAATAGGCCACTACAACAGCTAGGAATTCGTTTTTTTACTCCTAACTTTCTAGTATAAGCCACGCAGTCACTTCCGGTCAATCCATAAATCACTTATACAGTGTTTTTAACATAATTTAAGTGTATGTATTGCTCAAAACTTTAATTTAATAAACAATATAATGTGACAAATAAATGACAACTGCCACTATTGTTTCCTGCAAAGGTCTCTGCTTTTAGAAAACATGTAATGTTTTGTGGATTTTTAAGTAATCTTAATGCCTAAAATGTATATGTAACACGTATGCAATAAATGAAGGAAATGGATCTAAGTAGGGTTATAATCAATATACTTTAAATCTGATCAGCTAATTGCAAATGCCTAAAAACATGGATTACTTTGATAAAGTTATAAAGTAAATGTTGCTATCTTTAAAACAGTTTCACTTATTGTGGCAAATTAAATGCAAGGTGAACTTATTATCTGTATTTGTATTGATCCATTTCTGGTTTTAGTGTTTAAATCACATACTGTTTTATCAAATGCTTGTAGAAACTTAAAACACCCGGCCATCTGTAAGTATTGCCTAAGTTCCAGTTCCAGCTGCAATGTATTAAGAACTAGTACATGAAAATGTTCCATTTCATTGCAGAATCAATACTGCTCCTGATGATGAGTTGTTTTTCTTTTCATTTGCTATTTTCTTGCCATGTTAAACAACTTAATTTTGAAAATACATTTATTTGGGAATCTAATTTGTTCATCATCATGGCTATTTTTCCATTAAATATGGCATCTTGATAAATGTAAAGAAGCTTGATTTGCAATAAATATTGGGCCTGCTATTGTGAATCTCCTTCTGAAAATACCAGTTTCCTCCACTGGTTGGAACGCTTTCAGTTAACGACCCATAACAAGCATGCAAGAAATGCAGTCAGAATTATGATATGCATTCTTGTTACTTAGACAGTAATGGCGTTCTTGGATCAGCATGACAGCCATGCAACCAGCATTTTCAGAATGAAAAGTCAGCAATGGCAACTTCCATAATTCCCTCATTACAAAATTCCTTTATCCACCTTACTTCCGCCATATGTTTAAGAATGGAGAAATGGTGAACGTTTATTTTTGGAGTGCTTTCTATAAGCAGCACTTCAGAACACACACAGGGGCAACCAGTGCACCCATGAATGGCTATTATCTGGGCTGTCATTGGAAGGTTTAGATCACAGACACAATGGACAGAGCTGGTCAGAGTTGCTCTGTACCTTGCGATGCTGTGATGACTAGTGATTGAAAACAGTGATTATAATAAAAAAAATCTACTATTTACATATAATACCAATGTAAGCTGATGCCTTAAGCCCCCCAAAGACACAATCCAAACATTTGGGTACGTCTGGAGGATTATTCATTCAGACAATTTAGAAAACCTGCTGTAATCACTATTGTACTCCCCTCAAGTTATTGTCAATGGTGTCTTCTGCTAGTGCTTATCTACTCTCGCTAGCCTCTCTATTCATCTGAACAGGCCTCAAATCTGTATTTGCTACACTGAGAAAAGGGGGCTGCATGTCTGCTAAACATTGGGGGATCTTCTTAATCTGAATCACATAGATCTTCAGTACATATTTCTGCTTGCATCCAGAATTCTTACCATCTACCTTCTGCTATGCTTTGAATAGTATCACTCTAGGGCCATGGTCTCCAAACTGCGGCCTGCGGCCTGGGGGCCAGAAGTGCCCCTTTGCTTGCTTTCATCCAGCCCTTGGAGCACTACTCCCCCCACACTATTCTTCCATCTGACACCAAAAATGGGCCACCATTTCTCCCACTGACACCAAAAATGGGGGCACTATTCTTCCATAGGATACCAACGATGGGCACTATTCCCTACCCCCAATACCAAATGTGCCAATGTTTACTTCCACTGATACCAGGACAATTTCTACTCCTGCTGGCCACAATCCAGCCCTGCTAAAGCCTGATGGAGAATAAACCGGCCCTTTGTTTAACAAGTTTGATGACTGCTTTAGGGTATGAAAAAGGAAATTACTCTGAAAAGGTAATACATGGTCGGACTTTGCAGGCAACACAGACAGGAATAATAAAAAATACTTTATTACAAAAATAGAATATACACAGAACAGCACAATATACAAAAATAAGAAAAAAACATATAGAGTATGAAAAGATGTCCCCTGTGCGTCAACGGACACACAGGGGACATCTTTTGATACTCTATATGGTTTTTCTTATTTTTGTATATTGTGCTGTTCTGTGTATATTCTATTTTTGTAAAAAAAATATTTTTTATTATTCCTGTCTGTGTTGCCTGCAAAGTCCGACCATGTATTACCTTTTCAGAGTAATTAGCTTTTTTCCCCAAATTTACGGATGTGGCATTGTGAGTGCTCTCCTCTTTCCCTATATTGCTCTAGGGTATGCACCCACTGTCATAAGGCAGTCAGTGTATAGGTACAGGACGGGTTGTTTGCAAATAGCTACAGAAACAATTAAGTATGGTCTAGGTTACTTTATTTATATGCACTAACACACAATTTTTCAGGACAAGCTTTTGGGGAAATATCCCCTTCATCAAGGTCCAAGAAGTACTAATGCACCAATATACCCCAAAAGTTTTTCTTGAAAAATTGTATGTTAGTACAAATAAAAAAAAAACGAACAGACAGTACAATTGTTAATATGGCTACAATCCCCTCAAGCAAAAAGCTACAAAAATATGACAGAGGTTCTAACCCCTCCCTACCTTATGCAATACTAAAGGAAACTTTTTTTAGATACACTGCAAACTAATTTTAAACCTAAAACAGCAGTTGGGTCACTGAAGACTTGAGCAATTAATTATCATTTTGGTTTCAGATGTTAAATGTATGTTTTTAAGAATCTGTAAAATGTATGTTTTTTTTTTTAGAATCGGTCTACCACTTTTGTAGCTCATACACCCTGATAATATACTTTGTAAAACCCATCTTCAATCTATTACATTCTTATCACTCCTTGGCAAGGGTTAACAATTTGGCTAACAGTCAAGTAAGATATGCAGCTATAGATCTTCAAAGACAAAATTAGTGCATATCATAGGTTACATGGATTACAGGATGTGAACTTCATGTGTTAGGAGCTCTGCAGTGGTCTGCATAGATAAAAGATAGCTACATTCCTGAGATATCAGGTCTAAAGCCTCCTTCTTCCTAAACAGAAAGTTGATGACTAATGGGTAAAAGTTATATCAAGGGAGCAGTGTTCAGTGCCATAAATCTTGATGTTTGAGCTACTGTTTTTTTTTCCGTACTACCTAATACTCTGCACTGTGAATGTGTGGCTAGGCAATATGGTTGAGGGAAGCCCTCCTTTTTTTTTAAAACTTTGCCTGAAGGAACTATTACTTTGTATTGTATTAACAAACCAAATGCAGATGGCAGCTTTAGTTTTTGTTGTACAGTTGCACTCAAATAAAAAACTTCAAACAGACCAACTTAGTGGACATCCTTGTAAAATGAAAGAGGATCCTCTGGTCTATCAACAAGCATGCTCCTGGATATTATGGAAGGACATATAAAGTTTTTTTGGACAAAGAATTAGCATTTCACCTTGATGTGGGTAGGCAGTAACACATGTATTTTTCAAATTGCACTATTTATATTATTGTTATGCAGTGCTTAAGAGAATCTAAGACACTGGAAAGATTTGGAACTAATTAGTATGAGCGTAGAGTAAGGGATGCCCCACTGAGAATGTTGTCGCTATTGTTGTAATGAAAAAAAAATCTAATATGAAAATACATTGACTTTTTTTTTTTGTTTTACTAGACCACTGACTATTATAGATAACCTTGGTTGCTTTCTTACTTTTTTTTTCTTCTTTTTTCATCTAGTGCCTTTTATGTTAGCTAATATAACACAAACAGGGCCAGTGCTACCACTAGGCAAACTAGGCAGCTGCCTAGGGTGCACCTTTGCCTAGCGGCGCCTGGCCACTGGTGTTCCTACTCTCTTCTCTCTGCAACAAGCGACTGAGTCTCAGCATCAGCAGGCAGCCACCATTCCGTTCATACATAGTGTCAGAGGCGCACTGGCGACGGAGGACTGTGTCTGTGTCCCAACTCCTGAATGAATGGAAGCAAGCAAACATTCAATGATAGGCACTAGTAGGCTGCATTGATGGACGCTGGTGAGGCTGCATTTGATGAGTGCTGGGGAGGTTGCATTGATGGGCGCTGGTAGGCTGCATTGATGGGCAGTAGTGAGGTTGCATTTGATGGGTGCTGGTGGGCTGCATTTGATGGGCGCTTCATTAAAAAGGTGGGGTATACATGGGCAGGGAAAAGGGGGTGGAGCCATGAGGGGGTGCCTCAAAATGAGGTTTCGCCTAGGGTGTCAAAAATCCTTGCACCAGCCCTGAACACGAATGGCATTATTTACTATGGAACTTTTTATATTCCTATTTTGTATGTTTATATTCCTTCTGAATACTTTTAAAATGTATATGATTTTTATTGCAGGAAAGCTTATGAATGGTGTAATTAACAACATGTTGCTGCTCGAATACTGTGATTTTTTTTATTCTGGCTATAACTGTTTGTTTTTTTCATATTAACAGACCATTTCTTCAACATTAGCCTACTTTGGCAAATGCCTTCCAGCAACATTGTAATTGTTCTCTTCATTTGCTACCCTGCTGCTCTGTACATATGGTGGAAGAGAAGAAAATAGCTAATACTTCCAAATTATGGAGGAACATGTGTGATGTCCTCCCCTTTTTCTATTATGACAGTGTTTGCACTTGTTGACTGCCCAGGCACTGTCATATGAGGACAAGAAGCGAGTACTCAGTCCTGTACAAATGTCTGATGTCAAATAGAGTGCCTTAATATAAGCCTACCAGGTCTTTTGTATAGGTAGCCTGATTGGCAACGGAAGGTGCCCATATGGCAAACTGACAACGCTAAAGTGAACACCACTGTACTCCCATTAAGGCGGATCGGAACTAATTCTATCAATTTAACGGTTTAAAAAATAGTTACATTCCAGGCATGCAGAGAATGGTAACTTTCACATTTCCTTGTGCATTCAACCGAACTGTCAAACTATCAAAGGGCTGGTGTCATAACTGATCACGTGTGCAGGCCCATGGCATTTGCAGATCAAACAGAGGCTAAAATGGCAGCTTCCTTGGCTGAAAATATTAAGAGGTTTTGGTTCCTCTTTAGGGCAGCATAGAACAGCAAATACATAAATAAAACAGAGCTCAGTATGCACATGTATAATTATCTGATTAACTGTATACTGTACTAATTTTGTTGTCCCTTCCTTTATGCTTGTTAAAATGCTTTCTATATACTAGTGTATATATATTTTCCTATTAAGCCCTGTACACACGATCGGTCCATCTGATGAGAACGGTCCGACGGACTGTTTTCATCGGTTCACCGATGAAGCTGACTGATGGACTGATGGACTGATGCGCCTACACACCATCGGTTCATGAACCGATCGTGTCAGAATGCGGTGACGTAAAATTCAACGACGTGATGAAAAAAACTAAGTTGAATGCTTCCAAGCATGCGTCAACTTAATTATGAGCATGCATGGATTTTTAACCGATGCTCGTGCGTACTAACGATCGGTTTTGACCTATCGGTTCAATTTTAAAGCAAGCCATCTGTTTTTGAACCAAAGGATAATGGACCAATGGGGCCTAAACACGATTGGTTTGGACCGATGAAAACGAACTTCAGTCCGTTTTCATCGGTTTGAACCGATCGTGTGTACGCGGCTTAAGAAGGATTTTGTTTCTAAATGGACAGCATCCCCTGAAGAAGCCAAAAATGAGGGCGAAACATGTTGGGAACAACATCAATCTTGATGTATACATAGGGACGCGTACTTGCTGTAAAACTGTTTTTAAACATGTTTTTACTCATGTTAAAATAAAATGTTTTTTTTTTTAAATATACAGTACAAGAAAAAAAATAATGAGGAAAAAAATGTGCAAAGTACAGGTCAATGGGTACCTCCTGCGTAACATAACAGTGATAAACCAGGTGAAAGAACAAAGTTTATTCTTAAATTGTTGTGTGACACAATTGGGCTCATTACCCATTACAACCAAAGCTGGCTTGTATTTCTAAAGTTGCATAGGAATAAGACTGGTTGCCACAGTCAACTGTTTATCTATATCTTTTTACTCTGGTCATATTTTTTAAAATGATTTAAGGGGAATATATATATATATATATATATATATATATATATACAGTACAGACCAAAAGTTTGGACACACCTTCTCATTCAAAGAGTTTTCTTTATTTTCATGACTATGAAAATTGTAGAGTCACACTGAAGGCATCAAAACTATGAATTAACACAAGTGGAATTATATACATAACAAAAAAGTGTGAAACAACTGAAAATATATGTCATATTCTAGGTTCTTCAAAGTAGCCACCTTTTGCAGCAGACACATCTCTAGAACAACTGTTAAGAGGAGACTGTGTGAATCAGGCCTTCATGGTAGAATATCTGCTAGGAAACCACTGCTAAAGAAAGGCAACAAGCAGAAGAGACTTGTTTGGGCTAAAGAACACAAGGAATGGACATTAGACCAGTGGAAATCTGTGCTTTGGTCTGATGAGTCCAAACTTGAGATCTTTGGTTCCAACCACGGTGTCTTTGTGCGACGCAGAAAAGGTGAGCGGATGGACTCTACATGTCTGGTTCCCACCGTGAAGCATGGAGGAGGAGGTGTGATGGTGTGGGGGTGCTTTGCTGGTGACACTGTTGGGGATTTATCCAAAATTGAAGGCATACTGAACCAGCATGGCTACCACAGCATCTTGCAGCGGCATGCTATTCCATCCGGTTTGCGTTTAGTTGGACCATTATTTATTCTTCAACAGGACAATGACACCAAACACACCTCCAGGCTGTGTAAGGGCTATTTGACCAAGAAGGAGAGTGATGGGGTGCTGCGCCAGATGACCTGGCCTCCACAGTCACCGGACCTGAACCCAATCGAGATGGTTTGGGGTGAGCTGGACCGCAGAGTGAAGGCAAAATGGCCAACAAGTGCTAAGCATCTCTGGGAACTCCTTCAAGACTGTTGGAAGACCATTTCAGGTGACTACCTCTTGAAGCTCATCAAGAGAATGCCAAGAGTGTGCAAAGCAGTAATCAAAGCAAAAGGTGGCTACTTTGAAGAACCTAGAATATGACATATTTTCAGTTGTTTCACAATTTTTTTGTTATGTATATAATTCCACTTGTGTCAATTCATAGTTTTGATGCCTTCAGTGTGAATCTACAATTGTCATAATCATGAAAATAAAGAAAACTCTTTGAATGAGAAGGTGTATCCAAAACTTTTGGTCTGTACTGTGACTCATTGGATCTCTTTACTAGTATCTGTACCTTGAAGATCCCATAAATACTTAAATATTTGTCATAACTGACAACAGAATAGAATCAAATAGAATAGAAAGAATATAACTATCTTCTGAAATTCCAATTTTAAATAGAATACATTTAAATTTGAATAAAAAAGAATAGAAAGGAATAGAATAGAATAAAAAAAGAATATAATAGAAAATAAAATAACAGAATAGAAAAGAACACAATAGAATAAACAAATAGAAAAAGAATATAATTAAAAAATAGAATAGAAGTAATTTAACTATTTCCCAAAATTCAGATAGATACAATTTGAATTTAAATAGTATAGAAAAAAAATATTAGACCAGAAGATGTTATATTAATTCTATTCTATCCTGTTGTTTTTTCTATACTATTGTGTTTATTTCTATTCTATTCTACTCTATTTTCTATTATATTGAAATTCAAATTATTTCTATTTGAATTTTGGAAAATGGTTATATTATTTATATTCTATTGTTTTTTTAAATTCTATTATTTTCTATTCTATTCAGATTTCAGAAGATGGTTATAATCTTTCTATTTAATTGTATTTTTTTTTAAATTCTTTTCCTTTCTATTCTATTCCATTATATTCTGTTCTTTTATTTTCTATCCTATTTTGTTCTGTTTTACTCTATTCGTTGCTATTATCTTATTTTCTATTCTATTCTATTCCTTTATTTTCTATTATATTTTATTCTCTTTGGAAATTGAAAAACTATCAGAAAACTATTTCTAATTTGAATTAGAAAACTATTCTAAATTTCTTTGAAAACTTTTCGAATCGATCCAAATTAGAATTCTAAAATTCCGAAAACAATTTAAACAAATTTAACTAAACAAATTTATGTAAATAATGAATTGAAACAAAACTATATTTTTTTTGGTCTGCACATGTCTAAAATCAAGTTTAATGACAACACACTTTGTCTAGATATATTTACATATCTCTGAGTTTATAACAGGCCTTTCAATATTTTATCAGTTAAAAAAGGCATATGAGACAAAGGACTATCTGTTCTGAGTATATTGTGCAAGTACTGTATTTATTGGCGTATAACACTCACTTTTTTACCCTGAAAATAGAGGATAAACTGTGTCTGCATGTTATACACAGGGGGCCGTGTAAAGTTTTTTTTCCTAAAACTTCCCTCTAACGCTGCATTCACACCTGAGCGTAGCGTTTTGCCGTGATTTTTCTGCATTTTTCCTGCGTTTTGCTGCGATTTTGCCGCAGTGTTTTTTACCGCGATTTTGGACAGTCACCAATGTTAAAAAGAATTCGAGCGACAAAAAAGGGTCCAGAACTTGTTTGAGCATGAAGCTCCAAAACGCTAGAGGGGAAAAAATACATTATTTTCAATGGAGATGGTTCACATCTCCACTCCAAAACGTCTGACGCCGAACGCCTGAAGCTCAAATAAGTTCTCAAACAAGCCTAGCACTCAGGTTACATGATGATACACTCCCAGGGGGCAGATCCATGGCATTCTGGGCTCTGGGAAAGTGTGTTGAATGATGCTAGCTGTCATTCAACCCAAAAGACCGAGAACATCTAGTGGAAAATAATCACTGTTTCATTTTGAAGGTGATTATTGCGGCAGATTTTCTTTTTCTTTTATTTATGGACTGATTATTTTTGGCTTGATTTCTGCTTTAACTCGTATCTTTTTATTATCATTGGTGTGGGGACTTCTAGTATCAGACCTCACTAACCAGAGCTACTGGTGTCTTACTTATGTTTTATCTCAATCTCCTAATTTTTTTCACATCCTTTTATGACATTTGTGCCTCTTCCTTCCTTGCTTAAAGTGATGCTAAAATCTCGTTTCTTTAAAAATAACAAACATGTTATACTTACCTGCTTTGTGAAATGGTTTTGTACAAAGAAACCCTGATCCTCCTCTTCTCGGGTCTCTCTTTCGTGATCCTGGCCCCTCCCTCCTGTCGAGTGCCCCCTCAGAAACCAGCTTGCTAAGGGGGCACCCGGGCCAAGCCGCAGCTCTGTGTGTCCATTTAGACACGGAGCCGAGGTTCGACCCTGCCCCTTTTCTCTCCTGACTGGTTAGCAGGCTTTCATTGACAGCAGCGGGTACCAATAGCGCCACTGCTGTTTCTCAGTCAATCAGGAGGGAGATTCATTGCTGGATAGAGATGGGGCTCAGGTAAGTATTAGTGGGGCTAAGGGGGGCTGATACACACAGAAGGTTTAAATAGAATGCATTAAGATAAAACAAAAATGGCTTTTGCAACCACTTTAAAGCGGAACTTTGGGGAAAACAAAAAATGCTCTCTTGCAGTGGTGTTTCTCCCACCCTGCTGCAAAGATTAATTTCTTATTTAGGTCTAGGGGGCTGCAAAAAGCACTTTTATTTATCCATTCCTCCACTCTTCAGGATCCTCCATGCTGTGAGGCCGGTTCCTGCAGCCTCTCCTCCCCAATGCCCTATCCCATCTCATCAAGACTAAAGCCTGGTACACACCAGGGAGAAAAAAATGACAGCTCAGGATGAGTTGTTGTACTAACTATCCTACGTTAGTAAAGTGATCTCCCCTGCTGTTGTATTGTCTTGTATTGTATTGTGACAGAGGGACGCCCCCGCCCCCCACCAGAACACTCTGGCCATTGGCTGGGAGCGCTGATTGGGAGCCGATCGACAGACCTTTTTTTGTCATGCCTGTTTGACAGGAGCCAGCCGAACTGACTGCAGTACACGTAGGCCGAGTGTTGGCCAGTTTCCATTGAACCGGCTGATGCCACCCAACATTCGGCCTGTGTGTGCTGGGCTTAATGGAGAGCCCATAGCCCTGCAATTGGCATGAGGAAGCAAAATAACAGTCTCTAGAATAGGGAAGAAGAGGAGAGTGCCGATTGCCAGGGAAGCAGAGAATCGGGTAAGTAGAAATGCTAGTCGTGCTACCCTAGACATGAATCATTAAAGAACCATTTTTGTTCCACCTGGAGATGGGTTTTAAAGTATGGTATTAGTTTTTTGCAGGGCAGCCATCACACATTTTGGGGCCCCTTACACAGCTTTAGGGAGGGCCCCCCAGGAGCAGAGAACTGGGGGGGGGGGTGCTGATGAAAAAAAAACAAGTTTAATCTCTTCTCTTCTGACACAAGATAATAAGGGGGAGGGTATAATGGCCTATAAGGGGCCCTGGGGACCATCGAGCCCCTTACAGATGTAATGCAAAAAAACGGGAAGGGGGGCAGCCTGTACCCCCCTGATTTTTTGCCTTGCTTTTTGTTTGATTTTACCATGGCTTTTTGTGTGACAAAATTGATAAATCTCCCTCTTTTTGTTTTTTTCTACTGCAACTAATTTGGTTGTGTTGTTTTGTCATAAAATTATATATTGTTGTCCTTAGTAACCTAATAATGAGCATATGCTTGCAAGATTTTCCACTCTATACAAGCAGCTTCTGCTGTAGTTTTCTTACTACTCTGATTTTTTTTTTCAAATCCGCCCAAGCATCAGTTGTTAATAACCTAATACTCAATTATATAGAGAATTACACATTCCATTTTGATAACTCAGGATCGCTCTTGTATATATTATGAAGTAACTTGCAATGTCTGTAACTCATCTTGGTGGTGAAAGTTCACCTTGGCAAAGTTATTGACCTCCTTACATTGTGTTGAGTCATCGATTACAACACTGCTTGAAAATGTGATTCCCTAAAGAAGAAAGTACTTGATTTGATAATTAAAGTGGTATTAGACCCCCCCTCCCAAAAAAACAATATATTGCAGCTTAGCAGTCCATAGATGTGATGGCCACCATTTTTTTAAAGCCTTTTTTCCTTTATTTCACCTGGTGATCCAGCTAGTAACCCACCTGCTGTATTAGGGTGCCCACCCTCTGGATGAAGGAGCACCAGAGACCTCTATGGACAGCAGCATTATCAGTTTGGCACGGAGGGTAACATTAGACAGGCAGATTTAGATGGACTTGACTAACAAAGTGAAGCTGAACTCCAGCTCACATTTTATAAGCAGCTACAGCAATCGTTTTCTGCTTTTGGATAAAGAAATTAATAAATGACTACAAGCTGACCATTATAAGCACTGTCAGTGTTAAAGCGTTTTTCCCAACTCTCCAACTGCTACTGTGTCTCGACAGCTTGGTCTGTTAACGTACATTTTTTTTTCCACAATTTTCTGTTTCTTTTTATCTGTTTAGCAAAAGATAAAAACCCCAGTGGTGGTCAAATACCACCAAAAGAAAGCTCTATTTGTGGGAACAAAATTATAAAAATTATGTTTGGGTACAGTGTTGCATGACTGCGCAATTGTCATTTAAAATGCCTAAGGGCTGAAAGCTAAAAATTGGCCTGGGCAGGAAGGGGGTGCCCTGTATTTAAGTAGTTTAAACAATGTTATTGAGCTGGAGTTTTGTGTTTAGATCTTTTTTTTTTCCACAATACAGTACAGTAGTTAACGATGCTTAAAATATTGATTACTTGTGGCTCCTCGTTTATCCACCAATTCTTTAACGACCTGGTCGTTGAAACTGAACCTGGTCGTTAAAGGGGTTGTAAAGGAATTTTTTTTCCCCCCTAAATAGCTTCCTTTACCCTAGTGCAGTCCTCCTTCGCTTACCTCATCCTTCGATTTTGCTTTTAAATGTCCTTATTTCTTCTGAGAAATGCTCACTTCCTGTTCTTCTGTCTGTAACTACACACCGTAATGCAAGGCTTTCTCCCTGGTGTGGAGAAAGCTTCTTGAGGGGGGAGGGGGCGAGCAGGCAAGTCAGGACACTCTCTACTTTGCAGATAGAGAAAGGAGCTGTGTGTTAGTGGGCGTCCTGACCCTCCTGCTCGCCCCCTCCCCCTCAAGATGTTTTCTCCACACCAGGAAGAAAGCCTTGCATTACGGTGTGGAGTTACAGACAGAAGAACAGGAAGTGAGGATTTCTCAGAAGAAATAAGGACATTTAAAAGCAAAATCGACGGATGAGGTAGGTGAAGGAGGACTGCACTAAGGTTAAAGGAAGCTATTTAGGGGAAAGAAAATTTCCTTTACAACCCCTTTAAGTGCGGATCACCTGTATATAATAAAAGAGAAAAGGTTGTGTGCACTTCCTCTGACTTATTCAGCTTATTCATCCTTCTACAATGAGCTACCTAATAGTTATATAATGCTTCATAATGAAAAAAAGGAATCCATTGTGGTGTGGAAGACAATGAGCAGGTCCATACAGGAAATTAATGCTGGATTGTACCCATTGTAGAGCCACAAGCCCCTTTTTCAGTTCTAAAACAGAAGCCCAGAAAGCCTTAAAAATAATGGGCCAGATTCAGATACAATTACATTGGCGCAGAGTATCAGAGATACACTACGCTGCCGTATTTTACCAGGCTGTACGACGAATCCTGGTAGATTTTGTCCCTTACGGTACAGCGGCGTAGTGTATTTCTCGCCGCGTAATCGAAATACGCGATTAGGGGGCGTGAGGCATTTAAATTTGGCGCGTCCCCGTGGCGATCGAACTGCGCATGATCCGTTCAGAAATTTCCCGCCGTGCATTGCATGAAATAACGTCGATACGTCATTCGTTGTTTGAGTAGCGTCGTTTACGGACATTCCTATTCCCGGACGTTTTACGTCAAAAATAACAAAAGACATCGGAAAACGTTCATATTGGATGCGGGAACGACGGCCATACTTAACATGGGCTGTCTAATATTAGACCAGCAAAAAGCTGGTATCGTTTTACGCAGCAAAAAGATGACTAAAGATGCCGTAAGAGATTGCGATAGACGTTCATAATTTCGTGGATAGTCGGCAAAAGCTCATTTGCATACCCCGACGCAGAAAACGACAGGAACTCCACCCAGCGGCTGCAATTTTATTGCAGCGTAGATCCGAATGCGTACGAACACGTAAATCAGTCGGATTGAAGCCCGCAGCCGTAATTTCATGGTTTGAGGTTTCAGAGTAGTGAAAAAACGCGCGTAATTCGAAAGTACTCCAGTCTAACACGAGATAGACAGGAGTAATCGCTCTGTGAATCTGGCCCAATCTGTTTATAGGCTCTCTTAAAGTACAAAAAGGCTCCTGTATGACAATCTAATCAACTAACATTTACCATCCAACTGTAGTGTAAGCAGGCAAAGCCTACATGAGAGTGGCAACTCTGCTCTGAAGCAGTGCAGCACTGTTGCCACACTATCATAGGAAATCACATTAGGTAAACTTCATTGGTAGGCTTAACATTTGTGGGATTTTCAGGGGACTAATTAGGCGCTTCAGCACAATATTTTTTTAAAGACTATGGGCCAGATTCAGAGAGCCGTAACTCCTGTCTAACTGGTGTTAGACTGAAGTAATTTCAAATTACCCGCGTTTTTTAGCTAGTCTGAAACCTCAAACCATGAATAGATGGCTGCGGGCTTCAATTCGACAGGATTACGTGTTCGTACGCCTTCGTAAAATTGCGGCCACTGGGTGGACTTCCCTCGTTTTCCGCGTCGGGGTATGCTAATGAGCTTATTATTTTTAACGTAAGTCGTCCGGGAATAGGAATGTTCGTAAACTACGCTACTCAAAAACAAAATGACGTAACGACGTGATTTCGCGCAATGCACGGCGGGAAATTTCTGAACGAAACATGCGCAGTTCGATCGCCGCGGGGACACGCCTAATTTAAATGCTTCACGCCCCCTAACCGCGTATTTCGATTACGCGGCGAGAAATAGACTACGCCGCCGTAGCGTACGGGCAAAAATCTACCAGAATTCGATGTAGAGCCTGGTAAAATACGGCAGCGTAGAGTATTTCGATTACGCAGCGCAAAATTAAGTGTATCTGAATCTGGCCCTATAGTTCTAATTTAACATGGTTAAACGAGTTTAGGCCTTGTAGCAACCAAGAATAATTTACCTCCTATTAGTTTTAATGCAATAAATGTCAAAAAACTGCAGTTTGAATATTTGATGTAGGTTCTGAAGTTTTTTTATGCCAACAAAAACACATTTTTAATAGAATGTGGAAGGGTTGGTACTCCTGACAGTGTTTCGATTGCTTCCTGTACTGTAAAGATGTCACCAATGGGGTCAAAGATTGAAAGAAAATCTGATAAAGTTTTACAGTGTTACTAAACCCACAACAGTAAAGTCAGTCTGTATATGCAGTAAAACATACTTGTTATGCTCACTGTGGAACCTAATGCCGCGTATACACGGTCGTTTTTTGCGATGAAAAAAAACGACGTTTTTTAAAACGTCATTTAAATTGATCGTGTGTGGGCAAAACGTCGTTTTTTGTCTTAAAAAAAACAACCAAAAAAAAATTCCAACATGCTTGAATTTTTTGTGTCGTTTTTCAAAACGTCGTTTTTTGTTTCACAAAAAGTCGCCGTGTGTAGCAAAAACGTCGTTTAAAACGACGTTTTTCAACCCGCGCATGCCCAGAAGCTAGTTATGAAGCGAGCTTCAATGGAAAAGTGTGGTGAACGTAACCTCGTTTTTTGTGAAAAAAACGATGGTGTGTATGCAACATCGTCTTTGAAAGTGATGTTTCAAAAACGTTGTTTTTTACTTCACAAAAAACGTCGGGTTTTTTTCATCGCAAAAAACGACCGTGTGTACGCGGCATTAGAGTTTAATCCTCTGCATTGTGTAAAAAAGCTGTTGGATCCTATCTTCTCTGATCCTCCCCTTATTTTAGTGTCCCCCACTCCATCTGTTGATAGAATAGGGCACTAGGAGGCACTCTGCACATGCTCAGTTTGGGGGGGGGTGGGTGCATGTGCACAGGGCCAATCAGCACTTTCCAGACAGAAAGACAGGGGTCATGCAGCTGCATTGGACAGTCATAGAAGAATGAAAACTCCTCCTCCAAGCTTTAACCAGTGCTCAGCTAGACACTGATAGAAGTCACAAGACTGCTATATACTACTGATAAGAAAAGTATTTATCAGTTTATATTTCCATGTTCTGTGTACTGTGGGATACCACATATAGTGAATGCAGGGTCCTGGGTTTAGTAAAACTCTTCCACGCTCTTTCTATGGCTAAAAAAAATGGCTGGAGTTAGGCTTTAAACATATCTTGATATGTTACAAGTAGAATCAATACAGAACGTGAGCTATTATCAATAGCTCGAAAATAGAACGTTGACATAATGGGTTCTTAAACACCCACTGTTGACCTTGTAGTATATGCATTGTATAAACATCAGGAAACAGTAATTAGTTTTAAGTTAATTTTAGAGTCTAAGAGGCCCGGGGAACAATCACACAGTAAGGTCATTAACCAGCCTAGTGTCTTTAACACATAAAACACATCTCTCAGCTGTGTTACTACAATCTGCTGTCTGTTATTTTACAAGCTGTTCTGACTCTGATTAGTGTTCATAATGCTACATGGGCTTTTGTGTTTATTTTTTTCACTGATTAACATGTCCTCTTGCTCTGAACCATGCCTATAATGTGCGCAAAAACAGTGACTACCCAGTTAAAATTTCATAATGACAGCTCTGTTAGCAGCACATAGTGGTTACCTTTAAAAAAAAACTCCTACGTTTGAGTGTTTGGCACCACTGTGCTTTGTTTATGCTGTCATATTTGATAAAGTAACCGGAAATATACCAGAACTCATTTATTTCCACGCTGCGTAAACTGTGAGATTAGGAACTAATTTTCCTGTTGATTTTGTAAGCTAAACATTTTTATTTTTAAAGTAAAATGATGTTTGTGATCTCTGCATTTTAAATGTAGACATATGATTTTATTACAGTAAGCAAATGAATGATGTGCATGAAGGATTTTTGCAAACTATTGACAGCTAAGGCTCTAGATCAAACTATATATTTTCGGAAAATTGTTTTAATACCACTAACGGTAATTTATTCACTTCATACCATGGAATTTGCCATGGTGAACGTTATTTAAAGAGACTCTGTCACTTTTCACATTCAAGGCCAAGTGACAGAATTACCTGAAAGAACAGCCCTCTAGCTCACCTTTGCTGCACTTTCCCACTGCTTTCATCAAAGGATTCCAAAACCCTATGCAAACTCCATGTTTATTAGTGTTGGAGCTTACACAGCGTTAATGGCATCCTCCCCTTATTCATCTGACAGCCTGGGGATTGGCTGCTCAGGCCCAAGCACTGCATCCTGTAAGGCAGGGAAGGAGGCTCCCACATACAAATCATTAGTAAGACCTCATCTGGAATATGCTGTTCAGTTTTGGGCACCAGTTCTCAAAAAGGATATCGGGGAACTGGAGAAAGTACAGAGAAGGGCAACCAAACTAATAAGAGGCATGAAGGAGATCAGCTATGAGGAAAGATTAGAGGAACTGAATTTATTATCTCTTGAGAAGAGGAGATTAAGGGGGGATATGATCAACATGTATAAATACATAAAAAGTCCATATAGTGAACTTAGTGTTGAGTTATTCACTTTAAGGTCATCACAGAGGACAAGGGGGCACACTTTACTTCTAGAGGAAATCTCCAAATACGGAAAGGTTTCTTCATAGTAAGACCCCCCGCATGCACGGGAGTGACATCATCGTGGCTCCGGCCAATCACAGCGACGGAGCCGCGATACCTGGAAGTAAACCCCGGGAGAGATGTCGCCGACTGGAGGGGGGTACTAGGACCAATGCAGGGGCTTCGATGTGAGGTAAGTTATTCATAATGAGTTAGTATGCTATGTATACTAGCTCATTATGCCTTTGTCTTGCAGTTTTTTTTTCAGGGTTTACAACCACTTTAAGCCCACTACTGTGTCAAAGTACCCAATTTTCAGTCCCTCCTTTCAGAATGGCGATCTGCCTTGGCGGTTGCTGGAAAACATTGAGTCTGCGGTTCCCGCCGCTGGGCTCCCGCTGCCACATGGCGCAGAGGTGCCATCCTGTAGCAGTAAAACTGTGACAGGGCGGACCTTAAGCGGTTTTGGCTCCTTTCTAAATTGGCCCTAGTATATGTATGTATGAATGTGAGTTAGGGACCTTAGCAAGTTCCTTGAGGGCAGGGACTGATGTGAATGTACAATATATATGTAAAGCGCTGCGTAAACTGACAACGCTATATAAGTATCTTTTAATGAAAAAAAATATAAATGCTTCCAAAACATATGGATGAAGCTGTGTACTGAAGTGAACTAATACTACTGCGTGGCCTCTGTTTCAACTATAGAGCAGCACATATACCACTCACTATGTCACATGACAAGTCTACTATATACTGTATATACATAAGTTACAGAATAGATCACAGAGGCAACTTAGTTACACAATTGGGCGAGATCTATTTATCGACAGGAAGAAATATAGCGGATTCATTGTGCATTATCATCAAGCACATCATTAAACGTGATGGTTGTCTTCTGTGTTACATCAGATTGTGTCTGTGATGAGTGTGAGTGGGTGGATGAGCAGGGAATTTAACACTTAATATTTTAAGCCTCTCGGTATTATGTTACATTATCTCCAGCTAAAGTAACATTTACTCTAATCTTGATGCATGGTTTTGGGAATTTTTCCTTAGCATATTTTTGAACTCCAATCAAAGTATGATAAAACACAGCGAATGTAAGCCAATTGCATACTTATCAAATCCTCTGCCTAGAAATTTCACAAACATTGCATGTAACTGCTGCTCTCCCACCCAGACCAGCCACACATATGCTCCAATATAACTATCTATTTCTCTGACAGGGGAGTATATTAGGAATTAACTTGCTTGTGAGATGGGGGATTCCATATAGTTTCTAATTCCGGCATGTTGATCACCTAGATTTAAATAAATCCTGATAGCATTAATAAATAATTTAGACAGTTCATCTTTTTTTTTCCATCGGTCTTACAGATTTTCTCTCTAGCACAATAAGTATGCAGCTTGCCAGGAACACAAAACCAAAACTACTAATATCCGAGAATGGAAACTTTTCTGTTGTGCCAACAGATAGTAATATTCTAAGACATATTTATTCATACACTTTATATTCCACTAGAACTACTACTATCTCTAGGAAAATGGTATAATCCATTGACAAAATGTTACTGCTAAACCCTACTGTGTATAATAAATCTGAAATGAATTCCAACCAATATTTTATTTTTATGACTATACTAAAGAAAGGAGCTTTTGTTTTTTCTCTGACGCTCCTTTAGAGCCACTTGCCGACCGCCCAACTGTACAAGTACGTCATTACTTTGACGTTGAATAACGGGGTTGTGGCAGCAGCTAGCTGCCATAACCTTGATATTTTTTTTTCGTTAGGTGGTTGGCTCTAAGATAAAATCGAAGTGTCATTTTTATAGGTGCTTCCTGGTGTTTTCTGAGCTTACCAGCAGTAGCGGCCTGTCCATATGGGGCGCAGCGGCGCTGCCCCCTAATCCATGCGCCCGGCCTCTAATCTACATGCAGGGCGCCGGACGTATGGATTTCAATTTGTTTTGTTTTTTTGAGCACATGATTAAAGCCTGAGGTGATAATTGGTTTCAAAAATAGTGGGCTCAGGGCGCAGAGCAACATTTACTTTAAACAAACGAACCGCACATGTATACTCCACTGGCAAAGTGAAGTCAGCTAAACAGACTTACTGGATTGTTTTGCAGAAATTAGCAAAAGGGTTGAAATACTTAGCGTTTATGAAAATATTACTGAACTAGGCTCTCTTTAGGGCTACTTAAATTACCAAAAGCCTAAGTTTTTAGTTACCTATTTCCTGTTCAAGGCAAGTTTTCAGATTGGCGGCCCCACACTTTAGCAAAGATAAAGTGCCCAGAGGCCTAGGATTTTGGTCATGTGATCAACATTAAGTATATCCTAGAGCAGCATTTTCTTCAAAAGTTGCATTAGTAGACTTTCTATTAATCTTTTTTTTTTTTTTTTAAATGAATGTAATTATAAAAGCAAAACTGGCAATTTAGCTTTAGGGTAATATTTAAGTACTGGTCCATATATTCTATCTGCCACCATGGCTAAAAACATTTTGGAGGAACATCACAAAATAAGAATACATTACCTTTCTGAACATTTCTTTCTCTGTACTATGCATTTTCTTGTTTCATTTGTTGCCGGGCAAAGTGTGCCGCGTGCTGATGGGTGCTGTAGTATCTCACGGGTTCTTGTTTCGTTGCCCCGCTTGAAACCACATGTTTTTCCCCTTTTTGTACAGGAACCCCAAGGACTCCACTCACTGACCGCACAGTGTACTGTGGGGGTAAAACAAAACCATAAGTTAAAACATAGTACATAGTTAGTCAGGTTAAAAAAAGACACAAGTCCATCAAGTTCGACCAAAAAAATAAATAAAATACAATCCCATAACAATTTTTACATAGGGACATGCCTACAGAACACAGATGTCTCTTAAAATCAGCCTTCAGCTGGTAGCGGTACAAGAACTTATTACAGTAAATTTGAAGAGAAAAAAAAGTTTTTCCACAAACATTCCAAGACTTAAATTTTGATAGGCAGGGCAGTTAAGTCACTATCTGTGTACAGTAAATTGTATTTATTATGAGTCTTGTTTCTTTAATGCCTAATTAAGCTTTTAATACATGTAATATTACATCCAATATGACATTTTCAAAGTCTACCTGAAGCCTAAAGCGGAGCTCCATCCAAAAGGGGAAGCTTTGCTTGTTGGCACCTTCCCCCTCCACTGCCACAGGACAGCAGGACCATTCAGAAATTCGCACATGCGCAGCAGCAAACAGGCTGTGAAGCTACTAAGGCTATACTTTCTGTTTCCCTTAGTGAAGAACCTGGTGCCTGGACCCAAAGCCGATTGATGAATCGGGTTGTCGACATTGCAGGATACCTGGACAGATAAGTGTCCTTATATTAAAAGTCAGCAGCTACAGTATTTATAGCTGCTGACTTTAAATATTTTTTTTTTTACAGGCTAGAACTCTGCTTTAACTCCAGCTAAAGGAAAAGGTTGGAATCTTTGTGACCTATTTGGTGAGAGTTCCTGTCAACACAGTAAGTAAGGGGAAATCTCTCCAATAGGGTACGTTTATCTTCATGTCTTATTATTAGTCACCATAATTTTTGGACTCATATCTTTATTATTGGGGCACATCTTATATTTTTATTTATATATATATATATATATATATATATATATATATATATATATATATATATATATATATATATATATATATATATATATATATATATACACATTTTAGAGCATATATAGAGCACTTTTTGTTTGTTTTATGTTATTGCATATGATTATTTTGTTTGCACTATTTACCAGTTTACTGTATTGTTCAACATTAGTGCGACCTCTTCCCCCCACATTACAACTTCTGCTATTGTAGGGGTGACTGAAAATAAGGTGAAATCTCCCTAACAGGGTTCAGAGACAGCAACACAACTTGACTGATGTATATACTCTTTCCCTGTCCATCAAAAACATAAGCACAAATATGTATTGTCATGAATATTTCTTGTTAGATGCAAACACATGACAATTAGACAGGAGGCAAATATCATTTACAAAGATGAATACTGTCCTTCCTTGGCTTACAATATCAAATTTGCAAGAATATGTGAGTTGGGCTTTAAGCTACCAAGAATGTATCCAGTCACAACATAGAGAATTCATAGATGTATGTTCATCTTTTAACAAGTTATTACAGGTTTTTTGCCAAAAAGTCATGGATTACTTTCAGGTGAAAAACAATTTTCCACATGGCATACACATTTTCTAAAAATAAAAAATGACATTTAACGTCTAATAATGTGCTTTGAATTCTAGATCATACCAGATGTTATATTTTGCAAATACCTCTAAATTACCTTGTCTAGAGTTATGAGGAGAATTTCTTTTATACATGTTTTTGTTGTTTTCTAACATCAGAAGTGTTGTTAGAAAGGAAACATAAGGTCGATTTTAACCAGTCATAAAAGCACATTGAAAATGAGCCAAAACAGACAAAATTAACATGTTTATATATACATCTATTTCAAAGCCTAGATTAAATATTTTATTTCACACGTGTGCCAAGTCAAAGGAACGTGTAGTGAGTTATATTAAGGCCACGTATGAGTACATTAATCACACAAAGTTACCAGCAAAGATGAGCCTGTCCATTGAGTGGGCCAAGTATGGAAGGGTGCATTTGTATAGTGGCAACAAGCAGAGAGGCAGTTGTTTGTGCAATAGTTAGTAAAATGGGGTCATGAGAGAGAGATAGTGAAAACAAATGTATACGTGGTCCCGACTCATGAGGAAGAATTACAGAGTTATATGCCCTATTCAATAGTCAGTGCGATAAACCCTCCTATCAAACCCAAAGCTGGGAATTGGATCTAGGGGAGACAATTGAGGAGGAGGCATGGACAAAATGGTCGACTATGGTGCACAAGGGTATAATTTATACTTCCCTGGTGGAGGCAAATTACAGGCTGCTATTGTGCTGGTATCTTGTTCCGACAAGGCTGGCAAAAATATATCCTGCTACCTCATCCCCTTTCAGGGGATGCAGGCAAGAGAGTGACATGTTTCATGTTTGGTGGCCCTATCCGAAAGTCTGACGTTTCTGCATCAGAGTGTTCAATCTTATTCACTCAGTAATGAGTCAGAACATACCCAGAGGTGCCAAAACTGCCTTGTTCACTGACCTGTCGGAAGAGATCCCCAGACATCTTCAAACTCTGATTTTCTTAATTTTATTAGCGGCTAAAATAACTATACCTAGGGCTTTGCAAATCGCTGGTGATCATTTTGTGAAACACAAAATATCTTGGATCAAGGTTAATGAAAAACTGACCAGTATCCGTAAAGATAAACCAGATAGGTTTGACAAGGTATGGAACCCCTGGATTGTGTACCTCCAAGCTCTCTAGACATTGGGATGTCATGTGGATGGAGGCTCGGACTAAGGTGACCAACTCAGACCTTTATAACTCGTACACACGATCGGAACTTTCAGAGAAAAAAAGTCAGGCCCCGTACACTTGAACCTCGCTGGGAGCTGCATTCCAGCGAGAACCTCGGCCGCGTGTATGCTCTCTGCTCGCCCCGCCCGTCAGGAAACCGGTAGAGCAAATAGAGAACAGGTTCTCTATTTGCTCGACGGCCCGTCGGGATGAATGACTGGTTGCCATTCCCAACGGGCGGGTCACAGATTCTGACGGCCGGCAGAGAACCTCGACAGGCGGAACGATGTGTTTCGCCCGTCGAGTTTCTCTGCCGTGTGTACGGGGCTTCAGACAGAGTTTTTTTCTTGGAAAGTCCGGCCATGTGTTGCCTCCATCTGACTTTTTTTTTTGGAAGTCCAATGGACCCTAGATAGAGAACCTGTTCTCCTTTTGTCCGTCGGACTTCCGATGGGGTCACAGCGGATGTTTGCATGGTCAAAAGTCTGTGTGTATGAGGCATTACTCTCACTTTCTTTCCTTTTCCTTCTTCTTCTCCTTCTTTCTTTCCGTTATTGTTTGTGTTATGCTTTTTAAAGAATACTTAATTGGATGCTGATGGGTGACTATGAAGCCTCTTTCATTTCCATCGCTTTTTAAGGTATTGCGTTATGAGGCACTGAAACTATTCTTGGCAATTAACGTTTCCCTCCTTTTCCATGTAATTGAGATATGTGGACATACAGTTTATCTGAACACTACTTCATAACTTTTTCCATTCATAAAGCTTTGCAATAGGCTCCTGATACATTGGGCTTCACAGGTCTAGACATAATACCACTATATTAAATAGTGACTGTATGTTAGGCCTGACTTTATTGCCATATATGCATTCTGATTATTACAATAAGGCCATCAAACACTTTGGAGGGTGCATCCTCTTGTTGATATTTATGTTGATATTATATATGTTTTTATACATGATGTTTAAAACTCTACAATAAAAATTATTGAAAGAAAGAGAGATAGTGAGAGTGAGGGGGTGATGGGGATCAGGTCCAGTGCTGACATAGGGGCTGGCGTGCAGGTGTGGTGCGGGGGCAGGAACATAGGTGTTAATTGTGGTGGTAAAAGCACATGGGAAGAGGGGGAAAGGATGACATAAAAATATAGGGGCAGGGAGGTTTCAGGCATTGTGGTGAGGTGCAGGAACAATAGTAACTGGTGGGGGTTCTGGTGCAGCAGTGGTGGGGGAGTGGCTGCAGGTGTGGTGGCAAGTGGTAGCTCCACAAAGAACTGTGAGCTGTAAATCTAGATGCAGACTTCCTGGCCAGCAAAAAAGGTCAGATGGGGTAGGTTGGTGGTGTGAACTCTGGACAGCATGAAGTTAGAGGAGATCAGCAGTACTGTCTCCTAATGCTGGCTCTACTATCTATACATGCACAGTAGAACCCCATATAAGTCTATGGGGTTCTACTGCACACTTGCTGGCAGTTGTAAGTTGAAGATGCACCAACCTCCGGCTTCAAAATGGGGTGGGCCGGGTTGCCGAGCAGTGCAAACCGAGGCCACATAGTTGCGTGATAATAGCAAATGAATATTCGCTATTTTCACACTGATTCAATCCCTGGCCAATCAGAAAGCGGAGACCCATTTCCCAATTTTTTTTAACGATCATGTGTAGGCAAGGCCGTTTTAATGATGAAGTTGGAAAAAAAACGTTGTTTTTTCTAGAGCCTGAAAAACATTTTTTTACAACCCGGAAAATGATCGTGTGTATGCGTCATAAGGCTTAACCAACCTTGGCATCATTTGAAATCGATTGTAATTTTAATGAAGCTAATGTTTGATTTTTTTCTTTTTTTTAGGCATTGGAAAATATATACAGTATGTACTCTATATTGTATGTTTGATATGTTGACCAACCCTACTGTGTTTAATACCATTTTATTTATTTTTGATTTGCTCAATTTTTATTTTTGATTGTGAAATATATTATAATCATTTATACCTGAAATAGATTTTCTTTTTTAATATTCTATGCAGTAAAAATAACTTAAACAAGGCCTAATGTATTTGGAGTGTTTAACATTGTTTCACATAATATGTAGAACCAAGTTGATGGTCTGTTTGATTTAGCACTTTACTTTATACATGACATAAGTCTTTTCATAATAAGAGATAAAGTCTGTGTTACACAAAAATGCAGAAGAGAATGTTTAGACTTCTGGATTTAGCTTTATACTCACACTGCAAAGCAATGAATTGCTTTAACAGGTATAAGATCTCTTAAATGAAACCTGTTACCCAAACTTTTCTGGAATGTGAAAAGACAAATAGAGGGCTAAAAACTGAAGCTTCTCAGTAAATAAGGCTTATATATTAGGGATGCATTTACTAGGGATGTATCAATGCCGTTTTTTTTTAAACCAAGTACGAGTACGGATACTTTTTATTAAGTCCTCGGCTTTACCAAATACCGATACCTATCGCCTAGGTAGAGGGGTGGTTTGGGAGGTGGGGGGAGTTAGGGAGTTGGATGAGGCTGGGGTGAGAGTAGGGTAGGGGGGAGTAGGGGGTAAGTAGGGACAGGGTGGAGGAGGGCGCAGGAGGGTAAGTGAGGGCAGGGTGGGGGGGAACCTGGGAACCCGGAAGTAACATCATCAGTGCACTTGAGTGTCCCCCAAGTTTACCAGAAAGCGATGGGTGCCACCAGCGCCCCTGGACCTCTGGCCACCGACACACCAGTAGCTACCACCCGAAGTAGATTAGATGAACACCATATTCATCATTTATGCTGGAATTGTTTTAAACCTTGTGAGTGTATTTCTTACCTATTTCTGCCTCTTCTAAAGATCACATACACTTTCCTCTTTCACTCTACAGTACTCCTGATTTAGCCAACACATGTCCAGAAGAAGGGAAATGGTACTGGAGGGCAAAGGAAGAGTGTGTGTGATCTTCAGAAGAGTCAGTAGGCACTTTGCGGAAACATTAAACTAGCTTTCATTTTTCTAGTTTGGTGGTTGGTACAGTTCAAAAGTAGCTCTGAATATAAAGTGGTTTTCATCCCATACATTGGGAAAACGTTTAACTAAGTAAAGAGTTTCCTTTCTTCAATTGAATTTATATTCTGTTTGGATCCAGTTCTGTAAAAATAGAGCTCTTCTAGGTAGTGCATATGAGTGTCCGGAGTTAATGCAATAGAACATATCACATTCCCTTTTGTTAATGGTCTATTTAATGCTGTCTGATGCTCAACAGACTAATGCATACTATTACATATAGTTGTTGCTGAGCTTTATGCACCATGTGGTGCATAACACAGGTCCAAGAAAACCATTGTTACACATTTAATATAAAATCCAAATGAATGTTTTCGCCAATGCTCACATCTAATATGGTTTACAACATTTAAGTAATAACTTACCAATAGTACTGCATTCCATGCTGTGATTATTGTTTTCAAACCCATCTGGACATGTGTCAAGACATTTTCCACTGTGCAAATAAAAACCACCTTTACATTTCGTGCAGAAGCTTTTGTGGAAACATGTTTCACAGTCAGCTTTACATCCTAAAACCAAAAAGAAGACTCAATCAATCCTAAAAGGAAAACGATAATAGAATTGTATCTATTTTAATTCTTACAGGTTTATATACTTAGCAGCAGCCCTACAATTATCCTGGGTCTTGGATTTGAAATATTGACATATTATCAAAAGTTTTATGATCACAGGATGGAAAAGTACCTTTGTTTTTTCATTTTTAAAGTAAACTTATTTACTACCAACTTCATATATTCAATTTCCTTTCACCTCCTCACCACTCTGTCTAGTCCCTAGGTACAAAGAAAAATACTTGGTACTGGTACAAGATATGGGGAACATTGGTTATGGCCGCAACCCCCACCACAACCAACATGCAATTAATTATTTTTAATCAACTAATTTCATTTTTAAGAAATGCCTATTTTATGATTCATTGGTGTCATCTATTTCTGCTGGCATTTGATCTATAGCAAGTTTGAATTTGGTGGGAGGGGCTGGCAGGCTCCTGTAAAATGCCACAACACTAGGGATGAGTCCTGATGTGTTCGCACAGTCCACATGCAGAGCCCCCTAGGCAGTCTGCACGGCGCTGTGCTAATCACAGGCAGGGAGACATTGTTCTGATGGTCGGCTGCAGAGATCAGGAAATGTCTCCCTGCCTGTGGTTAGCGCAGCACTGTGCATACTTCCTGGTAGGCTCTGCACGTGGACTGTGCGAACATGCCGAAGCTCATCCCTACACAGCACCGTACCTCTAATGTTCTTTAAAAGGCCCTTGTGATATATGAAAGAACACATCCCCAGCATCATTTTATACAGGCCTGCTCCTCCCTGCCCACTGGGTGCTGCACACTTTAGATGTACAGTCTGCTTATCAGGTGCTTGATTACAATCTAATAGAGCAGGGGTGTCAAACTTAATCTCATTGTGGGCCATGTCAGCATTATATTTGCCCTCAAAGGGCTGGTTGTATCTGTAAGACAAGATTTCCAGAGCACCCCACCCCCCCTTACATCAGATGTTAGGAGTCCTCCCCACCACCAGTCAAGAGTCTCTTACATCACAGTGCACCCCTCCTACCTTGTGCTGCTGCCAGGGGCAGAGTTGGGAAATAGAAGATACAGGTTCTGGAGGAGAACCAGAGGAAGGCAGGAGTCAGGTCAGAGTTTAGAGGGGGTGCCACAGCTGCATCAGAGGTGCAAGGACCACATGAGATGTGCTTTTGGGCCTGATTCAGCCCACGGGCCTTGTGTTTGACACATGTGTAATAGAGTGTAATCAAGCAATTAATAGATTATACTTTCATATAATGTAGATAGGCAACTGATCAGCAGGCAGTGTAACAACAGTATGGTTCAGAAGAGTATATTTCTGATAACTGAAGTTGTTAAGACAGCAAAAAAAGGTAGGCTGAAATAGGGGCTGCCGCTTCAAATGGTTATATTGTAGAGATTCAAGTTTGCAGGAAATTGAGAATAATCACCACAGGAAAAACTTGCTACAAGTGTGGGAAAACTAATATTCTCATGTCTTATGCTATGTCCTAAAATGCACATAATAATGAACAATACAGTTACTGCTGAAACTAATCTTCAAAATAATAGTATTTTTTTTTTTATAGATGTTTGTGCAAATAATCACACTGCTCACATATTGCATTGCAAGTGTAGACATTTTAGTAAATTGTGAATTATGTTTTATATATGCATTACTTACTTTTACACTCATTAATTCCCGGAGAGCGCATTCCATAGTATCCATTTGGACAAGAAGAAAGACAAACCCCAACTTGCTTCATACCATTCCTTACTAGAGCAAAAAACAGTCTTGGTTTACATGTTATGCAGCCATTGTAATCGGAACATGTGGCACATCCTCCTTGGCAACCCTGGCTCACGTTGGGATGCACTGAGAGAAGAAGATAAAGATAGATAAGATTACTGTAGTATTCATGCAATATGACAATATAGTGAATTCCTATTACTGTCGTTTTAGTTTATACCGTAATATGCTGTTTTAAATCAAATATAATACAGTATAGTATACAATATTCCCTATAATATGACATATTAAAAAAATCGGCATATACATACATATTATTATGGAAGTATGCTCATATGAAATACAAATAAAGGTCTATGGGTTGCATGTCCTTATATCCAACAGTAAACATAAAGACATATGGAGAGAAATCAAGGTATTGTGTAAATCTTAAGCTCAATCCCAACTGTTATTCTTGTTAATGTTTAAATCATGTGCAGTCTTGAATGGATGGAACTTAAAATGGGCTCATTAGTCTTTTAAATGACCAGAACATGACTTGTATTTTATCACTAGACAGACACATTAAGCCCTGAAGAAGACCAGGGCAGTAGAGGGCAGTGTAGAAAATATATTGAGGCTTCTCCACCACAGTGTTACATATAGTTGGACAGCCTACACCACCAGAACATTGACTGCACTGCCATTCTTCACACCCCTGCCTAAAAGATAAATAGGAACAATTAGGGCTTAGCAGTCATTTTAATAAATAAAAAAAAAAACACTGCAATCAGAGATCTGAAAATTAGATTATTGGTAATAAAATGCATTGATAATCATAACAAAACACATTTTCTTTTAGTAAAGGTTTTTTATATATCACCAACAATTTATATACTGAACGTTCACAGCATGCCCTACTCTCTAGGAGTTTACAATTTAAGGTCCCTATTTTACATTCATATACTGTATATACACACACTAGGGACAATTTGAACAGGGGCCAATTAACATTAACAACATTATCATAATATCTTTGGAGTGTAGGAGGAAACCCACACAAGCACAGGGAGAACCGATAAACTTCATGCAGATAGTGTTCTGGCCAGGATTCAAACTAGGGACCAAAATGTGCCACTAAGTCAGCATGTGGCGTCTGTCAGGATTGTCAATTCTTTACAGAATCTGCAGTGTAAAGCCATATGCGTGAATTAAAGATAGTCAGGGGGATACATAAAGGGGATTACATCATTTTTTTTTCAGTGTAAATATAAGTGCATTTACTGTGTGCCAAATCAACTATTTTATTACACAAATTTAATGTCTTGGCACACCAGCTCTGACAAATTGCATTAAAAATGGTATGCAACAGTTTCTATAAAAGTCCAATTGTTTGCACCAAAATAATAAAGCTTTTGTGCCAATTATCTAATTTAAAAATAATTCTAAATGATATAACATTACTAGAGTGTCATAATTACAGTAGTGAGAATGAGTGGAAAGTAATGCTCAGCACTGTAGCAAGGAGAAGAAAGCATAGGACCAACACCATGCAAAAAATTAATGAATATATGTGCCCTTTTTATTAATTTGTCACAGGAAGCGCTAATAAAGTGGTAATGTAAATATGTTGGGGCATTTTTTGGCATGCACCAGTCTTTGTTATTCCACCCATAGTGTGTCATAAATGTAGGAATTCCTGGTTAAATCAGCACAATTTTGCAGCTGGATTTTGGAGATCAGTATTGGAGGTGGAATGCAGACAGACAATCTTAGCTTGAAATAGTTTTCAAGTTTTAAAGCTATTTCCATTTGATGAGCATCATTCCTCTGGTCCAGGAAGTTAGAATTATACTGATGTTGACCATGGATTCACATCTGCATATACTTATACATACCATCTAGTACCTTAATGTTTACTGCCTTGATCTTACATTATCCCAATATGCTATTGATTTATCTTTGCATATTTGATTGTATCTTTTGTTTCCTGAATCCATGATTCCTTAACAAAGATTAACACCCAGCGGCTACCCATCAGCCTAGGACAACCCCAAAGCAGGTCAAATAATGGACACTCCCTCTGGCAGAAATAATGACCAATACACACAATCAGAAAAATGTAAATGAAAAAAAAAAAAAAAATACCACTTTCGGAACGATCGTATTATAATCTGATCCTCAGTACCCTTTTCGAGAGCTTTCGAGAGCAGATCACGTCAATTCATGCAAAATTATCCGATGGGACAAGCACAAAAAAATTTTTGTACGATACCAGATCTTACGTTTTTTGTTTAATCAGTGCAGCTGTCATTCGAAAATACAATACAAATACACTACAACACATCACATCACTTCCAAATTTTTATTCTGTCGTACGAGAATTTTCGTAACTGTAGTAAAGTTCATTTTCGATATGAGACTAGCATGCAAAACAGAGTAGATGATCATTCGTCTGATAATCTCATCATGGTTACCAGGCATTAGATGAACATTAGGTTTTCCTTTTCCTCTAAGTTGGCAGAAATACCTTTAACAAAAGTTTATGTTTTATTGTAACTGAACTTTGCATAAAAGTGAAGTATATCTAACATTAAGGATTGGATGGAGTAGGAAATGCCTAAGACCTCTTAGACACAACCAGAAGCGATTGAAATGCCCTGTTGTCACCAAAACAAAGATTTTCCCTCTGTTAAGGTAAAACTAAAAGTTTTGGATTTTGCCCTTACTTTCATTATTGGTGGTAGTTGTTACCAGGCTAAATAAAGAGAGCAAATCTCCATAACCTGGATGAAAATAGCAATACAACCCCTCACCCCGCTATTCAAAACAAAACAAAAAAAAATTGACTTTAGGTAAACTTTGATGTTCCACAACATAACGAGCCATTCTTACTTTTCATATTAATAATTCGCTTATAAATGAAAAATAAAGACAGCTGACATTTCACATCTAACAGTATCCAGCTACACATCAGTAAAGGAATGTGATTAAATAAAGAATGTAAACTGCTCAAAAGTTCACATTCATTGCTGGGAGCTTGTGGTTACAAGCAAATTACAATGGGGTATTTCCAAAAAAACTTGTCTATGCCTCATTAGAGTGAAAAAGAAAACTGTGAAAAAATTGTCACTTTGCATCACTCAAATTCCCAACATATTCCAAGCAGAAGTGATTGATGACACTAAAAAGATAACAGTTTGTAAAAGGATTGCTTGAGAATTTAGCAGAATCACAGTTTGAAATTGAGTGAAACAACTTGACAGCATTAAAGAATTGAAGGGTTTATAGCACCTAAAACAATGGAGCCCACAGCTTTTACATTTTTGGCCAATACTTCTAAATTTAAAAGGTGATCCATAACTGATATCAAACTATACAGTATGTAAAGTAATATAAACAATGAAACAACAAAGCCAATCAATAAAAAAAATCAGCTTTTTCTTTTCCCTGAAATTTGGAGAAATCACTAGTTTGTTTTGGGTGCTGAGAAAGCTATTGTCCTTCAGACTTTCCCAAACACGCACAGGTTGTAATTGTAAAAACTGCCACACCAGCTGGTTACTGACTTTAATGTCCAGTACAAGTTTTTTCAGCATCAGTTCACTTTTGAATAGGTTATTACACTGTTAGATCAACTGACATTAGACCTGATTCAGAAAGCTAACACACCAGGATGAGGGTCCTTTTCATTAAAGTCACAGTTATTTTAAGCTGAGTCCAATGAGATTTGAAAATTAGAATTCCATGGCTGAAATGAAGGATCCTTATCCCGGTGTATTCGATTTTTCTTTTTTTTTTTTTTGGTGTACTATCACTGTTCTGGTAGTCTGCGTTAAATAGAACATGCCTTTTTTCCTTCTCAGATTGCTTTAAAAAATACCAGAAAATTCTATCCCAATATTATATGAGATTACAGAATAAAGTTCTCCTTTACCGAAGGTTACAATCCCGATTAGACTTTGAATAGATTGGATTTTTTTTGGTTTTTAATTTTCACCGGAATAAGGGGATTAGGGACCTCACTGGGTAGAAGGACCATCTACACAAACTGGTATATAGTTCTGGCAAATATTTCCAAAAAAGGGTGATAAACTTGTGACTATCTTATATTGCTGAAGTGTCAATGAAGAGAAGAAAACACAGAATGAAAAGGTTGAATGTAATCGGACTCCTCTGCTGCTTACATATTATTAGCTGTTCTGTTTGGCTCATTTGTCCATAGATAGACTAAAATCTGTTTCTGCTGCCTCTCCTTTCTCTCATCGCCATAAATGTGCTAGAATGAAAATGTTGTCCAGAGGCAATGCGGGACTAGAGCCTAATGCTTTTAAGTTTAATCTAAATTGAAGGGATAATTCTCTGTTACATAAATGATTGTTATAGCGCAGGCACAGTGCAGATTTAGAGAAAAAGGTTCAAGTTGAGTAAAATGTTTCATGGCTTGTCCTGACCCCTCTTGAACATTTCCTGCCCTGATCTTAGCCTGTTTTTGGATTCTGCTCTGCCTGTTGCTCATCTGCTTGCTCCAGTGTTGCTGCCTCTGGCCTGTATCCTGACCATTGTCCTGCCTGCCAGCCATGCCTGCACCTGACCATCTGTTGCTGACCTGGCTCGTCTGACTACACATCCTGTTTGTCCATCTGCTTGGCTTTGTACGCTACATTTCTGGTCTTTTCTGGTCATCCACCTGATATATGTTACCAGTCTACCCTACACCTGTGACCAGTAACCTGCCAGCCAAGCGACTGCCAGCCTGCTGTGTTCCAAGTCCTGGGTCTGTTGCTCCTGCTGCCATCCGCTGTGCTGGCTATCTAATCTATTCCTGGTGAAACACCTGGTCTTCATCCGTGGGGTCTGAGTCAGAGCTTTAAGAGAGCCCTTCCTCTACAGGTCAGGATGTACCACCAGGTACATGACAGAGTTCTTCAAACTAGCTGAAATATCACTAGGTAGATACTGTAATAAAAGAAGCCTGGAAGTTGCTAATGTTTACTTGCGAAAATGTTTCCTTGCCTAACTTTCATGATGATTCAGTGACTTTAAGATCTTTATGTCACTCCCATATAACAAATATGCAGATTAGGAATTCAGACTCCACTCTAAATGGACTTACTGCATGCTTGACTTAAAAAAAATCTGAGACTGCCAGGCAACTAGCATGTTCACAAGGAGGTATGCAATGCCTGGCCCCTCACATATCTTTGGATATCTGTTTTTTTTACTCTTGTCTGAGAGAAATGTAAAGTCTGTCATCACTGAAGTATTTATGAATTTGCTGGCTGCCTGGCTGTCTCTGCCTTTAATACCTTGAATCACAGGCAAACAGCCAACAGAAAATAGTGAAGAAAATAATCCTTATTTGTATACTGTTTCAAATCTAGAACTTGGAAACTTACTAGATAAGCATATCAGCCAGACAACTAGGTTTTCCAGAAAAAGAGATAAGGAATGGTATGTTTGTTCTGGCAAATTACCTCTAGTGTAACCCACTAAAACATATGTTTTGCATGATATTCAACCTGACAGTTCTGATCCAGTCTCATTACATGCTCCAAAATTGCATCACACCACTAGTCTAAGCCACTATTGCTACAGTTCAGATAAAAGGCGGAAGTATCGCCCCTGAAACGCGTTGGATTTACCTGTTACCTGTGAACTGTCAACCCCAATGAACTCCTTAAATTTACCCTCAAGTGTGATGTAACTTTAGACTGGGTGCACTTTTATACCCATATAAAAGCCACTAAAACATAAGTAATGCTAACGTTACCAAACAGGTAAGTTTGTAAGAAGTATGAAGAATAAACTTTGTTAACAGTAAAAGACAATCTGTATTCATGAAACTGTCATTTATGATATAACCTTGATCAATTATGTTGAGAATGTTTTTAATGTTTTCCGTCTCAGCTTTCCCAGCCTCCCAGAGAATCTCTTGATCTCCCAGGTTGGTATGGCCATCCTGATCTTCTAAGTTTTTAGGTCAAGAGGTCCCTCTCACTAGAGATGCAGACAGAAACAACCAGGTCTCCTGAAAGGGGTCTGTCTCTAAATGGCAGCAACTGCAACTGTTCCAACTCCCCCTGCCTTGAGCTATGCTCAGATCTGCCTTGTATCACCCCTGAACACCTGTGCACTTACACAGTCTGCTGGCAATTAGAAAAGCCTGGACACAGGACCCAAGGCCCGGTCTCACCCAATAATCTTTTTTTTGCTTTAAAGCTTCCAGCCTTGATCCGGACTTACCAAATCCAGAGAAAACATAAGACACAGTTTTCTCTACTCACAACATACCTGCTGGCATTTCTAAAACGGACTCTTTAAGAGTCCTGTGTCCATTTAAAACCCATTTTTAGTGGCAGGGACTCCCAATTCATATAATAAGTTCATTTAGACAGAAGTTAATTAACATATCAATGTGTCTTTGAAGTGTAGGAGGAATCTGGGTTATCATCCAGAGGAAACTTGTACAAGTAAAACATGCAAATTCCATGCAGATAGTGTACTTAACCACTTAAGGACCGCCTACTGCACATTTACGTCGGCAGAATGGCAGGGCTGGGCACATCAACGTATATATACGTTGATTTTAGTACCCAGCAGTGGGTCGCGGGCGCGCGCCCGCGGGCGCGCGCCCGCGACCCGGTCCGAAGCTCCGGGACCGGGACCTCCGATGGAGTGCGGCGATCCGTCCCTGGAGCGGAAGAACGGGGAGAGCCGTGTGTACACACGGCTTCCCCGTGCTTCTCTGTGGCCGTAGCATCGATCGCGTCATCCCTGTAATAGGGGGACGCGATCGATGACGTCACACCTACAGCCACACCCCCCTACAGTTGTAAACAAACACTCTGGTCACACATCCCCTACAGCGCCACCTGTGGTTAACTCCCAAACTGCAGCTGTCATTTCCACAGTAAACAATGCAATTTAAATGCATTTTTTGCTGTGAAAATGACAATTGTCCCAAAAATTTGTCAAAATTGTCCGAAGTGTCCGCCATATTGTCGCAGTCACGAAAAAAATCGCTGATCGCCGCTATTAGTAGTAAAAAAATAATAATTAATAAAAATGCAATAAAACTATCACTTATTTTGTAAACGCTATAAATTTTGCGAAAACCGACCGATAAACGCTTATTGCGATTTTTTTTACCAAAAATACGTAGAAGAATACGTATCGGCCTAAACTGAGGATATATATATATTTTTGGGGGATATTTATTATAGCAAAAAGTAAAAAATATTGCATTTTTTTTAAAATTGTCGCTCTATTTTTGTTAATAGCGCAAAAAATAAAAACCGCAGAGGTGATCAAATACCACCAAAAGAAAGCTCTATTTGTGGGAAAAAAAGGACGCCAATTTTGTTTGGGAGCCACGTCGCACGACCGCGCAATTGTCAGTTAAAACGAAGCAGTGCCGAATCGCAAAAAGGGGCAAGGTCCTTTACCTACATTTTGGTCCGGGTCTTAAGTGGTTAATAGGATTTGAAACATAGCAAGGCAGAAGTTCTATCCACTAAGCCACTATCACTATGCTGCTAAAAAAGTATGTGTGTATATATATATATATATATATATATATATATATATATATATATAGTTGACAAAGGGATTGACCCCTAAAACGTATATCACCAAAAGAGATTCAAGTCACCATCTGATGAGCAGGATTCTGTGTGTGCCATTCTCAGATTATCCTGACCATAGTTCCATGGCTGGCTGTGTTTTGTGCTTTTACCCACAGAGAATCACTAGGTCTATTGCCACTGACAAGCTCCTTTTTGGCTAATGTTTTTAATTGAATTAGGCTATTTTTAATAAGTGTAAAAAGAACAACCCCTTTATTAATCCATTTAATCCCTTGTTAACAAAAAGGATACATAAAGACATACGTTACATTCAAGCATATACAGTGTATACATTCTATCTATCTATCTATCTATCTATCTATCTATCTATCTATCTATCTATCTATCTATCTATCTATCTATCTATCTATATATATATATATAGATATATATAGATATATATCTATATATATATATCTATATCTATAGATATAGATATATATATACAGTACAGACCAAAGGTTTGGACACACCTTCTCATTAAAAGAGTTTTCTTTATTTTCATGACTATGAAAATTGTAGATTCACACTGAAGGCATCAAAACTATGAATTAACACATGTGGAATTATATACATAACAAAAAAGTGTGAAACAACTAAAAATATATGTCATATTCTAGGTTCTTCAAAGTAGCCACCTTTTGCTTTGATTACTGCTTTGCACACTCTTGGCATTCTCTTGATGAGCTTCAAGAGGTAGTCACCTGAAATGGTCTTCCAACAGTCTTGAAGGAGTTCCCAAAGATGCTTTGCACTTGTTGGCCCTTTTGCCTTCCCTCTGCGGTCCAGCTCACCCCAAACCATCTCGATTGGGTTCAGGTCCGGTGACTGTGGAGGCCAGGTCACCTGGCGCAGCACCCCATCACTCTCCTTCTTGGTCAAATAGCCCTTACACAGCCTGGAGGTGTGTTTGGGGTCATTGTCCTGTTGAAAAATAAATGATGGTCCAACTAAACGCAAACCAGATGGAACAGCATGCCGCTGCAAGATGCTGTGGTAGCCATGCTGGTTCAGTATGCCTTCAATTTTGAATAAATCCCCAACAGTGTCACCAGCAAAGCACCCCCACACCATCACACCTCCTCCTCCATGCTTCACGGTGGGAACCAGGCATGTAGAGTCCATCCGTTCACCTTTTCTGCGTCGCACTAAGACACAGTGGTTGGAACTAAAGATCTCAAGTTTGGACTCATCAGACCAAAGCACAGATTTCCACTGGTCTAATGTCCATTCCTTGTGTTCTTTAGCCCAAACAAGTCTCTTCTGCTTGTTGCCTTTCTTTAGCAGTGGTTTCCTAGCAGATATTCTACCATGAAGGCCTGATTCACACAGTCTCCTCTTAACAGTTGTTCTAGGTCTGCTGCAAAAGGTGGCTACTTTGAAGAACCTAGAATATGACATATATTTTCAGTTGTTTCACACTTTTTTGTTATGTATATAATTCCACATGTGTTAATTCATAGTTTTGATGCCTTCAATGTGACTCTACAATTTTCATAGTCATGAAAATAAAGAAAACTCTTTGAATGAGAAGGTGTGTCCAAACTTTTGGTCTGTACTGTACATATATATATATATATATTCCCCTTAAATCATTTTAAAAAATATGACCAAAGTAAAAAGATATAGATAAACAGTTGACTGTGGCAACCAGTCTTATTCCTATGCAACTTTAGAAATACAAGCCAGCTTTGGTTGTAATGGGTAATGAGCCCCATTGTGTCACACAACAATTTAAGAATAAACTTTGTTCTTTCACCTGGTTTATCACTGTTATGTTACGCAGGAGGTACCCATTGACCTGTACTTTGCACATTTTTTTCCTCATTATTTTTTTTCTTTTATAGGGGATTTAAAGTTATTGCATTGAGGATTGCAGGTTATACACACCATGTGTACTGTAAAGGAATTTTCTTTTGATATCACGTTTGTATTACATTTGTGTCTCTGTAATCTTTATCATAAACCAGACTTAGAGTTATTTCATCTTTTACATTTCTGCTGTTATTATTTGTTACTGTAATGTGAAAATTACACATAAATAAAGTAAAGGTGATCACATGCTGATTGCCTCTCATTTTAGTACTGTTGCTTTAAAGTTTATCTATAACAATATCTTTTATTTTTTTATTTTTGGATCGAGTAGGGAAAGGTTGGGATCTCTGTTAGGTTTGCATTACCTTTCTGGTGACCATTGTCAAGTGATGAGATCTTTTACGATATTTTTTTTACAAGTTCTTACAAATTTGTTACTATAACAAGTGTCCAAAATGGGACTTCTGTTATAGCCACAAGTTTTTGTTTTGAAGAGATATTCACTGTTTCTTTGTTAGGAAGTGAAGGAATATCTCTTGATTAGATCATAATTAGATTCAACACCCCCTAAATAACTTTGGCATTTGGCATAAAGGGAAAGCAAAACTTACAGTAAGCTAATATTGGATGTTACCTCAAAGTATTCCAAACATATGCTCAATCAGTTTGCTCAAGTAAAGAGGGTGCAGGTGCAGAAGTCTCTCTGAGAGCTAAAGTATTTGTTTGTTTGCATTAATTGCCTCTGAAATTTGTGAAACAAAAATATTAGGTTAAATGCCACATAATTTTTGTCCATACCATTTTAATTTGTTTTAGTATTTGAAATATTCTTTTGCATCTAATGTCAAAAGCAAAAGCCGATTTTAGAAAAAAATGGAATAAACAATGATGGATGCCAATTGCTTTTGTGAGTATCTTTTTTTCAGAGAAAATTTAGTGGTAGGGTGTCAACAAATTTTTCGATGGTTGTACCAAACAAAAATAAAATAGAATAAGCACAACAAAATGGCATTCTCTGTATATAGTTATATTTTCAAAGATTCAGACTGTATATAGCAATACAGATTTATACATCTGACCATCAAAGTCATCCCAAGCAGACCGAGGCTACTCATATACAGCAGCTAAAGAATACAATTTACACCATAGGAATGGAGATCATGAGGCTGATTTACTAACAGTATTTTTCTTTTCACATGACTGGATTATAAATAAACTCAATTGGACCAGCTACCGTACCACTTTTCTAACGTAAATGTGCAAACATCAAAAATTGGTCATCAGGACTTTTTAAGTGCAATAGTTCTCACAAAGCAAAAAAAGCGTTAATATTAATGTCATTTATTATATAGAAGAATTCATACAATCAACTCTTTTAAAAAATTGCAGTTCTTGCCCTTATAAATAACACTAAATCAATAACGTCCACAGGTATGATATCCTGATATACACCCACAACTGATTTAAAGTGTGATATATTTACACAGTTATTTCTCCCTATCTGATTACTGAATTATCTGATGGGGTAGGGCCAAGATTGTACACATTTCAGAGTTGCAATACAATGGCTCTTCTGGAAAAGCTGAAGATTTATCTGCCTTTTTTCCGGTTGTTACACATAGATTCCATGTATGTATTGTTACAAAATTATAAAGCAATGGATCAAAATTATGCTCTCTAAACCATGTCCCTGACAATCTGTATGTTTCCAATGTGTAAAAGTGATGAGACCATCAATTTGGGAATTCTCAGTGAATGATAAGCAGCTTAGGATAAGGAATCTCTCAAACTGGAACACCTAGGTAGAGCAGATAAGCGTTGTTGGCACTGCATGTCAGACCCCTCCACATTTAACAGGAGGGATATATGTGGCAGATCCCACAAATATTTAGCATTACAAAAATGAATACACGTTTAAAACATTTACTGAAAAAGTTAAAAAGTTAAGGAAAGTGAATGAGTTAACAAGAATGATTAAAAAGGCACTAGAATGATGTTGCCGAACATTGTTTTAAACTTGGCTTTGCAAACACAAGCAATAATGAAAACTTAGTGTTAAAGGGCCAGATCCACAAAGAATTAAGCCAGCGTATCTACTGATACGCCGACATAATTCCAATTTCCTGCCGGCGTATCTTTGTTTTGTATCCACAAAACAAGATACGCTGGAATTACGCTAAGAAATGACTGGTGTAACATTATTACACCATCGTCTCTTAGGTGCATATTTACAATGGACGCTAGGGGCGCTTCCGTCTATTTCCAGTGTAAAATATGCAAATGAGCGAGATACGCAAATCCACGAACGTACGAGCGGCCGGCGCATTCCCTTTACGTTATTTGCGTAAGCGTATCTCCGGTGTAAGGCTACCCCTGCTATATAGAGGCGCAGCCAATGTTAAGTATGGACGCAGGAACAATGTCGTATTGGACGTCGTTTACGTTGTTTGCGTATTCCGATCCAGAATGGGCCTGGGCGTAGGTTACGTTAACGTCGTTTTCATTGACTATTTGCAACATGATTTCACGCATGCGCACTAGGATACGTCCACGGCCGGCGCATGCGCAGTGTAAAAAAAGCGTAGTTTGCGTCGGGTCATTGATAATTTTAATAAAACACGCCCACCAACAATCCATTTGAATTACACCCGCGAACGCCAGCCCATTTACTCTACGCCGCCATAAGTAACAGTGCTATTTCTTTGAGGATAAGTAATACGCCGCTGTTACTTACAGCTGCGTAGAGTAAATGGGTTAGGCTTACAAAGCGCAGCAGCTTTGTGGATCTGGCCCAAAGTTCTTAAATCCTTTAGTATTACTTTAACACTAAGTGTTAAAGTAATACTAAAGGATTAAAAAAAAAATCAACGTGCCATACTTACCTGTGCTCTGTGCAATAGTTTTGCACAGAGCAGACCCAATCCTCCTCTTCTGGAGTCCACCACCGGCTGTCCTGTAACCTCTTACCCTCTGAGTACCCCTACAGCAAGCTGTTTGCTATGGGGTTAATCACCCTCACTCTCTCCCAAGCCACACTGTGTGTGTCCATAGATGCACACAATGTGGTCCGGCCCAGCCCCCCGATCTCGTCTCACTGGCTGTGATCTATAGCAGCAGGAGCTAAAGGCTCGCGCTGCTGCCTTGATCCCCAGTGAGGAGAGAGAAATGTTTTTTTTTTTTTACACACCTACCTACACTATCTATGGTTGTTTCATGCTGGAGGGTCCAGAATAGAGCATCTAAAAGGAAGCTGCAATTTTCATATTTTTAAGTTATGCTATGTAACAAACATAAAGCAAGTGGTATCCCAATTTGGCTGCAAAAGCGGAAATATGTTTTAACTACTTGCTGCACACTGATACGTTGGCAGAATGGCATCGGTAGGCAAATGGGCATACCTGTACGTCCCCTTTAAGACGTGACTGTACCTGCGGGACCTGCAGACTCGATCGGGTCACAGAGAGGCAGAATAAGTGGATGCCTGTGTAAACAATGCATTTCCCTGTTCTGCCTTGTGACAGGACACTCATCGTCTGCTCCCTCTCATCGGGAGTAGCAGTCAGTGTCGTGTCACAGTAAGCCCAGCCCCCACACAGTTAAAATCACTCCCTAGGACACACCTAACCCCTTTCTCGCCCCCTAGTGGTTAACTCCTTCCCTACCAGTGTCATTTACACAGTAATCAGTGCATTTTTATAGCATTGATCGCTGTATAAATGACAATGTTCCCAAAATAGCGCCAAAAGTGTCCGATGTGTCTGCCATAATGTCGCAGTCATAAAAAAATTGCTTACGCCATAATTACTAGTAAAAAATAATAATAATAAAAATGCCAAAAAACTATCTCCTATTTAGTAGACGCTATAACTGTTGTACAAACCAATCAATATACGCTTATTGCATTTTTTTTTTTTACCAAAAACAAGTTCTCTTTTTCCTCGTCGGGAGTCTCAATTTCCTCATCGTGTTCCTCGTCGGGCTGGTTTTCGACGAGAAACACGTTGGTGTGTATGCTCAGAAACCCACGCATGCTCAGAATAAAGTATGAGACGGGAGCGTGCCTTCGGTAAAAGTAGCATTTGTAATAGAGATAGCACATTTGTCACACTGTAACAGACTGAAAAGTGCAAATCGTCTCTCACCAAACATTTACTTAACACGCAGTAACATGAGATTAGCAAAAGCAGCCTAAAGGTTTGTGCCAGTGGAATCGAACTTCCCCTGCCTTCGTATGTGTTGTACGTCACCGCATTTGAGAACAAGGAGATTTGGTCTTGCATGTGTACGCAAAGAAAGCTTGTCAAGTTGCTCGACAAACCTAACAAGGAACTTGTCAAGGAAAACAATGTGTCTTTTACAACGAGCAGGGCCTTCTTAATAGCATCATGGGCCCCTGGGCAAAGTAATGCTCTGGGGCCCCTACAATGATGACAGTGCAGGTAAACGGACATCAAGTAGGTAGGAGGCAGACGGCCTGCCCTTTGCATCTATCACTCTCAGTGCCATCATGAGGCCGCCCCCCAATTTCGGGGCAGTGTGGGCTCAAGGACCAGCTGCTTTGAGGGAAAAAACAGGGGCCCCTGTGCAGCTGGGGCCCCTGGGCAGTGCCTAGCTGTGCCCTCTCATTAAGACAGCCCTGACAACGAGTTCCTCGGATGTGTATGAGGCCTCAGTGTAAAAGAAATGGTGTATATTTGGAGGCAATGGGATTCATTTACTAAAGATGGAGGGAGCAATCACTTAGAAAAGCAAATGGTTACGATGCAAAGTGAAGTTGTGTTCATATCTAAATACTTTCAGTGAAGAAAAGAAAACAAACAGTATTTTACATTGCTCATGATTAGATAATTGACATATTTTACTTTATTCACTTTTCTACATGAATGTTCTCTACTGCTATAAAGTTTCTACCACTTGATTGTATCCAGTGCAGTGGATGTAGTGAGTAAAGCACATCAATAGCTCATGTCAGATTCTACCAACAAAACAGGGGACCTTATAAAGCTGCTGCATAAAAACCTGGATCTCATTTGTTGGACTAGTTTAGGATGCAGGATAATTAAAAATTAAGCTTCAGTGAAGAGCTGCTATTTGTAAGAGACAATCCACAGCCAAGAGAGTTGCTATATTTTTAGATGTTGAAAAGCTGTAAAATTGTATTAGTAACTTGTTTACACACTGGAACCAAGTATCCTTCAAATGCAAGTCCAGAGTATCCTTCAAATGCAAAGTATCCTGCAAATCCACATTTAACTAGCCATTTTTTTCTTTATATATAAAAAACTGTAAGAAGACCATAATTCCCTTTTAAACGCTTTTTTTTATCTCACAATTTTTATGGCATTTTTATCTATATACCATTTTTACTTCATAATTTTTACTGTACTGAAATGTATTTTTATTATGACTTTTCACACTCAATTCTTTTTATCTTTAAAATATGTCATATTTACTCTGCAATTTAAAACCCACTATATTGGCAAAAAGACACATAAACTCTGAACTGCTGTACAGACAGCCAGCCAGAAACATGGTAATTATTTCTGAATGGCATAAGTTAAAACCTTATAACACATTTTGATGTATATCTTTCCCTAATGTTAACAAATTGTGAAAGACATTTTATTAATGTTTTGATGTATGATCAAAAAGAATTACATTTTGCAGTACAGATTGTTTTTAAATGGATGTAGCTGGAATTAATATCAGACAGCAGTGTTGAAATTAATAATGTTGGAATTGTTACAATCTGAAATATTCATCTTAGTATTTATTGAAGGAGAATGTTGGGTGAAAGGGTCAAACTAGTCTTTTTATTTTACACCAACACATTACAAGTTCATCTGTCACTAACAGGGGATATGTTTGCTTTTCAAACGATTTATGATCGCTAATTTAAATATATGCTATAAAGCGAGAGTTCACGCTTTACATTGCTGCACTGGTGGTTTTATAAATAAAATAAATAAATCTGCACTAGGTAATATCAAACAATAAAATAAAATGTGTTCAAATAAAATGTAATATATAGCAGCACTCATTGATTGTCTGAAGAAAAGACATTCAAAATAAATAATAATAAAAAAAACAGTTGCACCTCCCCTTTAAATATATGTGTAGAAACAAATGTGCAATTGAAAATCTCATTATGCCAAAATTCAGTGCATTATATGCAAAGAGATATGTAATGTTAAAAAACAAAAACATAAAAACAAGTATTCATATAAAGTATTGTTCCATAACCAAAAACAACCAACACACCAAAATAGCAAGTAAATATAATGTACAAGTTGGCCACTTCAGTGTACTGATCTCTGAAAACATCCTCCTGTGATGAAATGCGTTGGCCAGAGCCTGAGTGGTTGATGTAATCACACACACACACCAGTGGACAGCTTTTGGCTGATACATGCTATAGTTGTCCTTTTTATGTGAGTACCCATTGGAACGTTTTTTTACAATAAAAAAATGTATGAAGGTATTGTGCTGTGAGTTCATCCTCTTCCTCTATCTATGGTCAATTTATGATGTATTAAAAAGATGTATTGCCGTTTGTGGACTTTCATCTGAAGGTCATCCTGATTAATCCTCATATGCTTGTGTAGAGATCTGATATTTCAGGTAAGAGGCAGTTTTTGGTGTTGGAGCACCATGCGATGCACCTTCACTGTGGATGGACTCTTCCTATATCGTGGAACATTTTCACTTATATATACTTGCTAGCTTGGTGTTGTGAAGTACTGTTTTACATGAATGATTTTTTACTATGGTTTTTCTTTCATCATTACTCATCTGTTTGGATAATATGTACTGAGTTTTGGCATAATCTGATTTTCACGTGCACATTTGTTGATAACATATATTTAAAGGGGAAGAGCATCTTTTTTTTGTTTGTATTGAAAGAAGTAAAGTGAAGAAAATATTTGTCATGGTGAGTAAAGTCTAGCTATCCATGCTAGAATTTTATACTGATAACGGTGAAAACAGTGTAAGTGAGCACACCAATATGACCATATGTGACAAACTTGCTTTGGATTCTCATACTGTAGCCTTTTTTGCATTGCAATTTTAAGTGCTTTGTAAAGGTTTTTGTTCATTGCTGGGTCATTTACATCTTTATTATGACCATGTTGATAACTGTCTGATGTATTACAAAACAGAGATCCTAATTCATTTTGTATTTAGCCAAAACAAATGAGGATATGGCTCCATATTTGGTCAACGTAGTTTGTGTATTTACTGCTTGCAGCACTTAATATTATCACTGATACTGGTACAGTATAATAAATAATCATACAGGATCTTTAAAACACCAAACTGCAGTAGTGGTTGCAAGAAAACGACATCATGACTTTCTCTTGGATAAGTATGTGAAAAAAAAAAATCAGATGAAGATTGAAAAACAAAAGAAGAAATGGATTAAAGAAGATTCAACAGAAAATGTCAAACCATGGATCAAAAACAATTGATAGAGTTGGGATGCATAATGTAATACTGAAGACCAGGGCCTTTAAAAGGCTGCAGCACCACAAGCAGACAGAGTGGTACCATTAAATTCAAATATTACAATCAAGGTGAAACTTCTTTGAAAGTTTAGGTGGGGCATGCTTTTTCAAAAAAACAAACACACAAGAAGTCCCCTTAAATTCAACTTCAAGAACCTTAAAATGGTATTAAACAGTGCTTGGTCAAAGTAATAGAGTCCACAAGCTTTGGTATAAACAGTATATATATCACAATATTGATCAATCCTGATGTAATGAGGCCTGAATATACCAGGCCATTACAAATATCCACCAAATTACCCCTTTTTGGAAAGTAAACAGTCCAAGGTATTTAATAAGAGGCATGGTGTTTTTTTTTTGCATACTGTCCCCAGTGCAGTACAGTGTCATCATATAACTGGCATGGCAGTGATCAGGGACACTGACTGGTGACAGTAATATGTAACAAAAAAAGAAAAACATCTTTTATTTCTTATTACATTATTTTACAATTTGTTTTACACACTGTGACCAGAGCAATACAGTGTTGCCATAGTAATACTGTACTACTCTGGGGAAGTGATTAGGATTTTTTTCACATTATGTTTGCTTATTTGAGTGCATTTTAATGGTATAAGCAACCATTTTTACTGAATGAAACAGATTCATTCAGTGTGTATTGTTATGATTCGCTGTGATTTGCCACAGCTAATCACATGGTACAGATGGGCTGTCATTGGTCCTGTCTGTACCATGTGATCACTGTGACCAATTACAGCTAGCAACACAATTGTATACAATGGATGGCAAGAAAGGAAGCCATCAGCTTTAAAAATGTACCAGTATTGGATTTTAGAATTACAATTAAAGGGCCCTGTATGAGCAAAGCACAGGTTCACTTGAAAGAGAATAAACCAATATTACCAACACATCAAATAGTAATAACTGTGTAGAGATTTCACATTAAATGGTAAAAGTAGCAACGAGATTCACAAATATAACATATGTTATAGTGAGAAATAGAACACTAACTATAGTCATCAATATACCAGGCAGAGAGAAGTGTCTTGGCTATAGACTAACTAATCTGTGTTAACATGGTTATGATTTTTATTTGGCAGACTATAAAAAGTTTAAATTTTACAATATTTTTCTACTTTGATTATCCCCAGTAATCAGTCACAATAAACTGAATAGTGAGATATAACTGCTGGCGCTATATCAATCCTGTATAATAATAATAATAGGAAGAATAATATCGCAGCATTAAAACCTCACTTGAACTGAGAAATCCACTTAAATAAGTGGTGAAATGTTTTCAGCTTTACTAAACAAGTCCAGATGAATGTGGCTACTTCCAACTAGATATAGCATTAGACCCTTCACAGACATACTTCTATACTCCAATCTATTAGCCATGGTTGTGTCTCTTTTTAAAAAAAAAAAAACAATGGAAATGGGGATTATCTGGGTATTGATAAAGTAAATCTAATTTACAATTTTTTTCTTTTTATCTGTCAAGGAACCCTATTTGCTTGGGCAGTGAGAAGAAGCACTTTTTTAACACATAAGGATCACAGTAGTTTTTGTGGTTCAGTTACTAACATATTGATTTGCCATTGATTTTTTGTCATTTTGTATAATACTGAATTCATATTACCTGTGCTTTTTGTCTTTGGAGACAAGCGGTGCTTCCTTTATTGGGTATTGAATTATTATGTATTTTAAAGCGGTAGTAAACTCCATTGTATGATTTTTACCTACAGAGAAGCGTATGATAAGGCTTACATGTAGGTAAAATAAATATCTCCTAAACGATGCACCGTATTCATCCTGAATGCACCAATTATGTCACTGACGCATGCGCCTTAAAGGACCATCATACATTTTAGGATGTTCAGGGCTTTGTGTTGGAATCGAGGGCCCCGGCACGCACGTGCGATTGTGACGTCATCACGGCTCTGGCCGTAAACATAGCTGGATTGCGGAAGACAGACATGTCAGTCCTCTCAGCTGTGACCGTACAGCGCTAGGGGCTTAGTTCCAAGTTAAGTATTTCAGAATGTGCTAGTATGCAATGTCACACAGGTCTACAACCGCTTTAAAGGCAAACAGTAAAAAGAAAAAAAACTGTGAGAACCAGTGGTTTATTCTAACCAAGTGCTGTTACTGTAGATACATAATTTCTGGTACTTTGCAGTTTCCCTGTCTTATACAATAGTAAAGTGATGCTTTTGATATACCACCTAGTTCAGTTATTTAAAAAAAAAAAAATAGTTCTAAACTTTACAAAAAAGGAGTGGGGGCAGGGGTTTTAGGGCCATTAACTAAAGGGCATAATAAAGCTGTTAAAGCTTTTCAAGTTTTTTTTTTTTTAATTTAAATTTTCTTCCAATATAATACAATTACTGTATATGGCAGTCAAAGAAATTATAAACGTGTAAATGAATGTTATCTTCTTGACTGTGGGGTGGATTTACTAAAACTAGACAGTGCAAAATCTGGTGCAGCTGTGCATGGTAGCCAATCAGCTTCTAACTTGTTCAATTAAGCTGTGGCAAAAAAAACAAAAAAAACTAGAAGCCGATTGGTTTCTATGTAGAGTTGCACCAGATTTTGCACGCTTCAGCTTTAGTAAATCATCCCCATTATCTCCAACATAGTAGACCAAGGCCAATGAATATGTGATTTATACCTAAATAGTAGTGTATATATACAGTATAGACTTTATACAGTATATAATACAGCTAGTCTTATCTTAATTTTGAAATTTTACTTTAAAAGTACTCAGGTGATACTATTAAATGATAATTCAATTTTTAAATGATAATTTAATTTTTTCTAATATAAAATATTGCATATGACTATGTAATTTTTATCACTTACAAGCAAGCAGCTGGACCCTCCTACAAGTCACAGCAGCTGGAGACTAAAATAGCAGCTGTTTTTCTAAAAATAGGCCTGTGGAGGGGTAAACTATCGCCCCACTTAACTAGCACAGACTGCATTGTCTTAAAGAAAACTTGCACCAGAGGAATATGTAGTCTGCCATTGTTGACCTCTCACTTTAAAACATCTAGTTGCCTGCCTTTCAATGCAGATCCAATGACTTTGATGCTTTTAGTGTTTCTGGCCTAAAACAGGTATGCAGATCAAGATTTATGACTTAGCTCTGACTTCACTTGTTGCATGCTTCTGAAGTCAGAGATTGCCAAGTAACAAGTATTTTCAGAAGGACGTAATTTGAGGCCACGACTCTCTGCATGGCAGTCAAGTTCCTCCACCCCAAACTCGCTCATTTATGTCTTTATAGACCTTGCTTTGTGTACTGGTACTCAGTCATGTTGGAACAGGAAGAGGTCATCCCCAAACTGTTACCACAAATTTGGGAGCATGAAATTGTTCAAAATGTATTGGTATGCTGCCGCGTTTCCTTCACTGGAAAGGGGCCAAGCCCAACCCCTGAAAAACAACCCCACACCATAATCCCCCTCCACCAAATAATTTGGAGGGGTGGCCCATTACTTTTGGCAATATAGTTTGGATGAGTGAGTTTGGGGTGGAGGAACTTGACTTTCCTGCACAGAGTCCTGATCTCAAGAGCCAGGCCTTCTCGTCCAATATCAACGCCTGACGCCTGACCTCACAAATGCATTTCTGGAAGAATGGTTAAACATTTCCATAAACACACTCCTAAACCTCGTGGACAGCCTTCCCTGAAGAGTTATAGCTGTTATAGCTGCAAATGGTGGGTCAACTCAATATTGAAAGGGGAAAGGGAATAGCCGCTCCAGGTGGGAACCCAGATGAATATCCTCCGCTGCAGACAACTCAGGTGCAGGCAATGCACTAAGCAAAGCAGGAACAATTGTCTCTGGAGTTATGACTAAGCTCTAGTTTCAGCGAGAAACACGTCAGCAGTCAGGTTTTACTTTATTTTGCTGTGACTTGTAGTGCTGACCTTTTTTTTTCAATAAAGGCTACAATTTGTTCAGAGTGCGGCTGTACAGAGACAATTTTTTGTTCCAACTCAATATTGAACCCTACGGTCTGAGACTGGGATGCGATAAAAGTTCACGTGCATGTAACGGCAGGCATCCCAATTCTTTTGACACTATAGTGTATTTCTCTTACTACAATAGTAATTTAAGCAGAGAATTAACACTTTCTTCAAAATGTACAAAGGCAAGCGTGAACTTCATGCTTTCTAATTAAACTGCATGCATCTTAAAACAAATGTTTAATTGTAAAATAAAGATTGGCAACAAATCCTGTACAATTATAATAAAGTATAAACTTTTTTATTTTTTTCAGTTTTGGACCGCGTGGAGAGGAATTAGAACACCTGCCAGTCTCTCTAATTGTCCTGTTCACGATTATCATCGAACGTAGAAAAAAATAGTAGTATAGGGGAAATCTTTTTGAAAGTGACACTAGTTTTGGTAACCCTGGTGACACAATGGGATTCCTCTCGCTCCCTATTTCGGCTATGGGACAGGAAGTGAAGGAAAATCTCCCCTATGGGACACAGATGGCAAAAAAATCTGAGAGGGGTTATAAGCCTTCCTTACTCTATCCAAAATGTATATATAAAAAAGTTTTGGCTATAGTTCTACTTTAAACATCTGTTTATAAATTTGAAAAATGTCTAAGGTTGGCACCATGCCACATTACAAAGGGCATGCACTTTTGACTGCCAGCTTGGCCTGGGGTGATGGGTGTCCTTGAAGGTGTGGAATGTTAGGAGTATACCACAGGACCAAACGTGGGTTTCATGTTGAGGTTATCATTTAGTGAACATATTGTGGAAGCCCCAAGGTGTTAAGTATTATTATTATTATTATAATACAGGATTTATATTGCGCCAAAAGTTTGTGCAGCTCTTTACAACACAAGGGCAACAGTTACAATACAATCGAATACAGGAGGAATCAGAGGGCCCTTCTCATTAGAGCTTACAATCTAGGAGTAGCACCTTTCATGAGAAAAGAGGATGTATGTAGGTACCTTGATAAAAGAAGCATATAATAAACACAAGTATGCAGTAACAACTAGTTGGTTGCACAGCTCCAGAGGTTCTAAATGCAACATTTGTAAATGTCCATGATATCAACAAATTATTAACCATGAAAAAGTTTGAATGTGTAAACCCACATCTCGATTCCTCTAATCTCTATATGATTGTATAAAAAAAAAACGAAAAATACGTGAAAAAGGCAAACATGCTTTTGTCAGCCAGCTGTAGTCACTTTCACACATCTGTAAAATATTTGTGATGTGGAAAAAAAAATGTCACGAAGTTGATGACCAATGAGATAGACAAGCTTTTCCTGTATACATATTTGTAAAGACTTCTGACGTTGATTTTTTTCTATATGTTTTCCCATAGGCCTTTTGTTGCCACACATCCCATCTATCATTTTTAGCGCTTATCGTGTACAATAGAACTATATGTAATGACACAGATACCACAATAAATCACATATGTACCTAAAAGCTAAAAACCCACATAGGATTACATAAGAGTTATTGTCATCTGGGGAATATACAACCTACATGTGTACAGGTTCACTATACATTGCCATCTGAAACAACTTATGCCCTTGGTATAAGTGAGGGCTTTCAACCCTTATGCAACAATGGCTTGACGAGTGAAAAAGTAAGAGGAGAGACAGCTGCAGAGATCCAGAGAGGTAAAGAGATCAGCTTGATTTTAGGTGATTGTAACCTTATGGGGAAATTCTTAAAATATATTTAAGGCCACAAATACAATTATTTATAAAACAAAATTATTATCAGAATTGTCATCATCATCATAGTAATCGTCATCACCATTATCATCTTCAGTTTAGTATTGCTTATTCTAATGACAGTTCCAGAGCATTTTGGCCTAGGCTGAGGAATATTGATACATTTCTGAACAAAACAGAATATCTTTCCACATATCTAGGCTTAAGCCTCGTACACGCGATCAGATTGTTGGAAAGGGATTGTCTGTTGGCCTAAAATCTGATCATTTGTATGTTCCTTCAGATAACTGTTGTCCAACTTTCTAACTTGGATGACATGCTAGTAAATTTTCTGCGGACAACGGTCTGTTTTCAGATTTTCTGATGGTCAGTACACAAGTCCGTCATACAAAAGTCAAAAGTACAAACATGTATGCTCAGAATCAATGCTCACCAAACACGAAATTAGCAGAAGGGGCCCAAAGGGTGGCGCTCAAGAGCTGAAATTCCTACTACGTTCGTGTTTGTTGGCCGACAATTGTGTGCCGTTAGTATGCAAGACAAGATACAGGCACACTCCCTAAAGACAAAAAAATCAGACGCTCGGTTGGCCAACAATCTGCTCGTGTGTACCAGGCTTAAGAGCTCTTGCTAGGATGGAAATATCTGGAATATGCCCATTAGAGTCACCTAAAGGCTTACTATAGTGAAAAATATAGTATTGTGGTAACTGTGGTGTCACTTGTAAGCCAGATTCTTTCTTTCTTTCTTTTTTTTTTTGTTTTATCTCAAATGCCTTTCTTTATGTTTTATCTCGATTTGCATTCAGGTCAAGCTGGCTTGTTACAATAGCAGGGGTGCTACAAAAACTTTTACAATACAAAACAAGAGTATAAACCATGAAGTGTATGTATTAGTTTACAAGACATGCCATAGCTAGAAGGGCCATATCTCAAAAAACGTAGTCCAATGGTCTAATGGCCTGATTATTAGAATCCACATGTGCACATTAATGAATATAGACTAGCCTCAGTATTAAGAAGTCAAGACACTGTTGGCTATCAGTTCTATGTATGATGCATTTTAGTGACATTGAGCACAACCTTAGGACATATACCCCTTGAACAGATTTATTACCATTAGAAAAAAAAAAAACATATATAACATATTCACACCTTACTTTTTTTATCAAATAACCTAACTATTGCTCATATATGAATTGGTTTCAGGCAATTTAATGCTTTGTTGGAGAACACAGCTGGAGCAGAAGTTATTGCTAAATTTCGAGTAAACCCTTTGACATCTCCAATATGTCCTGCATAGATAAATAGTCCTAAAGTCATAAGAAAGCACAGCATGTCACTTCCACCAACAGTCAGGTTATGACTTTTAACTCATGCACTAGCTAAGCATTGGCTCGTCTTCAAAGAAGAAGCATTTTAAGTAGATACACATGAGTTTAAAAATTTATAAAAATTGGGATGGCCAAATCTGCCCAGTTTAGATTTGCCAAGGGTTCCTCAAATCCTGTTTGACCTTCATCAAACATGAACGTAGAGGCAAATCCTCTTTAAGTCTATCTGGGGAGCTATCCTTTTATTAAATTCTGGCCATTTATAAGGGCTAAAAGGCAAACATACTGTTTAAAAATGCAGGAAATGCTGGGCACTGCCATTGCAAATATACGGTATATCAATACAAACAAAGATGTGTACTGAAGGCACCTGGAAGAAACGTATCAAATGTTGGCAGATAAGGTTTGGTGGGTTTTACACATGGAAAATATTATGCACATTCTAAGATCAGACATGTATTACTTTGAACAGCATTGGTTCCCATGGTTTGCTCTGATGGTATTTGATCAGACTTCATCTTAAGCCAATAACTTTATTTCTTATCTCCCAAGTGTCTTGGAGCCAAAGCATAGCTTTATATAACTGTATAGGTGTAATTTATTTGACTAAATCTCTTCTTCCATCACCTGGTGTTTTTTGTACTTTATACATGAGTGTAATTTTATGTATCTACTGTATGAACACGCATAATACAGCAGTGGATTATTTCATGATTCATATAACTGTTGGTTTCAAACAATAAAATATGTTTTATTATAAATGGATTGCGCAACCTACAAAACAATAACAGATGGAAGATGATTGCTAAAGGTGTTTTTCTTTTTCTGCTTGTTTTATGGCCATAAAAAATATTTTTTTGTTTTTCCATTGTACAAATAAATAACATTGACAGTATAAAGTTAGTCCATGGAATTACTATATATATATATATATATATATATATATATATATATATATATAAAAGACAAGAGTATTTATATCCTATATCCAGTGGGCTGGAAAAAAATGGTATCTCACTGTACTACTATGTTACTAACTTGTTAGTATGATCTATGCTATTGGATTATGACATGGGGAATGCTCCCCACCAGAACAGACTGGTCATGCTTGCAGCCATTGGTTGCGAGTGCTGATCGGATGCCGGTAAGCTGCTGGTTTTCTAGCATGCCCGTTTGACAGAAGCCAGACGTTAGGCTGGCTTTTGTTGGACTGGCTGCTGTACACACTGCCTGTTTCTGTTGAACCGGCCAATACAGGCTGATATTCGTGTACAAGCCATTTGTTTGCTATGCCGACCTTTCATCATTGAATCAATGCAAGGATTTCTTTGCAAAGAGAGTTTTCACCACATACATTCACACCACACCAGGGGCGGACTGACCATTCGGGCTTGCCAGCCTCAGTAAAACCAGGGACGGTATGTAAAAATTTGTGTTTTTAAAAAAATCCCAAGATTATAGCTGCCCGCCTCTTCAGTACCATTTCAGTGTGTGTATGTGTATTCTGTGTGTATGTATCCTGTGTGTGTATATTGTGTGTCTTTGTGTGTATACTGTGTGTGTATGTGTGTGTGTGTATATTGTGTGTCTGTGTTTGTGTAATGTGTATGTATACTGTATGTGTGTGTGTGTGTATACTGTGTATCTCCATAATCTATTGCCTGGGGCCCCATAATCTCCTATTGCCTGGGGGCCCCTATAATCTCCTATTGCATGGGTGCTCCATAATCTCCTATTGCCCGGGGCCCCATGAGTTGTCAGTCCAACCCTGCACCACACCACATACACCACATTCAACTAAAGGAACACTCCCTTGCAAATGAATAGTCTGTTTGTCTTTAGTAAATCATCCCTAGCAGTGTTTCCTGTGTCCCCTAAAGATAAAAACGGCAGTAATTTATTTGAAGATGCAGGTGATCTAAAATGTTATACTAGGATGATACACAAAGAGGAAGCAAAGCTTTGATTGATGGTCCAAAACTGGGAAGACTAGGACCAGAGGTGATGTCTAGTTTCCAATCACTAATGTACATTCACCAGTGCTACAAGTACACTACCACCAGCAGTATGTCACATCTTACTGCTGAACTAATGCCACAGAAAGTCTAAGTTTAGGAAGTTAGTTTTATGTTTTGGTGATAAGATTATTAATTTCTTATTAGCTTTGGGATGAAACGCAAGTCTTTCATTTATGCATTCATATGTCTTATATGGGCAGGTGCATTGACCACCTGTGAAACGAAATTTACTGCTACCATAAATAAAAAAAAAAAAGGAAATCTCCAAAAAATCTGTTTCCAGATGTTTACATATATATTTTGAACTTCTGTATTAAATAAACTCTGTTGTTTCTTTTATGTATGCCCATCAATGGAGAATTTAAGCTGACATTGTCACTGTGAAGTCTAGTGACCATGCCTTTTTAAAGCCCCACTAATACTCACCCCTCTGATGCTCCCCTGCCACTTTTTCCTCCATTAGAGACACCGGGGAAAAAAATGAGCAGTGATGCCATGTCAAGTTACAGTGCTCAGGACTAGGAATGTGCCTCTAGGCCTGATAGACCTGAGCACTGTATCATGGGAGGAGGTCACATGCTCCTCTACCAAAGAGTTTGAGTATTAGTGTGTGAGTCTGTTAGGCAGGGTTGGTTTACAAAGACAATTTGCCTTAAATAGGCAAATAACTTTTGGCAAATCCATCGAAGTTGATGTGTTTTAAAAAAAATAGCTAACATCTAAAATGATTTCTGCCCAACTTAATTGTATAATTGTGTGAATGTTTTCTAAACTGAACCTTTGTGCCATTTCTTTTATTTTTGTACAACATGTTTCCTTTTCCAATCAACATTTCATACAGAATGTGTCCATGACACCCAAATCACAGAGCGTCATGGGCCCAGTCTGGATTTTTAGTTAGACAGGGACCGTCAGCAAGTGAGCTGGCAATGCTGGGAGCATGACGCTCTGTGATTTGGGTGTCATGGACACATTCTGTAGGAAATGTTTATTTGAAAAGGAAACATGTTGTACAGTCTTCTCAACAGACTCACACACTGATACTAAACCTCTTCAGTGGAGGTGCTTGTGACCTCCTCCCATGATACAGTGTTCAGGTCTAGAAGCCAATTCCTAGGCCTGAGCACTGCAACTTGACATGGCATCACTGTGTATCACATTCTCTTGATATTCAGGTAGATGCACAACAATACATAACAATATTTACAGCCGGTTCACACTGGGGCGACTTGCCAGGCGACCCAGCCGCCTGACAAGTCGCGTCCCATTCTATTCAATAGAACTGTTCTAATAGGAGCGATGCAAGTCACTCCGACTTAGAAAAAGGTTATTGCATGACTTTGGGGGCGACTCGGGGTGGCTTGCATTGACTTATATACAGAAGTCATTTTGCAAGTCGCCTCTGAAATTGTCTTCAGGTCGCCTTGCCGAGTCGCTCCCAAAGTCGCGCCGCCCCAGTGTGAACCGGGTCTTAATGTGCAATATTTTATATTTACCTATGAAACAACAACACTTTTTCAAAACTTTTGGTTTTGAGTTCTAACAAAAAAACACGTTATATTCCATTTAGATATTCTATGAGGTCCTTACAACCATGTATACAGAGAGAAAAGTCTAAATCCGATAGGCTTGCTAGATTCTTATTTATATACAACATTCCAACATTTTTTGGTAAATTGTGCATGAACCTGGAGTATATTTTTACATTTTTACTGATGCATATTTTAAAGCATAATAGTGGCCCTTAATGCCTTTTCAGAGATTTCAGTCAAAGCCTATTATTAAAAAAAAAACAGAACAGATTCAAAGTGCAATGCCCACATTCTTTCTGTGTGATTTACCAACACGTTTTTCATACAGACCGTGAAGCATCACTAGTTAGAATAACAGTCTCCGGCATTTGCAATTATTGTTGCTAATGATAACACAGTGTAACTCCCATTACTGCAGCTACACTCTTTAGTGCTGCTGATACATTATGCTTTTTTTTGTCTTTCTCTTTAGAGCATTAAACCATTCTGCCCAAGCATGACATGAGCCATAGCTTTTCACAGTAACTAAAATTAACTAGAACTTATCTCTTTGGAATTGCTGCTTACACTTTGTTTAATCTCAGCGAAAAGGATTAACACAAATATTTACAACAGATCATTTGAGTACTGCAAGGAATCTCATGGAACGTGCTATGTAAGTTCCCATTTAGTAACATGGGATATCACTCCTAATGCTACTTCAGAAGCATTATTTTAATTTCATAAAGTATTAATGTATTTGTGATTTATTTTGGCCACACTTTTCTACTTAGTTACTAAAATGCTCCTAAGACCTATAACTGGCTATACTTTTTCAGGTTGAATATGTTTTTATTATTATTAAAGAATTCAAGAGTAATACAAAGAGAAACCCTCAATAAAATTATGAGTAAAACTTGACAATTTCCACACAAATGTATGAATACAGTCGAAATCAACAACCCAAGACAAATGCAATGATTAAAGTGATTGTAAAGTCTCAGTTTTTTTTTTCTATATAAACATATTATACTTACCTACACTGTGCAGTGGTTTTGCACAGGGTATCCCTGATCCTCCTCTTACCGGGTTCCTCTTTGGCTCTCCTGGCCCCTCCCTCCTGTTACGTGCCCCCACAGCAAGTACCTTGCTATGGAGGCAACTAAGCTGAGTGACAGCTCCCTGTGTCCATTCAGACACAGAGCGGCGGTTTGGTCCCACCCCTGTCTTTCCTGATTGGCTAACTGACTTTGATTGACATCAGCAGGAGCCAATGGCACCACTGCCATGTCTCAGCCAATCAGGAAAGACGGCCGAGGCATTCGTGGACATCGCTGGATAGAGAGGGGGCTCAGTTAAGTATTAGAGGGGCTGAGGGGGGCTGCTGCACACAGAAGGCTTCTTGTCTTTATGCACAAAATGCATCAGGATAATAAACCTTCTGACTTTACAACAACTTTAACATCTTCTGCATATAAAGAGATGTCTTCAGGTTAGGTAGGGTTCCAAAGGTAGGGGTCCAAATCGTTGATGGCTGTAATACTGCCAAGGCACTTATGATGATGGAAGTTCAGTGCAGTGTCAAGAGACACTAAATAAACAATAAATAACAATGCACATAAGGAGAATAGGAATAAAGAAAAAAAACTGAGGATGAAAGAAAGAGAAAAAAGTCAGTAGCAAGAAAGAGGAGTGGTCAAAAAAGGAGAATATTGAGGAGACACTAAAGCTGATGAGGACAAAAAAGTTGAAAGATAGTATCTCTCGCGCCACTCTTTCCCGACTTACCTCCTATAGAAGCCTAATGAATGAGTCTATTAAGTATCTTCTCTGAGGTGGAGTAGTGCATCCAAATGTACCACTTATAGGAAACCTTTCCCAAGTATCCATTTCCCTAGTCTACGTTTTTTCCATAAGCATAGTATTGTTTCCTATATCTACCCAAAGTGATAGGGAGGGCATGATTAGGGAGGGCATGATGTAGATTTCCAAAATCTGGAAATAAGCTGCTTAGTTGCTGAGAGGAAAAATATAAAAAGGCTAGATTTTTGAGATTTAACAGAACCTGGTAAAATAGATAACAGGGCTATTGTAGGGGAAGGGGTAAGGGACTCATCATGGATATCATTATATATCTGAACGATTGTAGTCCAGAACAAGGAGATCAGGTTATAATTCCACCAGGTGTGCAGGTATGATCCCCTTACTCTGCAACAACACCAGCAGATGTCTGAAGATGTTGGAAAAATACAGCTATTTAAAAATGAGTCATGGTACCACCCAGAGAGCAGTTTAAAGTTCTTCTCTTGAGTGTAGCTGGAAACCGAGGATTTATGAATGAAGAGGAAGGCAGTGTGCCAATCTTCAGGGGGATCTCATACTCAACTCCCTTGACCATATTTTGTTTATGTGGGGAGTGTACTATGAGTGTGGGCCAATATTGATTTGTATACCAAGGAAAGCGTGTGACAGGGCACCTCTGAGAGAAGACACAAGCGTTAAAATTCTGTCAAAGGCATATAAAGTAGTTCAAAAACATGTAAGGATTTGCAGTAAGTCGTCAGTTGGAGTTTTGGCAACCAGTTAATGAGAGGCAAAGCTACAGCAGATTGTCCTGTAAAGGAGCCCAGGATAGAATGCACAACTATACTCTTTTAAAGGCTCTCATTAATCTTAAATGATGGTGAAATGTTGACAAATGACCTGGCTGACTAAATATTATAGACATATACACTGATATTCTGTTGGCCACCATGTTACTTTTCCAATGCAGACTAACCCGGAGGCCCGAAAAAAAAGCTAACAAATGAAGAAAACTTTCCTCCAAGAGAATTCTACTAAGGATGTCAGGGCATAATGACCCACAAACCTACAGATCAGGGTTTATCAACCAGGGTACCGTTGAACCCTAGGGTTCCTCCAGAGGTTGCTAGGGGTTCCTTGAGCGATGAGCAGTTTCCACCTTTCAGAAAGGTTCCCACTAACACCAGTGATCTTATTTAGCTATCTGTAATGGGGTTTTCTTCTCAATGACTTCAAGTTTAAGGAGTATTCTTCCCATTTACCATCACATGTATCATGAGTTTTAGATATAGTATGTTTTAGCATGGATTCCCTGAGACCAGAAAGTTATATTAAGTGTTCCTCTGTGTTGAAAAGGTTGAGAAAGGCTGATCAAGACCCTCATTCAGTAATAATAATTAAATTGTTATCAATACTTAACCACTTGCCTACTGGGCACATATACCCCCTTCCTGCCCAGACAAAATTTTAACTTCCGGCACTGCGTCGCTTTAACTGACACGTGCGACGTGGCTCCCAAACAAAATTTATGTCCTTTTTTTCCCCACAAATAGAGCTTTCTCTTGGTGGTATTTAATCGCCTGTGCAGTTTTTATTTTTTGCGCTATAAACAAAAAAAGAGCGACAATTTTGAAAAAAGACACAATATTTTTTTGCTTTTTGCTATAATAAATATCCCATTTAAAAAAAAAAAACATTTTTTATCTCAGTTTAGGCCGATACGTATTCTTCTACATATTTTGGGTAAAAAAATGTAAAAAATAAAATCGCAATAACCGTATAGTGACTGGTTTGTGCAAAAGTTATATTGCCTACAAAATACGGGACATAATTATGATTTTTTTTATTTATTTTTTTACTAGGAATGGCGGCGATCTGTGATTTTTTTTCAGGACTGGGACATTATAGCGGACACATCGGACACTTTTGACACATTTTTGGGACCATTTACATTTATACAGTGAACAATGCTATAAATATGCATTGATAACTGTATAAATGTAACTGGCAGGGAAGGGGTTAACCACTAGGGGGCGGGGAAGGGGTTAAATGTTTCTTCTAGTTTGTGTTCTAACTGTGGGGGAGGGGGGGTGACTGGGGAGGTGACCGATTGTGTCCCTATGTACAAGGGACACAATCGGTCTCCTCTCTCCCTCAGTTACTCGGCAATCGCGTGTGCCCGGCGGCCATCGTGGGCGCCGGGCACACGCACGGGGTTCTCAGTGATGCTAGCAGCTTTCTATGACTGCACGTCATATGACGTGCAGGCAGGACAATAGAGTTACCCACCCGCCGTCATTTGACGGTGGGCGGGTATCAAGTGGTTAAACACATATTACAGTCTTGCTATTATGGATAAACAAAAAAATTTTGTACAGCACAGTGCTTGTGCTGTGTAATTTGCCCCCCCGTATCACCTGAAATACCTGGGTGATCCTGCCTGGCTATACTCTCCCCCTGTAAACTGACTATGACTATGGCATCGTAGACAGAGAATGTGCCTCCATCATCCGCAGCTTGCTTTTCTATGTCTCTGTCTCCCTCTGTCCTCCTCCCCTATCTGCCTGTCAGCTCCTCGATCTGCCTAACCTGCTCTAAATATAACAGTGTTTTTCTTCTATAGTTCCAGCTGATATATAACACAAAGCTCCCCAATGCATGTCATTCATAGAAATATGCTGTATAATAACTTACTTCAGAGCGCCACTCGGAGCTCACGTGACTGGCCGCCGGTCAGCGGGGGGTATCCCAGCATCTCCCCCTGCAGCTATCACATTGGGAGAGAAGATCAGCAGGCAGTCAGCTGAGCGCCGAACGGCCCTCTGAAGTAACCTATTATATAGCATATTTTTATAAATGACATCCACTGGGAGCTTAGTGTTATATATCAGTGGGAAATATAGCATAAAAAATGCACCTTAACAAACACTATAATGCTACCTTTCCTGGAAAAGATAATGCCCCAGGCTCCCTTCAGTGCCGATCACATGACCAAATACCTAAGCTTTTAGTCACATAATCTCTGCTGAAGAAGATGAAGATAAGCCAATCTAAAATCTGATCCTACCCCTTTTACAGAGATCAGATGACCAAATTGAAACAAAGTTGCAGCTTAGTTTAATCCATACAAGAGATCCCAGAAACAGATTCAACTGATGTATATATGAGGTTACTAAAATAACTTAAAATAGATATATAAAACAACATGAAATACAATATAGCAATCTTTGAAAAACCCCATTCTCTGTAGCTCAAAACAGTCCCAGTCTTGCTGCTCATTCAGTTGAGTGGAGTGAAGGAATGGAATGCAGTGGCATAGTGTAGAACTTTTTTTTAAATAAAAAGATTAAAAGTAGAAATGCACTCACAACCATAAGTGAAATCAGGTATGTAGCTGTTTAACATGTTACAATTTTTTTTTAATACTTATTTGTATTTAACAATTATAGTATTAAACACAGGCACACTGCCATCTTCAGGTGCTAAGCTAACAACTGTTCACAGTGTCAAATGCTACCTGTTCAATGGGAACAACATAGATTAATGTACCCTCAGCATGGGGCATCCTCTACAAATTGTGAGCAGAAAGGGGTAAAATAATCCTGTAGGGAAAATAAAGTTCATACACAATAAAGGTAACCTGCAGTCAACCCAATACATTTTATTTCATATATATATATATATATATTGTATACATAGTTTTTAAATATTAGTTTTATTAATTCTGTTGTTAAAGTGTTATTAAACCCAGCACCCTGCATTCAATATATCTTGTCTCCCACAGTACACAGAACATAGAAATGCAAATATTTTAGTAAATATAAACTGCTAAATACCTTTTCTCATCAGCAGTATATAGCAGTCTTAAGACTTCTACGAGTGTTGGGTTAAAGCTTGTAGGAGGAGCTTGTAGGTGCACCCCCCCAAAAAAAAAACTCTCTAGCAATACACACTAAACTAAGCATGTGCAGAGTGCCCTTAAGGCATTGAACTGTAAGGAGATGGATTAGGGATTGTGAAAGAAGGGAAGGATCAAACAGCCTTTAAATGTGTTTATAACTTGTGAATTCTGAGAATTGGCATTTGAAATTAATATCAGTACAGTTACTGACCAACCATGCAGCAGCTCCTGTGAAACACAACAACGTACCCTCTGACACATCCCATTCTCTGACTCCATTTAAAGAGCATGCAGAGAGTCTTCCTAGGCAGGGAGCGTTTTCCTTTATTCCTTCCTCATACCAGTGCCAATAATATCATGCAGACAAATACCCACAAATATTTTTTTTGGAGAAAGTCAGAAAAAAAATTTAACCACTGCTGTCTGTTGCTCCATCAGAAACATTTCCATTCCTAAGGGTCTGTGTCAATGGGACTTTCATATGCATTTCTCTTGCATGTAAGATCAGTTTTAGAAGCTTCTGAGATCATCCAGAGCTCATTTACAGGCGCATCTGACCTTCAGGTGACCTGCTTGAAGAAGAAGAGAAGCAGCTTTGACGTGAGCAAAAGCACAATGACACAGGCCCTCGTGGTTCAGGTGACATCGATTTCATTAGACGTGTTGGCTACAGAGACAGCAATAAAAAACGTTGTCTGTCAGTGTTATTCAAAATTTTCTATCTGGTAAATTTATATACACACACACTATAATACCAAAAGTATTGTGACACTTGCCTTTACACGCACATGAACTTTAATGGCATCTCAGTCTTAGTCCGTAGGGTTCAATATTGGGTTGGCCCACCCATTGCAGCTTTAACAGCTTCAACTCTTCAGGGAAGGCTGTCCACAAAGTTTTGGGGGAATGTATGACCATTCCTCGAGAAGCGCGTTTGTGAGGTCAGGCACTGATGTGGACGGGAATGCCTTTGCTCTAATTGGTATTCTATCAGGATGAGGTCAAGACTCTGTGCAGGCCAGTCAAGTTCCTCCTCCCCAAACACTCTTATGTGGCCTTCTTGTCCACATCAGTGTTTGACCTCACAAATTCACTTCTGGAAAAATGGTCAAACATTTGCATAGACACTCCTAAACCTTGTGAACAGCCTTCAGCTGAATGTCTGTCTGGGTTATAGTGTGAACGTCACCGCGAGCCTGAACCTTTGGGAAAGCCCACTGGTCGCTACGCGTGAGGTGGGCAGTGACGTAATCACGCTGTGACTAGGTGGAGTTGTGTATGTGTACAGTATTCTATGGATTGTATTGTGAATTGCTAGTTTTTTTCTTCTGAAACGTGAGTGGATTTTTATATGGAAATAAATACTTTTTATTAGCAATTTGCACTATGGCTATTTTTTCTTGCCTCCTTTACAATAGACACCACCCACAGCAGAAAGAAAACACAGTGCGAATGCAACTTGGTGTGGAAAACACACAGGGATTGCTGCGTTTCCTCACAGCATTTGTGTGAACCTAGGTTTAAGCATTTTTACTAATTATTTTCCTTATTATTCTTATTATTCTTACAGACTTAACATATCATTTGTTACATTGTTTTATGTTTTAAGTTCACTGCAGTTGCTTTAATTAAAAAATAAATAAATTATAATTTAATAATGGATAAATAATGAAAAAAAAAATCTTCATAGGCTTTTCTTGCCCATCATTTAATTGCCTCTTAAGTCTACAAAAGTAAGAGAACTAGGTAAAAAAATGAATTGCGAGTTGCTGTTCTCAGCTTGTCAGCAGCAGTAAAATCGTCATATAAAGTTTTACGACAATAGTAATTTAAATAGCTGAGACTGAGCCTGATTCTCTGCACCGTTAATCTATAAAGTCATTTTTTATACCTTTGCAGTTATTATGAAATATTACATGTTATCATACCATATACTACTTTATAATAGAATTGATGTTGCCTATATATCAACAACCATATAGGTCCATAAATAAAATACAGTATATACAGTAAATATATATTGTATGTATATATACATACATATATATATATATATATATATATATATATATATACACAGGGTGATTGAAGAGTAACTCCCTATTTTAAACTATTTTTTTTTTTTTATATGAAGTTAATTTATTCACAACTCTTTAATGTATGTTCCTTATTCTATGACAATTACATTTGTATTGTTGTTTTAACATGAATGCCAAAAGGTATCTCACTATGCTGCAAGATGAAATCTGGCCAGTTGTCAATACCTGGGAGAATATTGAAGACTTAGGCCCAGATTCAGAGAGAATTGGATTTTCGTTGCGTATCAGAAATACACTACGCCGCCGTTTTTTACCTGGCTCTACGTGGAATCCAGGTAGATTTTGTCCAGTAAACAACGGCGGCATAGTGTATTTCTCCCGTCGCAATCCATCTACACGAGTAAGGGGCGTGAAGGATTTAAAATAGGCGCGTTCCCGCGGCGATCGAACTGCGCATGCTCCGTTCGCAAATTTCCCGCCGTGCATTGCGCGAAATCACGTCGTTACGTCATTCGTTGTTTGAGTAGCGTCGTTTACGGACATTTCTATTCCCGAACGAGTTACGCAAAAAAAAAAAAAATTCAATTCGACGCGGGAACGACGGCCATACTTAACATGGGCTACGCACCGTTAGACCAGCAAAAAGCTGGTCTAACAGTACGTAAAAAAAAACAGACGTAAGCGATTGCGAAGACCGCTCGTATCTGCGTGGATCGCCGTAAAAACACATTTGCATATCCCGACGCATCAAAACGACGCAAACTCCTCCCAGCGGCCACAAAAATATCGCAGCGTAGATCCGAAGGCTTACGAAGACGTAAGCCTCTCGGATCGAAGCCCGAAGCCGCCGTATCATGGTTTGAGGATTCAAACTAGTGATACGGCGCGCGAAATTTGAAATTACTCCTGTCTAACACCAGTTAGACAGGCGTAATTGCTTTATGAATCTGGGCCTTAATTTTTATGCAAGATGGTGCTCCTCCACATTTTGCTATTATTGTTCGTGAATGGCTGAATTAACATTTTCCTGGGAGATGGTTGGGTCGACATGGCCTGCATGAGTGGCTGGCCAGAAGCCCTTATTTAACACCCCGCAACTTTTTTTTTTTTGAGGTTGGTTGAAGGAACAAGATTATTCTACGAAACCAAAGACTTTAGAAGAACTCGAAGAACGACTACGAGAAGTTATTTCTGCCATCCCACAAGATCAGTTGATGCGATTCCTGAGCTGCAGGCTAATGCTGGTGCACATATTACATAAAACTCTGTTTTTGTAAAAATAATGATTACAAAATAAATTATAAGATTTTTTTAAATAAGGAGTTACTTGTCAACCACCCCAAATAATATACATATATTTATGTATATATATATGTAGTATACTGGTTAGCTTAATTAGCTTTTATCTACACAGACATTTCAAAAGATTGTCTATGCATGATATTACGAAATTGTTGCCTTTTAAATCAGTTATGCATTCTGTTACGTCTCTATGATATTTCCCTGAGCAGTAACTGCCAACTTACTATATAAAGAGATCCTCAAGTGTGGTACCTGACAATGACATCACGAAAATACCATACATACTTTTTAGTATAAGTTCTACTACAGCTATTACATTAGATGGTCAGAGACGACAGACATGTGACAGGACCTAATTAGAAACTGCAGACATGCTACAGGACATCGTCAGAAACTGGATACACACTACAGGAGATGGTCACATTGAAGACATGCTACAGTAGATGATCAGATACTTGAAACATTCAACAACATGGTCAAAGACTGCAGACATGCTACATGAAATTGCCAGGAACTGCAGACATGCAACAGAAGATGGTCAGAGACTTCCAAAATACTATATTCATTGACCAGAGACAATAAACATGCTAAAAGAGATGGCCAGAGAATGTATACATGCTACAGATGATGGCTAGAGACTGCATGCATACATTATTAGATGGTTTGAGATTGCAAACATGATATAGAAGAAGGCTAGAGACTGGAGATGGTCAGACTGCAGATATGCTATAGTAGACAATCATATACCGTAGACATTCTACACAGATGTTCATAGACTGTATAAATGCTACATGACATGGTCAGAGACTGTAGACATGCTTCAGTAGATTGCCAGAGGCTACAGACCTGTTAGAGCAGATGGTCAGAGATTGCTATAGGAGATGACTAGAGACTGGAAACATGCTACAGGAGATGGTCAGACTGCAGACATGCTATAATTTATGGTCATATTTTGGAGACGGTAGAGATAGTCATAGACTGCAGACATGCTACAGGACATGTTCAGAGACTGTAGACATGATTCAGTAGATTGCCAGAGACTACAGAGACTACTTGTTACAGGAGATGGTCAGAAATTGCAGAAAAGCTACAGGAGATGGTCAGAGACTGCGAACATACTACAGGAGATGGTCACAAACTTAAGACCTTCTACAGGAGATAGTCAAAGACTTCACACATGATACCGTAAATGGTTAAAAACTGCAGACATGCTGGAGGAAAAGGCCAAGAACTGTAGACATGCTACAGGATTTGGTTTTTGACTGCACACATGCTATAAAAGATGGCCAAAGACTTCAGACATACTACAGGAGATAGTCAGAGACTGCAGACACGCAAAATTGATAGTCAGAGACTGTGGACATACTAGAGAAGAAGGTCAGAGACTCCAGATATGATATAGGCATAGTTGGAGGTTGCCAATGTACTGTAGAATATATATACAGAATGGAGACATATGACAAAAGAATGCAAATTACAAAAATAAACAAAAGGAAAAGAAGGGCGCACCGACCTTGTGCATTACAAATGGCAAGGTTTAATATAAAAATGTACAAAGTTGATGACTACTCACAAACAAGTTAAAATATTAGCGTTCACACCACTCCATCAATGGAAATAGATGCCTCCAAAACGCATAAGACTGAAACCAGATAGCCAAAAGGTAAGAATCTGAAACAAAGTTTGTTATTATCCTTCCAATGTACATTGATCACCCAGAGGGAATTGTTTTATCTCAACAACAGTGGAGTAACGCTATATTGATAAAGTAGACATGTACCACATTTGGCCATAGACATGAGATGGTCACCTGCTAATTCAACTGAATTTTATAACATTCTTCTGTCTTTGGATAATTGACAACTACACAAATGAACATAGAGAGCAATACAATCTTTTATTTTTAAACATAAACATTTGCCTTTTGAGTTGAGCATTCTTCTTTATGATGACAGAATCTAAGCATAAATATGACTGCTCAGATCCTACATGTCAAACTGCCTACTAGGTATGTAGCCTATGGCAGCAGTAGTAATGCTACCAACATATCAGATGTTATACAGGATTAGTACATTAAGCATTACAAGCAAGAGAGCGCAAATGTCAAAAAACTGACAAAATCTTTGAAAATTGCCAAACAGCTATAGACTAAGAAGTTTTGCTCATGTAAGGAAAGTCAGGTGCAGTATGTGATATAATTCCATTTATAGAAGGAAAAAGTCATGTGGGTTATGTATTGGGACTGTAGCTGACCCTTGGATATGGAGTAAAATTTAAAGAGTGCTAAGACCTTGATATTTTCTTTTTTTTAACAGTACTATTTTCATTAAAATAAGCAATAGAGAAACATGTACATCAAAAATGATTTCAGCATTCCATTTGTTGTCATATAGCACATCTACCACAAGCGTTATAACAAGATATGCCTTAGGTAATGAGGACTTCTTCCTGGTACATTCTAAATCAAGCTGGAAAGTTGGTAAAATCAAGCTGGTAAATATAATCATAAACCTGGGACCAAGCCCCGTCTGGATTCCAATCAAGTAGTATTCTTGAATAACAGTCATCACATTTTTATATATAATGTTTTATACACAAAAAAGAGGGAGAAAATGGAAACATGAGAAGACCAGGATAAAAGGTAACCACAAGGTAAGTATCCTGTTTCTTGCAAAGTAAGACACTTCAGATGGACTCAATGCAAGCTAACCTATCCAACTGAAATAGTTTAATCTGAAACCCTCAGCCAGTAGTCAGCAGGGCAGAGGCAGAGTATCCAAGCATTACCCATACCTTGGTATTTTCTTTATGTCCTGCTTTTCATTGATACGTTGGATATTTCTGATATTTAATTTTACCACTTCAACTAACCTTCACAGCTACTCTAAGAATCTGTTATATACCTTATTTTTATGTTTGGTCAGTTGCAAGGCTTTGATATTCATAATGAAAGCACTATTGCCAAGGCATCAAAAATATGTAGGACGTGTTACTAGTCTTTGACTACTGCACCATTTTTTTTTACTTTTTGTAACTTGTATTCATGTTTTATAGCCTTGTGTAAGTATTGTAATTTATTTTAATGAGTTCTAAATCTGTTCCCAGATTGTTTTTAGTCTTGAAAAATCCAGTTGCATTAAAGGATCTACTAAAAAGGATTACGTGTATTAACATTTGAAGATATACATTTAAAGTGAGTAATTTTCCTTAAAACTGTACACTTGGCAATTGGAAAGAAATAGACCAATTTGGAATTTTATTACAGTCAATTGGTCAGGAGAAATACTTTAGGCACTTATAACGTCTATCTAGTTCATGTTTGTAATAAAATGTTAATGTATTTTCAGTAAACCCAGTTATCGGAATACTGGAGCATAACATTTCAAAGCAAGTACATCGGGCCTGGCCCAGAAGACGCCACATCATTATAATTCATAAAAGATATTCTTAAAACCAAGACCGCGAATGTAGACAAGGAATGATATAGTTGGAGAGCATGTCCTAGCCGCACTGTGTCTGAAAGGCGCCTTAAGGATCACCAATTTGGGCGCCCTGGAATGTACCAAATAGACTTAAATACAGTTTCACTTTACACGCTCTTAAATCAATGGAATATTAAATCCCATTCTTTTTATGAGTAAGTTGTGAATTATATATTTTGTATACACAATACAAAGTAATACAATTCTAAAAACATCAGTGGTGTTGATCAAGGCATTTATCATAATTGTAAGTCTACAAGTAGTCCTTATTTTTACATACCCCAGTAACAATGTTTTTTTTAACTATATAAACACATACTTACCAACTGCCCCTTATGTACTTCCAAATGTATAATTGCTGCTCAAAAGCTTTCGTATACATTTTTTTTTTCTTTTCAACCCCTCAATGAGAAATACTACCATAAAGTGCAAAATAAATAATTTCAATACTTAACCAATAGTTCACAAAATTCCATTAACATATTATATCCTTGAATGAGAGTCAGCTTTGTTAACTTTTGTTTCCAATATGCTGTACCTGTAGAATACACAGTTTGTAACACCTTTAGTGTAGCTTTCAATACATGGATGGTACATATAATAAAAAAAAGGAAACATACAGAGGGAGAGTGAGTTAGTATGTAATAAATGAGAAGGTCCAGAATGGAATCCACATGTTAATTGTGGAATGTAGTTGAGTTGATCTCTTGCATTGAGCCAGCAAGGAGACATTGCATGTTACAGATGGGGAGGAATAGGCTTGGAATTTTTACTACCTCCTAAAATTAATGCATGGAAATGTTATAATAGTTCTTTAGCAAGTTATTCTAAAACAACCTAACATTTTTTTCCAGTGCTTAAAGGGAATAGCTTGCAGACCAGATACTTTCCACATTTTTAGTTCCAGCATTTTATATTGTAAGGATCACATGAAACAGGCTAGCCTAGGTCGTACAACAATCATTTAGCTAATTAATTTTGTGAGAAAATATGTTTTACTTGTTATGTTGTTTTATTTTACTGCTCATAAATTAGTATCCTATTTTGTTTTTTTCGGACTTAAGGAGTGCTTAAGATAAGCTCATTAGGTTATGTTATATGCAAGTTGTAAGTCATGACTTCCATATAAAGATAGATATTTTGTATAGTACAAAAGTTGTAACTTTTAAATGCTTTCCATGCACCACATTTATAAGAGATGTTAAATAAAACAAAGTGTAAAGCTTGATTACTCATATAAACAATTCAGAATTAATTTCTCAAGGATCTAAGTAAACTGAAATCTACATTGTTTCTAGGATTTATGACTTTGCGCATTAGCATTTGGTTCAGTGATTCATTCCCTTTAACATTTTTTCTATTTTTTTTATCATATCATTTTTTGAGCGACAGTTTTAAAATGTATTTATTTTCACAGGCAAAAGACTTTGTCAATGTGCAATTTAATTTACATGAGAAATGCTCAATGACTCCATGGGCATATAAAGAACTCCTGGCCAGGCTTAACTGCTGACTTTATGTTTTTATATATATTTACTAATTTTTATTTACTAATTTAAAAAAATTTAATAAAAAAAAAAAAAACACTTTTACAGGCCTGTAACAATGTACTCCATTTACATTAAATCAGGGGTCGACAATATCCTGGCGCCCGCAACCGACGGTAATTAAGGCCCCGGCTTTGCGGCCTACAAGGCCGCGAAGCCGGGGCCTCAATTACTGGCGGCCGCGGGCCTGCCGCAATCGCGCAGCGGGGGGAGGTGGGGGTGCACAGGGCACAGGATCCTGTGTCACCGAGCGCCCCCACCTCCCCCGCCGCGCGATCGCGGCAGGCCCGTAAAGGCCGGTAATTGAGGCCCCGGCTTTGCGGCCTTGTGAAGTCCCAAGCTCTCCCTCTGTGAGCTGGGGCCATCTGGTGGTGGCCGTTGGCATTACATGTTAAACAGCAATTCTGAGTGCCATCACTGCCATCTCCTTTCCTCACATTTGAACCCCCAAACATTATATATATTTTTGATTCTAACACCCTAGAGAATAAAATGGCCATTGTTGCAATACTTTCTGTTACGCCGTATTTGCGCAGCGGTCTTACAAGCGCACTTTTTTGGGAAAAAAAAAAACTTTCTTTAATTAAAAAAAAAATTATATTGTGAAAGATAATGTTACGCCGAGTGAATTGATACCCAACATGTCACTGTTCAAAATTGCGTCCGCTCGTGGAATAGGGACAAACTTTTACCCTCTAAAATCTCCATAGGCGACGTTTAAAAAAAACTACAGGTTGCATGTTTTGAGTTACAGAGGAGGTCTAGGTCTAGAATTATTGCTGTCGCTCTAACGATCGCGACGATAACTTGCCTGTGGTTTGAATACCGTTTACATATGCGGGCGCTACTCACGTATGTGTTCGCTTCTGCACGCAAGCTCGTTGGGACAGGGCGCGTTTTCTGGCTCCTAACTTTTTAAGCTGGCTCCTAGATTCCAAGCAAATTTGTCAAACCCTGCATTAAATATCAAGTTCCTTTGATATATAGTAGAATTACATATCCACTACTCTGGTGAACTTGTAGTAAACAGACATTTACAACAAAAAAATAATTAAACATTATAGAACAGTTTCAGTGATGCCATAACCATGATGCACAGGACCATGGATAGTCACCTATGTTTTGTTTAAGTGTATTATCAAACATTAACAAAATGTGTCCCCAAATCTCCCTTGCACATTTTTTTTCTGTCCTATGTACACCCCCTTAGAACTACTTCTCCCAAGAGTCCTTTCTTGACACATAGGGGGTAATTTACTAAAGGCAAATCCACTTTATACCACAAGTTCACTGCAAGTGCACTTGAAAGTGCAGTCACTGTAGATCTGAGGGGGACATACAAGGAAAATTAAAAACAGCATTTTTGCTTGTAAAATAAGCAGAGCTTCCCCTCATTTCAGATCTACCCCTCAGATCTACAGTGACTGCACCTCCAAGTGAACTTTCAAGTGCACTTGCAATGCACTTGTAGCGCAAAGTGGATTTGCCTTTAGTAAATCAACCCCAAAGTGTGTGGGAAGACTAATCGGGGTTGATTACTAAAACTAGAGAGCGCAAAATCTGGTGAAGCTGTGCATGTTAGCCAGTCAGCTTCCAGGTTTGTTTTTTCAAACTGAACAAGTTGACGTTAGAAGCTGATTGGCTACCCTGCACAGCTGCACCAGATTCTGAGTGCTCCAGTCTTAGTAAATCAACCCCATAGAGTGCAGGCAGCTGCAGTGTTTGCCTGGGAAACTTTGCAAGGGATGTTGCACTTTAGAATGAGGCGAAACTCCATTGACGTCCATCATCCAATCATGTACAAGTAAAAATATAATAATAATAAAAAAAAATCCCAGCTTGCAATTCAATGCAATGTGAATTTTTACCACATTCACTAAGCTAAAGTAAAATTATTTCACAAAATGCTAATTCTTTTGTCATGTGAACAGCCCAAATAGCGAGTTAAAGACACACTGTATTCTAATAGATTAATAAGTATTTTTCTGTGTGCACATAACTTATAAAGGGATAAAATAAGGGGGAGATGTGCATGTACTGGAAAAATGTACTAATTATGTTTTAAGTATTATTTTACACTGACATACACTTCAACACTACCTTATGTACAAGTGTAAAGAGCACTGCACTGGGATTGATTTACTAAAGCTGAAGAGTGCAACATCTGGTGCAGCTCTGCATAGAAACCAATCAGCTTCCAGGTTTTATTATGAAAGCTCCAATAAACATGCTGAAGTTAGAAGCTGATTGGCTACCATGCACAGCTGCACCAGATTTTGCACTCTCCAGTTTTAGTAAATCAACCCCATAGTGCTAAAATTCTGCTTGCATGTGTAATATGTCAAATATCTGTTGTATCATATAAAAAAAAATCCATATTTTCTTACTTTCCACGCTGATTTGAAGGTGTTATCTTTGCTACTGTTTAATCTTGCTGATAATGCTTTTCTATTTGTACCAAGAAGCTTTCCATTGTGAAGACTTTTAAAGAAGCTTAACATTTTTTCCATGCGTGTACAATTGAAATTGCGACGGTGAACTGTTAGTGTCAGAGCTACACGCTTTAAAATGTGAGATGGGTGCTTGTAACAATGTTTATAGTCATTAAAATGAGGTTTAGTAGTAAAGTCACAGCACCTTACAATGCAGAATTCGTGGTCCCTGCCATTTCCACAATCACTCACTAGAGGGCACTATAAGACCCAGAATTGATAGCAGTGACTTCTGTTCCATCATGTATGTGGTCAGGGTGATAAGGACAGTAGCAGAGTGCTCCTGCAATTTTTCCACTATCACACACTAAATTATCACGTGTTTTCTGCTTATATAATATGAAAATGAGCATGGGGATAAATAACTGGAGATTAAAATGTGATTTTCACTGTCAGTTACTTAAAGAAAAGCTTATTTAAGGAAAAAGAGAAATCAAAAAGCAAAATATATTGGTTTATGCAAATGAAATAAATAAAACTGGCAATTGCTGCTCTATATTACAGTCACCATTTACTGACCAAATTATATTAGTTGAAAATACCTGCTGATTGTAAGCTCTTGTGAGCAGGGTTTTCCTAATTCTCTTTCCATTAATTTTTTTTTTTTTTTTTTTTTTTTTTTAGGTGTACTTTATATATTTTTTGGTGTGCAAACTGTTGGTACTGTATAAAGTCTAAATATTTATAGTTATAATATATATTTTTTTTACATTTATTATATCACAAAACACTCTACTGCACTTCCTACACAGTCCATCATGTATTTATTGTCAGACAAAGTCTATTTTGTAACAAAGAAAATGACAATTTGTAAGGTGACACATTTCTGTCCCTTTGCTGGGAGTATGGCAGTCCCAGATCCAATTTTTACAAAACGTTTGTGATAAGAAAGTGTCTGCTAAATCTCACATCAGTAGAAATTGATTAAAATTAAATCTAAAAGCAATTTCTTTTTAAATGTTATTTTAGATAGAATAGGAAAGGGTCAGAACCCCTGTTTTTATTGCTACCTGTGTCCCATATGGGAAGGTTCACCTCTCTATTTTATTTTAGTGACCATTGCCACTAGAACAAGAATGTAGGGAATGCCTTACAATGGGGACACCCATGGTGACAACTGCCTAAGTGGGATTTCCTTGTAATTTCTCTTATATCCCCAAGGACACAAAATGCAGGGAAATGTCCTCAATGGGACGCATAGAAAGAAAACCCCCACAGGGTTGTAACCCTTCCTTACTGTATCCCAAACAAACAAAGTTTTGCATTTAGATACTTTCATTTGTAGCTGTAATGAGATCCAAATCAAGACACATTCAAAACAAACAGAGAAAACCCTCTATAATGAGTCTAGACGCAGCTAAAAGCAGTAGGGCTGATTTTCTAAAGGAATTAAGACTTGTTACTCAACATTATATGAATATTCAAGTCACTTTTCCGATCCAATAAAAAGTTTCTGCACATTTGGGATTTCAAGAGTTGAGGAATGTGCTATTCACAGGATTGGACAATTGAAGTGAAAATTCAAACAATTTTAGAGTGAAGATTCTCAACTCCTTTAGTAATTCCACCTACCAGCAGTAGGGTCTTAGGTGTGTGCAGCTTATTGCATCAGGGTGTACACCTCAAAGCTAAAAGGTGTGTGTGTATATGTATATATTATTATTGTATTTTTTTTTTTTACAATCACAGTAAGTGATCGGTACTGATCAGAAATGGAAGGGGCCCTTAAATGACATATTTACTGACCCCTTCCACCGCTCTCCATTCTGAAATATGAGGGGGGTTGACACAGGGGGAATCTCCACTGCACAGGGTGATTAGGGTGTGCCCAGGCACACCTGGCACACCCTGTGCGCACAACTATGAGTAGGGTCATCAGTTCAAATCCCAACCATGACACTACCTGCATGGAGTTTGCATGTTCTCCTTGTGCCTGCGTGGGTTTCCCCCAGGTACTCCTGTTTCCTCCAACACTCCAAAAAATATGCTGGTCATTTAATTGTCTTCGGTCTAACCCTAGTATGCGCAGGTTTTTTTTTCAGGGGGAACTTGGGGTGAGCAGGTACCAAAGGGTCAGAGCCAGAGGTGGTGGAACTGAGTTCAGTTCCACCACCTCTGGCTCTGACCCTTTGGTGCCTGCTCACCACAATCACTTGTAAACACAGAAGTCTGGTTTCTGTGTTTACAAGTGACAGCTCTGCACTCTGTGTGTAACCTTCTGAACTCTGCACTGAGTATGTAATGCAATCCTGGTATTTAATACCCCTTTTAGACCCTTCTACTGTTTGTGAAATCTGAACGGGGTCATGGTTGAGTTCCTGCACCTATTTTCTGAGTAAAAAAGCTCTGAGTATGTGTATGTATGAATGTGCGTTAGGAACCTTAGACTGTAAGCTCCTTTAATGTACAATATATGGGTAAAGCCCTGCGTAAATTGATAGCGCTATATAAGTACCTGAAATAAATAAATAAATAAAATAATAAATCAGCCTCACTGTGTCTATTTGGTTTAATGAAGCTAATGAAAGTACTGAATAAACAGCAATGATGATAATGAAGATTAGTCTGGTGGATACAATTTGCAATTACAAAGTTACTTGTGTGCTTATTTAAGCAGGCTATTTTGTTTAGCTGTGTATATAATAGTATTGCTTGTATTAGAAATTGGACAGATCCTGCCAGCATAGTACAACCACTAGCACCTGGGCTGATTAATGAAATGAGCTGAGGAGCTTTGTACAGTAAATTGTGTGAATATTAATTCCAACGATCCAAACATGTGCTGATGAAATACATTTACAGGAATTTTGCTTTTCACGCAATTGGACGATGGTGGTAAACATTTGCACAACTTTAGTGTAAAAAATCTTGACTCCTTTAGTAAATCAGCCTCACCATCACTCTACTAGAGATGATCCAATCATGTGCAGATGAAATACATTTACAGAAATTAGCTTTTTGCACAATTTCACAATAGAAGTCAATATTTGCACAATTTTAGTGTAAACATTTTTGACTCCTTTAGTAAACTAGCCTTAACCTTCTCTATGTAGGATATTATCCAATCATGTGCAGATGAAATAAGTTTACAGGAATTTGCTTTTCGCACTATTGGACGATGGAAGTAAATATTTGCACAATTTTTGTGTGAAAAATTCTTGACTCCTTTTGTAAACCCCCCTTCACCTTCTCTATATGGGAAATGATCCAATCATGTGCAGATGAAATACGTTTACAGGAATTTGCTTTTCGCACGATTGGACGATGGAAGTAAACATTTGCATAATTTTTGTGTAACGTTTCTTGACTTCTTTAGTAAATTAGCCTTAGCATCTCTATATGAGAAATGATCCAATCATGTGCAGATGAAATAAGTTTACAGGAATTTACTTTTCGCACATTGGAAATCAATATTTGTACAATTTTAGTGTAATTTTTTTTTTTACTCTTGAAATAAGATGAAATAAGTTTACAGGAATTTACTTTTCGCACATTGGAAATCAATATTTGTACAATTTTAGTGTAATTTTTTTTTTTACTCTTTTAGTAAATCAGCCTCACCATCTCTCTACTAGAGATGATCCAATCACATGCAGATTAAATACGTTTACAGGAATTTGCTTTTCGCATGATTGGACAATGTGCATTTGCACAATTTTTGAGTTTCTTGACTTTAGTAAATCAGCCTCACCATCTTTATATGAGAAATGATCCAATCATATGCAGATTAAATAAATGAACAGGGATTTTCTTTTGACATAATAATAATTTAATGTATTGTGTTATAATTCTGAACTTTAGTAAGCCATCCTCACCATCTCTTTAGGATGTGTTGGGCTGATAACATGAGCTTCCAGAACTTATCTCCCAGCCACACACAGCTCTATGACTCCCAGCATGCTGCATCCACATACCCTTAATAAGAGAGAATCTGGAGATTTGATCAGTTAGGAAGAGCTTAGAGAAAACACGTTGTTCTTGCCTGCTGGAGGGCACCACTTCCCTCACTTTCCACCCTTCATGTACCATCTGTAAGCACTTTGCTAGAAACACACAGAGGTCTCTTGCTGAGCTGCTGGGTAGGATAGCAAACCAGTCAGTCTCTCATTTAGCCAGGGATAGACAGGTAACATGGCACTACAAAAAGGGAGTCATCTAAGGGGATCTCACACATGTATCAAATTTTATTTTAGGGGGAATGCCAGGAATTTCCTGACTTTTATTACCCCTATCTCAATCTGATTGACATGTGCCCTCTCCAGGACCACAGAGGGTGACAGCACTAGGTGAGCCAGCCTTGGTCGCCAGCTCTGCATTTTATGACCCTCTACTAGCCAAGCTTATCTGTTTCTCCTTCCCTTTGAAAGCTCTGGGGGGGGGGGGGGGGCAGGTAGAGAGATCTGCATGTAGCCCACTGCCAGATCTTTGATGCTAAAATATAACCATTTATTGTAACTAAATAATAATCTCCAGATCTGTTTTCTGGCAGCCAAGAGGTGTGTCAATGAGTAGTGAAGAGGTTAAAACTTGATATCTAGAAGCGGGGTCTATGCCGGGATCTTGTATGGATGTGATCTTGGTTCCAGACGACCAGGCTCAGAGTCATTGATGCAAGGATTTCCTTGGTAATAGGATTTGCTAGCGAGTAGAGAGACGTTCCAATTACAAACTAATTACCACTGATCACCAAGAGGTACTGAGCAAATAAACTTAACTCATGCAATGCCATGCCTTTGTTACCTTCTGGAGACATTACTGATAGTGTCCCATCAGTGTTGGGTATTAACATAAGCTGAGCCTGGGGGACAAAAACAGTGTCCTACTCAATGATTCCAAATACAAATACATGCCAAATTGGGGACTGGGTGTTTGGTGCAAGTCTATAGGGGTCCTGGCAGGAATGGATATACAGGGAGGGAGTAGACTGCAACCTCCATTGCTCAGTGTCTGGGTGTCTACCACTGGTGTGGTCCCTGGGCTTAATCTGACTTAAAATGAACTGATCCATCGGTCAGAAGGTGAAGCTGTATATGTTTCACCTATTAACCAGCTCACTCAAAACAAGACAAGCTCCATGTGTATCTAATAAGAGGGGTACAGACTTGCAAATAATAATAATTAAAAAAAAAAGTGATTTCTTACCCCTATCTTTCTGACTGCAGTAGCTGCTGAGTTTTCCCAGTTCTGCAAAACTATTGTACTATATTCACATGTATTTGATTAGGGGCTGTAAAGCAAGGAGTTTGTCTACCTTTCCACAGGGCTCTGCATTTGATATATAATAATACCATTTGCAGATAAACTATTCATGTAATCTGCATTGAAAGAATTTTATGTACTGCTTTCTTCACCCCCAACTTCTGGATATAATATATTCATCTCCAAAGCATGCTGATGAGTACGGTTAGAGAATATAGAGCATGTGTTCCTAAACAGCAGAGATCGGTAGTTCCTGTCTTAGATAATACCATTTAATATATGCTATGGCTTGGACTATAAATTATTTAAAGGAATGCAGAAACAGAATAACTAAAACAGCTATTTTACTATAATCAGATGTATCTGGCTTATTTCTACAGCATGTGTTATTAGGGCTTCATGGCAGATCTATAATAATACCAGTTGTAGGTAAACTTTTAGTGAAAGAATCCTTTTTTTTCACAATTGAGAATAGATTTTGTATCGAATACAAAGTAACATAGAATCTTATGTACTCATCCCACTGATGGACATAATATAGTCATCTACATTCTACAAAGCAATTAGATGAGCACGACTATAGAATATATAGAAAGTGCTCCTAAAAATTAGTTATTATATATATATATATATATATATATATATATATATATTAAAGGAATGCAGATTCACAATAGCTAGTTATGTCCCATTAGGTAATGTACTATTGGCATCAGGATGGATAGACAGATCTCTAAAAGGTCATCTAAACTTTCTACTACTCCTTAAAAAAGTACTGTTACAAAAGTAAAGCAATTGCCTGTGGAAACCAGGCTTCAGATCTAAGCTTAGTGACTATATATATATATATATATATATATATATATATATATATATTTCATTATGACTATATTTTATGTAAAGGAATACAGATTAGCAATGGCTAGTTGGGCACAATTGACATGTGTCCATCAGGATCTCTAAGAGGTCACCTAAACCTTCTACTACTCCTTTAAAAAATATGGAACACAAGTGAATCAGTTGCCTGTGGAAACCAAACTTTAAAACTTAAGCTTCCTCTCTCTCTCTCTAACTCTATCTATCTATCTATCTATCTATCTATCTATCTATCTATCTATCTATCTATCTATCTATCTATCTATCTATCTATCTATCTATCTCTCGCTCTCTCTCTCTCTCTCTCTCTTTCTCTCTCTCTCTCTCTCTCTCTCTCTCTCTCATTCTCTCTCTCTCACTCTCTCTCTCTCTCTCTCTCTCTCTCTCTCTCTCTCTCTCTATCTATCTATCTATCTATCTATCTATCTATCTATCTATCTATCTATAACGATATAGATAGATAGAGTTATTGTGACTATATATTTCTCATATATATATATATATATATATATATATATATATATATATATATATATATATATATATATATATATATATATATATATATATATATATATATATACTTTAAAAACATGTAGCAGTTGCCTGTGGAAACCAAGCTTCAAATGTGACCCGTTGCTATGCAAAGTCACCCCAAAGGGACAAGTGCACCTAGCCCTTCCTAAGAAGATTGCTGAAATTGACACCCAGGCTCTCCAGGATTCCATAGGCACACAAGTCACACAGGCAACAGGTGAATGCTTGACCAAGTGACACTTACTTCTTCGATGTCGCCTCCCTCTAGGGATGTGTTGGCTCTCAATGTATTCCAAGAAGTTCACAATGATCAAACACAAAGAAAGCAGTCGCAATTGCATAGTAACCTTGTAATGATTTCCCCCCCTTAAGTTCTTTAGTATGGAGTGCAGTGTCCTCCAAATTCTTCTCTTTCCAGCGATCCAAACAAGCAAACACAATCCAGCAGGACTTCCAAGAGATAAAGTGGACAGGGCAATTAGTAAAACAGGATGATAAGAAGACAGGACTGTTTGTGCATGGTGAGATAGGCAGTAGAGTACCTTACAGAGTCAGCAGGCAGGCTCCCTGGTTGGGATGCAGGTAGCATATTGCGTGGAGGAACCTAAGTTCTTGGACATCCCAGGAGACGCAAGCCTTGACCAAGATAAGCCCACCAGAAACCCAACTCCGGCACACATGTGGTGCTGGTAATCCTGGGATCATCTGTCACTTTCCAAAAAAAAAACACAGGGTCAAGCCAGCAGCAGCCACCTCCTGTTTGCAGTGTGTCCTACACAGGGAAAAGATCCATCAAACATCCAGCCATCTGGGATTGCACAGCTCACAGGTAGACAAGAGGAGATAACCAGGGTCCTGTGCTACAACACTTCACCTCCAAACTTTGCCAAGAGTACCATCCAGAGGCAGGACTACTAGCATCAGAGGGTGGTGTGTCTGTACAGAGCCATCAGTCTGGGAAGCTCATCAGACTGCAGAAGAGCATTTATTGGGGGGCAGAGTGCCTTGTATAGGTTACTGTAAATCATCTGACTCCCTGTAGCACACTGCCTAGCCTCTCTTACTCCCTGGCTGCACACTGTTAGGACTGGCTGCTTCTGTCAGACTCCCCTTACTACACCGATCATGTATTTAACCTCCCCCTATCCCTCTCTCTCCCTGAACACCCCCCTCCTCTTTTTAAGAGAGCCGAAGATTAAGTGTGCAAGTAAACTACAATGGGACGTGGGCAGTGGTAGGGGGGAAAGAAAAGTGCTAAGGGGAAGCCAAACCTTGTCTGTACTGCACTTCTGGGTCGAATTAGCCCGTCCAGAGGGAGAGGGTGAGAGAAAATGAAAAAAGCAGCTTGGAGTTTGCAGAAAAATGGAAAGCATATAATACCTTTCCCAAAACTGGAATGCCACACCAGCAATGCATGGCAGAGGTGCATCACACTAGCATGCATGGCAGAGGTGCATCACACTAGCATGCATGGCAGAGGTGCATCACACCAGCAATGCATGGCAGAGGTGCATCACACCAGCAATGCATGGCAGAGGTGCATCACACTAGCATGCATGGCAGAGGTGTATCACACCAGAAATGCATGGCAGAGGTGCATAACACTAGCATGCATGACAGAGGTGCATCACACCAGCAATGCATGGCAGAGGTGCATCACACATCACACCAGCAATGCATGACAGAGGTGCATCACACTAGCATGCATGGCAGAGGTGCATCACACCAGCAATGCATGGCAGAGGTGCATCACACCAGCAATGCATGGCAGAGGTGCATCACACTAGCATGCATGGCAGAGGTGTATCACACCAGAAATGCATGGCAGAGGTGCATAACACTAGCATGCATGACAGAGGTGCATCACACCAGCAATGCATGGCAGAGGTGCATCACACATCACACCAGCAATGCATGACAGAGGTGCATCACACTAGCATGCATGGCAGAGGTGCATGACACCAGCAATGCATGGCAGAGGTGCATCACACTAGCAATGCATGGCAGAAGTGCATCACACCAGCAATGCATGGCAGAGGTGCATCACACCAGCAATGCATGGCAGAGGTGCATCACACTAGCAATGCATGGCAGAGGTGCATGACACTATCAATGCATGGCAGAGGTGCATCACACTAGCAATGCATGGCAGAGGTGCATGACACTAGTAATGCATGGCAGAAGTGCATCACACCAGCAATGCATGGCGGAAGGTGCATCACACTAGTAATGCATGGCAGAGGTGCATCACACTAGTAATGCATGGCAGAGGTGCATCACACCAGCAATGCATGGCAGAGGTGCATCCCACTAGTAATGCATGGCAGAGGTGCATCACACTAGTAATGCACGGCAGAGGTGCATCACACTAGTAATGCATGGCAGAGGTGCATCACACTAGTAATGCACGGCAGAGGTGCATCACACTAGTAATGCACGGCAGAGGTGCATCACACTAGTAATGCATGGCAGAGGTGCATCACACTAGTAATGCACGGCAGAGGTGCATCACACTAGTAATGCACGGCAGAGGTGCATCACACTAGTAATGCATGGCAGAGGTGCATCACACTAGTAATGCATGGCAGAGGTGCATCACACTAGTAATGCATGGCAGAGGTGCATCACACCAGCCAGGAGAACATAACTTTTTTTTTTTTTTAAAGATGGAAGAAAAAATTATTTGGCTTTACAAGTTTCAGTAAAGTTGACTTTTTACCACTTATCTCAACATTTCACACACTATGTGGCTGTGCTCACACTTCTCTTAACTATTTATTTATGAGCATGGATGACTGCAACACCAAAGGAGGACTTGTCTGAAGATTTAACCTCCTATAGACCTTAATGTGTTTAAGTTTCAATTAGGTGCAAAAACAAATACTTAGGAAATAAAACCCTACAAATGCAATTTACTACCCTTGGTAAATAATATTAAGGTGACGTTTCTAATGGCTGATAATTATTACTATACTGATGCAACAACTAGTAATGAGCAAATTGGTTTGGAAACTAGAATTGGCAAAGCTGCAAATTGCTGTTTTTGTTTTATTTTACCTTGCATGTTAAACTACCCAATTTGCAGAGAAAATCATATAGGCTATGGAGTTATTTACTAAAACTGGTGTAAAATGCAGCTTAAAGTGGGGGTAAACTTCCTTTACTGACTTTTACCTATAGTTCAGCCTATAATAAGGCTTACCTCTGGTGAGTCCAAATATCTCCTAAACGCGTACATATTTACTGTGAATGCAGGCAGTGACATCACTGCCGTATGCGCTCTTAAAAGATCACTAAAGGATTTTTTTTTTTTTTTTTTAAATAACAAACATGTTATACTTACCTTCACTGCGCAGCTCGTTTTGCACAGTGGGGCCCTCAAACATGGTCTTCTGGGGTCCATTGGCAGCTGTCTCGACTCCCCCCACAATGCGAGCATGGTGTTGAGTGCTTGCGGGCACGCACCCGTCATACAGCCGGTGGTCATAGCCACTCACTTTATCACTTGGCCCCACCCCCGGCGCACAGCATCATTGGATGTGATTGACAGCAGCTCAAGCCAATGGCTCTGCTGCTTTCAATCAACCATTGAATGAGCCGGGAAGATGGCCAAGAAGCCTGCTCGTTCACGGCGCAGGACTTTCGAGGGCTCAGGTATGTAATCGGGGGGGGGGGGGGGGGGGCAGCTAATACTCTGATGTTTTTTCACCTTAATGCATAGAATGCATTAGAGCGGAGTTACACCCAAAAGTGGAACTTCCCCTTTTCGGAACCCTCCACCCTCCAGTGTCACATTTGATACCTTTCAGGGGGAGGACGGTGCAGATACCTGTATAAAACAGGTATTTGCACCACTTCCGGGTATTGAATCCTGCAGGAGTCACGCCCCTTCGCATCACCTCCCCTGCTGTCTTCTGGGAAACACAGTGTTCCCAGAAGAGAGCGGGGACCAGTGACTGCGCGCCGAGCATGCGCAGTAGGGAACCGGGCAGTGAAGCCTCAAGGCTTCACTTCCTGACTCCCTCACCGAGCATGGTGGAGGCAGCATCCGAGAACTGAGCGATTGCTCATCCTTGTCTGCCGACTTCACGGGCGCGCTGGACAGGTAAGTGTTAATTTTTTAAGAGTCAGCAGCTGCAGTATTTGTAGCTGCTGGCTTTTAAAGAAAGAAATCGGGGGGTCCTCCGCTTTGAGGTGAAAAAACATTTACCTTTACAACCCCTTTAAGGAATGGCCACCTGTGCCGTTTCTTCAGAGCCCTGTGCCGTGAACAGCGGCTCCCGCTCGCATGCGTGGGAGTGACATTTTTGCAGCTCTGGCCAGTCACAGAACCGGAGCCCGCATACCTGGAAGCAAGACGAGTAAAGATGGAAGCCCCTGCAGCGCTGACTTAGTGGCACTGGAACAGCTTTGTTATAAGGTAAGTTTTACATAAAATAGAGCTGCGCAACACAAAAAATTATAAAGTGAATTACCATGAGTGCCAAAGCTGACAAATCAATAACCAATGTGATGTGAAACATACAAAAACATATAATATATATATATATATATATATATATATATATATATATATATATATATATATATATATATATATATATATATATATAAATCAAAGTGCATATATAGTCCAAATATAGTCCAAACAAAAAAGGGAAAAAGGAATATCCAATTACTGATGAATCGATATGATAGTCCTATATTAAGATAACCTGTGCAGAAACCAGTGAACAAATGGAAATCCTGTGCAGGGAAACAGCAGGACCACAATGTGTCACCAATCACACCTGTGCACCACCACCTATAAAGTTGTATGCTTACCAGAGGTAAGCTGTAATGGGCCAAAAGTATTGGACTTGTTCCTAGTAGATAGCGTTCTCCAATGGCAGGGAAAGCGAGTGGTCAGATTGAATGAACTCAATAGGCACAAAGGCACAAAGGCCACGAAGCTCAGCGTGGATACCCAAAATGAAGAGAGACTCACATAATGTGTATCGTATGGTGAATCAGATTTAATAACCAAAATGGCAACTTACAGTTTAAAAGAGCAACAAACATCCAACGATCTCCCGTTCAAAGTGATGACGTCAGCACGTCTACCTCCCGACGTACGTTTTGCTATAAGATAGCGTGGTCTTAAAGTGATGTCAAAGGCAATTTTGACCACTTGATTTACCCTTCCTTCATGATCAGGCCATTTTTTGCGATATGGCACTGCGATATTTGCGGTAGTTTACAGATCTTAGTTCTGTGTGTTTTACCGATGATTGGTTGAACATTAAATAATCACAGCAGAAGCGGCCCACTGGAGGGTGCAAGAGCGCCCCCTGCAGGCAGAAGTACAGAATCATAAAATAAATGTGATTTTGCACAGGAGAGCCACTCTGTAACAGTACAACTGCTATGAGGAGGTCTTTTAGTGGTTAATAACAAACATGTCATACTCACCTGCTCTGCGCCATTGTTTTGATCCACCTCTTCCTGGGTCCCCCACTGACACTTCTGGCCCCTCCCTCCTGTCAAGTGACCCCAAAGCCAGCAGCTTGCTGTGAGGGGACCTAAGTGGGCTCACTCTCAAGCTGCTTCCCTGCATGTCAATTCATACACTGAGCTGCGACTCGGCCCAGCCCCCTCTCTCTACTTATTGACTCCTGCTGCTGTCTCAACCAATGAGAGGGGCAAGACTGAGCTGAGGCTCTCGTGCACCTCACTGGGTCACGATGGGGCTCTGGTAATTATTAGGAGGCAAGTATAGGAAAACTCAGATGGCATGTAGGTCTAGCGCATTATCCTCAATACATATTTTTATTGAATAATAAAAAACGGAGGTGAATATACTCACAAACCAATGCTTACATCATAGCTTTAACATAACATCAACTGATTAAAACCTTATTCGTAATGCTTGTAGACACATTGGCTAACGCGTTTCAAGGTTTTCCTCTTCTTCAAAGCCTCGTCTGGGTAACTATTAGTATGGGTGAGGAGCTCTTGTGGTCATAATCCATGCCTCTCAAGTATGGCCTAAGCACCATCTGTATTGTCCTATACTTCCAGTCAACTTGGACATCCCCAGTCTGTGGAAGGCAGCGAGGAGTGCAGCATCCACATACATTTATGCTGGCCATACACTATACGAAAATTCGGCCGAAAATCGGTCGTTAAGAAAGATCTTTCGTTTTTCGGCCACAAAATCGAAAATCGTTTGGACGTTTTTGAGCCGAAAAAACGAAGGACAAGTTTGGAAATTTTTCTGCCGAACGAACGATAAATCGGAAGGTTAATGTGTTTCCCGTCCGATCTTTCTGCACTAGGTATATGTAAAAAAAAAAAAAAAAAATTTTTTTTTATGTTCACTGAACGATTTATCGGTCATTACATGATGGAACTAACGTTTGCACTCACGACTGAACTTTCGTTTTTCGAAAGTTCGTTCGGACGATTTTTCGTGGAGTGTATGGCCAGCATAAGATAGGAGTTTGACACCTTGTTGGGACTTATTTCACAACACAGGAGAGAGATTATTGTGGTGTCTTCCGAAGTATTATGGGACCTAGGGGGGCTGCTGGCTGCCTAGATTGCATGAAGGTAAAAAACCCTGAGCATTTAGCCCAGGTTCACACTGGGCTGTGGGAGTGAAGCCGTGCGAGTTCAGCTGGAAGTACTTTTTTAAATCGGTGCAGCGCCGCTTAGGACGGTGCCATTGCCGACAATTGCCTGCAAATGCCTCCAATTTGAGATGCAATTTGACATGGCAAATCACATCTCAAATCGTACCAGTGTCAACCTGGGCTTAGAATTACTTGAATTTAGATAACCGATTGGTTATCACGCAAAGCTGCACCAGATTTAGCATTCTCCAGTTTTAGTAAATCAACCCGTGACTGCCTGGATTCCGGAATCGTCTGATTCAAAATAGGCTGACAGATCTATGTGCCAATATTTAGTCAAATCACAAAGTGATGAATCAGCAATACTATTCCTACAGAATACTAAAAATAAAAATAACAGTAATAGTTTTGAATGATAAAGATTGAGCTGGCTTATAGGGCTGTTAAATCCACCATAGGAGGAAAATACTTATGTACAAATTTTGTAGGAGGCGAGTGAATGATGCTTCCAGTTTATGCAGTAGGGCTGATTTACTAAAAATTGTGTGAACAGTAACTTTAATTATCAAATCGTGTAATAAGCAAATTCCTGTTAACTTTGAATATCTAATCATGTGCAGATGCTTTTTAAATGACTGGAAAATGTTGGTATATTCACACAATTGTTTTAGTGACTGCTCTCAACTTTTTAATTAATCAGCCTCACATGTATATTTAAGCGACATACATCCAGGTCCAGGTTATATACATGAACTTAAAGACTACAAATAAAACACAGAACTGCTAAGGTTACTCAGAAAAGACAGCAACAGTGTTACAGACAGAGGGCCAGATTCACATACACTTAATATTGCGCTGCGTAATCGAAATACTCTACGCTGCCGTATTTTACCAGGCTCTACACCGAATTCTGGTAGATTTTTGCCCGTACGCTACGGCGGCGTAGACTATTTCTCGCTGCGTAATCAAAATACGCGATTAGGGGGCGTGAAGCATTTAAATAAAGCGCGTCCCCGCGGCGATCGAACTGCGCATGCTCCGTTCAGAAATTTCCCGCCGTGCATTGCGCGAAATCACGTCCTTACGTCATTAGTTGTTTGAGTGAGTCGTTTATGAACATTGGAAAAACAAGGGGGGTGGTGTCTGCGCTGTGAAAAGTGGGTGAAATCCAAGGGTGGTACGGGAATAAATCCCTGGGCTGGTGAACGTGGGGGAGGGGGGGGGGAGGGGGGGAGGGGTGGTGTTTTTAGAACAGAGTGATAGCGTACATAAGTTTAGTGTCAATACGTAAACCGTCAAAATGTAGCACAAAAGATAATATTGAATACTAAACAATGGCAAGTGACAAAAAAGGAGTACAAATTCACAAGCAGTAAAATGTACACAATGTGCTGGTCCAAGTAATGTGAAATCAGGGAGAACTACCGCTAGGGGCGCCCCTGAATGTGTAACACAGTGAACAATACAAATAATAATATATAAATCAGTGAAGAAATGCAAAAAAGTCTCTGAAAGTGTTTCCCAAATGTCCCAGAAGACAGGTTCCAAATATGTCCTAGAAGACAGTTTCTAAAAGATGGAGAAAATGGTGCCGGGAAAGGACGTGGTACAGTGAACACCTCAGGTGGTCCCTAGCCCCTCACCTCACGGCTATGGCACGGATAGCCAAATAAAACCACCTCTGGCAGGGGGAGGAGGAATACACTTCAATGGACAGAAACGACATCAGCACTCAGCAGTAAGGCATGGAGAAGATACAAAGCAAGTAGGATATGGTGTTATGGAAGTGTCTAAACAGGCAACATCATTCACTCATACATCCACTCACATGGAGGTGATGGATGGTGGGCCTATCTCCCACGAACACCGAGTTCGTCCTAAGTCCTGGATGCACACCTGGCTCCTCTTCTTCTGTGTCTGAGCTGGGTGGACACTTGGAGCAGATAGAGGGGACCCTCACACAGCATATAGGATGGGAGAAAAAAAGACCATAGTACAGCCCCGCAAAAATGGAACAGGTTTATTAAAACATATAGGTGCACTCACATTTGGATGATAAAAACTGGGCACAGAAACCAAACGGACGGCAGGGGGGTCTTGCTGCGTCAGGCGTGTGGACTCTGATGCTCCTTGATCCCTACGCGTCTCGTCATGTCACATGACTTCCTTAGGGGATCATGAACATTCCTTTTCCCGGACGACTTACGTAAAAAATAATAAAAGACGTCAGAAAATGTAGAAATTCGACGCGGGAACGACGGCCATACTTAACCTGGGCTGTCTAATATTAGAGCAGCAAAAAGCTGGTATAGTGTTACGCAAAAAAAAGATGACTAAAGGTGCCGTAAGAGATTGCGATTGAAGATCGTAATTTCGGGGATCGCCGGCAAAAGCTCATTTGCATACCCCGACGCGGAAAACGACGGGAAGTCCACCCAGTGGCTGCAATTTTATTGCAGCGTAGATCCGAAGGCGTACGAACACGTAATCCAGTCGAATTGAAGCCCGCAGCCGTCTATTCATGGTTTGAGGTTTTCGACTAGCTAAAAAACAGCTCCAGTTAGACAGGCGTAATGGCTCTGTGAATCTGGCCCAGAATGTTTATCCAGCTTACCTCAAAGTCAAACTCTGGGAAGAAGAGAAAAAAATACCCTTGCACTGCAAGGGTTAAATGTTGTTAAGCTTGGAGGTGGGCATAAATAAGGAGTAATAGCTACTTTATTTCTTACTCCAGCACAGTATTGCTAACTGACCCGTATTTTTACGGGCAGCCCGTAAAAAAATGCCCTTTTTTTCCCACCCTTAATTGCCCATTATAACAGGAATGTGCCCGGGGGGCGGATCTCACAGAGGCTGTGCGGCGCTGGCACATCCCGACAGGCACGTCAGCATTTAAACTCACTACCAAGAGAACTGGAGCAGGACTCGGAGGCTGAACAGCAGGTATCGGCGGAATGGAGGAGCCCTGCAGTCAATGGGGATTGGGGGAGTCGGGATGGAGTGACAGGCCAGCCGACGGTGACAGCAGGTGATGTTGGCAGAGGGGGATGGAGCAGGTGGTATTGGTGGCAGAGGGGGATGGTGGCAGAGTCTGATTTTGCCTGATGGTGGCAGAGGAGGATTGAGCAGGTAGTATAAGTGGAAGAGGGGCATGGTGGCAGGGTGTGATGGTGCCTGATGGTGGCAGAGGGGGATGGAACAGGTGGTATTAGTGGCAGAAGGGGATGGTGGCAGCGTGTGATGGTGGCAGAGAGAGGGGGATGGTGGCAGAGAGAGGGGGGGTGGTGGCAGAGAGAGGGGGTGGTGGCAGAGAGAGGGGGGTGGCAGGGGGCAATGTTGGCAGGGGGTGTTGGTGGTAGGGGGCGATCTGAGGCAGGGGGCGATGGTGACAGGTGATGGAGGCAGGAGGTGATTGGACTAAATAATTTGCCCTAATTATGTCAAATAACAAAAATATGTGTTTTTTCCTTAATATCTGCCTTAAATAACATTGCTATTTGCCTTGCGTACTTGTTTGTAGCCTAAATACTAAAATTTGCACCTAAAAATTTAATTTTGTAACTTGTGAAATGCCAGTAAACATTTTGGGTGTCGTGCCAGTAAATTTCAATCTGGTAGGTTGGCAACACTGCTTGGGTAATTAATATCACTTGTTCCTCTACCCCAGGGTTTCTCGGTTCCATGGAACCCTAGGGTTTCTCCAGAGGTTGTTGGAAGTTCCTTGAGCAATTTTGCCTCTTAGATAAGTTCCCACTGACACAATTGAGCTTTTTGGCTATCTGTAAGGGGGTAATTCCTCCCAATGAACACAAATTGAAGGAGCATTCTTCCCACCGACCATCACACTAATGTATCATGAGTTGTAGTTATTATAATTTTTAGTTCTCTGGGATTGGAAAGGTATTTTAAGTGTTGAGAATCGCTGCTCTACCCCTGAGGCCGCGTACACACGACCAAATACATCTGTTCAAATCGGTCTGTCAGATTTGTCTGCTGGGCTGTTTTAGTTTGATCGCTGTACACACGATCAAACCAAAATCCCCGCCGGCAGACAGCGCGGTGACGTGGCGGTGACGTTAACGCTGCCACGTCACCGCACCAGGAAGTAAAACACTCAAATTCATTCGACGCATGTGCGGGCAGATATGTCTGCTGGTTAGCGTACTAACCAGCAGACATGTCGGGCGGACGGATTCCCAGCAGACAGATTTTAAAGCATGCTTTAAAATCTGTCGCCTGGCCAAATCTGTCTGTCCGCCCGTACACACAATCAAATCTGTCTGCTGAAACGGTCTGTCAGACCGTTTTCAGCAGATAGATTTGATCGTGTGTACGTGGCCTTAGACATACCGGACATTTAATCCTTGCAGTGTGGGGGAGCCCCACTGTCAGGATAGATTTTTCTCTAATTCCCAGGTTGGGCTTTGAGGGTATCTAAGCACAAAAACAAAACAATTGTTTACTGCATCTTACCAGTCCCTAGATACGGTGGCTGCATTTGTTTCTTTTATTGAGGGGTTTTTCATTTATTTTCACCTGCTGATCCTGTCAGTATCCCACTCCTGGTCCTAGGGATGATAACATTTACTCACACTAAATGGAGCAGCATTGTCTTCCCAGGCTGCTCTCCTGATTTAAGCCTGCCATAGATTAGATACCTGCTGAACTGGCAGAGATTTGAAGCATGTATGGGCAGGCTGAATGTACCCAAGTCGCCAGCAATAATCACCGTGTTCTCCTGGTGAGGCTGTCTTCCAACACCCCCTCCCCTTGCCTGGAGAACACAATGGCTTGCAACCCAACGCAACCCAACACAACCCGTGGTTTCAGAAAAGGATCACAAACACCCTTCCTCTCCTCATCTCCATTACATAGGGAGGAGGGGCTGTGTAGTTTCCAGAAGTTATATTGGAAAGCTGATAACATTGTTCAGAAGTTACAAGAATATTGGATTTCTATCATCATCAACAGGTATTTTTTCTGTACTTTATTATCATTATTTTACAGGATTTATATAGTGATAATAGTTTACGCAGGCCATTTTTTTTGGTCTGCATTTTTTTTTTTTTACATTCAGTTGTCAGTTGGGAGCTCTGCTGACAGCTGATGACTCACCAGTTCTTAAGGACTGGCTCCCTCCTTAGCAACCAGCTATATACAGTATTTTACGTTCAGTTCAGTTCAGTCACTTTTTATTTGTTGTAAAAAACGAATGTCAGTGGACATAAAAACATATGTAAAAATTGACATCTTGATCCGTTTAAAAAAAAAAGCGTGAATGAACTGAACTAAAAAAACGGAACGCCTGTGTAAAATCAGCTTTAGAGCTCATGGCCCCACCCTCCTGAAGGAGGTCAGTGTGTCTGAGAGGAGCCCTGTGAGATGCTGCTGTACATCAAGGTCAGGTTGGGACAGTTTAAGGCCCAAGCCTGAGAGGAAGTCTGTGTGGGAGGGGAACAGCCACAAGGCAGTATAGAGAGTCCAGGAGGGACAAGCACAGCTAGGGAGCTGCTAGGACAGATGGAGAGCTAAAGTACAGAGCCTGTGTTGGTTGATGGTCAGGAAGACTTAAATGCGTTTGATGATCAGGAAGACCCTGCAGTGGTACTCGGAGCAGTAAAGCTGCCACAAGAGAGCCATAAAGGCTTAATGTTCTGTATGTGCAGTGATGGTGAGAACCCCTTCGTGGGAAGAGCTATCTGTATGAACTTTGATTTGCTTTTAAATAAAAGTGGGCTGCCATGCCCTAAAATACAGTTTGGACTGGCGTAACTCATTGTAAACGCACCTACAGCTTGAGTTTAATCACCCCAATCTTACTATATATATATATATATATATATATATATATATATATATTCAAAAAGGGTATAGTGGCACTCATGGGTCTTGCAGCAGAGATAAGTCAAAGTAAAAGCTAAATTCCTTCTGGTGCCTAGCAGTACCGTTGACCTAGGACATCAATACTTTTTTTTAGTCAATGACCGAGAACAAGTATGTAGCCAGTGAAGTCAGAATATATTGCAAACATATTCCTGTTCAGTGACTTAAAGTAGTAAAATCTGCAGGGAACCAGATTTTGAGCATTTCCAGGTCAGCAATAGCAAGCCAGGCTCTCAGCACTAACTTTCCCCTAAACAATGTTTTCAGGTTAATTCATACTGTATATACATGTTGTATATGTAGTGGATATGTCCAAAATGTATCATTTGAATTAAAATTTGTCAGCTTGCCTTTTTATTTGTTCTGGTGTTTTTATGGTTACTGGTTTACTTTTTTTTTTTTCAACTATTTTTGGGAATGTGGGAAAGTAATCCCCAAGCAGTCAGTGGGAAATTTAAATTATAGTTATTTTCTGAAGAGTGCATCAAAATTCCAGGACCAGTAATGACACTCCATATGAGAAAGGAACTGTCATGTCCAACCATAATGGAGTAGGATTGTTCTTTCACAAAGTAAACATAGGAAGATAGATAGGGAGGTAAGAAATTACAGGGATTAACCTCACCTTCCATATGCTAATCCCTTCTTTTTTTTTTTTACAATGACACTGCCTAAGGTGATAAAGTCATCAGTTGCCTAAACTAAGAAGTGTATATATTGTTATTCAAGCAGGGTATGTGAATACAGAGGTGTAATGTAAATGGCAGAGTGAATGTAAATTAAATAGCATGCATGTGGTTACCAGCTAAATTAAGTTAAACATTTCCTTTTGTACCAAAGTCTTTAGTATTTTTAGAGTGTATGTAAACCCTAACTGAATGGCTTTTAGTTTGCTTAAGCAACGTGTATCATGAATGGTTGCCAATTTTATTTGTAATAATTTGCATGTTTTCTTGTATTTTTTTTTTTTTCATCCTTTGTTGCACCTCAGTGCTGCTGATCATCTGCAGACCCTTTGCAGCCACTTCCTGCCAACATGCAGGCACTCCGGTGATAGCTGCATGTCATTTTGCAGGGTGGTATTCCTGTTGGTGACAACAGTGGACCATGCATGTAGAATGTGGTTCCAACATATACAAGCACATATATACATGGGACCGTAGGCTACACATACCTCCCCTATAGCCAGCTTCCCAAGGACAACCATGAAAATATATATATATATATATATATATATATATATATATATATATATATATATATATATAAATTGTATATATAAAAGATCAACCATTCATTTGGCATAAAATGGCTGTGGCAGATTCCCTTGTTTAAACCTCCTATATTTCACAAAGACCCCAACGAGGCTCCTAAAAAGTTTGTAAAAAAAAAAAAAGAATACAAATAAAAACTACTGACACCATCCACTGCCCTACTGACACCAATCTTTGCCCTACTGACACCGTCCACTTCTCTACTGACACCACCAGTATATATTCACATGCACACACATATATGTATTTGAGCTTTGAGGTACACACCCTAATATAATAGGCTGTGCACACCTATGATGGGCAGGCTGAATGTACTCAAGTTGATTGATCGATTAACTTGGGTACAACCAGCTTACCAGATTTTACATGCCATTATTGCTGTCATAGCCACTAGCAATAATCACTGTGTTCTCCCGGGGGGATATGTTTCCCAGCCCCCACACAATGAAACAATACAATAGCTCTGCGGGAGGGATTCCCCATTAAACTGACTGTGTTGTTAGGGAAATAGAGCGATTTTCTTTCCCTAGTACACACAAACAGAATAATGTACAAAAAATACCGCTTTTGAAGTGATCGTACGATAATCTGATTGTTAGTACACAGCATCTGAAATTATCCAAGGGAAAAAACACAACATTTTTCTCGTGTGATTTTCATTTAATCAGTACAGTTTTCGTCCGAAAATACAATACAAATACATTACTTCTAAATTTTTATTCTGTCGTATGAGAATTGTTGTACTTTAGTAACTTATTAATTTCCTATATGAAGACTAGCAGGCAAAAAAACAAACAAAAAAAACCGAATGCTCTTTCATCCGATAATCTCATCATGTGTACAAATTCATGTGTCCGGCCCTTTTCAAGGCACCAGGCGCATGAATTACAGTGGCCAGTTTTTTTTTGAGGCACCTGATTAGAGCCATAGGGTGGACTCGGGTCGCAGAGGATGCAACCAGAGCCCACCAAGGTGTTTAGCAACAGCGAATGAATATTCGCTGTTGCAAAACTGATCCTCCTCCCGGCCAATCGAGAAGCAGATATGAAACCCATTTTCCGATAGGCCAAAACATCAGGTGATCCTATTGGACGCCTAGCACCGGGAGGAGCAGAGAGGAGACGCACCATGGAAGTTGCTCCAGGAGAGGACACCGGAGTAGCTTTTCCTGAGTCCACCATGTTTAACCCCCCTGGTGGTATTCCCGAGTCTGACTCGGGGTTACATTTTTGTGCTGCGATCCGTAACCTTGAGTCAGACTCGGGCTCGCCTCGTAGAATCCACAGGCAAGGTTTACTTACCTTGTTCCTGGATCCAGCGATGCATCCACGCTGTGTGAGAAAGCGGGTGCTCGCTCGATTCACACAGTGCCTCTGTGTGCCGCCGAGCTCCATTCCCTGCGACGTTACGACGCACAGGGGCGGAGAACGGCGCCATATTCAAAAAGGTAAACAAACACATTACATACGGTATACTGTAATCTTATAGATTACAGTACTGTATGTAAAAAATACACACACCCTTTGTTCCTAGTGGTCTGCCCTGTGCACTACATGTTCTTTTACATAATAAAAAGTGTTATTTCTCCCTGCAAACTGTAGATTGCCCATAGCAACCCAAAGTGTCCCTTTATGTCAAAAATGGTTTTAGAGCAGCTAGAAAACAATTGTAATCACTTGCAGAATTGAGCGATAGCGAATTGTGGGGAAATTTGTCATAAAAAAATAAATAATGATAATGTTATACCTAAGAATTACAGGCCTACAGTATAAAACGCCAAATTTCCTTGCAAATAATGGTACCGCTTTCAGCACCTTAAATCTGAAAGAATCATACCGCCAGGGAGGTTAAGGACAGGGCTGGAAGATTGCCGCATCAGCTGGCTGCTGCTCTCATCACCCACATCCAGGGTAGGGACAGCGGGTGGTGGGGGGGTTTGCTGGAGGTGTTAGTGCCGTGCCATCCCGGGGGGGGGGGGGGTTGGGTGCAGTTATGCTAGTGCCAGCTCCCCAAAAAAAACGCCAACAGCCACTGGTTCCCTTTTTTAGCTTTTTCCTTATGAAAACTGTTAGGTCTCGTACACACGACCGTTTGCCAAGAAAAACGGTCGTGTGTATGTTTTTCGTCAAGAATACTGTCGTGGATCTTGACGTGAAAAAACGAGAACATGCTCTATTTTTTCTCGTCGGGAGTCTCAAATTCCTCGTCATGTTTCTCTTCAGGCTGGTTTACGATGAGAAACACGTTTGTGTGTATGCTTAGAAACCCGCGCATGCTCAGAATAAAGTATGAGACGGAAGCGCACCTTCGGTAAAAGTGGCGTTTGTAAGCACATTCGATAGCACATTCGTCATGCTGTAACAGACTGAAAAGCGCGAATCGTCTCTCACCAAACTTTTACTTAACACAGCAGTAACATGAGATTAGCAAAAGCAGCCCAAAGGGTGGCGCTAGTGGAATCGAACTTCCCCTTTATTGTGCCCTCGTACGTGTTGTACGTCACCGCGTTTGACAACGACAAGATTTTGTCTTGACAGTGTGTATGCAAGGAAAGCTTGACAAGATTCTCGTCAAGCCTGACAAGAACCTTGTCGAGGAAAACAACATTTCTTTTACGACTAGATTCTCGGTCGTGTGTACGAGGCCTCAGACTAAAGCTGGACATTAAAATATAATTGTAATTACACTAGTATATGTACATCTGAGACTCACATTACCACATTACCACTTTATCATTAAGTAACAAAGTGCTACAAGCTAACCTGTATGAAAGTCTTTTACCCCAGACTGGTTTACCCCCAGATTCTGTTTTGGTCTAACACCAACCATTACCTGCTTGAATTTTGGCTGATTCCTGGTGAATTGGGTAAGTTTGAGCTGTAGGTGGCCCTGTGGCCCTCCCTCCCAGCTTGTCAAAAATTCGATTTTTTTAATCAGTTTTTGTCAAACGATAAGAGTCTAATTTAGAACAGTTCCACTATTTACAACTCTATGGAAATGGAAAATGGAAATAACATCATATGCATAAACGAAGCAGAAGTCCTGTCCAGGGTTGATCTTGTTCTCTGTGAAATATTCTACTGCCCTCTGCACTATACAGTCACCTGAACCCAGAAACAAGATCTCAACTATCCTCAACTGAAACTTTGTAGCATGAAGAAAGGCTCCCTGGCTTGTGATGTTTATGTTCCCAGCTAGAGAGAAGAAAGAACCCACAGGCTCAGGTAAGATAAATGAGGACAGATGCAGAAAGCAGCAACTCATAGAGAAGTAAACTGCAGAAGAGGTCCTTGTTCATTTAGGGCTCATTAACAAGTGTAACCTAAGAGACATCTGCTCCACCTTTGCCTTTATATTGTAGCATGCTTACTGCCACTTGAAAAGGCTTGGTGTTAATGAAAAGGATTACTTGTAGCAGGTAGGATGCGTACATTTTATTTAATATAACTTTTGCATTTAAACTGTATTATTTTATCTACACATGTTTTTTTTTTGGGGCTAAGTAAGGCTTTGTTCACACTTGTGGTCGGGGTCTAGTAAAAACACATAGTTGAGCTGCTGTTTTACTGCTATCCAACCACCCACCTCAAGCTCTAAAGGAAGCTGGATGGGGTGACACATGTGCCACATATACCCCACCGTTCAATTAAATGGAGTTGCGCCACAATCGCTTTCCAACTGCATGTAATGCCGCGTACACACGTTTTTTTGTCTTCTCATGAAAAAAAACTACGTTTTCAAACTTCATTTTAAAAAACGACGTTGCCTACACACCATCGTTTTCTGAAAATGCTCTTGCAAAGCGCGGTTACATACAACACGTACGATGGCACTCTGTTCCATTCAAGCTTGCGTCATAACTTGCTTCTGAGCATGCGTGGGTTTAAAAATGTAGTTTTAAAAGTCGTTTTAGCGTACACACGATCATTTTTTATGACACAAAAAACGACATTCTGAAAAACGACATAAAAAATTGAAGCATGTTCGAATTATTTTTTTTGTCGTTTTTTCAGAAGAAATACCCACACACGATCATTTTAAATTACGTTTTTTTAAAACGTCGTTTTATTTCATCATAAAAAACGACCGTGGCATAATACTCATATGTAATAGTTGTGGTGTGGTGATGCAGGCTTTTTAGGGTTTATACAGTAGCTGAGGATATGACATATAGCTTTCCAGCTGCCTGTCATCCACCTTCTGAAAAATTAACCACTGCAAATTGTTTTTAAAGGGCTGGCAAAAGTATGAAAGAAGTCCTGTACACCTGCTCGGTTTTCACTGCGGTAAAAAGTCTGCCGTGAAAACCAAGTGGAAAGCCGAGAACCAGGCAGGAAAACTGCCATGGAGCTTTTGCTGGGAATCCCGGCCGTGTGCATGCTTCATGGGCACTGCCTCGCAGTGTTCCCCATAGAGTATTAGTAAATCTGGCGGAAAAAAAGCCGCGGGAATCCAGATGGGAAAATAGAGAGCAGGTACTCTATTTTCCCGTCGGGATTCACGTCTGTTTTCCTGATGGTGAAAACTGCGAGGAAGTATACACACGTCCGGTTTTCCTGGCCAAAAGCTCTCCTTGCAGTTTTCCCGACGTGTGTACGAGTCTTCAGCCCTAAAAAGGGAGGAAATAGACTGCATTCAAATACTACATTAAAAAAATACAGCTGGGACAAAGCTAAATAAACAGCTATAGCTAACATAAAGGTAACGAAGAGAGTGAAAAATGCATTGTTATAAAGGGTAGCCCTCATTCACATATATGTGTGTTTGACAAATTCCCCAAATGTGCACATTTTGCTTTCAGGGAAAATGTTATATGTGCAGGTAAAAGCTGATGCAAAAATGTACAACCACCATGTATGTACCACCTACAGATGCCCGCCCATGGAAAAAAACTGGCACTTTTACATTAGACATTTCCTATGTCTCCAAACTATATGAATGAAGCCATAAAGTGCACTTATGTCCAGCCTGTGGACAACAAACTATTTACATATTCCTAACAAGCAGTACAAGAGCTTTAAAAGACATCCCTGACCTTTCTAGCTGCTATTTATGTAAATATATTTATTCTCAAATATCTTCAAAGATCACAGCAAAGTTGGGCTTTGGTCAGTTTCTGACAGCTTGCAAAAACCTGCTGTGTGTTTACATTGCCAGGCTGGAAGGTGAGCAAGATTCTGATGTAATATAAAAGAAAAGGAAAAAAGATTTTAGTGCCTCTGTTGTAAACTGTGAACATGAATTTCTCCATAATGCCTATAGCTACAGAGGTGACTAGGTTTTTTATTTTATTTTATTTTTTATTATCTTTACTACTTGTTCAGAATATGCAAATACTTTGGTGTTCATAGTTTGGGCCCTTAAGGTTCACTTTAACAAAGGGTAATAAATTATGTGAGAGAGTTGCTGAAAAACATTTCTGTGTACAAAATATGAAACCAATAAAGCTGCATTATCAGTATTTTTTATTTTTTTTTAATAAAAACACAAACTTCATTAATACTGCAGTGCCCAATTTATTTATGCATATATAAATAAATGGGACTCTGCAGCATTAATGAAGTTTGTGTTTAGGATTGATTACTGAAAGGTTCAGACACTGTTCACTCTGTAAAGTAAACTTCTGAAGATTGTATAAGTGTTTATTTTAAACTTTAAAGTGGTTGTATAGTCTTTTTTTTTGCTTTCACCTACAGGTAAGCCTATAATAAGTCTTACCTGTGGGTAAAAAAAATCATATCTTTTACCTACAGGTAAATATCCTGCTGACTGCAGCAGCGCATGCGCACAGGGCATTTGAGGCTGGAGGGCCTGCAGACACCGGACCTTGCTGGAAAGAAGTCTCCCGCGCACATGTGCGGGAGTGACGACATTGCGGCTCCAGCCACTCACAGCGCTGGAGCCACGATACCCGAAAGACACACCAAGAGAAAACTTAATCTTCCTTGGTGTGGACCGGCAGAGATACAGGCGCCTTGTTCTAAGGTAAGTATCTCATAATGAGCTAGTATGCGGTGCATACTACTGCAACTCATTATGCCTTTTGCCTTACAGGTGGCAAAAAAAATAAAAAAAACATTTTTTGGACTATACAACCGCTTTAAGGGTCCAATCACACTGTAAAATAAGGTTTGCAAAGAAAAATATTTTTGAAAATATAAAAGTATACATTTTTTGGAGCAAGCAATAACGTATTTTGAGAAAAATTTATTTAACCGTTCTGTTAAATAATTTATATTTCGGAGATGACAAGGAGGAAACGGAAGAAAGAAAACAGACCATTTTATGTGAATTTTATCACAGCAGACATGCTTTTACACCTAATGCCGCGTACACACGGTCGTTTTTTGTCTTGTAAAAAAACGACGTTGCCTACACACCATAGTTTTCTGAAAATGCTCTTGCAAAGCGCGCTTACGTACAACACGTACGACGGCACTCTGTTCCATTCAAGCTCGCGTCATAACTTGCTTCTGAGCATGCGCGGGTTTAAAAACGTTGTTTTAAACGTCATTTTTGCCCACACACGATCATTTTTTATGACACAAAAAACAACATTTTGAAAAACGACATAAAAAATTGAAGCAGGTTCGAATTTTTTTTTTCGTTTTTCAGAAGACAAAAAACGACGTAAAGCCCACACACGATCATTTTAAATGACATTTTTTAAAACATTGTTTTATTTCATCACAAAAAAAACACTGTGTGTACACGGCATAAGGGTGGAAGCTTGTACTCAGTGCTGCAGGAGGTGAAACAGGCCCAATAAGCACTGCAACATCATTGTAATGACATGATTGCACATGGCACAATGACATCATTGCAAGCAAAGCAAGGAATTGGCAATGGAATTTATGTTTTATTACTTTTTTATCCATTGAATCATTTTATTTGATTTATTTTTTAATAATGTAGTGATTTAAAAAAGTACAGTAATTGTCCTTATCATCTTTCTTTTAAATTGTAATGCTCTAAGGTTATAATAAAGGGGGTATTTAGTTCCTCCTAAATGTAGGACTCTCTATCCAATCTACACACTAGGATATCATTTTGCATTTGGACTTTGCATTGTACGCAGCTTTTTCCACTTGTGGCTTATGTTACAATAGTATGTTCCTTGTGTGGGCTTGTAATATGCATAATATGATGCTAGTGGGCTTTAAATATTTATTATGCAAATGTATTATATGAAGTACCTGTACCATTGTTTCTGTTGATACTGATAGTCTAACATATCATTAATATACTCATATAATGAACATTTTATTTGCAAACACTGTGTGATATGCTAACTTAGTTTGTTAAATACAAATCATTTCCAATAAAAAATGAATTAATTGAGTTGAACCACCTATTAATGTATACTGTATTATATTGAATCTTCCTGGTAATATGTGTCTTAGTGGTGTCCAAACCTGGTCTCTAATAACAGCCAAAAAGGAACTTTTCCAACAAAGTATTTGTTGGTATGGTTTAGATGCCATAACAAATTTGGGTTGGTTAATGTAGGTTTCCTCTCTTTATATGTTTTGATTGAACTTGCATAGTTACACAGTAACTATGCATTTTCACTGTTTTGTGAAACTAAAACTATGACTTTTCACTGTCTTAGCAGATATACATGATCATTGTATGATAATACATATTATTATTATTATTATTATGTGGCGAGCTGGACTCCTTGGCAAATGAGTTTCTAGTTGTATCTCAATGTTTAACATCCAAGACAACCAAACATAGGAAGGTCCTTGTTTATAAGGCACGTGTCGATTTTACCTTGTTCAGACCCAAACCAAACAGGCCATATAGAGGAATCCCCAATGTTGGCCATTGTATTAAGGCAGCCATGGCACTTGTAGCTGCCTGAATACCCTATCTGATACAATCTATCTGGCCCAGTCTATTAGTAAATTAAGTTTTTTGAGCCGGGTGGTGCTGACAGTGACAATGTCAGCTAACAGTTCAGAACTGGCTGAAATTCAAGCCGTTTATGGCTAACTTACCTTCCCACTCAACCAGTCACGTACCACTTCTACATCTGTGGAAACAATTGCAGCATGTTTCCTCTAGGTATTACACTCTTTTCTCTAGCAGTCAACATCTTCAGGGGTTTCCCTAAGATGGGAGATCATTGAATCCTTCTAGTGTATTTGCTAAGCCCAAGGCCTAGGGGAGAGAGAAAGAGACTTCTTAAGCTGGGATTCTGATAGGGCAAAAGTCCAGGAGGGAAGAGACAGGATAGGAAGTACCTCAGATATTTAATAGTTCTCTCAGCATGCTTCAGCAGGTTCCCCAGACCCACTGACTCACCGGGGCATCCAAGCACCCTTTTCACATAATGCTACCTCTCTAACACACCCTGCTGGAGCAAGCTCAAACAACATGTGGCAAAGAAAATACCCTGTATGCTTAGAGAAACACTTTTGTTGAGGTACAGTTAGGCTGACTACAGCCCACCGCCAGCTAGAGAATTCACAAAAATACAAATAGGTATTTAGCAAAATGACTATATCCCTACACATTTTAGCTACCATTTTAAAATGATTTACAGCAGGTCGGATATGATGAATTAGCCATGATCTATCACTACAAGGAAAACACTTTGTTTTGGACCACATACAAAGAAGGTAAGGTTAAGCAAAGTTAACAGAAGGCCATAAATATCCACAATACAGAGGTTCACCGTAGTTGTCTGTATATGTGTGTCTTCATTCTCTTAAACCATATGACCACATGTTTTCATTAAAAGGCCTGTCCTTAGGATGACTTTCCTATATTCCAACTTTGTGAAGAGCCTATGTTTGCTTTTGATGATCTCTTACAGTGCTACATTGCTCCCTCAGGCCATAGTAGAAACTATACACCCTACTTGGTGAAGAACCCATGCAGAGAGCCTTAATCAGAATTAGAGTTTCTCATTCTATGTCAATGCTAATTAAAACTACTCAAGAAAATCAAAGTTTCCCAAAGTTTGCATAATTTAATGTAATTTACAGTAGGTGATATGTTAACTCAATTATAAAAAGCAACTCTCCTATTTAATTGCTGAACTCTTCTTAGCATAAGCCCATTGTTAAATACACAATTCTGTAGAGCAATGCCTTGTTAAAGGGAAACTATAATGATTTGTAGTGACTCGTATGTTAGTTGTCTTATATATGTTATTAAACGGTTGTGTTATGTTTGTTTTAAAACATGTAAATATATAGGGTTTTAAGCCAGCCATAGATGGAGTGATTTTCTTTCCTGTAACCACGGGCTTCACCAACACAGTTAGTATTGATAGGGGAATCCCTCCTGTGGAGCTATTATGTTCTCCTGGCTGGGGCCGGGGGGGAGCCATCCCTGCCAGGAGAACATAGTCATTATTGCTAGCGGCTATAGTCGCTGGCAATACTCGCATGAAAACTCTGACATGCTGGTTACACTCTAATTGATCGCTCCATCAACTTGGGTACAATCAGTCTGACCATACATGGTTTGGATCTCTTCTGGTCACTGCTGAACTGGCTGAGATTCAAACTGTCAAAAAGCCAGCTTAAGGTTGCAGGACTTTCAAGGGCACAATGTGTGTGAAATGCTTCCCAATGGGTGCTGCAACTTTTTTTTATTAGACTCTGCATATTAGGAGATAAAAAATGGAAATTCATTCTAGTTAGGGCAGCACAGCTCAAGTCATGTGTGCTGTCCTATTAAGGAGTATGTATCTATCCATCTATTGTCTATCTGCCATATATTGTCATGATATTTGTACATTATACACCTCTTTTGATACTCACACCCTGATAGTAAGGTTGACATAATTAGTTGTGTCGGCCACCCTTGGCTATGATAAAAAGAATGTGCCAGCATCTGAAGTGATTGTTGATTTTCCTTTTGAATTTTAGAAAGTGCAATATATTTTCACTGTTTATGTACCAGAAGAGTGAAATGTATTCACTCTTGAGAAGTGGAGAATAAGGGGGGATATGATCAACATGTACAAATATATAAGGGTTCCATATAGTGAACTTGGTGTTGAGTTATTCACTTTACAGTCAACACTCAGGACGAGGGGGCACTCTTTACGCTTAGAGGAAAGGAGATTTCATCTCCAAATACATAAAAGGTTTCTTCACAGTAAGGCCTCGTACACACAACCGAGAATCTTGTCTTAAAAGAAACGTTGTTTTCTTCGACGAGGTTCTTGTCAGGCTTGACAAGAATCTTGTCAAGCTTTCCTTGCATACACACTGTCAAGACAAAATGTCATCATTCTCAAATGCGGTGACGTACAACACGTACGACGGCACTATAAAGGGAAAGTTCGATTCCACTGGCGCCACCGTTGGGGCTGCTTTTGCTAATTTCGTATTACCGCTTGTTAGTAAAAGTTGGGTGAGAGACGATTCATGCTTTTCAGTCTGTTACAGCGTGGTGACTGTGCTATCTTCATTATGAATGCTACTTTTACCGAAGGTGCGCTCCCGTCTCATACTTTATTCTGAGCATGCATGGATTTCTAAGCATACACATGAACATGTTTCTCCTCGTAAACCAGCCCGACGAAAAACACTCTCCACGCGAAAAAAAAAAACATGTTCTCTTTTTTTCTCATCGAGATCCACAACAGTTTTCTCGACGAAAAACATACCCACGACCGTTTTTCTCAGCAAAAATACTCTGCCAGCATTTTTCTTTATGGATTTTGCCGAGGAAAACAGTCATGTGTACAAGGCCTAAGAGCTGTGAAAATGTGGAACCGACTCCCTCCAGAGGTGGTTCTGGCCAGCTCAGTAGATTGCTTTAAGAAAGGCCTGGATACTTTCATAAATGTACATAATATAACTGAGTACTAAGATTTGTAGGTAAAGTTGATCCAAGGTAAATCCGATTGCCTCTCGGGGGATCAGGAAGGAATTTTTTCCTTTGCTGTAGCAAATTGGATCATGCTCTACTGTTTTTTTTTTGCCTTACTCTGGATAAACTGTGGGTATGGAGTTGGGTGTATGGGACTGTACTATGTTTTTTATTTTGTTTGTTTATTTTTTTGTGGTTGAACTGGATGGACTTGTGTCTTTTTTCAACCTGACTAACTATGTAACTGTACACAGTACCCATTATTTTATAAATCTTTCCACACAACTATATATTACCAGCTTGAAAGATCTAATTTCATTACAAGAATCAAATTTAGCCTAAATAGTGAATGTCCAGATCTTTACAAATTGGCCATATGCATGTATGCCAAATATCACAAACATCTGGCTGCCGACAAGCAGAGTGCCTGTCAAACCATGTTAGTGATATGACATGAGATCAGATCTTTGGGAAAATTAGTAGGAATGTTTGTATTTTATTAGATGTTTCCAGCCTGCGAAACAACATTTTGAAAATATTAAGGCCCAGGTCATGTGGCAGACTATATATGGTCAAAAGCTGTCCTTAGGGGTGCTTGCTGGTGTAAAGGGCCATTCTCCGTGTTAGTGAGGAGAACTGGTTCAAATTATCTCAACCTCAATTTCAGCATCAGGAACAGGAACATCAACTTACTATTATCTACTATATACTATATGTGACCAACTCTTACCATAAGATGTATTTTTTCCATTATTTTAATACAATTTGGGGATTTATTTTATATGGGTTTTGTGGGTTTTTTGGCTGTGGGATGGTTGGCATTAGTCAGTCAATAGCTGTTCAAAGAACTCCTGTTTAAATGTATGTCAACTGTGGTAATACTTTTCAAGCCTATATCTACAATTAGCTTATTATAATTAAGGAACTAAAGGCTCGTACACACAGTCAGACATCCAACAAACTTTCCCTTGGATTTTTTTCCTAATTGATTTGTCCGGTCACACCCATAGCATACACACAGTCAGACTTTTCTGCAAACTTTTCTAAAACTTCCCCATCATCACATGTTTTTTCTGCTCTTTTCTGCTCTTTACCACCACCCTTTGGTTAACTTCTGCTATTGTTGGTTGATTTTAACATTGGTTCTGAGCATGCGTATTTGCACTTTGTACAAAAGTTGGTTGGCTTGCTGTACACACGGTCACACAAGGCACCATCAGACTTTTGTTGCCCAAAAGTTGGTCCGTTCGCAGACCCAACTTTTTGTCTAGTGGTACCCGAAAAAGTTGGTCCGAGGGAGCGTACACACGGTCAGACAAATTTGAGAACTAGCAGATTTTGAAGTTGGTTGGCAAAAAGTGTGACCGTGTGTATGGGGCTTTAGAGTAGCCAATCAGAATTTGGTTTACTGGCAGATTTGTAAAATGTTAATTCAGTTACTCTAGGATACTGTACTCAGGATACTCATTGGTTAAAATAAATATATTGCACTCACAAAAATGGTATAAAGACACTCTTCTCACATAATTTCCATAATAAACATCTCATTGACCAGTGAATACATTCATCCCTCCACTAGTGCTTCCTTTGAAGACCAAACTCTAATATATTGGCTAATGCATTTCAAGGCAGCACTTTATCATCAGAGCCAACTTTTTCTACTACATTATATTGAAGAAATAGACTCCATGCCAATAGCTAGAACTTTGGCAGACATAGACTTGTAGATTCCATCGTTGTTGAGCACTGACATTACTTTATTATTACTGTAGGATACTGCTCAAAGAACATTGCAGTGTGCTTTTTTACACATAGCCAAATCATTCTAAATTGGCCAGGTTATGTAATGACCATCCAGTTCCTATGGGTATCTCTGAAAAACAGAGAGACATTGTGTGTACTATGTGTGTGCCAGTGTATGTGTTAACCATTTGAATTACATTTTGGCAACACGATCTCTAATTTCTAAATAACTAAGTTTTTTAGGTTCTCAAAATAGGCAGTGGATCATAAAATCTTGTGTTTTTATATGCAACAATTCCTTTTCTCTATAGTTACCATTAAAATAGCTGTTTCATACAAAAGTATGAGTTCTGATATTTAGAGGTGGCAAACTTTTCACTATGAGGACTTGACTCCTCAATCCAAAAATGTAATTCCTTTTAATTCTGTTCAAACCTGGTTTGGTGACCCCAAACTTCTTCCACATAGGTCCAACACCAAAAATATGAGATTGTATGAACTACAGTTGGAAGAAATTGTGGGTAGTTTTCTTTTTAATTAACTTGTTTTTTCTCTTCTTTCTAATTTAGCATTATCGACAGAGACACTACCACTCTTATCCCAATCTGATGTTTCATTTGAGGTGCAGATAGTCTAGAATTTAATTTACAGAATGTCTACCAGTAATAAGGCACACACTTACTTAATAGGATACCCACACATGTGCATGCACACGCACAAATGCATACACTCCACTATTCTTGGTAAGACAAAATAATATGCATCAATTATAGATATGTACCCTCTGTATGTGTGACATAAACAAAAAAGAGCAGTTGAACTTTCCAATTCAGATGGTGTTCGTTATGCCCATATAATTGTTTATGCAGCCACACTGAGGACTTCTATAGAATAAATTACAGACATAATGGCAACAATATGCTTTCAGACTTCACATAAATATAGGCAATTGTGCAGTATGTAAGCAGTGCATCTGTATGATAGTCTAAAGAGCATCTATAAACACACGAGCACAGTATACTTCAGGAGTCTAGCTGGTCATATTGTGCACATTTGTACAATAGCCTGGAGAAAAATGAATCCTTTCATGTGCAAGATGACTGCTACAAGCTTTGGCTGATAGTGTGGGAAAATGGGGGAAGCTTGCGAGAGAAATTAATTGTTTAAGTGGATGAGATGTAAAATAACAAACCAGTAAAACAATTAGAAATGAAGAAACAAACAATCAATCTAAAATGAAAAGAAAAAAAGCTTGTAAATAGAATTTATCATGGATAGGTAGATAGACACATACATATACACAGAATACATATCTTCTCCATATGAAATGCAGAGATAAATATACTGTGTAAGTATTTATTTATAGGCGGTCCTCAGGTTACAAACATCCAACTTACAAACGACTCGAACATACAAACGGAGACAACAGGAAGTGAGGAAGGGAAATTTACTCTTGTAAGGCCCCTTTCACATGATTGGCTGGCAAAGATGCGCCTGTCCGTTTTTCAGGCAGATCTGAGCGGGCCGCCCATTGACTTGTATGGGCTGGCGGATGTCAGCAGAGGTGTGTCCTCTGACACCCGCCTGCCATCCAATCTGGCAAGATCAGCTGAAAACAGACGGGTGGTGATACATTCGCCATCCGTCCAGTGCATCAGATCAGATAGAATCGCATATAAACAGACATGCTGTCTGTTTTCATCAGATCTTCCCATAGAGAACAGCAGGGCTCTGACAGGTCACTCCCTGCACAGTGGGCGGAGACGGACCTGTCATCCGCCTGGTCAGTGGGGATCAACAGAGTGATTTCCTGCTGAGCTAGCAGAGTCCGCTGAGTGGATCCACCCTTGTGAAAGGGGCATTCGAGTTATGGGAAAAAGGTTTCCACTGAAGCTTTATCACCAATCCTTGTTTCCACAACAACTCAACATTTTTTAAATCCAATTGTCACAGGGACAGAAAGTGAGGTGAAATCTTTTGAACGTGGGCACAGACAGAAAAACAAATGTTACAGGGGTGTTAATTGTTGCCTGTGCTAGCCCAAAAATGTAACACATTTTTGGCTGGAGTTAAACTTAAAGCGTAACTCCAAATTTGTTGAGACATTCCCCTCTGGGTGATATATGTACATTGCAAGGATTATAACAAACTTTGTTGTCGATTCCTACTTTTTATTATTCTGAAGAAATCCCTGTGTGTTTCTCTGTGCCTCTGTTCTGCGTAGGTCTAATGGGAGTGGTTTCATAATTAACTGTCAGGTGTGGAGCTGAAGGTCACTAATGAGGAAATCTGCTGGACCTGCATCCCTTTAGACATGTTCCTATTGAAAGTATCTTTTTTTTTTTTTTAATTACATTTTTGTTGCAAGGGATGCTTGAAATCTGATTTGTATCTTAGGTAGACTTCTGGGAAAATTGGTAAGCCAATCGCACAAGCAGGAAACTATGTTTCTGGGGAGTGGTCAATATACATTCTGTGTACAGAACAGCTCCAGCCATTTTTTTCCTCCATGAAAGTGGAGTTACCCTTTAAAAAATGTACCTGTTCTAACTTACATAGAAATTCAACTTAAAGTGTAAATTCGCCTTTACAGAAACACATCGTATCACAGCTTTACCGGTCCAGGGATTTGAAATCCCAGCGGCTTTCTCTCCTCTTCTCCAGCGCTGACAGGACAGGCATATGTGGGTTCTGATTGGTCAACACCGCCCATGTGACGGCACGACCAATCAGAATGCCTTCTATCCGTAAAGCGGCGATACAATGTGCCATGTGAGTGAGATCGCTGGCTTCAAGTACAGCGGGGTCGGGTGCGTTTGGGAGGAGGTTCAGTATAAGTTCACCTTGCAGATTTTTCTGTTAAGGTGAACTTACTCTTTAAGAACAAACCTACAGACCGTATCTTGTTTGTAACCCAAGGACTTCCTGTACTTGTGTCTACTGATCATTTTGAACTAAAATAGCCCCATAAGCTATCTGTACTTTCAAATTACTTTACAAAGTTCTTTAGTAGAATTTAGTAGCTCAGGGATCTAGTAACTTTGCAAAAACCTCTTTTATTTCACTGTGCATTCAGAGCTATTAGCACAGTCCTAGGCCATGCAAACATTGCATTGTTTAGATGCACCATGTGTGTAACTGCAGACAAGCACTGAAAATAAAGACTACATCTGTTCCACATGTCTGTATGATTTGAGCTCTTTATAGCCAGTTGCCATATTAATGATGATTTCTGTGTTGCACGGCACTCACATAATCACAGTAAATCCAGGGCCATAGATAAATTATATCTATTGGTACCTTCAAACTTTTGAAACCAATGAACATCCTGTACATAAATGTTAAGAAAGGGAAAGTGATGGTGTTGTACATTGCAACCAATCATTTATCTAGAGCTAGTAAATCTAAAAAAATAAAAAAGCATATAACTGAGTGGTGTAAGCATTTCCTTTTTCCTTTTCTTCCTCTGTTTACCCATGATGACCAATACAAACACAGATATATTGCATGCTGTTCCCTGCAAATATAAACAGTTGCTAGAAACTAATGTTAACCTTCTGTTCGGGCAGTTTTTTTTTCACCAAAATTGATAAATGACTTTGCTGTGAATGTTTGCCCATTTTTTATTGAAATTTTCTTCTATTTTTTATTTTTCCGCTAACTACAGTATATACTAAGAAATTCATAAAGGCAACTCATTAAAAATTGCTTTTGTGGTAGTAAGCAACTTGTGACAGTCAAGTGTATGTGTCAGCTGTACATAAATCTGTTGCAGAAATGTTTTGTCTCAGGCAAAAGACTTAAGCCTATAACACAATAAGATTATCAGGCCGCTTACACACGACCGAGAACCTCGTTGGGCTAAACCCATCGTTCCGCCCGACGAGGTTCTCGGCCGGCCGTCGAGTTCGTCGACCAGGCTGTCGAAAAAGGCGTCGAGCCATTAGTCCCGATGGCCCGTCGAGCAAATAGAGAACCTGCTCTCTATTTTGGCTCGACGAGCTTCCCGACGGGACGCTCGACGACAGTGTACACATGATCGAGCTTCTCGGCAGAATATGGATCCCAGCGAGCTTCTCGCTGAATTCTGCCGAGAAACTCGGTCGTGTGTACGGGGCCTCAGATGAATGATCATCCATTTTTCTTGCTAGTCTCCATATCGAATGTGAATAGGTTACTAAAGTATGAAAACTCTTGTATGACAGAAAAAAATTCGGAAGTGATGTATTTTCAGGTTAAAACTGTACCGATTAACCTTTTTTTAGTGTTTGTTCCTTCTGAAAATTTTGCCCAATAGCTGTGCACTAACAATCACATTATGGTACAATCGCATCAAAAGTGGAATATTTTGTTTTCTCATCTTGTGTACAAGGCTTTACATGTTCAACACAATTTCCTACAATGAAAAAATGCGAGTATGGCCTCAATTAGGAATTAATAATAAAGGTAATAGGGTACCATCATCCAAGTATTGATGAGAAAAAAGGGGGGGAGGGTGGGAATGGGGGAATAGTTGCTGAAGCTAGACCCAACGCATACCCGCCCAGTTGAAGTGTGGACTATCTTGGTACAAAATAGGTCAGGGTAAACAATATGATAAATAAGGAATAATTTAATAAATAAATAAAATTGTTGCATTAAAAACAATAGTGTACATCAAAAGATTGGTCGATTCTCGACTAGTTTCGCGGGGTGTCCGCTTCTTCAGGAGAACCAATCTGAAGGACAATAATGCAATGAAAAGTAAAATACAGATAATACAGTTCAGCAGTAGATTAGAAATTAAATAGACATAGAGGTTTTACCCAAAATGTAACGAAGCAGGCGCGGGGCCAGGTCTGCCCAATAGGTGGTCCCACCGCGGCGAACGTGAGGGATAGTGTGTGGATCTCTGAAAAATTGGGATACACTAAATTAGGGAAGGAGGCCCAGGACATGAATAGGGTTGGGGGTGGGTCGGGGGGGGGTAGGGAAGTGGTGAAGGAGGGAAGGCAAGGGGAGGGGGAGGGGAATGGGGGGAAAAGGAGGGGGGGAGGGAAGCCGGGTAAGGTAGGAGAGGAAGGGGGGGAGAGAGAGAGAAAGGATGGAAACAGAAGGGGGGAGCGCAGGTGGAGGGGGAAAGGGAAAGCAGGAGGGAAGGGAAGGGAGAGGGAATGTGGACAGGTTTGCCCCTGGGGAGTGGTCGGGGATGAAACTCACCACAACGATAGTATCCACGGATGCATGGGGGGCCAGGGCCAAGGTGGTGGCAAAGGATAGGTCCCGGTGGTGGTGGGAAGCAAGTGGGCTGGCTGAGGACAGGGCAAGGGGCTGATCCAGGCATATGAGCGGGGCCAATAAGGGGACATTGTCCAGTGTAACTGGTGAGTAACCAGTATGCTGTCACTCATGGAGGTATCCATGTGAGTGGCTAAATGCACGGTAATGCATGGACAAATATGGCTCCCATAAGGATCCCCGCTTAGCCGTCGGCAGCAGCCTAGCTAGGTCTCTCTCAAACGCCAGCCTGTGTGAGATACACGCTGGCTCATCCAACGGGCCGGAGCCCATTAAATGAACATCCCCAACCGGGACACGCCTCGACGCCGTCGGAACGGCGGCGTCTGACGTCACCAGGTCAGCTTCCCCACACCGCGCAGATGCGGCGTCCGCAATACTGCGCATGTGCGGTCGAACCAGGCCAGGGGACGGAGAGCCCCGAGCCCGGACGAGCAAGCGGGGACGGACTGCAAGAAACATCCCCGCCAGGGGAAGCACACGTTCGCTGCTAAGGGGGAAGGGGGGGGCACCATGGGCAGGCATGCGACGTACAGCTAGAAGGTAATGAAGTTACAAGGGAAGAAACATGAAAATTAACATGATTATAATGTACATTACAATAATGCAATAAGTGGGAAGGTAATTCCCACAATTAGATTACTATGCAGTGGTAACTTGTGGCATGGAAAATTCCATTGGCAACTGCAAGGTGTCCGAGAGGGCTACGGAAGGGGGGGTGTTTACTCAAGGCAATGCATATATATTGATAAAACTGAATAACAGGATTGAACAGTGAAAGTGATGATGAACGGGTGGATGAGTGAACAGGGTGGATGTATGTGAGGAGGATGACAGAGAGCGAGCAATGAGACATCACAAGCCTCCCTGAACTCAAGTAGTAATGCAGCGGGATAAAAAAGCTGCAAACACTAGCAAGTGCCTAAAGTATATGTAAAATTAGGGAAGGGTGTTGTATAAGGAAAGAAGAGATGTATAATTCTGTTTTTTGTATTGTCAATAGAGGATAGCTTCAGCCCTTACCTGACCCCTACCTAAGGTCATTGGTGAGGTAACGGTATGGATATGCCCCAGACCGTCTAGGAATTTTGTGTTACCCACACTTCCTATTATCCACTGCAGCTGCACTCATCTTAGTGCCCCCCTCTTTGTTTTATGGTACTCCGATCTATGGCTGTGCCCATAATATTATCATCTCTAAAACATTCTTATTTTTCCAACTGTGTATACAATTAGACACCGACTTTAGTTTATATGACATAGGGGCACCCGGCAATCAGTATTATTACACTCCTTGGCACTACTCCCGCTCCATTTTATAAGGAGCGGAGTATCCACTTATTAGATTACCCACACCTCTCACACACCATCACCTCTCTCATCTCTTCTTTCCTTATACAACACCCTTCCCTAATTTTACATATATTTTAGGCACTTGCTAGTGTCTGCAGCTTTTTATCCCACTGCATTACTACTTGAGTTCAGGGAGGCTTGTGATGTCTCATTGCTCTCACTCTCTGCCATCCTCCTCACATACATCCACCCTGTTTACTCATCCACCCTTTCATCATCACTTTCACTGTTCAACCCTGTTATTCAGTTGTATCAATATATATGCATTGCCTTGAGTAAACACCCCCCCTTCCGTAGACACCTTGCAGTTGCCAATGGAATTTTCCATGCCACAAGTTACCACTGCATAGTAATCTAATTGTGGGATTATAATGTACATTATAATCATGTTAATTTTCATGTTTCTTCCCTTGTAACTTCATTACCCTCTAGCTGTACGTTGCATGCCTGCCCATGGTGCCCCCCCTTCCGCCTTAGCAGCGGACGTGTGCTTCCCCTGGCGGGATGTTTCTTGCAGTCCGTCCCCGCTTGCTCGTCCGGGCTCGGGGCTCTCCGCCCCCTGGCCTGTTTCGGCCGCACATGCGCAGTATTGCTGACTTCGCATCTGCGCGGTGTGGGGAAGCTGACCTGGTGATGTCAGACACCACCGTTCCTCCCTTACCCATATGCCCTCCCCCCTCCTTTTTCCGCCCATTCCCCTCCCCCCTCCTTTTCCCCCTCATTCCCCTCCCCCCTCCCCTTGCCTTCCCTCCTTCCCCACTTCCCTACCCCCCCTCCCCTGACCCACCCCCAACCCTATTCATGTCCTGGGCCTCCTTCCCTAATTTAGTGTATGCCAATTTTTCAGAGATCCACACACTATCCCCCACGTTAGCCGCGGGGGGACCACCTATTGGGCAGACCTGGCCCCGCGCCTGCTTCTTTACACTTTGGGTAAAACCTCTATGTCTATTTAATTTTTAATCTACTACTGAACTGTATTATCTGTATTTTACTTTTCATTGCATTATTGTCCTTCAGATTGGTTCTCCTGAAGAAGCGGACACCCCGCGAAACTAGTCGAGAATCGACCAATCTTTTGATGTACACTATTGTTTTTAATGCAACAATTTTATTTATTTAATAAATTATTCCTTATTTATCATATTGTTTACCCTGACCTATTTTGTACCGAGATAGTCCACAATTTCCTACAACATGAAAGATGTCTTATTTGCCTCCACTTTCCTTATTATGATATGACAGTATTTCTTTACTAGTTGAAACAATAGCTACAGACAGTAAAGCATGGTTCACACTAGCACTTTTTCGTTCATCCCAGCAGGCTGAACGAAAAAAAAACGGAGGAGCTCAGGAGGATTGGCTGTACTAACAATTCAATGTTAGTACAGTGATCGGCCCTGCTGAGCTATTGTGTTCTGACAGGAAGACAGCCCCCCAGCCAGAAAACACTGGACGACAGACCTTTTTTGGTCATGCCCCCTCGACTAGTTGTTGTCAGCTGGTTTCTATTTAACCAGCCAATGTCGTCTGATACTCAGCCCATATCTGCAGCCCTAAAAGTGTCACAAATTAGAACTACATGCATCAGTACTTACAATGAAAATATAGCACAGGTTTAATAAATTTGTTGTAAGGCTTCCGACTATATGCATACCACCAGAAATCAGTGGCAAATGCCTTACTGAACTACTGTAAAAGTTGAGAACATTTTTGGGATGAGAATGTTGCAAGAAGTGCATATATGGAAAAAATGATTGCAGTATGTATACTACATTTTTTAAGGGGGTATCCATAAAGTGATACAGGCATAGGTGAGTACCGTGTCACAAATGCATTGTTTCTTGCTGTATTAGTGCAATCTTCACTACAAATATACACATTCTAACAAATGTATATATTGTGAATCATTTTAAGTTGGTATTAAAAAAGCAAAAAAACATGCACAGTGAAAAGAAAAGTGTTACGGCCAGTACAGTGGCCAGTGGTTAGCACTTTAGCCTGACAGCACTAGGGTCCTTAGTTCACATACCAACCACTAGGGATGAGCTTTGCGTTCGATACGAACGTATGTTCGACTCGAACATTGTCTGTTCGTACGTTCGACGAAATTCGAACAAAAGCGGTCGTTCGCGCCAAATTTGAGTGACGCAAAATGGCCCATAATTCACTGCGGCATTGCGCGCTGATGATTGACCAAGCATGCTGTATGTCCCGCATGCTTGGCCAATCACAGCGCGTAAAAAACGAAGAGCCATAATTGGCCAAAGCCTGGGTGGCTTTGGCCAATTATGTCTCAGGGCTTTAGCACACGCCCCACACTATAAAAGGCCGCCTGCTGGGCGTCCTCGTGTAGTGTGTTCCGGCTTTGTTAAAGAGAGCAGTCAGAGAGACAGAGAGATTATCTTTTTAGCTAGCTAGATAGAGAAGGCTAGTCAGTTTAGCTTTATTACAGTGTGTAGAGAATATATATACATCCTTAGGAGTTGTACATATATTTATACACCTGCAGCAGTGATTTTAACCACTTGACCACTGGGCACTTAAACCCCCTTCCTAACCAGACCAATTTTCAGCTTTCGGTGCTCTCAAAATTTGAATGACAATTACTCAGTCATACAACAATGTACCCATTTGAAATTTTTGTCCTTTTTTTCACACAAATAGAGCTTTCTTTTGGTGGTATTTGATCACCTCTGGGTTTTTTATTTTTTGCGCTATAAAAGAAAAACGACTGAAAATTCTGTAAAAAAAAAAACCTTGTTTCTGTCATATTAGCAGGTTATTTCTCACACAAAGCATACGCATACCACACATTACACCCCAAAACACATTCTGCTATTCCTCCCGAGTATGGCGATACCCCATGTGTAAGACTTTTACACAGCGTGGCCACATACAGAGGCCCAACATGCAGGGAACGCCATCAGGCGTTCTGGAACACCCAGACCAATTCTGACATTTCTCTCCTACATGGAAAAATCATCATTTATTTGCTAGAAAATTACATAGAACCCCAAAACATTATATATGCTTTTTTAGCAAAGACCCTAGAGAATACAATGGCGGCTGTTACAACTTTTTATCTTGCACGGTATTTTCGCAGAAATTTATTGAACGCGTGTTTTAAAAAAAAACTGTTTTGTACTTAAAACAAAACAGTAAAGTTAGCCCAATTTTTTTTCATAATGTGAAAGATGACGTTACGCCGAGTAAATAGATACCCAACATGTCACACTTCAAAATTGCGCACACTTGTGGAATGGTGCCAAACTTCGTTACTTAAAAATCCCCATAGGCGGTATTGCAGAGTATTGGGGTATTGCAAAGTATCATGCAGGGTATTGGGGTATTGCAGAGTATTGGGGTATTGCAGAGTATTGGGGTATTGCCGAGTATTGGGGTATTGTTGAGTACTGGGGTATTGTTGAGTACTGGGGTATTGCCGAGTATTGTGGCACTTTGATAGCTGCCGCCATACAGAGAGGGCAGAGGACAGGAGAAATTCTTGTTCCTCTGAGGCCTCCATAGTAGGCAGCTGGCTGATTAGAAGCTGCTGCACTGGTGATGTTGGTGGCCTTCTTTAGTGTGGGCAATGCTAATAAATACTGCTGTTCCACTGAGTTTGGCTTGCATTTGAAAAGTTAAAAGGCTAAAGACAGCTTGTCTAGCATAGTGAAAGGTTCCAGAGGAGGAGGAACAGTAGGGAGTAGGAAGTATGGAGTGCTGTGTCTGCAGCAGAAGCTCACCCATCTTCATGTACCTTGTAGCTAGATTGCCTTCCAGACGTCACCTTTGTCAGATATTGGCGGGCATCGTAAGCCATTCAGAGTGTCCACTGTAATACTGATTTACAAGACTGTTTGTAAAGTGTTGTTGTACCAGGTTGAATAGATCCTGTCACCACATTGTCGTGTTAATTCACTTTACTGCATTCATTGGTCACCATGTGCATTCTCTCCACTCCGGGTAGTCCAGTTTCCTCCCAAAAGACCTACTGGTAGGTTAATTGGATGCTGTCTAAATTGGCCTTAGTGTGAATGTGAGTTAGGAATGTTAGATTAAAGGTTCCGGACTGATGTCAATGTACAATATACTGTATAAGTAAAGTGTTGTGTAAATTGTTAGAGCAGTAAGTACCTGTAATAAATAAATACATTTCTATAAATATGGCTTTAAAGATGCTTGTGAAAACCATCATTTTACATATGGAAATCTCTGGCGACATAATACACACACAACTCTTGATGGTGAATACAGAGAAAAATGTTATTAAGGTATTGGAATATTTTTTTGTCATTTAATGTACCAGCCCTGCCCCCACTAACTATCTAATTTCTCATTTTTTTGGAGGGAGTTAAGTGTTTCTTGAAATCCTAGCTGTTCAGTTCTTACTTATTTTGAATTAAAGATGCACAAATTATTTTAGTGAATTGTGTAAATAAATAGTGTCTTTATTTATTTAATGTGCACTTTATAGTCAGGTATTTCAAGAAGTGCTGCTCTTTACACAGTAATGGTCTGTTTTCGGTATTGTGTTCATTGTAATGGCTTTTAAATTACAATGTAAACCATTTGCTAAACATAGACAAAAGACACTTTAACATAAATCAGCTAACTGTACTCTAAAACAGAAGATACTAAGCATTTGACATTTATTACCAGATACCAATTGAGCACTGAACATAAAAACTTATTTTCAAAAGCTTTTAAAGCTCCAAAAACAACCAACCACCCCCTACTTATGTCACTACTTGGTCTAGTGCTGAATTACACATAAGTGATTTGTTTAGTAGACATAAATTAAGGTATATATCTATCAAGCTTTAGACCACTGAACTTTACAGTAACTCAATAGCACACAGAGGCAAAGGTTGGATGCCTTAGGCAACGGGGCAGATCAGCTTGAGAGTGTTACCAGCTCAGAACCCTTGATTCACAGTGTCCAGGGAGGTATACAAAAAAGAAGAAAAGGCATCAGAAGGAAGCTAATACCTTAGAATTCTCATGTTGCATGTTTAAATTAATGCAATATTTCTAAAGACTCTCCTTTGTCTCTAGAGTTTTTTTGTTTTCTCTCTTAATTGATTGACCTTCCCCAGGTCTGGGTTCATGCACCATTTTCTGGCTGCCCTGGATGTCGAGTTTCCTACAGAATTTCATGCACATGTTGTTTAAAAGAGCATTTAGCATTTTCATTTATTTTTACCAAGTTTTTGAATGCCTTAGGACATACGTCAGAAAGAGCCTTTCCACAAAATCATGATGTTCAAGTAATTCCAGGAGGATATATGGGAGAAACAACAGATCAGCACTAGGAGTGAATTAGTCAAGGTTAATTCAGTACATACTGCAGTCAACTCAACACATGTCATGTCACAAAAGTGATAAGCTAAAGGCTCACCTGCTGACTAGTTATCACTAGCCATGTTCTCAGTGCCTTCATTGTAATTTCATGCATGCCAAAAAAACAAACAGTGGAAGACCACTTGTAAAGTCTCAGAATTGCTCTAAAACCCACCTTTAAAAATGTTTTTAATTTTTAGAGGTTTTGTTCTTATGATGCCAGAACAAGAAATATAAATTAAGAACAGGGGGCATTGCTATGAAAATAACAATCAGCAATGAAAATCCAAGAGAGGGTTTTAACCATTCCTTACTTTGAAAAAAAAAAAAAAGAGAGTTATTGTTACCACTGGAGAGATTTCCTATTACTTTTTGGGGGAGATTTACTAAAACTGGTGCACACAGAATCCGGTCTGGCTTTGAACAGTAACCAGTAATCAGCTTCTAACTTCAGCTTGTTTAATTAATCTTTGACAGTAAAACCTAGAAGCTGATTGGTTACTATGCACACGTGCCCCAGACTCTGTGCACCAGTTTGTAAATCTCCCCCTCTGTCTCTGTGGGTACATTTCCAGTAGTAACAAACATAGCAATGAATACTTCACAAAAACTTTGCAGAAGTTCAACACATTTATTTTCACCCTACCCCCCCCCCTCAAAAAAAAAAATCTTTGCTGAAAGTGGGCTTTATGACGTTTGCAATCTTTTACTAAAATATTTACTGTATTAGGCTAAGAAAAGCACAAGTGGCAGTTTGCAGTGGTCTTCTGGATAGAAGGGGACCTGTAAGTTGGAAAACTATTTCTATCTGCCATGCCAGATTTGTTCTGATTGATTATTTTCTGAAAATTATATGTTTTAGCTGGATTGTATCATGTGTAAACAGGTCTTCACATAGAGATGGAAAGTATGTTGAGGAAGGAGAAAAAGAATGAAGAGTGGAAGGTGGTGTAATCACGATGAAGGTTCCTCCAGACCCTTCAAGAAACACAGCATTATATGGATGGGGTCAGAAGCACCCTGTCACACTTTTAAAATCGAGTTAACATATTATGGCAAAACCGTTGACCTGATTTACTAAATTAACCTTTTCTAATTTTAAATCAGATTTTGTTTATTGATATTTTAAAAATTAGAGGCTAAACCCAACAGAACACATTAAACAAGACACATAGATAGAAAGATAAAGTACAATACAGCTCAAGATTATTCAAATATTCAAAATCCGATCAGCAATTTTACTTGAATATGCAGCCCATAAAAATATTTGTTTAATAAAAATTGCTGAAAAGGATACCATAAAGATGACTTCATGGATATCATGGATCATTAGTTATCTAACTAATCTAACTATAAAGATTAAGAAATCTAGCCAGCAGGACCAGATACAGTCACATTTTCTCATGGCATTTTGTACATGTTAAGTTTGCTTTTCCAATGCTATACAGCTATTTAGTTCTTGTAGCTATTCTTCTTAAGTAAAAAGGGGGATGTAAAGATCCATTTAATGGCTAACATTCACTGTGCAACAAAGAGTGTTCTAGAAACTGCTAAAATCTCATATTCATCTAGCATCAAAATTCCCCAGGATACAAGTAATGGGGTTTGCCTCCAATGGGGTACCAATTACGGGGGTTAAGGTTGTCATAACTTCTGTCTATTATCTTTTAAGCTTGGGGCACTACCAGTGGAAGTATATCGATTCCCCTTGGGTTGACCACATTTGATGCAGTAGGAGTCAGAGAGTATCTTTATTCTATAAAGGAATTCTGGTGTATAGCATGTTCTATTTTGGATAACTAGCTGTGTTAGCTTGTGTATAGGGGATAGAGATATGGATCGGATGGCTTGTAAAAATATCTTCCCAGGTGTCATCCAATTTAGGATTTAGATCTCTTTCCCATTTTTGTTTACAGGGAAGCGTGAGTTTGGGAAAGAATTTGATCAAAAGTCTTACATACATTTTGAAGATGAGTCCCTTAGAATCGGTGGCCCAGATTCAGAGATAATTGGATTCTCGTAGCGTATCAGAAATACACTACGCCGCCGTTTTTTAACTGGCTCTACGTGGAATCCAGGTAGATTTTGTCCAGTAAACGACGGCGGCGTAGTGTATTTCTCCCGTCGCAATCCATCTACACGAGTAGGGGGCGTGAAGGATTTAAAATAGGCGCGTTCCCGTGGCGATCGAACTGCGCATGCACCGTTTGCAAATTTCCTGCCGTGCATTGCGCAAAATCACGTCGTTACGTCATTCGTTGTATGAGTAGCGTCGTTTACGGACATTTCTATTCCCGAACGAGTTACGCAAAAAAAAAAAAATTTAATTCGACGCGGGAACGACGGCCATACTTAACATGGGCTATGCACCGTTAGACCAGCAAAAAGCTGGTCTAACAGTACGTAAAAAACCCCAGACGTAAGCGATTGCGAAGACCGCTCGTATCTTCGTGGATCGCCGTAAAAACACATTTGCATATCCCGACGCATCAAAACGACGCAAACTCCTCCCAGCGGCCGCAAAAATATTGCAGCGTAGATCCGAAGGCTTACGAAGACGTAAGCCTCTCGGATCGAAGCCCGAAGCCGCCGTATCATGGTTTGAGGATTCAAACTAGTGATACGGCGCGCAAAATTTGAAATTACTCCTGTCTAACACCAGTTAGACAGGCGTAATTGCTTTATGAATCTGGGCCGTTGTCTTTACAGATTAGATCAAAAACATGGATGTCAGAAATAGAGAAAACAAGAGTAGGATTTTGTGTTGTAGATGCATACTGAAGGTGTAGGTACTGAAGCAATACCTTACTGTCCAATCTAAATTATGTTTGTATATGTTGAAAGGATTTGAAATTTTGACTTGCAGGGAGATAGAGCATAGTGAGTACAGTGGCACTAGAAAAATTCTGAAAGCCCTTGAATGGACACATTTTAAAAACATTTATGACATACTTGCATGTAGATGTTTTACCTTTAACAGTCAGGGAGAAAATACTCACTACACCAGTAACATGTAGTGTAACACCAGTGTAAATGAACCTATCTTCATTCTTAAATCTCTTTTAGGTATTTTAGCCTCCATAGGAAAATGTCTCCATTTGAGCAATACACATGTTCTGAAAGTTGCCAATCAGCTATCAATCATCCTATTCTATTTAGCTAGCCTATCACAGTTACTTCCTTTTCCTAAAACTGGTTCTATTCTGAAGAAATAGCTGTTTGTTTGTCTGTGTCCATGAGTAAATCTGTATAGGAGTTTTTTTTTTTAATGATCAATCAGCTGCTGCACTTGCAGGGCTCTAATGATGAAATTGTCAAGGTCTGCATACCTTTAGACATAATTTCCCTTTGAGAGTATCTCACCAAAAATGACAGATTTGTTGCAGTGGATGCCCAAAATCTGACATGTAACTAAGTGCAGACTTCTGGCAAAAATCAAGCAGGAAATTACATTTCAGGGTGCAGTCTGTACACCATCTGTATACAGAAAGCCCCCAGGTAGCCAATTTTGCATTGCATTTTACATAAAATTACAGAGATGCAGATTAAAAAGGAAAGGTAGTTTTTAATAACATTTAATTACAATATGACTTGAGTGGCAATTGTATACACAATTTTTTATTTATTTTTTGTTATTTTTTTTCCAGCCAAAAGTGGAGTTACCCTTTAAATAGACTGACACTATGCCCTGTACACTTGTATACACTTAAACAAGCAAGTATTTACTTCAGCACTGTGTTTGCACTGTGATAGGAGGATTTGTACAACTGGATGTGCTTCACATGTTATTACCATTGAAGCACAATGGTTTCCAACATCAATCTCTTAAGAGTAAATGCTGCTAAGAAATGTTTTCTTTGAAAGAACAGCTCTAGTTTACAAGGTTAATTAGGTGCTCATCTGCTTGAGTTTACTTTAACATTACTACAATTGAAAAGCCTGAGACTTGTGGCATTCCAGTCCTCAATTTCTTTGAAGAGTAAATATTTTGCAATTGATAGTTTTGTCTTGGTTCTAAGTCCGGTGCTATCTAAGTTAAAGAGAAAACAAAGCACCATATTCCCTATGGTCCTGAATGGTTCTCTGGATCATATGCAGTTCAGACCAGCTTTGCAGAAATGTTTGTTACTATATATGAGTCAAAGGATTCTAGGATCTATGTCTGCTCTCAATTTAACAACCATAATATTTGTGGTGCTCCTAAGAAATGGCACTTTTGCTTTGGAGTCCCATTGCAGAAAATTAGGCCCCTTTGGACCACCATCATTAGGTTATGTCATCAGATTACTGGTCGAACATGCCCAGAGACTCCAGAGGTGGCTCTCCTCTCCGCTTCCTCCTGTCTGCAGCATATGCATTTATCCCCAGACATTGGAAAAAGACCACCACCCCTACCGTTGGGTAGGGGAGATTAAAGGGGTTGTAAAGGAAACATTTTTTTTCATAATAAACATCATTTACCTGCAGACATTCCTCTTTTCACTTCCTCATTGTTAATTTTTGCTCAGAAGTTGCTCTATTTCTTCTCTATTCTGTTCACTTCCTGCTTGTCTGATTTTACTGACCACGGTGAAGGGAGACTTTACTGCGGTGGTCAGTAACGTGCTCACCCCCTCCTGGAAACTACATCTGTGCGGCAGGACGCTCTCTACGTGTTAGAGACTTCAAGGAGGTGTGAATTACTGGGCGTGCCGCAATTCATACTGGGAAATGTAGTTCTTACATGAACAAGTGATGCAAACCAGGAAGTGAATGAGAGAACAGAAACTAGAATGCTGGAGGTGATATTGATGAAGGAATTTAATAGGTATTTACTCGTTTGTTACAGAATCATTACACTATTATGTCTGTCTACCTTGCAGACATTGGGCCAGATTCACAGAGCGATTACGCCGGCGTAACAGGAGATGCGTGGCATAAGTCTAAATTTGCGCATGCGTTTCGATACTCCGCATCCCCAAAACGAGATATGCAAGAAATCTACTTTTTTTTGTAAGCGTAATTTCGATAGACAGGCGCATCCGTCCGCGCAAAACTGCGCTAGACACACTATTGATTTGCTATTCAAATATGCTAATGAGGGAGTTACGGTGATCCACAAAGGAACGTTGGTGCAGTGCAGGCTATGCGCTGTGCGCAACAGCTGCACGGCCTGTCTAAAATTAGACCATATAAAAGGTGGTATAAAATTAGACAATTCGTCTACATGTCAGAGAAAGCAACACTGTTAGTGAGGAGCTGAGCAGTCACACGTGTTGCACAACAATCTGTATGCCAACATGCTAGTGGCATCCATGCTCATAGCTATACTACTGACTTTAGATGAGCAAATAAGGAGGAGGGCACGGAGGAGGGCACGGAGGAGGGCACGGGAGAGTTTTTTTTTTTTTACAAAAACAATTCTTTGCTTTAAGAAACATTTTTACAAAAAATATACATACATATATACATCAATACATAACATACATACAAATTACAAACACGGTCTTACTATCTTTCAATAGCCCTTTAAAACCTTGATGGATATAATGATCTAATCTGGTACAAGCCAATAATCTAATCTAATACTCTTCACTTGATATATCACACACGCATAGACATCTTTGGCATGAGTGATTCTGAGGTGTCTCGCATCTTCAGATTCACCCAGATTCGCCATCCTGGAATTAACCACAACCCTGCAGGAGGACATCACCAGACCAACACATGACACCACCCATGACACCCATGACAGCTACATATACAATCATAGCCCCATCCCCACAGATTTCGAACAGAACATGTATGGGGACAGCTGGCTGGTTGGTGAGTGACATGGGTGGCAGGCATGACTGTCCCCCCCATGATGCTGAAATCACAAGGGGCACATGCACTACTAACATCCTCCTGTCTTATTCCTTCAGGGTGACTCTGCATATGCACTGGGACCCCATCTCATGACTCCTTTACGGAACCCCCCTAACCAAGGCTACCCCATCTTCTGAGAGAAGAGCAGCCAGGAGCCAGCTCACATTAGGCATCTTTGCACGTTAAACACACACATTAATCGTGGCACAATGAGAATGCATGCATGCACACCACTGTGGTCCCTAGCACATACACATCACATCCTCATCACATTGGATTGGCACAAGCCCACCATGCAGGACTTGTGAGCTGCAACGCCATGCCACGGCTCCAACTATGTCACTGTACATTCATACACCATTCACACGGACCTGGGGATCACTTCTCCACCACAAATGAGGGTGACACCCCTTTTCCGGCAGGAATGTCACCCCCACATTCCCAAATCATACACAAACAGAACAAAAAATAAATAAAAAATGCGCAGCAAAAATAAAAAAATGCCCAGCAAAAATATAATTTAAACAAAATAACAACAAAGGAAACACATAAAAGACAAAAATCACTCTGCAAAACAGTCCCCAAATATCTCAAAGACACGTTACAAACAAACAAACAAACAAACAAACACACGCTAATAAACAACAGAACAAAAGCACCTTGCTGTATAGGAAGGGATACAAAGGGATGTACTTTTGCAAAGGAAGTGCGTTTGTCTCTGTCTATTTATGCTGTTTGCGTAGTTCACTAATTTGCCCTAGTCCACTTCCAATTTCACTGATTGCGCCGTTCCCGAGTTGTGAGCATGCGCACAGAAGTGCTGACCATGGTCTGCTTCAAGCGTGCATGCGCGAGCCGGCCGGCCCTTCATTTGCATGGGGTCACGGCTCATTTCAATGTAACACGCCCACGTCCTTCCCAATTTGTATTACTCCGCCTTGCCTCTGAAATAATGTTGCGTAGGCGCAAATTTCTGCGTAAAACCGACGAGAATAGGGTAATTGCGCCTTTACATTGCGCCAGTCTAAAGGCGGTGCGCTACGCCGGTCCAATAATGCGCAGATGTACCTGAATCTGGCCCATTAATTTTAGGCAAAACATTTTTTTCCTTTACAACTCCTTTAACTGTAAGTTATGTGGATGGTGGAAATAACTGATAGCTTACATGATCAGAAATTTGTGCAAATGTGGATCGACTTTTCCACATAATATAAACTTTAAAAAAATGTATCTGGCATTGACCCAGCTGTGCTGCCAGAGGTTTTGGTGGAGATTTGGTTGTGAGTTCTCCTGTCTAGACTAATTTTCTAAGAGGTGGTAGCCTACCTCCTTTCTTTTTTTATTTTTTGACATCCTTTCCCTGTTCAAGGCACTGGTCCCATACACACATAGGTACTAATACTGATAATATTGTGATTAGTCCAAATGGTAATTATAGCCTACAGCTTACTTTTTTTTAGAGATATGTACAGCATCATAACATGGCCTCTAGGCCACAGAGTGGGCTGAATATTTCTAATGCACACAATATAATTGATGGTTGTATACCGTAGCACTTAAATGCCTTCTTCTGTGAGTTTTTAACTCCTTTGTTCTGGTTCGTGTTTATAAACTCAATAAACACTTATTAAAAAAAAATAAAAATCAGGAGCAATGAGGCAGATTTACTATAAAATTGGAGTTGGTTTCATGAAATTTCCATTCTGCTGCTCAAGAGGTAACACTGTGACAATACGAAGCCTGCCCATAACCATTTCATAATTGTATGTACGTCAAGGTAGAGCTACATGAAATGATGTCATTCTGGGGACACCCGGAAGTGGTGAGAAACCTGATTGATTGGGAGAGCAAGCATTCTTAGTGGAGCCGGCTTGTTTTACAAACACGTTATTTAACGTGCTAAAGCTTTTATGGATGGATGTAAGAAGTTGCTTTAACCACTTGCCTACTGTGCACCTACACCCCCTTCCTGCCCAGACAAAATTTTAGCTTCCGGCACTGCGTCACTTTAACTGACAATTGCGCGGTCGTGCGACGTGGCTCCCAAACAAAATTGGCGTCCTTTTTCCCCACAAATAGAGCTTTCTTTTGGTGGTATTTGATCGCCCGTGCGGTTTTTATTTTTTGCGCTATAAACAAAAAGATAGCGACAATTTTGAAAAAAAGACATAATATTTTTTTCTTTTTGCTATAATAAATATCCCATTTAAAAAAAAAAAAAAACATTTTTTATCTCAGTTTAGGCCGATACGTATTCTTCTACATATTTTTGGTAAAAAAAATGTAAAAAATAAAATTGCAATAACCGTATAGTGACTGGTTTGCGCACAAGTTATATTGCCTACAAAATACGGGACATAATTATGATTTTTTTTAATTTATTTTTTTACTAGGAATGGCAGCGATCTGCGATTTTTTTTTCCGGGACTGGGACATTATAGCGGACACATCGGACACTTTTGACACATTTTTGGGACCATTTACATTTATACAGTGAACAATGCTATAAATATGCATTGATAACTGTATAAATGTAACTGGCAGGGAAGGGGTTAACCACTAGGGGGCGGGAAGGGGTAAATGTTTCTCCTAGTTTGTGTTCTAACTGTGGGGGGAGGGGGGGTGACTGGGGAGGTGACCGATTGTGTCCCTATGTACAAGGGACACAATCGGTCTCCTCTCTCCCTGACAGGGACGTGAAGCTCTGTGTTTACACACAGAGCTGCACGTCCCAGCTCAGTTACTCGGCAATCGCGTGTGCCCGGCGGCCATCGTGGCCGCCGGGCACACGCACGGGGGTCCCAGTGATGCGACGGGTGTCCGCGCGCGCACGCCCCTAGCAACTTTCTATGACTGCACGTCATATGACGTGCAGTCAGGACAATGGAGTCATATGACGGTGGGCGAGTGACAAGTGGTTAATAAAAAGGTTTTACACGATTGGAGCCCTTTTCTCCTTTTATTTTATGATATCCCTGATAAAGCAGCATAATCCTGGATGTTTAACCCCTTGGGGGAAAAAGCACAAGTAGACCTACTCCATTTTGGGAGGTCAATTGTCTGGTGAGTTCTCGAGTGTGGTGGTGGCTCATCGAGGTGGAGTGGAGCAAGGGAGCACTTTGTGATTAGCAAGCACTTTATGATTGGGAGATCTAATATTTTGCACAACTTGCACTGAGTACGTTATGTTGCATTGATTATTACACAAGGAACAGGAAATTGGAAAGTTGCACTATTGATGGACCTTATTGATGTAATAGATTTTTACATTAATGTTGTAATTCAAAGGACACATAACTTAAAATAATATTGTTTGTTTGTTGTATGTTAGTTTCTGTTTTTGGACTATTTGATTATTGGAGTCATTTAAAACAAAACTTTGTATAATTGTGTTTTCAATCTGTTTTCGATTTTTAGATAACTGCACACATGCTAACAATTATTTCAACATAGGTTGCCCACCACTGTGGAAGTGTAAGTTGGAGATACGGCTTATATTTCCTGAAGTCTTTTAGACATACTCAACGTATAAACATAAATATCAGATGAACTCTGCTAAATAGACAGCTAGAAATGAGTAAGGACAGTTTGCTAATTAATGTTCAGTGACCCAGAGTGCAGCAGCTCACATGGTGCCTAACAGGGTGTAGCCCTTGACATTCTAGCACAGGATTGTGATTTTCTAACAGCTATACAGGGGGTTGTAAACCAGCAGGACGCCATCAGAGTTGGTAATTAATGAGGTGCTAAAGCTGCCAAACCAGAGGATCCCAGACACAAAAAACTACAACTCTAGTGGATAAGAAAGCACCACCTTCTCAAACAGCAGTGTTATTAAATAAACAGAAAGGGCAGGAAAGTTCTAAGCTCCAGTCTATGATACTCTGAGTGGTTCCGCCAGACCTCACTTCAGTGGTTTAAAGCATGTAGCCATGGAGTAAGGTTGATTGCCTGTGCCATAATACAATTACATTTACAATACAAGTGAAATAAATGTGCATAGCACTGAACTCTTCAGGAGCCCCTCTACAAATATTACCATGTTTAAGACTCAGGAAATGTACCACTTGTAAAAATATCCCGTCACCTCGTGTAGTTTGTCTTTTCTTTGCAAATCATGCAATCAGCATTTTACTATACTAAATGCTAGAGTGTGATTTGTGTAGAAGCACACAGCAGCTGACCTAATAAATGAAGCAGACTTCTAGCCTACTGTGATAAATGTAACAACGTATGAAAGAAAAATATTTCTGATGCTAATTGCTAGCAATCTGTTTTCAAGACATTAATTCTTTAAATGTTAACTCTATGTAAAGAGTAAATTCATTTAGTGATTTGCCGATCTGTAAAACAAGACCTACCATTCACTCAGTTTGGCTTATTGCAAAACTCTAAGGTAGGCGTGTAATGCATTTTTAACCACTTAAGCCTCAGACAATTTGTCTGGTTAAAGACCGGGCCACTTTTTGCGATTCGGCACTGTGTCGCTTTAAGTGAGAATTGCGTGGTCTTGCAACGTGGCTCACAAACAAAATTGACATCCTTTTTTTTCCCCCCACAAATAGAGCTTTCTTTTGGTGGTATTTGATCACCTCTGCAGTATTGTTTTTTTCTGCTATAAACAAAAATAGAGCGACAATAAATATTTATGGTTGGAGCCCTACGGCCGATACGGACATGGACACAGACTAACTAGGACTCACAACATATAATGGGCCTGAAGTGTGCGCTGGCCTTAATGGACGGTACGCCAAAATAAGGGGGCATACCCTGTTAAATGATGGATGTTGGAGAGAAATGATGCTGGGCATTCCTGTGAAATGGGATGGGGGGGTGGGCGAAGTGCGCCGGAAGCCTGTGTAGGAAGCAGGAAACCGACGGGGCCCGGAAGCAGGCGAGGGGTTTATATAGCCTGCCGGGCTCCTCCCATAAACACAGGCCGCTGCTCGGCCTTCTAACTTATGGTTGGAGCCCTACGGCCGATACGGACATGGACACAGACTAACTAGGACTCACAACATATAATGGGCCTGAAGTGTGCGCTGGCCTTAATGGACGGTACGCCAAAATAAGGGGGCAAAGACATTCAGGTAGGGAACAGTTTTATTTAAGTCAGAAGATTAATGAGCCAGTTTGGCGAAGGCTTGAGCCATCTCTGCCTGAGGGTCAGGAATGTACCGGGCGAAGCAGGCAGACTTCCACCTACCTAGCTTCCTAATGATATGGTCGGGGACCCCGTGTCGCGAGGCGGCTGAGGCTGCTCCGATACGAAAGGAGTGGCCCGAATACTGGGTAGGATTGAGGTGCAGGCCCCGTAAGAGGATCCTCACGTGTCTAATGAACTGACTGGTGTTGAGGGGTTTGTCTGGAAAAGGGAGTAGAGGAGCGGAGTCTGATTGGGCTGGCAAAAGTAACAGTAGGCGGTCCAACACGGTCACTGGGCACCAGGCGTTACCCGTCTTGTAAATGGTGATATCTAAGCCTGGGCCTGATTGCTGTGTTTTGGAGGTAGTGAGGTGGAGCTTGAAGCGGTCTTGATGGCGGACCAAGTGTCGTCTGCACAGGACTTGGCCGGTAGGGCTGTTGACGGTAAACTCGCTTGGTCGGAGGAAGCCATAATACGCTAGGTAGATGGCTGCTTGTATGACCAAGCTAGGTAGGAGGCCGAACGGGGATGTTGCAAGGATGGCGGATAGATTTCTGAATATGGTGCTGGTTATGGGCAGGCGTTTGGCGTTGACGGGTGGTTGTAGCTTCTGGACTGCGCGTAGGGCGGCTTTGACCGCATGAGACGTAAACAATGAAGGCTTCGCCGGGTCTTGTAAGGCCAGAAAGTGCTGGACGCCTGCCAGGTAAAGGCGGATGGTGTTATATGAAAGGGACTGGCAAGTATGGCAGTAGGAGATGAAGGCCAGTACGTGCTTGACAGTCGGGTTGGTGTTCGCCGAGTGGTGCGTCAGGAACTTGTTAAAGGTGTCCCATGCTATGCGATAGGACTTGAGGGTATTGCGGGAGAGGGACTGGTTAATCAGCTGGGTAGCTTGTTGTAGGTGCCGTGTCAGTCCAGGGTCAGTTGAGACCAAGGTGGGATAGGGGCTGAAGATGGATCGGCTCCGGGTTTCTGCTGAAAAAAAGAAGCATAATTAAAGCGGGACAAGGCGTCTGCGGCGAGATTACACTTGCCGGGCAGGAAAGTACAGTGTACGTTGAATTGGCGTAGTAAGGATAGTTGCACCAGCCGACGTAAGAAGGACATTATAACAAGGGACCTGGACCTGCCCTTGTTGATAATGTCGGCTGTGGCCTGGTTGTCGGTGGTGAAGGTAACCGTTTGTCCGGCCCAGCTGTGGCCCCAGAGTTGGGCGGCTGCTACGACTGGGTACAACTCGAACAAGGAGGACGTCTGGGTGAAGCCCGGGATGGCTAGTATTTCTGGCGGCCATGGTCCTGCAAACCAGTGGTGGCCAAAAATAGCCGCGAAACCAGTGGAGGCTGCGGCGTCGGTCACTATTTGTGGGGAAAGGGGCGACACTGATGGTATAAACATTGATATACCATTCCAGTTGGTAAGAAATTCTTCCCACATTGAGAGGTCTGCTAAGGCTGCAGCATCCAATTTGAGGATCTGATCGGGGTCCTGTGCTTGGGAAAGGAAGACCAGGAGACGTGACACGAAGGACCGGCCCTGAGGGATGATCCTTACCGCGAAGTTGAGCATCCCGAGGAGGGACTGCAGCTGCTTCCTGGTGCAGCCCTGCGTTTGAGTGAAAGTATGGAGGACTGCCCTGATGCGGGTCAGTTTGTCGAGGGGGAGGCTGGCTTGCATGGAGGTGGTATCCAGGTTAACTCCCAGGAAGGTGATGGAGTGTGCTGGGCCATCCACTTTGTGTTCTGCTAAGGGGACATTGAGATTCTTGAAGACGATTCTCAACTTTTGGAGGTCCCCTGGAGACGTGTCGGGTGGTTCGATCAGCAAAAAGTCGTCCAAGTAGTGGATGACTTCTTGGCACTGGGCTTGGTTCACAAGTATCCACCTGAGAGTCTGTGCGAAGGTGTCGAAGAGCCAGGGACTAGACTTGGAGCCAAATGTCAGCTTGGTGGCGAAGTAGAATGAGTCTCTCCACTTCATGCCGTGCCAACACCAGAGGGATGGGTGGATAGGCAGAAGTTTGAAGGCGTCTGAGATGTCGGCCTTGGAGAGCCAGGTGCCCGTGCCGGTTTTGATTATGGCTTGGATTGCCATGTCTACGGACGCGTATTTTAGGGAGAACTCCTCCGATGGGATTAAGGAGTTCAAGCTGGGTGTGGGGGAAAAATGAGGCGCAGACAGGTCGTAAACCAAACGTGTTTTATTAGAGGACTTGCTCTTAACAAGCCCGATAGGGCTGACTCTCCAGGTGCTGAAAGGGGGCTTGGTGAAGGGGCCTATGATGAAGCCTCGCTCTAGCTCTGTCTGTAAGAGCTGGTCTATGGCCTGCTCGTCTGTGGCGGCTGAGCGCAGGTTTCTACACTCGTGCGAAATGTGGGGCAGTGAAATGAGGCCTGTGTGGAACCCTTCTGTGAAGCCTTGGACGAGGAAGGTGGTGAGAGAGGGGGTGGGATGGGAGGTGAGGTAGAGTTCCAGCCAGGGGATGTTTATGCGGGCTAGTCAGGTCTTCTTCTGTTGCTTGACTAGGCAAAGGGTTCTGGGGTGCGCTCTGTGGCACGTAAGGCAGACGTGGAGCAGACGGCATTGGCTGAAGTTGCAGGAGCCGTGGTTGAAATTATTACAGATGGCCGCGCCGCCTAGCGTCTGTACTGGCCGCCCAAACTTGTCGGCCTGGGTCGTCTGCTGGGTGGACGGTAGGCCCGAAGCTTCCCTTGAGGTGGAGGGGAGTTCGAACGGGCGAGTGTTGGCAGTGGTGGCAGTGTTGGCGCACCACGTGGCGGTGTGGGTGGATGATTGGCAAACTGCACATAAGGGTGAGCACAGGCCGGCGAAATGACGGCAGAACAACTCGGTGTCCATGAGACTCCAATCAGTCGCGGTCTGGAATTGTAGCAGCCTGGCCGCTGCTTTAGCTGAGAAGGAGCGGTGGTAATCATAAAAAGAAAAACCTCCATATTTGTAACCCAGATCCACTAAGGTGTGGAGATAGAGGTCCAGCTCTTCCCTCCTACCGGGTGAGGCGGAGCATAGGACGTCCCTGAGCATGCCGAAGGCCAAGGCGAATTCCGGGACCGACAGCTTACGGTTGAGCCTTGGGTCTTTAGCCTTGAGGACCACTGAGACGTCTCCCCAGGCATAGGCTTTGTTCTCAGCTAGGTCATGGACCGAGATGAGGAGGGAGGCTAGGTTGACGTCTTTGCCGTCCAGGATGTCCTTCCTGATGTTGGCGGGGACCAAGTGTGCTGGGAGGACTACTGAGCACTTGCCTGCGGGTGTTAGCGGGGAAGGTAATTGCGGTTGAACTGTTGACGGGTCCGGGGTGAGCGTGGATGGATCGTGAGTGGCCGTAGACGGGCGAGCCTCGAGAAGAGTTATTCTCGCCTGTACATTTGTGATTGTGGTGGAGAGGGTTGCAACCATGGCGTGGAGTTGGGTCATGGTGGCGGCTATGGCGTGTAATGAGGCTTGCTGGGTGCTGGGTCCGGGTGAGGCTGGCGGGACATCATTTGACGCTGGAGGTGGGAACAGGAGTTTGAAAAGTTCTGCCTTCCTGGCTGTGGCTGGAAAGGGCACATTCTTGCGTCTCAACTCTGCTGTTAGTTTGGGGATGGTCCATCCCCTGAAGGAGCGTATGCTGCCGCTCTCTGAAGCAGGGGGTGGTGAGGAAGGGGCAAAAAGGTCCTCGCTGCCGTCCTGAGACATGACTCAGGGTAAATCGTGCCCTGGGTAGGGAGTCTTGTCAAGGAGGTCTGGGTGGGATGAGCAGGAACCTGCAGGGGTGAGAAAAATGGGTTGCTTCTGTATCCTGGGGGGGATGGGGGTTCCTTTTTTTTTTTTTTTTTTTTTTTTACCTGAAGAAATGACTGAATCTGGCGTGCGGGAGAAGCTGGTGAGCTTGACTGACCTGTGGAGAAATGACAATGTATATAAGGACGGGGGCTAGCCAAGCTTGAACGTTGTAAGCGACCGACGAACGGGATGGGGCAGTAAAAGCTTGTTGGCCGAAATGTCCCATGACAGAGGCCTGCAGCGGTGCGTTGCGGGTGAGGCCGACAACGCGGGGACTCTGGAGCATGTGCTGAAATGAGGGTGACACTGTTTGGGGAACGTTCGAGGCAAGCCTGCCAGTGGGAACGTGCTGGGGATCTGGACTTGTGTCGACTAAATGAGTGACAGAAATTCCCATGACAGAGACACGAACCTCTGGAGCATGTGCTGAAATGGGGCTAAACAAGAGCGGGGTGTTTGGGTCTGGAATGTGTGTGGAGACATGTGTAGGCTAGCTGGGGTGTGTTTAGTGGTAGGGCAAGTGGCTGAAATGAGCCGTGACAGAGACATGAACCGGTGCACTGTGACTGACCACCGGGCTCTGGAGCATGTACTGGAACGGGGCTACAGTAGATTTGGCTGCGTGGAATGGGGTGAAGCTGCAGGTGAGAAGGCGCTTGTGTGCGCCCGTGACGTACTGCAGCTGGGTGAGAGGGGGGGGGGGGGACATCCCACGAGAAAAGAGTGAGAGTGCGTATGTCACAACTTTGGTGACTGCTGGGCTGTGGAGCGCGAGCTGGAAGTGCGGATGGAGCGCCGCGCAACAAAACAAGGTGTGCGCCTCATATTGCCGTGCTGCGAAGGGGTGTGCAGTGCTGAATACTGTGGCAGGGGAGGTAGGGCTGGATTTGCGTGGGCTGCCTACGCAGTACAGTGGTACTCCGCAAGGTCCGTGGCGCTGCCCGAGGGGTGAGGATCACATGGGTTCCCGCGACATGGAGATGGAGGAGTGCATCGGTATGCATGTAGGGTTGAAGGTAGGCAACACAGGTGTGCCTGTGGTGAAATGGGAGGAGCTACCAGTAGGTTGCTATGCGGAAGTGCAAGTTAGAAACAGAACAACAACAACGACAACAACAAACAAATTGACAATTTAAAGTGCCTATGAACAAAAAATGCACAGTGGCAGGTTACACAAGATGCAGGATTGACCCATCTATGACATTGATGTACATGTGTATAGTGACCTACTATATTGTGGCAATGAGGTGACACTTGTCAGATTTCAGGTGCTAAGTACTGGATAAGCGACTAGAGGTGACAGTGGAGAGTGTGGGTGAAGTGCCGTGTGAAGCAACAGGCGTGGGTGTGGAGCGGGAGTAGTTGGCACAAGGAGTGGGTGCACGGGACGAGGTGGAAGAAGTTGAAATGACTGGCTGCCGTGAAAGTGCAGTGACTGTTGTTGGTGCGGTGGGGGCTGAAATGGCTGGCGAGACGGAAGGGAATCGGGTGCTGGGACAGTAGAGCCTACCTTGCAGCGGACGGGCGGATGAAAACCGAGGGACGTCTCGGTGTCTGCGGAGGAGGCTGGATGCTTTGAAAAGCGCGGATGGTGCGGTCGCGACGGGTGACGCAATCGGAAGTGCGCCGGAAGCCTGTGTAGGAAGCAGGAAACCGACGGGGCCCGGAAGCAGGCGAGGGGTTTATATAGCCTGCCGGGCTCCTCCCATAAACACAGGCCGCTGCTCGGCCTTCTAACATATAATAAATATCGCCAAAAAATATATATTTTTTTTCCCTCAATTTAGGCCGCTACGTATTCTTCCACATATTTTTGGTAAAAAAATCACAATAAGCGTTTATTGATTGGTTTTGCACAAAAGTTATAGGCCCAGATTCACAGAGCAATTACGCCTGTTTAACTGGTGTTAGACAGGAGTAATTTCAAATTTCGCGCGCCGTATCACTAGTTTGAATCCTCAAACCATGATACGGCGGCTTCGGGCTTCGATCCGAGAGGCTTAGGTCTTCGTAAGCCTTCGGATCTACGCTGCGATAATTTTGCGGCCGCTGGGAGGAGTCCGCGTCGTTTTCAGCGTCGGGATATGCAAATGACTTTTTACGGCGATCCACGAAGATACGAGTGGTCTTCACAATCGCTTACGTCATTTTTTTGCTACGTACTGTTAGACCAGCTATTTGCTGGTCTAACGGTGCGTAGCCCATGTTAAGTATGGCCGTCGTTCCCGCGTCAAATTAATTATTTTTCTTTTTTTTACGTAACTCGTTCGGGAATAGGAATGTCCGTAAACGACGCTACTCAAACAACGAATGAAGTAACGACGTGATTTCGCGCAATGCACGGCGGGACATTTCTGAACGGAGCATGCGCAGTTCGATCGCCGCGGGAGCGCGCCTATTTTAAATGCTTCACGCCCCCTACTCGCGTAGATGGCTTGCGCCGGGAGAAATACACTATGCCGCCGTAGTTTACTGGACAAAATCTACCGGGATTCCACGTAGAGCCAGGTAAATAACGGCTCTACGCGAATCTAATTGTATGTGAATCTGGGCCATAGCGTCTACAAAATAGGGGATAGTTTTATGGCATTTTTGATTAATATTTTTTTTTTTACTAGTAATGACGGCAATCAGAAATTTTTATCATGACTGCGACATTATGGCGGATACATCAGACACCTTGGACACCATTTTAGGACCATTGTAATTTTTACAGCAATCAGTGCAATAAAAATGCACTGACTACTATACAAATGACACTGGCAGTGAAGGGGTTAACCTGTAGGGGGTGCTGAAGGGGTTAAATATGTCCTGGGGAGTGCTTGTAACGGTAAAGGGGCGTGGCTTGTCGTGACACGTCACTGATAGTTGTTCCCGATGACAGGGAACACGATCAGTGACAGTGTCACCTGGGCAGAACGATCGAATATACGCTATGCCGCCGCAACTTAGAGAGGCAAGTGCTGTATTCACTAAAGCAGGAGGTGGGCGGCATCTATTTAAATTAAGCTTGACCCCATGCTAATGAATGGCCGGTTGAACTGGTTCTGGCTCATGCTCAGAATCACGTCGCATAAACTCCCTAAGATACGTCGGCGTAAATGCCTATGACGTGAACGTAACTTACGCACAGCCCCATTCACGTACGACTTACGTAAACAACGTAAAAACGATGGCTGTTCCAACGTCCATACCTTTGCATGGGATGCACCACCTTTTTGGTGGTTTATCTTTACGCCGGAAAAACGCCTTACGTAAACGGCGTAGATTACTGCATCGGGCGTACGTACATTCGTGAATCGGCGTATCTTGCTCATTTGCATATTTAACATGGGAACGCCGAATACGTCCAGCGTAACTATGCGCCCATGATACGCCGGCGTAAGCAAGTTACTTTGGACGGCTGAAGCCATTTTTTTTGGCATATCTCGCTTTGTGAATCGGCGCAAAGATGCAACGGCGCACATTTGAAATTACGGCGGCGTATCTGGAGATACTCCGACGTAAGTCTTTGTGAATCTGGCCCGTTGTGTTTACACTAACATCTCCCCATTCTTCAGCTCTGTGATCCGATTGCTGTACACCGGCAGCGATCGGGTCCACGAGTCCCGTGGGCACAATTACGGAGCTCATGGCAGGGTCGTGAGCGCGTCGCCGGTGGCGCCCATGTGACCACACGGCTCGCAAATTAGAGGGGACGTACCTGTATGCCCATTTGCGCAGTCGTGCCTTTCTGTTGGCGTACATCGTCGTGCGACGATCAGGAACCGATTAAGGCTGCTGTGTTGCTTTTTATTTATTTTCCTGCTTCTGATACCCTATTTCATGTCAGGAGTAGGTGCAACATACCCTTCATCTGGTTGACACATAAAGGATGTGATGGAAGTGGTGGGGAGTAATGGTTGAGTTTACTAACATCTGTGACTAAACAGGAACATAATGAAAATGATCATTTTAATATTAATAACCACAACCTTACCAAGAACAATGTACAAACTACTTTTTACCCCAAAACATATTGAATATGTTTATGGGTGTTATGTAATTGTTGTTAAGTCAAGCATTTTCTGTTTTTATTTTTACATTAAGGCTCTATGTACATATAGAAAAGAATTTAATCTTGATGGTGGCACTCCAACAACGATTTCTTTATTGGTTAAAAACCATACAGCAAAAGTTGCAGTATGAGTAAGCACAAGTAGTTACGGTGTGAAGCATGTCAGCTGTTGATTGCATCTTTTGCTGTATGGCCTGTAAACATTGAGCTCAAAATATGCCTCTAAACGTCCTAATGCATGGACACATAGGAGAGCATTGAGCTTCTTCTACAGGTAGAACACAAAACTCCTGCAGAAGCAGCGTTTTTTTTAAGCCAGTGTGCATGGAGCCTAAGGAGGAAATACCCGGTGTTCCTGCCAGCCCATCTCATTTCCTGATATACAACTTCCCTTTCCTTCTCTCCTTCATGTAAAAATCATAATTTTTTTGCTAGAAAATTACTCAGAAACCCCAAACATTATATATATATATATATATATATTTTTAGCACTAAGCACTAACATAGGTGTACGTTTAATAAACCGTAAACCGTGATATGCCGAGATCATTATGATCACGGCTTATCACAGAGCATTGCCGGTTTAATAAACTGTGATAAAGAGCAGAGAACACATTCTTCACTTCACATCACAGCACATGGATGTTTTATCACAAACGGCCAGTTTAATAAACCGTGATCTGAAGATTTCACAAATCTTCCACTGAAATATCTCCCTTCCAGATTCACCAGCTCAGAGGTGGAGAATCTGGGACAGAAGCTGGTGTGATAAGAGGAAGAAGGCTTATTTCTTCCTAATATCAACACCAGTGGGTTAAAAATGAATATTAACAACAATATACATGTGTGTATATAGATACTGTGTATATATATATATATATATATTGTAAGCTGGGGATAGGTAGCGGGTACAAAAGCTCCCTGGGATGAGCCAGCACAGATACCAAAGTCCATAGGATCAGTGAACAACAGTGGGATTTTTATTGGTGCTATACAGAGTCTATTTACAGGTGCTGTACAGTGTGCAGAAAACAAAACAAAAATAGCCAAACAAACACCTAGCCGTGTCTCGGCTCTAACTACACGTTATGCAGGTCCTAACTACTAAGCTAAACAAGCCTACCGCTTGTTAGCTCAAACACACACTTCTCACCAGTTTTTCAGCAGCCTCCTTGCTCTCACAGATTCACACTGTTTCCCAGGACAGAGCAATGGCTGTTAGCTCAGGTGAGCTTAAATTGGCCTGGGGGAGAGGGCCAACACCTGACCTGGATCAGGGATCAGAGATCCCTGAACGTGTAAGAGAGGAGCCTGGGAGAGGTATAAACCCCGAACTGGACTTTCCCAGGCTCTCTCTGGGATGCTCTGCTACACACCCTCCCCTCTTGTTTCAACCCCAGGGTTGGAACACCTGTAGCCCAACAGGAGTGAACACGGGACAGGGCATCTACATTTCCCATCTCAACACCTGGCCTGTGTTTTACCGAAAAGGAATAATCCTGGAGGGCCAAAAACCACCGGTTCACCCGCCTATTAGTCTCCTTCTTTTGGGCCATCCATTTCAGGGGAGCATGGTCAGTTATTAGCTCAAACTGGCGCCCCTAACAGGTAGTACCTGAGTGCGTCCACGGCCCACTTTATGGCTAAACATTCCTTTTCAATGACTGCATATTTTTTCTCATGATCATTGAGCTTTCTGCTTAGGTAGACCACAGGGTGTTCTTCCCCATTGTATACCTGTGATAGTACTGCCCCGATACCTACATCAGAGGCATCTGTCTGAACCAAAAAATCTTTGGAGAAATCGGGGGAGTATAGCACTGGCTGTGCACAAAGAGCCTTCTTCAGGACTTGGAAAGATTCTTCTGCTACTGGGGACCATTTTATCATTACGGAGTCTTTCCCTTTCGTCAGGTCTGTCAGTGGGGCAGCTATAGTGGCAAAATTTGGAATAAACCTTCTATAATATCCCGCAATGCCAAGAAAGGCCCTGACCTGCTTCTTGTTTGCAGGACGTGGCCACTCCTGGATGGCTTCTACTTTATTCACTTGGGGTTTAATAACTCCACGGCCAATAGTGTAGCCCAAATACTTGGCTTCCTCCAAACCAATGGCACATTTTTTGGGATTTGCCGTAAAACCTTCCTTGAAGAGGGAATCAAGGACAGCTTGGACACGGGGCAAGTGAGACTCCCAGTCAGTGCTATGCACCACTATGTCATCTAAATAAGCTGCAGCATACTGCTGGTGCGGTCTTAGGGTCCTGTCCATGGCCCTCTGAAAGGTTGCAGGGGCATTTTGCAACCCAAAAGGCATTTTCTTATACTGGAATGATCCCTCCGGGGTCACAAACGCAGTCTTTTCTTTGGCACTATTAGTCAGGGGTATTTGCCAATATCCTTTGGTCAAGTCCAAAGTGGTCAGATAACGGGCCTTGCCCAGTCGGTCTATAAGTTCATCTACCCTGGGCATTGGGTACGTGTCAAACTTTGTCACTGCATTAAGCTTCCTGAAGTCATTACAGAACCTCCAGGTGCCATCCGGTTTTGGGACTAACACGATGGGGCTCGACCAATCACTATTGGATTCCTCAATGACATCTAGCTCCAACATTCTTTTAACTTCAGCACTGATGTCCTTTCTCCTCGCTTCAGGAATTCGGTACGGTTTGAGCTTGACACGGACCCCAGGTTCAGTAACAATATCATGCTGAACCGCTGAAGTCGTGCCAGGCAACTCTGAAAATTTCTCTCTATTCCTTATCAGGAACTCTCTAGCTTCCTGTTTTTGGGAAAATGACAGGGTGTCTGGAATCGTGACCTCAGGGATCAGAGGGGATTCAGTACCCTTAGGCGTTACCGGTAGGGACCTTGCAGTTAACGCCAGTCTATCCTTCCAGGGCTTTAACAGGTTTACGTGGTAAATCTGTTCCGGCTTCCTTTTACCTGGTTGATACACCTTGTAATTGACTTCCCCAACTCTTTCAATTACTTCAAAGGGGCCCTGCCACTTAGCCAGGAACTTGCTCTCAACAGTGGGAACTAATACGAGGACCCTGTCACCCGGTGAGAAAACACGGAGTTGGGCCCCCCGGTTGTATATTCTCTGTTGGGCTGCTTGTGCCTGTAGTAAATGTTCTTTCACCACTGGTATTACTGCTGCAATTCTGTCCTGCATTTGAGCGATATGCTCAATTATGCTTTTGTGAGGTGTCTGTTCCCCCTCCCAAGTTTCCTTGGCTATGTCCAAGAGTCCCCGAGGGTGTCTCCCGTAAAGCAACTCAAATGGAGAGTACCCTGTAGAGGACTGGGGAACCTCCCTGATAGCAAACATCAGGTACGGTATCAGGAAGTCCCAGTCTTTCCCATCTTTGTCAACAACCTTTTTTAAAATGCCCTTTAACGTCTTATTAAAACGTTCCACCAAGCCATCTGTTTGCGGATGATACACAGAGGTTCGCAACTGCGTCACCTTAAATAACTTGCACAGCTCCCTAGTTATCCGTGACATAAATGGGGTACCCTGGTCTGTAAGGATTTCTTTAGGGATGCCAACCCGACTGAACACCATAAACAGCTCTTTGGCAATGTTTTTAGCAGACGCGGCGCGTAAGGGAACGGCCTCAGGATAACGGGTAGCGTAATCCATCATCACAAGGATATGCTGATGACCACGGGCGGATTTGGGGAGCGGACCCACAAGGTCCATGGCAATCCTCTCGAAGGGCACTTCAATAATGGGCAAGGGCACTAAAGGACTTCGGAAGTGGGGCTGGGGGGCTGACATCTGACACACCGGACAGGATTGACAATAATTTTCAATATTTTTCTGTATCCCCGGCCAGTAAAACCTGCGCAACACTCTTTCAGTGGTTTTCTCAACCCCTAAATGGCCTCCTAGCAAGTGCCCATGGGCAAGTTCCAACACCACCCTTCTATAAGGCTTAGGGACCACCAACTGTTCAATAACTTCATCATTCTTTTTACATACACGATACAGTAAATCATCATTGCTGCTGAAATAAGGAAAACAGGACCTATCCCCTGGTTCAACAGGTACATCGTTAATCACCATTACATTTTCCCAGGCCCTGGCAAGGGTAGGGTCTTTTCTCTGCTCAGTACCAAAATTTTCCTTGTGCACATTGAGGTCAGTAAACTCCAACGTAGGCTCCGAGTCAGCAGACGGCTGTCCGGCTCTACTCGTTGTGGGGACTTCCTCAGGCTCCTCCAGCTCCCCTGCCATAACCGAGAAAGGAAAACTCGGAGAGCCCTGAGATGAGTCCCCTGAACCCACAATATCGGAAGTAGCCAGGAGCTCTGGCTCTGCGACTGAGTTAGGTACTGCCACCGGGTCGGGACGATCCCACAGCTCCCAAAACTTAGGGAAGTCCCTACCAATGATGGCCTCATGCACCAAGTGAGGCACAAGTCCGACCGCATGGGACACCGTACCTAAGCCAGTTTTAAACTGAACTGTGGCTATAGGATACTCCCGGGTATCCCCATGTACACAGATCACAGCAACTTTTTTTTCATGAAAATTCACAGTTTTAACTATCTCAGCTGTAACCAAAGTAACTAGACTTCCAGAGTCCAGTAAGGCCGTAATAGGCTTATCATTAACAGTCATGTGATACATGTGTTTCCCCACATTTGGCACTGCAGCGCATGAAACAGCAGCAAACATAGACTGCCTTCTAATAGACAGATCACACTGCATTGGTTCATCAGTCAAAGGACAATTTGCTGCAACATGTCCCAGCTCTTGGCAACGAAAACACCTGATGTTTCCCCAAGTTGGTTTGCTGACAGGCAGTGGTTTCCCTTGCTTGGGACGCCAAACTTCAGTCCTGGCACCAAAGATCCTCCCCCCTATTTCCTTGCCATGCTTACCACCCACTTCCCCTGGAACAGTCTTACCGGTTTGCCTGGGGAGACCGTGGCTTTGGGTGGAAAGTCCGTGCGGCTGTTGGGGTGGTGACCAGGTTCTCTGCAGCAAAGTACCTTTCGACTAGTTTCCACCAAGTTATCTGCCGACTTGGGGTCCCCTTGACTCACCCACCTCTGCAGGGGAATTGGGAGTGACCTCAGGAACTGGTCCATGACCACACGCTCCACTATTTGTGGCGCAGACAGGGACTCCGGCTGTAGCCATTTTCTCACCAGGTGGATTAGGTCGAACATCTGCGATCTTGGGGGCCTCTCAATTTGGAAGAACCAGCTGTGGACCCGTTGGGCTCGAACGGCCAAGGTGACACCGAGTCGCGCCAGAATTTCCTGCTTGACCTTTTCATAGTCTCCCGCTTCTGCCGACTCCAGATCATAGTAGGCCTTCTGCGATTCACCAGAAAGTAAGGGGGCGATCAGTCCTGCCCACTTGGTTTTAGGCCAATCTTCCCTCTCAGCGGTCCGTTCAAATGTTAGCAGGAAGGCCTCTGGATCATCATCCGTAGTCATTTTTGACAGAAAGCGAGCCACATGGATGGCTGAAGGCTTGTCTCTAATATCCTTGATTTCCGCAGGTGCCCACTGTGCTAGCGTTTCTGCAACTTTAGTCAGGGTTTTCCTATCCGCTTCTGCAGCAGTGGCAAGCTGTTCAAACAGCCTCTGCGATTGCTCCTGTACAGCACTAATCTGCCTCTGCGATTGCTCCTGTGCGATAGCGTTGGCTTGCTGCAGCGCAACATTAGTTTGCTGTTGTGCAGCGTTTGCTTGCTGTTGTGCAGCATTGAATAGCACCATTTGTTTGAGGATTTCCTCCATGTTGTCACTTTAGGTACTGGCTTTTTAAATAGTAACTTACTATTCCTGATCGCAGCCTCCACCATATGTAAGCTGGGGATAGGTAGCGGGTACAAAAGCTCCCTGGGATGAGCCAGCACAGATACCAAAGTCCATAGGATCAGTGAACAACAGTGGGATTTTTATTGGTGCTATACAGAGTCTATTTACAGGTGCTGTACAGTGTGCAGAAAACAAAAACAAAAATAGCCAAACAAACACCTAGCCGTGTCTCGGCTCTAACTACACGTTATGCAGGTCCTAACTACTAAGCTAAACAAGCCTACCGCTTGTTAGCTCAAACACACACTTTCTCACCAGTTTTTCAGCAGCCTCCTTGCTCTCACAGATTCACACTGTTTCCCAGGACAGAGCAATGGCTGTTAGCTCAGGTGAGCTTAAATTGGCCTGGGGGAGAGGGCCAACACCTGACCTGGATCAGGGATCAGAGATCCCTGAACGTGTAAGAGAGGAGCCTGGGAGAGGTATAAACCCCGAACTGGACTTTCCCAGGCTCTCTCTGGGATGCTCTGCTACAATATATATATATATATACACACATACACACACATACAGTATCTATATAACATGTGTGTGTGTGTGTATATATATATATATATATATATATATATATTAGGGTTGTCCCGATACCACTTTTTTGAGACCGAGTACAAGTACCGATACTTTTTTTCAAGTAGACGGGGGGGGAGAGCGGCAAGTACAGCACGGGGGGAGAGCGGCATGGACATCACGGGGGAGAGCGGACATCACGGGGGGAGAGAGTGGACAGCATGGGGGAGAGAGCGGACATCATGGGAGGAGAGCGGACATCACAGGGAGAGAGCAGACATCACGGGGGGAGAGCGGACATCACGGGGGAGAGCAGACATCATGGGGGAGAGAACGGACAGCATGGGGGAGGAATGACAATAAGGTACACAGACCGCTGCCGCTCTTTCACCCCTTCTCATCTCCCGTTCACCGCCGCATCTATGCACCGCTTCACCGCTCGTTTAAAAAAAAAAGTATTCTATTTAAGAATCGGGAGTATTTGCGCGAGTACAAGTACTAGCGCAAATACTCGGCATCTGTCCCGATACCGATACTAGTATCGGTATCGGGACAACCCTAATATATATATACACACACACACACACACACACACACACATATATAGCGTATTTATCGGAGTATACCGTGCACTTTTTTCCCTTAAAATCAGGGCAAAATCGCGGGTGCTCGACATACGCCGATTCTCGCTTCCCGCGCTGTGTTTGAACTTTGCCGCCGAACCCTGCTTCCCGCGCTGTGTTTGAACCGTCATATACCGAGCGCAGTACACTCGGCCAGGCTCCGCTCCCCTCGCGGTTATGCAAACACAGCGTGGGAAGCAGGGATCGGCTCAGAGACAGCGCAGGAGCAGCGGGGAGAACACCACGAAGGCCGCTGACGGACGCTGGACCGGACAAGGCCGCCGATGGATGCCGGGCAAGACACCAAAACTGTAATGCCGCTTACACACGGTCGTTTTTTGTCTTTAAAAAAAACGTCATTCTTAATTTAATTTAATTTTAAAAAACGACGTTGCCTACACACCATCGTTTTCTGAAAATGCTCTTGCAAAGCGCGGTTACATACAACACATATGACGGCACTCTCTTCCATTCAAGCTTGCGTCATAACTTGCTTCTGAGCATGCGCGGGTTTAAAAACGTTGTTTTAAACGTCGTTTTAGCGTACACATGTTCATTATTTATAACACAAAATCGACATTCTGAAAAACGACATAAAAAATTGAAGCATGTTCGAAAAAAAAATTGTCGTTTTTCAGAAGACATAAAACAACGTTTTGCCCACACACGATCATTTTAAATTATGTTTTTTAAAACGCCGTTTTATTTCATCACAAAAAACGACCCTGTGTACGCGGCATAAGTAATACAATTTTTTTTCAGGAATTTCACGTCCAGAGTAGGGGTGCGCACTATACACGGGTGCTCACAATAGGCCGATAAATACGGTATATATGTATGTATACACACACACACATATATATATATTAGGGTTGTCCCGATACCGATACCAGTATCGGTATCGGGACCGATTCCGAGTATTTGCAAGAGTACTTTTACTCCCGCAAATACCCCCGATACCCAAATAGAATACTCCCCCCCCTCCGCCGCCGTCGCCCCCCACCGCCGCCGCCGTATGTGCAAAGCCGACCCCGCCGCCGTTAATACAAAGCCGCCGCCGCGAACATTACATGCACCTTTAGTTTAAATAGCTGTTTACCGCGCGCCCTGTGTAAAGGACACTCCCCCTTGCTCGGGATTGGACGGATCTGTCCAATCCCGAGCAAGAGGGAGTGTCCTTTACACAGGGCGCGCGGTAAACAGCTATTGAAAAATTAAAGGTGCGTGTAATGTTCGCGGCAGCAGCTTTGTATTAACGGCAGCATCATCATCATCAGGTAGGGGGACATGGCTGTATATGGAGGACATGGCTGTATGTGAGGGACATGGCTGCATATGGGGGACATGGCTGTATATGGAGGACATGGCTGTATATGGAGGACATGGCTGCATATGTGGGGGACATGGCTGTATATGGGGGACATGGCAATATGTGGGGGACATGGCAATATGTGGGGGACATGGCTGTATATGGGGGACATGGCTGTATATGGGGGACATGGCTGCAATATGTGGGGGGACATGGCTGCAATATGTGGGGGACATGGCTGCAATATGTGGGACACATGGCTGGAGGGACATGGCTGCATATGTGGGACACATGGCTGGAGGGATATGGCTGCATATGTGGGACACATGGCTGGAGGGACATGGCTGCATATGTGTGGGACATGGCTGGAGGGACATTGCTGCATATGTGGGGGACATGGCTGCCTTTGGGGACACATTTAAAAAAAGTATCGGTATTCGGTATCGGCGACTACTTGAAAAAAAGTATCGGTCCTAAAAAAGTGGTATCGGGACAACCCTAATATATATATATATGTGTGTGTGTATGTATACACACATATATACAGTATTTATATATACAGTGCCTGCCGCCGAGAATGTGTTTTCAGCACGCCAGCATCGCGCTGAATCTCGGCGACAGGCTGCCGATATCTCGCACTCGCTGGAATAGTAAAAGCACATTCCAGCGAGCGCGTCATAGAAGCGACGGGGATCCGACGCGGATTCCCGCCAATTCTACACGTGGGCGGAGTTTGTTATGAATCCTGAACGAGAAATCCCCGCCGGATTTAAAAAAAAATCCGGCATGGGTTCCCCCCTCAGGAGCATAACGGGCCCTTAGGTCTGTTATGGGTTGTAAGGAGACCCCCCCCTACGCCGAAAAAACGGTGTGGGGGTCCCCTACAATCCATAACAGACCCGTATCCAAAGCACGCCGGCCGGCCGGTCAGGAAGGGAGTGGGGGCGAGCGAGCGCCCCCCCCCCCTCCTGAGCCGTACCGGGCAGCATGCCCTCAACATGGGGGGGTTAGGTGCTCTGGGGCAGGGGGCGCACTGCGGCCCCCCACCCCAGAGCACCCTGTCCCCATGTTGATGAGGACAGGGCCCCTTCCCGACAACCCTGGCCGTTGGTTGTCGGGGTATGCGGGCGGGAGACTTATCGGAATCTGGAAGCCCCCTTTAATAAGGGGGCCCCCAGATACCGGCCCCCCACCCTAAGTGAATGAGTATGGGGTACATCGTACCCCTACCCATTCACCTGCAAATAAAAAGTGTAAACACAAATAAACCACACAGGGTATTGAAATATTTTATTAGTTGGCCGCCGGGGGGGGGGTGTGTATGATCGCTTTTAGAAAAGCGCCCCCCTCCGGCGGGCTTCTGTGGGGGGTGGGTGCCGCCGTCTGGTTCTCTTCCGCCGCCGGGGGGCGATTTGATAAAAGCGCCCACCACCCGGCGGGCTTCTTTCGACGTCTTCGGCGGCTGGGGGGGTCTTCTCCCACTCTCCGGGGTCTTCTCCCGCTCTCCGGGGGTCTTCTCCGGCTCTCCGGGGGTCTTCTCCGCTCTCCAGGGGTCTTCTTCTTCTTCAGGACTCGCCGCCGCTATCTTCGTGTGTTAGCTCAATTACTAGCGGCGGCGGTCCCCTCTTCTGCGACGTCGACGTCGGCGTCTTCTTCTTCTTCTTCTTCTGCTCTCCAGATGTTGACGCGACGCTTCCTTCCGCTGTTATGCCGGGCGCGCGGCTCGCAGCGAAATATATAGGCCTGTCTTGTGACGTCGCAGTCCCATCATGCTCCGGTAGGTAGCACGTGGTACCTACCGGAGCATGATGGGACTGCGACGTCACAATATATATTTCGCTGCGAGCCATGCGCCCGGCATAACAGCGGAAGGAAGCGTCGCGTCAACATCTGGAGAGCAGAAGAAGAAGAAGAAGAAGACGCCGACATCGCAGAAGAGGGGACCGCCGCCGCTAGTAATTGAGCTAACACACGAAGATAGCGGCGGCGAGTCCTGAAGAAGAAGAAGACCCCCGGAGAGCGGAGAAGACCCCCCGGAGAGCGGGAGAAGACCCCCGGAGAGTGGGAGAAGACCCCCCGCCGCCGAAGACGTCGCAGAAGAGTGGGCCGTCGCCGCTAGTAATTGAGCTAACACACGAAGATAGCGGCGGCGAGTCCTGAAGAAGAAGACCCCCGGAGAGCCGGAGAAGACCCCCGGAGAGCGGGAGAAGACCCCGGAGAGTGGGAGAAGACCCCCCCAGCCGCCGAAGACGTCGAAAGAAGCCCGCCGGGTGGTGGGCACTTTTATCAAAGCGCCCCCCGGCGGCGGAAGAGAACCAGACGGCGGCACCCACCCCCCACAGAAGCCCGCCGGAGGGGGGCGCTTTTCTAAAAGCGATCATACACACCCCCCCCCGGCGGCCAACTAATAAAATATTTCAATACCCTGTGTGGTTTATTTGTGTTTACACTTTTTATTTGCAGGTGAATGGGTAGGGGTACGATGTACCCCATACTCATTCACTTAGGGTGGGGGGCCGGTATCTGGGGGCCCCCTTATTAAAGGGGGCTTCCAGATTCCGATAAGTCTCCCGCCCGCATACCCCGACAACCAACGGCCAGGGTTGTCGGGAAGGGGCCCTGTCCTCATCAACATGGGGACAGGGTGCTCTGGGGTGGGGGGCCGCAGTGCGCCCCCTGCCCCAGAGCACCTAACCCCCCCATGTTGAGGGCATGCTGCCCGGTACGGCTCAGGAGGGGGGGGCGCTCGCTCGCCCCCACTCCCTTCCTGACCGGCCGGCCGGCATGCTTTGGATACGGGTCTGTTATGGATTGTGGGGGACCCCCACGCCGTTTTTTCGGCGTAGGGGGGGTCTCCTTACAACCCATAACAGACCTAAGGGCCCGTTATGCTCCTGAGGGGGGAACCCATGCCGGATTTTTCTTTAAAAATCCGGCGGGGATTTCTCGTTCAGGATTCATAACAAACTCCGCCCACGTGTAGAATTGGTGGGAATCCGCGTCGGATCCCCGTCGCTTCTATGACGCGCTCGCTCTCCATCGCGGCAAGCCAGCTCGGCGCTGGCTCTCGCGATGGAGCTCGCAAGTGCTCAATCTCGCCGAGAAAGGGAGCGAGATTGACACAATATCCCAGTCACCTACTGTATGTAGTTTTATATATATATATATATATATATATGTTATCACATGTCTGAAAACATTAATTACATGTTCTTTTAAACTTTAGTTTCACTTTTTGAACTCGGCTGCACCATAATCTCACAATATCTCACGAGATTACAGGCAGTCCACCCACTTTTACACAGATCTCGGCTGTTTTCGGAGCAAAAAATTCACCTCTGTTCACCATCTGAGAACTGAAGTTCTCAGTTTATTAAACCGGCTGCAGAGCAGATAATTTTCCTCCTGAGAACTGCCGTGAACTGCTGTGAACTGAACGGAGAAAAAGCTTTACAGTTTATTAAACGGACACCATAGTGTGAAACACGTCGACTGTCCTTTCCTGTGGCTGTGTTTCTATTAACCTCTTCAGGTCCGCGCTATTGACAGAATACGTCAGCAGCGCGGACCTAAGGCGCCGGGGTCACGTCTTTGGACGTGATTTACTTGTAATTCCCCGCGCGGCGGGGAAAAACAGTCCCGACGCATCACCGAGGATCCGATGCGTGTACCCGGCGGCCACGATGTCCGTCAGGTACACGCGATCGTCGGTGAGAGAGCAGGGACGTGGAGCTCTGAGTGTAAACACAGAGCTTCACGTCCTGTCAGTGAAAGGCGACTGATGCTGTTTCTCTTGTACATAGGGAGACAGCATCGGTCACCTCCCCCAGTCACCCCCCTCCCCCCACACAGTTAGAACACACCCAGGCAATACATTTAACCCCTTCCTCACCCCCTAGTGTTAACCCCTTCAATGCCAGTCACATTTATACAGTAATTAGTGCATTTTTATAGCACTGGTCGCTGTATAAATGTGAATGGCGCCAAAAATGTGTCAAAAGTGTCCGATGTGTCCGTCGCAATATCGCAGTCCCAATAAAAATCGCAGATCGCCGCCATTACTAGTAAAAAAAAAATATAAAAAAAAAAATCATAATTATGTCCCCTATTTTGTAGGTGCTATAACTTTTGCGCAAAGCAGTCACTTATTGTGATTTTATTTTTTTTTTACAAAAATACGTAGAAGAATACGTATCGACCTTAACTGAGAAAAAAATAAATAAAAAAAAAATAAAAAAATGGGATATTTATTATAGCAACAAGTAAAAAATATATATATATTTTTAAATTGTCGCTCTTTTTTTCATTATAACGCAAAAAATAAAAACCGCACGGGCAATCAAATACCACCAAAAGAAAGCTCTATTTGTGGGGAAAAAAAGGACGCCAATTTTGTTTGGGTGCCATGTCGCACGACCGCGCAATTGTCAGTTAAAGCGACGCAGTGCCGGAAGCTGAAATTTCGCCTGGGCACGAAGGGGGTTTATGTGCCCAGTAAGCAAGTGGTTAATTAAGACAACTTTTTGGAAGTTTCCCTGGAATGCGGCTGTCCATCCCTTTTCCTATTTTCTACTATTACATATGTGGGCAGGACTTATGTGAGCGTTCGCTTCTGAGCGCTAGCAACTGGGGACAGGGGCATTTAAAAAAATATTTTTTTACTTAATTTTTTTTTTTACTTAATTTAAAAAAAAAATTATCATTTTTATTCCTATTACAAGGAATGTAAGCATCCCTTGTAATAGGAATATATTGTGACAGGTCCTCTTTATGGAGAGATGCAGGGTCACATCTCTCCTCCAGGCTGGAAAGCATGAGATCGGGAAAAAAAAATCACCGATCTCATGCTAACAGCTGCAATTGTGGCTTTGTTTACTTCCGGGTACCCGGGCATGACGACATAACATCGCTCCCGGGCCTCCGACGATCACTGGAAATCTCTTTCCTCCTCATCCGGCGGCCGATTCGTTCTCCGTGCCCACAATGGAAAGGGAGAGCCTGGAAAAGCACCGGATGGCGGCGGGAGGGGGGACGTCCCCTCCCGCCACCTATAAGAATGATCAAGTGGTGGAACTGCCGCTATGATTGTTCTTTCCGTGCACAGAATCGCCTTCTGAAAAGCACATCTGAATGATGCCTGATGCCTGTAGCTGCAGGAATCATTCAGATATCCCACCTCAGCAGTAGGGAAGTGGTTAATATGTCCACACCAAGCATGGAAGCAGATCTGTGCTAGTGTGGTCAATCTATGTGCTGTGGAACCTGCTTGGAGTTACAGGACGCAGTGCTTGTATCTCCCATAATCAGTTTGGTCACCATTGTCCCCAGCCCAACCCTGCTGTGTTGATTGATAGCAGCTTCTGCTTGGAGCCTGCTTAATAAACACAGCAGGGCTGGAAAATAGGAATGGTGAACAATCTGATGGTACAGCATCATGTAAGTTCAAACAAGAAGGAGGAGCCGCTGTGCCTGACATGACCCACTAGATCTATATTACATGCCCCCCTGCTATGGGGAACAGGGACACATGGAGGCTGTGTGGTTATGTGATCACATTTAGCATTATGATTAAGATATTCAGCTTTTTATATATATATATATATATATATATATATATATATATATATATATATATATATACCAAATGCAATTATAGTTAGAAAATACTTCATACTGTATTGTAGTTGGACAGGATAGCAGTGTGTTACAGATATGGATCATATCAACACTACATGTTGGCTTATTTTTGATGTGGTGTCTGAGCACAGGAACAAGGGCAGATTATGCTGTCCGCATTCATAGACATTTGATTGGATTGAGTATGCAGCAGCAAAACAGCGATCCTACATTGTATCATATATGTGAAAGCTGGTAAAAGCAGTCTTGCATAAATGGAAATGAACCCTCTAACACGTGCAGTACTAAACTATACTCTACTAAAAAAAAAAAAAAAAAAACCCAGGGAACTGCTAAAAAAGAAAAGTTCCTATTTAAAGCAGTAGTAAACTCTGTGAAAAAAAGTTTCCAAATGCAAGGCAACATCATAATGTGTTAGTATGCAAAAGACTTACCTTAAAACGAAGCCCTTCAGTGGCGCACTGTCACAGCTGAAGAGGCTTCCATCTTCACCTGGTCTTCCTTCCGGTTTTGGGGATTTCGACGTCTGAGCCACAATGACATAACTCCTGCGCAAATGCGTGTGAGGCAGTCTTGGTTGTTTCTTTAGAGTGCATGTGTCGGTGACATCAGTGCACATTTGGGAGATATTAATTTTACCTACAGGTAAACTTTATTATAAGCTTACCTGTAGGTAAAAATAAAATTCCAGTGTTTACTGCGTATCAAGGGATTAAAACACCTGTTGAGTTTTTTTTGCTGTCTGTGCACCTTTTAGGGAGAGTCATGCTCTCTATTTGTCCCGTCTACTATTATCAAAGAAAGTGAAAGTAAAAGCAAATCCCAAATTTTGGCTTGTCCCCAGAACAGGAAACTCTTCTAATCAGGACGCTACTCACAGTTGACAGCCAGGGATTCCCCCATGTTAGAGGGATTTTCTCTCACTTCCTGTTTTGACTATAGGAGAAGGTGAAGGGAAATCTGCCTAATGGAACACAGATGACAAAAATAAACCTCATATACAGGTATTATAACATATCTTATCCTATCCAAAATTAAAAAAAAAAATCTTTAGTTCTACTTTAAACTTAGAATATAGACACACAGTTATTTGCCTAATTCTAACTTAAAGGATAAGCAAAACTTAAAAAACAAATAAATAATAAATGCACATTTTTTTTGCAGATAAGCCAAGCATCCAGTACATTTGTAACATGTTACACCCTATACATGGGTGCAACATGTTACAAAAGGTGAACTTATCCTTTAAAACTATGCTTTGCCCATACACTGTCAGAATTTCCGATGGAAATAGTCAGATGGGAATTTCCGACGGACTTATGCTGGTCATACACTATACGAAAAATCGGCCGAAATTCAGACGTTCAGACAGTTTGTTCGTTTTTCGAACAGTTAATGGGCACAAAATCGATAAACGTGGGGACGTTTTTGAGTCAAAAAGCAAAGGACAAGTTTGGAAATTTTCTGCCGAAAGAACGATAAATCGTAATTTTAATGTGTTTCCTGTCCGGACTTTCTGCACTAAAAAAGCTAACCAATTTTTTTTGTATTTATGTCCACTGAACGATTTATCGGTTTATTACATGATGGCAATATCGTTTGCGCTCACGACCGAACGTTCGTTTTTCGAAAGTTCATTCGGACGATTTGTATGGTCAGCATTAGATAAAGAGCAGGTTCTCAATTTTTCAGATGGAAAAAATTCCTATCGGAAAATCTTTTCGTCTGTATAGAATTCCGGTGCGAAACGAAACATGCATGCTCAGAAACAATTCGACGCATGCACGAAAGCATTGAACTTCTTTTTCCCGCCTTGTGTAGTGTTGTACGTCACTGCGTTCTTAACGCTTGAAAGTTCAGAGAACTTTTGTGAGACAGTGTGTATGCAGGCTAAGCTTGAGTGGAATTCCGTCGGAAATCCAACTTTTCTCTGACGGAAATTCCGCTCATGTGTACAGGGCATTAGGGGTCGATCAGCCAATGACAGCTGATCATGGGATGTAAAAAGAGTCGGTAATCGGCTAAAAGAAAAAGTGGATCAATGGCAGCTGTCAGAGGGACATCAGTCTCGATCAAGGAGAGCAGCCATGGAGTCATCTGTGCCCACCAGTGCCACCAGCTAGTGCCACCTACCAGTGCACAACAGTGCCACCTACTAGTGCCCACTATCACCACCTACCAGTGCCCACAGTACCACCCATCACTGCCCACAGTGCCACCTATCAGTGCCCACAATGCTACCTATCAATGTCACCAATCAGTGCTGCCCATCAGTGCCACCTACCAGTGCCTTGCAGCTGAGGCTGCAATGGCAAGCACAGTGAGCTGAGGCTGCAATGAAGGCACAGTGAGCTGAGGCTGTATTGGCGGGTACAGGTGAGCTGAGGCTGCAACGGCACAGGTGAGCTGAGGCTGCAATGGCAGGCACAGGTGAGCTGAGGCTGCAATGGCAGGCACAGGTGAGCTGAGGCTGCAATAGCAGGCACAGGTAAGCTGAGGCTGTAAAAGCGGGCACAGGTAAGCTGAGGCTGCAATGGCGGGCACAGGTGAGCTGAGGCTGCAATGGTGAGGCACAGGTGAGGCTGCAATGGTGGGCACGGGTGAGGCTGCAATGGTGGGCACGGGTGAGGCTGCTATGGTTGGCACTGGTGATGCTGCATTCATAAAGTTGGTAATATTTATTTTTGTAATTTTATTCTGCACAAAACATTTAAGTGTTATATTATGAGATAATTTATGAGGGCGTGTTTGGGGGGGCGATTAGGGGCAGTGTAGGGTAGGGATCAGTTGGGGCAACTTGTGTCGAGTAACCCTTAAGGTCCGGCTAGTAGCTCAGGATTTAAAATGTTGAGCCCTGCGATATGGAACACAGTGAAGACAGAAGAAAACTGTTCTAGTAGGCTGCAAAAACACATCTGAAGGCTCCCAAAAGCATGTGGGAAATGTGTTACGGTCTGAAGAATCCAAATTTGAACTTTTTGGCCATAATTCCAAAAGATTTATTTGGCCCAAAAACAACACTGCACATAACCAAAAGAACACCCTACCCACTGTGAAGGATAGTGGTGGTAGCATCATGCTTTGGGGCTGTTTTTCTTTAGCTAAAACAGGGGCCTTAGTCAAGGTAAAGGGAATTATGAACAGTTCCAAATATCAGTCAATATTGGCAAAAAACCTTGAGGCTTCTGCTAGAAAGCTGAACATGAAGAGGCACTTCATCTTTCAGCATGACAACGACCCAAAGCATACATCCAAATCAACAAAGGAATGGTTTCACCAGAAAAAGATTGAAGTTTTGAAATCACCCAGCCAGAGCCCAGAACTGAATGAGATTGAAAATCTGTGGGGTGATTTGAAGAGGGCTGTGCACAGGAGATGTGTGCGTGGAATAGGGGCGCTAAAAGAAAATTGAATAAATAGGTGAATAAATACAACCTATCCCAATATAAACATAAATCCTTATTGCAAATTATTTAAAGAAATGTGCAATTTACATATAAAGTCAATGGTAATGACAACACCTGCAGTGAAATAGTGTGCAATTACATATAAATAAAATGTTGTTCAACAATATACAATATACAGTGAGATGTATAGTGACCATAAATAATATTAAAGTGCTCCGTGCTCAAAATCCTTGTGGTAGGTTCCACCTTCACCAATAGGACACCTCAAGTGGGGATGGATGGCTCCTTACCAGATGATGTTGACCTAAACTAAGGTCAATAGAGCTTGGGTAACAACACCTTTCACATGGGGATTCCAATGTAGTTTGACGAGTATTGCAGATGTCATAAAGAAAAAGGAAGAACAGCTCCCATAGTGTAAAACTATTTATTACGATGTAAAATTGCAAAAACACAGTGCCAAGTGGCCTCTTACTTGGATAAGTGCCCGTATCCCGGCACTGAGGCTGTAAGCTTGTAAGTATGGAGAGAGAAGCGAAGACCGGCGTGCGTTCCACTGCAGTGCGCGAGGAAACCAGATAACCGGATGTGGATAATCAATGCGTGCCCAGGTACCGCCTCGACATATGTTTCGATATGATCGTCATCAGGAAGCGTACCTGGCGCACGCTAAGGGCTAATGATATAGGCCTGTCAATCACCAGATGGGAGGGGCAATACGATACTACAACAGCCTCTGTTCCGGTTATGGCAGCTATACAACACAGAAATCAAAAAGCGCGTTCGCAACCATTTGCAGTATGCAAACGTAACCGCAGATTCGAAATACAAAAACATACTCAAGTGGCAAACATATCCCCAGATATTATATTATATAACAATCCGTAGATACAAATGAGTAATGTCAGTCTCCAAACCACAGTTTAAATAAAAAACAAGTGTGCATATACATGTAAATGAAAATGCATGAATATTAACTGGGTAATACCATCCTACAATCTAAATAGAGAAAAAACCCTTGCACATATGCTGCTAATAAATCATTGGCATATCAATTACTATATTACTTAAAACCAACTAAATGTAGGATATGTAAAATATTTAAAATATTAATACAATTTTAAAATATATATTTTTTTATTAAAAATAAAAATAAAAATATATATAAATGAAATTTTAATATTGAATTTATATAATCAATGCTGGACCTAAACATTTATATTATATTAAAAAAACCCTCTTTATTCATCGGTCAAAAAGCAATTGAGGTCCAGCTCAATGTTGAGGCCCTGTGGCCTCATCGTCCTAAGGCGATGGATCCACTGGGTCTCATTCTGGGATACCGCCTTAATCATGTCGGTTCCACGCCAATGATTAGTGATTCTATCTATCCCATAAAAAGTGAGTAAGCTAGGATCCCTGTTGTGATAGAGATCAAAATGTTTGGACACACTATGATCAGAATAACCTTTTATAATGTTGGCCACATGTTCGTTAATTCTAATTTTGAGTTCTCGGGTAGTGCGGCCAACATATTGAAGGTTACAGGGACATACCAGTACATAGGTAACAAACTTGGAATGGCACGTGATCAGTGGTTTGATGGTGTATTCCCGGTTGGTTACACTAGATTTGAATTTGTTAACCTTTTTTCCTTGCCTTTTTGTTTTTTTGCATGATCTGCATCGGGTACAATAATGGAAACTGGACCCATCAAGAAAGGTAAGGGGTTTTGCCGGAGGATCTGGGACATTAGCTGCCACCATATTTCTCAGCCCTGGTGCTCGCCGGTATATGAAGGTAGGACATGTAGGTAGAATTTTGGCCAAATCACTATCTTTGAGTAGGATTGGCCAATACTCTTTAATTATTTTTTCTATATTCCTATATTGCCTATGATATCCAGACAAAAAAGGCACATCTTCTTTTCTTGGAGGTTTCACCTTACTTACTAATAAGGCTTGTCTGTCCATGTCCAAAACTTCTTTTTGGGCCTTCCGTAATTGGTTTGGGCAATAGCCCTTTTCTATAAATTTGGTAGTGAGTACCTCTGACTGTTGTTCGTAGTCCACTATATCATTACAATTTCTCCGAATTCGCATAAATTGGCCCTTTGGTATGGCACCCAACCATTTGGGATGATGGCAACTGGAGGTTGGTACATATCCATTACGGTCAGTTGGCTTAAAGTAAGTCATAGTGTGGATCTGGTTACCTTGTTTTGTTAAGATGAGGTCCAAATAGTGAATTGAGGTCTTGTTAAATTCAGCGGTGAAGCTGAGACCATAATTATTGTTGTTCATTTGGACTAAAAATTGTTCTAAGGAGAGTTGGGAGCCCTCCCATAGAAGTACAATATCATCTATATACCTCCGGTAGTAAACCAGAGAGGTAGCTTTGTCTCTATAGATGGTTTCCTCCTCCCATCTATTAAGTACCAGGTTTGCCACACTGGGTGCATACCGAGCCCCCATTGCGACTCCTCTGATCTGCTTATAAAAATTTCCTTGGGCCCAGAAATAATTATTTCCCATGGCCAGTAGGAGTCCCTTAACCAAAAAATTAATCTGAGCCGAGGGTATTGCAGATTGGAGTTCTAATGCTTGTCGAACAGCTGAAATTGCATCAGGTTGGCGAATGTTGGTATAAAGCGATTCGACATCTACAGTAACCAGCCATACATTTTCGGAAACTGTAAATGTTGCTAAGGACTTGATAAGTTCTCTACTGTCCTTTAAATAGGATTTACCTTGAGTGACCAAGGGTTGGAGATAAATATCCAAGTACTCGCCCACTCTAGAATAGAGAGAACCTATTCCGCTAACAATAGGCCTCCCGGGTGGGTGCGTAGTGTTTTTGTGGGTTTTTGGAATAGTGTACAGTACAGGTGTACGGGGTACTTTTGGGACCAAATATTGTGCCTCTTTATCTGTAAGAATAAATTGGGTTAGACCATCTTTAACCCAGAGGGTAAGCTCATTTTTGAGTTTACCTAAAGGATCCCCAGGAAGAAGAGAATAAGTGTCTGTAGCACTCAGCAAACGTTGGATTTCTCCATAATAGTCTGTTTTCTTAAGTATTACCACTCCACCGCCTTTGTCGGCAGGGCGGACTACTATGTTTTTATTTTCTTCTAAGGCTTTGATTCCATCCGACACCAGGTTATGGTTGCTGGTATGTTTTGTATTAAAAGCTTTAATATCTAAATCTTGAATTTTCCCTTGTACCATATGTTTAAAAACCTCCACATGGTGGTGGGTCCCCTTTTTTGGATTAAAAACTGAACTGTTCTTTAACCCACTATGTTTAAACATAGTGGTGTTGGTTTGGGGTTCATATGTGGGTTGCTGGGAAAAATGTTTTTTGATATTGAGTTTCCTCACAAATTTTTTTCCACATCAATGAAGGTCTCAAATTTGTTTAGATTTTTACTTGGAGCAAATTTTAATCCATGTGACAATACTGTTAGCTCCGCCCGAGATAAGTCAACACCTGCCAGATTAAAAATGCCCTCTCCTAATGGTCCCTGGGTCTTTTTCTTTCTGGTTCCCCCTCTTTTACCTCTAGGCCTAAATGTTCTTGCTGGGGTTGTGGGGCATTGGTGGGAATTTTGTAGGGCTCGTTCCAGCCCCTCCATTCCCCCGATGCCTGTCCAGGGTTAGGTCCATGTTGTTTGCCTCTATGATTGCCCCTAGGTTTCCCTCTAGGGGGTCTGGAGGTATAGTGTGGGGGACCTTGGTAATAATTATTATAATTATAATCCATTGGACGATTGTCCAGTGGGGCATATCTATTGTGAGTAGGTGCCATATAGGGAGTAGGGTAGTAATTATTTGGGGGCCCCGTAGGATAGCCACCATACGGTGGGGGTGGTGGTCCCCTACCTCCCTGTTGTGAGGATCCTTGGGGTATAGTTGGTTTTTTGGATTTTTTGGGGGTAGAAGATTTAGCTTTATTTTTATTGGTTGCTAAAGTAACCAAATTTTGTACTTCTGAATCTCTCTCCATAGTAGATTCTTTGGAACTACTAGTGTCAGTTTTGATCTGCCACTTGTAGGCCTTGGAATCATGATAATCTTTCATATCTCTATGATATTTTTTAAGTTTTTTATTTTTGATGTTGGTATCATATTTGGTTAAATGAATTTGCAAGGTCTGAGCCCTTTCCAAATACTCTTTGGTTTCCATAAAGGGGGCCATAGATGTTTTAAGATCACTAATATGAGCTTGTGTGATGGCATTTTTTGCCTTGCGTCTTCTGATCATTAATTGCATGAGTTTCTGTTCACATGCATTAAAAAATTGAAACCATTCATCTGCTAATGTGAGATCTTCTAGACCATCATTGGGATAAACGTCCCATCTAAGTCTCCTAGGTGTTTGATTTTTCAGGATATACATCTCAAAGGATGCTATATCCCACCAAGCCCGGACCTGCTTTTCCATATTGAGTTGGAGCTGCCTGAAGCTCCTCTCAAGGTCCAAATTAGGGCTAGGTTGTTGTTGGAATATGTGCTCTATATTGGTTTGACGACTTTCCATAAAATTGAAAATGTCCATGGCTGCGTAGAAAAAAACTACAAAAGTAGCTTAGTAATAAAGGTATTTGTGTGGAAAATCTCGCGCCAATGTGGGGGAGGGGTGAGAAAATTAAAATAGAAAAGCTGCTCCCTGGAAAAAATAAATGGGTTGAATTATAACAATTGTGTGCGTGGAATAGGGGCGCTAAAAGAAAGTTGAATAAATAGGTGAATAAATACAACCTATCCCAATATAAACATAAATCCTTATTGCAAATTATTTAAAGAAATGTGCAATTTACATATAAAGTCAATGGTAATGACAACACCTGCAGTGAAATAGTGTGCAATTACATATAAATAAAATGTTGTTCAACAATATACAATATACAGTGAGATGTATAGTGACCATAAATAATATTAAAGTGCTCCGTGCTCAAAATCCTTGTGGTAGGTTCCACCTTCACCAATAGGACACCTCAAGTGGGGATGGATGGCTCCTTACCAGATGATGTTGACCTAAACTAAGGTCAATAGAGCTTGGGTAACAACACCTTTCACATGGGGATTCCAATGTAGTTTGACGAGTATTGCAGATGTCATAAAGAAAAAGGAAGAACAGCTCCCATAGTGTAAAACTATTTATTACGATGTAAAATTGCAAAAACACAGTGCCAAGTGGCCTCTTACTTGGATAAGTGCCCGTATCCCGGCACTGAGGCTGTAAGCTTGTAAGTATGGAGAGAGAAGCGAAGACCGGCGTGCGTTCCACTGCAGTGCGCGAGGAAACCAGATAACCGGATGTGGATAATCAATGCGTGCCCAGGTACCGCCTCGACATATGTTTCGATATGATCGTCATCAGGAAGCATACCTGGCGCACGCTAAGGGCTAATGATATAGGCCTGTCAATCACCAGATGGGAGGGGCAATACGATACTACAACAGCCTCTGTTCCGGTTATGGCAGCTATACAACACAGAAATCAAAAAGCGCGTTCGCAACCATTTGCAGTATGCAAACGTAACCGCAGATTCGAAATACAAAAACATACTCAAGTGGCAAACATATCCCCAGATATTATATTATATAACAATCCGTAGATACAAATGAGTAATGTCAGTCTCCAAACCACAGTTTAAATAAAAAACAAGTGTGCATATACATGGGTAATACCATCCTACAATCTAAATAGAGAAAAAACCCTTGCACATATGCTGCTAATAAATCATTGGCATATCAATTACTATATTACTTAAAACCAACTAAATGTAGGATATGTAAAATATTTAAAATATTAATAAAATTTTAAAATATATATTTTTTTATTAAAAATAAAAATAAAAATATATATAAATGACATTTTAATATTGAATTTATATAATCAATGCTGGACCTAAACATTTATATTATATTAAAAAAAAACCCTCTTTATTCATCGGTCAAAAAGCAAATGAGGTCCAGCTCAATGTTGAGGCCCTGTGGCCTCATCGTCCTAAGGCGATGGATCCACTGGGTCTCATTCTGGGATACCGCCTTAATCATGTCGGTTCCACGCCAATGATTAGTGATTCTATCTATCCCATAAAAAGTGAGTAAGCTAGGATCCCTGTTGTGATAGAGATCAAAATGTTTGGACACACTATGATCAGAATAACCTTTTATAATGTTGGCCACATGTTCGTTAATTCTAATTTTGAGTTCTCGGGTAGTGCGGCCAACATATTGAAGGTTACAGGGACATACCAGTACATAGGTAACAAACTTGGAATGGCACGTGATCAGTGGTTTGATGGTTTATTCCCGGTTGGTTACACTAGATTTGAATTTGTTAACCTTTTTTCCTTGCCTTTTTGTTTTTTTGCATGATCTGCATCGGGTATAATAATTTTTATATGTCCATTTCGATTTGTTCTATCGTTGATGTAGGCCGCTTTTACTCTCATAATTTATTGTTCTAGTAGCGCAATTATTTTTTATTGTTTTAAATAATGGAAACTGGACCCATCAAGAAAGGTAAGGGGTTTTGCCGGAGGATCTGGGACATTAGCTGCCACCATATTTCTCAGCCCTGGTGCTCGCCGGTATATGAAGGTAGGACACGTAGGTAGAATTTTGGCCAAATCACTATCTTTGAGTAGGATTGGCCAATACTCTTTAATTATTTTTTCTATATTCCTATATTGCCTATGATATCCAGACAAAAAAGGCACATCTTCTTTTCTTGGAGGTTTCACCTTACTTACTAATAAGGCTTGTCTGTCCATGTCCAAAACTTCTTTTTGGGCCTTCCGTAATTGGTTTGGGCAATAGCCCTTTTCTATAAATTTGGTAGTGAGTATCTCTGACTGTTGTTCGTAGTCCACTATATCATTACAATTTCTCCGAATTCGCATAAATTGGCCCTTTGGTATGGCACCCAACCATTTGGGATGATGGCAACTGGAGGTTGGTACATATCCATTACGGTCAGTTGGCTTAAAGTAAGTCATAGTGTGGATCTGGTTACCTTGTTTTGTTAAGATGAGGTCCAAATAGTGAATTGAGGTCTTGTTAAATTCAGCGGTGAAGCTGAGACCATAATTATTGTTGTTTATTTGGACTAAAAATTGTTCTAAGGAGAGTTGGGAGCCCTCCCATAGAAGTACAATATCATCTATATACCTCCGGTAGTAAACCAGAGAGGTAGCTTTGTCTCTATAGATGGTTTCCTCCTCCCATCTATTAAGTACCAGGTTTGCCACACTGGGTGCATACCGAGCCCCCATTGCGACTCCTCTGATCTGCTTATAAAAATTTCCTTGGGCCCAGAAATAATTATTTCCCATGGCCAGTAGGAGTCCCTTAACCAAAAAATTAATCTGAGCCGAGGGTATTGCAGATTGGAGTTCTAATGCTTGTCGAACAGCTGAAATTGCATCAGGTTGGCGAATGTTGGTATAAAGCGATTCGACATCTACAGTAACCAGCCATACATTTTCGGAAACTGTAAATGTTGCTAAGGACTTGATAAGTTCTCTACTGTCCTTTAAATAGGATTTACCTTGAGTGACCAAGGGTTGGAGATAAATATCCAAGTACTCGCCCACTCTAGAATAGAGAGAACCTATTCCGCTAACAATAGGCCTCCCGGGTGGGTGCGTAGTGTTTTTGTGGATTTTTGGAATAGTGTACAGTACAGGTGTACGGGGTACTTTTGGGACCAAATATTGTGCCTCTTTATCTGTAAGAATAAATTGGGTTAGACCATCTTTAAGATGTATATCCTGAAAAATCAAACACCTAGGAGACTTAGATGGGACGTTTATCCCAATGATGGTCTAGAAGATCTCACATTAGCAGATGAATGGTTTCAATTTTTTAATGCATGCGAACAGAAACTCATGCAATTAATGATCAGAAGACGCAAGGCAAAAAATGCCATCACACAAGCTCATATTAGTGATCTTAAAACATCTATGGCCCCCTTTATGGAAACCAAAGAGTATTTGGAAAGGGCTCAGACCTTGCAAATTCATTTAACCAAATATGATACCAACATCAAAAATAAAAAACTTAAAAAATATCATAGAGATATGAAAGATTATCATGATTCCAAGGCCTACAAGTGGCAGATCAAAACTGACACTAGTAGTTCCAAAGAATCTACTATGGAGAGAGATTCAGAAGTACAAAATTTGGTTACTTTAGCAACCAATAAAAATAAAGCTAAATCTTCTACCCCCAAAAAATCCAAAAAACCAACTATACCCCAAGGATCCTCACAACAGGGAGGTAGGGGACCACCACCCCCACCGTATGGTGGCTATCCTACGGGGCTCCCAAATAATTACTACCCTACTCCCTATATGGCACCTACTCACAATAGATATGCCCCACTGGACAATCGTCCAATGGATTATAATTATAATAATTATTACCAAGGTCCCCCACACTATACCTCCAGACCCCCTAGAGGGAAACCTAGGGGCAATCATAGAGGCAAACAACATGGACCTAACCCTGGACAGGCATCGGGGGAATGGAGGGGCTGGAACGAGCCCTACAAAATTCCCACCAATGCCCCACAACCCCAGCAAGAACATTTAGGCCTAGAGGTAAAAGAGGGGGAACCAGAAAGAAAAAGACCCAGGGACCATTAGGAGAGGGCATTTTTAATCTGGCAGGTGTTGACTTATCTCGGGCGGAGCTAACAGTATTGTCACATGGATTAAAATTTGCTCCAAGTAAAAATCTAAACAAATTTGAGACCTTCATTGATGTGGAAAAAAATTTGTGAGGAAACTCAATATCAAAAAACATTTTTCCCAGCAACCCACATATGAACCCCAAACCAACACCACTATGTTTAAACATAGTGGGTTAAAGAACAGTTCAGTTTTTAATCCAAAAAAGGGGACCCACCACCATGTGGAGGTTTTTAAACATATGGTACAAGGGAAAATTCAAGATTTAGATATTAAAGCTTTTAATACAAAACATACCAGCAACCATAACCTGGTGTCGGATGGAATCAAAGCCTTAGAAGAAAATAAAAACATAGTAGTCCGCCCTGCCGACAAAGGCGGTGGAGTGGTAATACTTAAGAAAACAGACTATTATGGAGAAATCCAACGTTTGCTGAGTGCTACAGACACTTATTCTCTTCTTCCTGGGGATCCTTTAGGTAAACTCAAAAATGAGCTTACCCTCTGGGTTAAAGATGGTCTAACCCAATTTATTCTTACAGATAAAGAGGCACAATATTTGGTCCCAAAAGTACCCCGTACACCTGTACTGTACACTATTCCAAAAATCCACAAAAACACTACGCACCCACCCGGGAGGCCTATTGTTAGCGGAATAGGTTCTCTCTATTCTAGAGTGGGCGAGTACTTGGATATTTATCTCCAACCCTTGGTCACTCAAGGTAAATCCTATTTAAAGGACAGTAGAGAACTTATCAAGTCCTTAGCAACATTTACAGTTTCCGAAAATGTATGGCTGGTTACTGTAGATGTCGAATCGCTTTATACCAACATTCGCCAACCTGATGCAATTTCAGCTGTTCGACAAGCATTAGAACTCCAATCTGCAATACCCTCGGCTCAGATTAATTTTTTGGTTAAGGGACTCCTACTGGCCATGGGAAATAATTATTTCTGGGCCCAAGGAAATTTTTATAAGCAGATCAGAGGAGTCGCAATGGGGGCTCGGTATGCACCCAGTGTGGCAAACCTGGTACTTAATAGATGGGAGGAGGAAACCATCTATAGAGACAAAGCTACCTCTCTGGTTTACTACCGGAGGTATATAGATGATATTGTACTTCTATGGGAGGGCTCCCAACTCTCCTTAGAACAATTTTTAGTCCAAATGAACAACAATAATTATGGTCTCAGCTTCACCGCTGAATTTAACAAGACCTCAATTCACTATTTGGACCTCATCTTAACAAAACAAGGTAACCAGATCCACACTATGACTTACTTTAAGCCAACTGACCGTAATGGATATGTACCAACCTCCAGTTGCCATCATCCCAAATGGTTGGGTGCCATACCAAAGGGCCAATTTATGCGAATTCGGAGAAATTGTAATGATATAGTGGACTACGAACAACAGTCAGAGGTACTCACTACCAAATTTATAGAAAAGGGCTATTGCCCAAACCAATTACGGAAGGCCCAAAAAGAAGTTTTGGACATGGACAGACAAGCCTTATTAGTAAGTAAGGTGAAACCTCCAAGAAAAGAAGATGTGCCTTTTTTGTCTGGATATCATAGGCAATATAGGAATATAGAAAAAATAATTAAAGAGTATTGGCCAATCCTACTCAAAGATAGTGATTTGGCCAAAATTCTACCTACATGTCCTACCTTCATATACCGGCGAGCACCAGGGCTGAGAAATATGGTGGCAGCTAATGTCCCAGATCCTCCGGCAAAACCCCTTACCTTTCTTGATGGGTCCAGTTTCCATTATTGTACCCGATGCAGATCATGCAAAAAAACAAAAAGGCAAGGAAAAAAGGTTAACAAATTCAAATCTAGTGTAACCAACCGGGAATACCCCATCAAACCACTGATCACGTGCCATTCCAAGTTTGTTACCTATGTACTGGTATGTCCCTGTAACCTTCAATATGTTGGCCGCACTACCCGAGAACTCAAAATTAGAATTAACGAACATGTGGCCAACATTATAAAAGGTTATTCTGATCATAGTGTGTCCAAACATTTTGATCTCTATCACAACAGGGATCCTAGCTTACTCACTTTTTATGGGATAGATAGAATCACTAATCATTGGCGTGGAACCGACATGATTAAGGCGGTATCCCAGAATGAGACCCAGTGGATCCATCGCCTTAGGACGATGAGGCCACAGGGCCTCAACATTGAGCTGGACCTCAATTGCTTTTTGACCGATGAATAAAGAAGGTTTTTTTAATATAATATAAATGTTTAGGTCCAGCATTGATTATATAAATTCAATATTAAAATGTCATTTATATATATTTTTATTTTTATTTTTAATAAAAAAATATATATTTTAAAATTTTATTAATATTTTAAATATTTTACATATCCTACATTTAGTTGGTTTTAAGTAATATAGTAATTGATATGCCAATGATTTATTAGCAGCATATGTGCAAGGGTTTTTTCTCTATTTAGATTGTAGGATGGTATTACCCAGTTAATATTCATGCATTTTCATTTACATGTATATGCACACTTGTTTTTTATTTAAACTGTGGTTTGGAGACTGACATTACTCATTTGTATCTACGGATTGTTATATAATATAATATCTGGGGATATGTTTGCCACTTGAGTATGTTTTTGTATTTCGAATCTGCGGTTACGTTTGCATACTGCAAATGGTTGCGAACGCGCTTTTTGATTTCTGTGTTGTATAGCTGCCATAACCGGAACAGAGGCTGTTGTAGTATCGTATTGCCCCTCCCATCTGGTGATTGACAGGCCTATATCATTAGCCCTTAGCGTGCGCCAGGTACGCTTCCTGATGACGATCATATCGAAACATATGTCGAGGCGGTACCTGGGCACGCATTGATTATCCACATCCGGTTATCTGGTTTCCTCGCGCACTGCAGTGGAACGCACGCCGGTCTTCGCTTCTCTCTCCATACTTACAAGCTTACAGCCTCAGTGCCGGGATACGGGCACTTATCCAAGTAAGAGGCCACTTGGCACTGTGTTTTTGCAATTTTACATCGTAATAAATAGTTTTACACTATGGGAGCTGTTCTTCCTTTTTCTTTATGACATCTGCAATACTCGTCAAACTACATTGGAATCCCCATGTGAAAGGTGTTGTTACCCAAGCTCTATTGACCTTAGTTTAGGTCAACATCATCTGGTAAGGAGCCATCCATCCCCACTTGAGGTGTCCTATTGGTGAAGGTGGAACCTACCACAAGGATTTTGAGCACGGAGCACTTTAATATTATTTATGGTCACTATACATCTCACTGTATATTGTATATTGTTGAACAACATTTTATTTATATGTAATTGCACACTATTTCACTGCAGGTGTTGTCATTACCATTGACTTTATATGTAAATTGCACATTTCTTTAAATAATTTGCAATAAGGATTTATGTTTATATTGGGATAGGTTGTATTTATTCACCTATTTATTCAATTTTCTTTTAGCGCCCCTATTCCACGCACACAATTGTTATAATTCAACCCATTGATTTATCCAGGGAGCAGCTTTTCTATTTTAATTTTCTCACCCCTCCCCCACATTGGCGCAAGATTTTCCACACAAATACCTGTGCACAGGAGATGCCCACACAATCTGACAGATTTGGAGTGTTTTTGCAAAAAAGAGTGGGAAAATATTGCCAAGTCAAGATGTGCCATGCTGATAGACTCATACCCAAAAAGACTGAGTGCTGTAATAAAATCAAAAGGTGCTTTAACAAAGTATTCGTTTAAGGCCACGTACACACGATCAGACATGTCCGCTCAAACATGTCCGACGGACCGTTTCCAGCGGACATGTCTCATCGGATTTTGGTCCGATGGCGTATACACACCATCGGACGAAAATCCCCTCGGGCTGAGGACGCGGTGACGTGGCGGTGACGTTGATGCCGGCGCGTCACCACTCCAGGAAGTAAAATACTTCCACGCATGCGTCGAATCCATTTGACGCATGCGCGGAGATTTCTGTCCGCTGGTTACTGTACTAACCAGCGGACATATCCGACGGACATGTCTCCGGCGGACAAATTTCAAAGCATGCTTTGAAATTTGTCCGCTGGGAAAACATGTCCGCTAGCCCCTACACACGATCGGAGATGTCTGCTGAAACGGTCCGTCGGACCAGTTTTAGCAGATAAATTCGATTGTGTGTATGCGGCCTTAGGGTGTGCACACTTATGCATTATTTTTATTTTTTATTTTTATATCCCTCCACCTAAAAGATTTCAGTTTGTTGTTCAACTGAGTTCTACAGTTTATAGGTCACATTAAAGGTGGAAAAAGTTCTAAAAAGATCTATCATTGTCTCTTTTTTTTTTTACATCACAGAAACCTGACATATTAACAGGGGTGTGTAGACTTTTTATATCCACTGTTTTATTTATTTTTTGTTTTGAGGTTGAGACATACTTTAAAGTGATATTAAACCCAAAACCAAAAATTTCATATATTACAGCTTACCAATTATTATTAAAGTACTTATATAGCGACATCAATTTACGCAGCGCTTTTACATATACATTGTACATTCACATCAGTCCCTACCCTCAATGAGCTTACAATTTAAGGTCCCTAACTCACATTTGTACACTAGGGACAATTTAGACAGTAGCCAATTAACCTACCAGCAAGTCTTTGGACTGTTTGAGGAAACCGGAGTACCCAGAGGAAACCCACGCAGGCACAGGGAGAACATGCAAACTCCAGGCAGGTAGTGTTGTGGTTGGGATTCAAACCAGCGACCCTTGTTACTGCTAGGCAAGAGTGCTACCCACTACACTACTGTGCTGCCCAATCATTAGCTATGGTGGCTGCATTTGTTTTTTTTCGTTTGTTTTTTTCACCTCTGTTTTTACCTGTTTATCTGATCAGTAACACACTTCCTGCCTTAGGCCTGGTTCCGACTTTGGAAACACATGTTGCATGACATGTACAAGTAAGAGCCATCTTAACTGGTCCAACACAAGTTGGTCCAACTTTAGAAAAGGTTCCTGCACTACTTTGGTCTGATTTTGGTCCGTTTACAGCCCATTCAATATAATTGAAGTCGGATCAAAGTCAGATCCTCGTCCTAACCGACCGACTTGTGACATCCGACATGGTGTACAGCAGCCAGAAAATTAATTTATGTCACACCGGGATTGTTTTGATTGGTCAAAGGACAAGTCAAACTATCTCAAAGTTTGAGCAAAATCATATCCTGTTCATTCAAGTCAGATGGAAGTAGGATAGACATAGGCCCGATGTAGGACTGATGTCGCAGGGCAAAATAGGATTACAATCATACAAAAGTCGTGTCATATCAGTGTGAAACTTGCCCTTAGGGTGCCCCCACTCTGCATGAAGAAGCACAAGGGGCATCTATGGACAGCAGCTTTGTTAATCTGGCAGGAGGGGAGTGTTGGATGTACTAGCAGATTTAAAGTGGAGTTCCGCCAAAAAATAAAAAACTGAAGTCAGCAGCTACAAATACTGCAGCTGCTGACTTTTAAAATAAGGACACTTACCTCTCCAGGGCTCCCGCAATGTCCTCACCCAAAGCCGACCCGTCCCTCAGCTCCCAGGTGGAGATGCCAGAATCGTAAATAGGGGAATCAGGAAGTGAAGCCTTGAAACTTTACAGCCTGGTTCCCTACTGCGCATGTGCGAGTCACGCTGCGTTCTGAGTGGTCCCCGCTGTCTTCTGGGACCTGTGTGTCTCCCAGAAGACAGCAGGAGACGGAGGAGGGACCGGACATGGCAAAGATCGCTGCGGATACTGCAGAGATCTTTCGCCGGAAATGGGAGGAAATACCTTTATTAGACAGGTATCTGCTTCCCCCTCCCTCTGAAAGGTGCCAAATGTGGCAGGCACCGGAGGGGGGGGGGGAATCTGTCTTTAAAGCCAAACTCCAGCTCAAACTGCAGTTACAGCAGGAGATAAAGATTTTACTTTCAATTTCACTTTATTGTTTTCCAAACATTGTAATATACATATGAAGGGTCATCCCCCTGACCATAGAGTCATTACAACATACAAAAAATGAGAATAGTAAAGGAAGAAAAATAAATACCCACATAGTACAAAATCAAATCCATTAAACAAAGAATAGAAGAGGACTGTTCCCCCGAAACATTTCCTATCCCTTCTCTCTTAAACTCCGGTTCATCCTCCGTACTTCTATTTGCCTGTGGGTACCTTCCCCTTACTACATCAGGCCAGTGAGCCCCTCTTCTGCCTGGAGATCTAAATGTCCCCTGCAGGGAGGGGCAATCGGACCACCCCCTATGGTATCGCCCTTGGTGTTTGTCATGGACCATGAAATACTGAAATCCTAATTCATGTATTACAGAAGATGTAATTCTCTCCCTGCTAATCTTAATGCCTGTGTGCCTCTAGACCTGGATAATTGGACAATGACCCTTCAATGGCATACCGGAGTCGGGCTTGTGAGATACATTTTATTGTCCAGTGTGTAGAGGTGTTAATTGTTATTCTAAACCCCAGCCAGGTCAACAGACTCATAAGTGATACTTATTGTCCATTGTGTGATAACCCTATTTAAAGCCTTTCTATTATAAGGTGTAAATTACTTCTGCCCTGTCTCAATTCTCCAGACGGCTCCATTGTTCTGTGGCTGGCTATTGTGTACATTGATTGACCCCCTGGGGCTTTTGTCTGAACACAGATATTCAGGCTTCTGGCCACACCTATTCAAGCTTTGGGACCAATCTCTGCGGAGACATTTTCAAGTCCTCATTTGCATGGTTTTTAGAGGACCAGAGTGAAGACTGAATACTTTACAATGGACCAATAGGAAAGCGGTTGTTGGGGGCGGGATGTTCCAAATCCTGTATAAAGTGTGCTGTGTACTTTCATTAAAGTGTGTCCTGTTAGATCCAGTATTAAGCCATGGCTAATGTGTGGATTATTCAGCGATTCCAGGGATATTCCTAAGTCGGGGAATATTGGGTGATTTCTTTTATGGGAGAAGAAGGGAGAGGATGGCGGAGATATTTTCTACTACCGTCACACTGGTTGGCAGCAGCGGGATGTTCCCTTCTACCTTCCTTTACACCAGGATTCCAAGCAGACACTGGGAACAGTGAATGGAAGACTGGTACACCCTGCTTAAAAGAAATACACGGAAAGGACTACTGGAAGTTTGTGGAAGGATTGCTAGCAGCAAAACCGAGCGTGTCATCATAGCAGAATAAATGGAGCTAGACCAGGAGAACTTGGTTGCAGCAAGGCCTGCAGTACAGAAGATGGGGACACCAGTGATTCAGGATGAGGAATCACCAGCTAACAAGCTAATAAGAGAGAAATTAGCATGGTTCGGTCCGAACCCAACGGCGGATGTGGTGCTGAAAGTGATGACCCTGGTAGCGGAGGAGGCTAAACAAATAAGAAACGCAGAACTACAGTTAAAACTGGCAGCAGTTCAACAAGCAGCCGCACATTCTCCAAACAGTGAGTACAGCACAGCAGACACAAGGAAGATTCCGTTTAGAGCTTTTAAAGCTTTTGATGAGAAAGAACGAGAGCGGCAACATGAGCTGAGAATTGCAGAAATACGACGATCGGTGACAACGCCTAAAGAAGCAGCACCAAATGAAAGACAGGAGATGGTGAACCTCTATCCCCAGACACCAGTTGCAGAGACAGGGGATCTGATAGACTTCTCTGCTGAGGAAGAACAACCTGATGGGCCTCCAGCAGAAGAGCTGGTATCAGGGCCACACTTCACTGTGCTCTGCCCAGCCCCAAGAGCAGTATTTGTGGAGTTACAAGGAACTTCCCCAGCTGAAGCGCTGGTCACCGGACAGAGGGTTCAAGACCTCTGCCCCACCCCTGTGGCAGTTTTGGAGGCTCAGGGTGAGAAGATGGCGATCACTCCCCAGCCACAGATTACAGAATGTATGGACTGTTCAGAGGATGTTATGGATTATGCATCCCCAGCAGAAGTGCTGGCAACAGGGCAGATTGCCAGCCATCTCTGCCCAGCTCCGGGACCAACTGTGGAGTTCCAGGGAGCCGGGGCGGTTGACCCCCCTCCCCAGCAACCAGCTGAGGTGGTAAAGCTCTTACTCCCAGCAGAATCCCTGGCAGCAGGACAAGATGCTACTGGCGGCTGCACCCCACTACAGCTTGAGCGGATATCGGTGGATGGGACTGTGGTCTCCACTCAGAGCAACCCAGCGGAAGAGCTGGCAACAGAGCAGAGTGCCCCGGGCCTCTGCTTTCACCTAACAGAAGAAGGGGTCCCTGTGGTAGTGGATGGGACTTCAGTCTCCACTGGCACAACCCCAGAAAATGGTACAGGACTGAAAGAGGAGGATGTCGGCTTTGCTTTGCAAGCACTGGGGGATTTTCACCTCACACCAGTGGATGAGACTTCAGTCTCCACTAGTATAACCCATAAATGGTGGCCAGTTGGCCCAGATCCCCAACAGCATGATGGACTGAGCCCAGCCACCCTGTCATCTCTCCAGCGGCTGAAAGGACTCCAGGGAGAAGGGCTAGTCCAGGCCTCTCCCCAGCGGCAGACGTGTTCCCTGAGAGAGGCAGAGGATGGCGGGGTGAGTAATGCTCGGTTTGGAGCAAGTGATTTGGGGTACTGTATGGATACCGGCCTTGGGGGACTGGAACTACTGACTGAATTCAGAGACAACCCATCTGGTGTCTCCGACTGGGTTAGTCCCCTGCCAAAAGGGGAGATGTGTGACAGGCCTTGCCGGGACAGGGGCTTTTGGAGAGGACTGAATGCGAGCCTCTTGCCGTCCGATTATGGGCCAGGGCCGCAAAGCAGGAAGGCGGATGGGTTATCCTGGCAGACAGTCCTGGAACCTTAAGACTACTTGCCCAACATCCTCGAGTGACCCGTTTGGGTCCCACTGCAGATGTTGAACTATTTCCCAGGGGGAGTAATGTCATGGACCATGAAATACTGAAATCCTAATTCATGTATTACAGAAGATGTAATTCTCTCCCTGCTAATCTTAATGCCTGTGTGCCTCTAGACCTGGATAATTGGACAATGACCCTTCAATGGCATACCGGAGTCGGGCTTGTGAGATACATTTTATTGTCCAGTGTGTAGAGGTGTTAATTGTTATTCTAAACCCCAGCCAGGTCAACAGACTCATAAGTGATACTTATTGTCCATTGTGTGATAACCCTATTTAAAGCCTTTCTATTATAAGGTGTAAATTACTTCTGCCCTGTCTCAATTCTCCAGACGGCTCCATTGTTCTGTGGCTGGCTATTGTGTACATTGATTGACCCCCTGGGGCTTTTGTCTGAACACAGATATTCAGGCTTCTGGCCACACCTATTCAAGCTTTGGGACCAATCTCTGCGGAGACATTTTCAAGTCCTCATTTGCATGGTTTTTAGAGGACCAGAGTGAAGACTGAATACTTTACAATGGACCAATAGGAAAGCGGTTGTTGGGGGCGGGATGTTCCAAATCCTGTATAAAGTGTGCTGTGTACTTTCATTAAAGTGTGTCCTGTTAGATCCAGTATTAAGCCATGGCTAATGTGTGGATTATTCAGCGATTCCAGGGATATTCCTAAGTCGGGGAATATTGGGTGATTTCTTTTATGGGAGAAGAAGGGAGAGGATGGCGGAGATATGCTCTAATACCGTCACAGTGTTGTCTTCCCAAACCCACCCCCCTTCGAACAACCCAAAAAAAAAAATAAAAAAAAAAAAAGGGGAAGGGGTGGGAAGCACCCCCTCCTCCGTCCGTCTCCTCTCCTCCTCCTCACCCGCCGGGTCGGATCCCCCCCCCGACGCACCTCTACGCATCCATCAAAGCCCCTCCCTCTTCTGAATATCTGAACGTATTCCATTCAGTCCACGTATCAAGGTACACCTTACGTTTCTGTCTGGAGGTCCACACAAGGTCTTCCATTCTATTTGTATCCTCTACTCTGTTAAGCCACATCTTTACTGTTGGAGGATGTGTCTGTTTCCACATTCCTGGAATACAGGCACGGGCAGCATTTAGAAGGTGGCAGACCATAGATTTCCTATAACATTTTACAGAGAGCTCGGAGTCCTGTATTAAATAATAGGACCATTCATCTGGTAATTTTTCTTTGCTAAATTTCTGTACTATTCCCTGAACCTTTGTCCAGAAGTTTAGGATCTTTGGGCAGAACCAGAAAATATGTAGCAATGTTCCCTCTTTCTTACCGCACCTCCAGCATCTATCCGAGATGTCTGGGTAGCACTTTTTTAATACTACCGGAGTACGATACCACTGAGTTAATATCTTGTAATTCATCTCCTGTGTCTTCACACAGACTGATGATTCAAATATATTCCGAAGTATTTTGTTCTTTTGATCTTCTGTAAAAGGTCTTCCCATCTCCACCTCCCACCTATTGAAAAAAGGGATTTGAGCATCCTCCGTTGGAGCGTTTAATAATTCATTAATTCTTGAGAGGGCATGTCGAAGCACTCCGCTCCCACTACAATATCCCTCAAATCTTGTTAGTTTACGCCCATATCTTATAGGGGATTTCAAAGTATCTAAAAAGTGCCGTAGTTGTAATGCCCTCCATATGTCAAGTTGGTAATGGGTCCCGCCCGTTACCATCTCCTGCATAGTATGCCATGAGCCTTCTTTAACAAAATGAGATGCCTGTACCAGACCCTGATCTATTAATCCACTAAAAGGTCCCTTCTTCAACCCTGGTCTGATCAGGGGGTTCCCCAGAATTGGGTAAAGTGGTGAATCCAAAGTGGACAAAGTCCCCTTCGCAAATAGCCCATAGGCAACTTTCAGTGTTGGACCTATCAGTGGATGTGTCTTGATAGTTATCGGCAGGTCTCTGTAACACCATGCTGCCAAATGGAGTATACTTCTACACTGGGCTTGCTCCAGGCCTGGCCATAATTTCTCACCGCCGTGTCTCCTCCAATCTATCAGGCGGATCAAAGTGGCTGCCTGATAGTATCTCTGGATATCTGGAGCCGACACGCCTCCGTCTCGTTTGGATAAAGATAATATGCGCCTCTTAATTCTTGGGGATTTGTTAGCCCAGATAAACTTATTAAGGAGAGTTTGCGTCTGGTCAAAAAAGGATTTTGGTATATCAATGGGGAGTGTCTGGAAGAGATACAAAAATTTCGGCAATATGCTCATTTTGACGATATTGACTCGCCGAACCAAGAATGGAACCCCCTCTTCCAACCATCCAGGAGGACCCGTATTTTCGCCAGTAATGGGACAAAGTTAAGTTTGAAAACCTGTGTCAGGTCCGCCGGGATGGAGGTGCCCAGATATTTGAGTGAGCTATCAGACCACTTAAATCTGTATTTAGACTTCAGGGTCCGCAGATCCTCTTCCGGGATCGCTACTCCCATTGCTTCTGACTTATCATAATTTATCTTAAAATTGGAAAGGCCTCCATATAATTGCAGTTCCTGTAGCAACTTAGGAAGGGATTCCATCGGGTCCGTCAAGGAATACATCATATCGTCTGCGTAAGCCGAGATTTTATATTCTGCATGTCCAAAAGACACTCCTTTAATATCTGGATTCAGTCGAATCCTATTTAATAGAGGTTCTACAGATAGCGCAAACAAGAGAGGAGATAACGGGCATCCCTGTCTTGTCCCGTTGGATAGTTTAAAAGGTGGGGACAATATTCCATTGACTCTAACCTGTGCCATAGGTTGAGTATAATTACTTATGATCCATTGTAACATCTTATTACCGAACCCCATGTGTCTCAGAACCATAAACATAAATTGCCAATTTATCCGATCAAAAGCTTTCTCGGCATCAGTACCGAGAAAGACACACAGGGTTCGGGAAGAATCAGCCAAATGGATCAAGTTCAGAGTCTTAATCGTATTGTCCCTGGCTTCCCGCATCTGGACAAATCCCACCTGGTCTTTGTGAACAAGCCCGGGTATATATTGTTGTATACGTGCCGCCAAGATTTTTGCAAAAAGCTTCAGATCTTCATTAAGTAATGAAATGGGTCTATAGCTCCCACATTGAGAGGGATCTTTACCTTCTTTGGGTATTACCGCTATTTCCGCTTTCAGGGTTTCCATATGAAAAGAACATGAATCACCCAGGCCGTTAAACGTTCTGACCATAAAGGGGCCTAGAGTAGGGAAAAAAAGTCTATAGTAAGCGATGGTAAACCCGTCTGGTCCCGGTGCTTTCCCTCCTTTCCCTTTTTTCACTGCTTCCTGTAGTTCCTCTAAGGTTATAGGTTTTTCCATTTCTTGACTCATCTCTGCTGTTAGGGTCGGGATACCTGAGGTTTCTATATAATTACCCATTGCCTCATGTTGTTGTTGGGGACTTGTTTGTAAGTTATATAAAGTGCTATAGAAGTCTCTGAATCTCTGTGCAATTTCCCCAGGTAACATGTGTTCCTCGCCTCCTGACCCCTTAATCATGGGAATATAAGTCTTAGTGTGTTGTTCCCTCAATGAGTTCGCCAGTTGCTTCCCACATTTATTACCGTATTCATAGTTCTGCCTTTTACCATTTTGTATCGCCCTTCTTGCTCTATGTAAGAGCAGTTCGGTAATTTGTCTGCGTGCCATCCCAAGCTCTCTCTCTACTTCTAGGTTAGATCCCTGTTTATGCCTCTTTTCTAAATTTGTAATCTTTGTCATAAGGGTTGTTATATTCCGCTCCCTCTCCCTTTTAACCCTTGCGCCATGTTTCATCAAGACTCCCCTTATGACTGCCTTATGGGCCTCCCATACTACCCCGAAATTACATTCTGGGGTGTCATTGGTCTCAAAGTACCATTTTAACTCCCTCTGAACATCTTCCAGCACCACCTCATCCTGTAACAATCTCTCATTTAGTCTCCAGCCCCCCATTCTAGAAGGCCTGGCGTCCCCTATTTTATATTCCAGGAGGATTGGGGCATGATCGGTCCAGGAGATTTCACCTATTCCGACTTCTGTAACTGCATGAAGCTGACTATGCGGCAGGAAGTAATAGTCAATACGTGAATATATCTTGTGCGGGGTAGAATAAAAGGAGTAATCTCGCTCTCCCGGATGCATCATTCTCCATATATCTATCAAAGTCTCTTGTTGTAGCAACTGTCGGATCCGTTTCCGGGTGCCCCCTGCAACTGAAGAAGCACCGGTTGACGTATCCAAAATAGGGTCCAGAGGGACATTTAAGTCCCCTCCCATAATCAACTGACCTTCTTGAAAACCTGATAGCCTGTCCAGGAAGTTCCGCAGAAACTGATCCTGTTGTGCATTGGGGGCATAGAAAGTAGCGAGCGTAAATATCGCTCCTCTTAACATCCCCTTTACCGCTAAGTATTGCCCTTCGGTGTCTACCAAGGAGTCTTTTAAGGACCATGGCGTGTTAGTAGATATAAGTATTGATACTCCCCCCTTCCTTGCCGCAGGATTCGTCGCATGGTATACTGTCGGGAAGTGTCGGTTCTTAAGAAAGGGGAGCCCCCCTTTCCTGAAATGTGTTTCTTGTATCAAGGCTATGTTCCTCCCTCTTTTTTTTTAGGTCCTGCAACAAAATACGTCTCTTTTCCGGGATATTTAGTCCCTTAACATTGATTGTAATTACTGAGAGGTTGTCCATTTCTGGGGACGCCTCCGCTACCTATAAAGGGGCCAAGCACTCGGACCCCGCAAGGAGGAGGAGAAGAGGAGAAGAAAGAGGAAAGAAAAAAAAAAAAAAAACCCCCCCCCAACCCTCTATTCCCCTACACTAAACTGGAACCCTAAGAAAGAGAAGAGAGGAACTAAATTGTCCTCCTCCTCCTCTAAGGGTATCCCAAAGCAAAACTTTGGTCACTCAGAAACCCAACCCCCTGAGTGATGGCCTAATCGGGGTTGTTTAACCCACGCCTCCCCCGGTGAGGAGTCTCCCGCCGCCTCCACACGCTCCTTCTATCCACATAAACATAAATTCGCACTGGATTTAATTAACCACTAGGGATAAGACTTCCTCTAATATACCATCCCGAGAGAAAAAAAAAAAAACCCCAGATAAACACATTCAATCCCAGATCTCTTGCCAGGTATCTCCTGTTTCATATCCCATCTTGAGGCCACCTGGGCCCTCTTAGGGGCACTTCCTTTCGAGTGATTATCCTATGGTCCCTGAACACAGTAGCTACGGCGCACCCCCAGCCCGTCCTCCTACGACACCAGCCCCTATGGGGTTGGATCCAACCCCCCCCATCCAACCCCCCCCATCCAAACTACCCCCTTGCCCTCCTAAGCCCTCTCAGTGCCCGCGTAGACCCCATTGACCACTGCAGAAACTGCAGTGGAAAAGAACAAAACCAAAAAAAAAAAAAGTGTCAGTGTAAATTGGGCACTCTTAGGTGCTCCATGTGTCATTCCCGGCCCTGCCTCCCCCCACACCCCCTGGAAGCTGGGGACCCCCGTGAAGTGGTGGGTGAGCCCGTGGAAAACCCCCCCTCCCTAACCCCCCTCCCCAAAATCTGCAATAGCAAACCCCCTCCCCCATCCCCCCTCCCCCTAAACATAGTGTGAAAAAACAATAAGCAGGCATTGCCTGTAGATCAATTAGTGAGTCCTCTTAGTCCTTCCTACCCCCCCCTAACATACCCTACCCTTCCCTTCCCTCCCAAAACCCTTCCCTCCCAAACCCTCCCAACCCCTGCAGCACTGCCCCAGGCTTCAAGTAAATCCCCCTGTTTGGACCTTGTTGCCCAGTTCTCTGCGACCCCTACTCGGGGGGCGCAGAGAAGGGGCAACACCGGCATCCAACACAAGTCCACATATAACGTACTGAGGTATACTGAGGTCCCTAATATAATCCGAGATATTGAAAAAAAAAATTGTAAAATAAGAAAATTCAGGAGCTATAGATAACTAGGGAAAAAAAAAAAAAAGTAAGACATCCATTGCTCCAATTCGGTCCAGTCTCCACTTATCTCTAGGGCACCAACTAGAGATGGAAAAAAAAAGAAAAAAAAAGGAGAAAACAAATCAAACATTCTTAAAGTCTATAGTTCTCGGGTTTAACTGTAGCCAGTTCGGGACTGGAAACGGTTCTGTTTCCAGAAATGAAAACAAATCAGGGAGGTCTGCTCTAGAGCGCAGCCAAAATGAAAGCGAGGCTTTCTTGATAAGGACGGAGATAGGGAACCTCCATCTATATGTCCCTCCCCATTCCCTTACACGATCCAATATTGGACGAAGTAGGGCTCTACTTTGGAGGGTGGCCCCGGATAAGTCTGGTAAGATCTTTAACTGCGTCCCCTCAAATTCTATTGGGCCGGTCTGCCATGCTTTCCGTAGGATTGCCTCCCTGTGTGAAAAATAATGTAGTCGACAGATCACGTCCCGAGGACGCCCCTTGTCTCTCGGTTTTGGGCCCAAGGCTCTATGAATTCTGTCCATCTCAAAGTTTAAGGAACTAGTGTCTTGCATAAGGCTTTGCAGAATTTTTTGAGCCACAACCTGAAGGTCTTCATGACCTTCCAATTCCGGGACCCCGCGTATACGTATATTGTTACGGCGTCCCCTGTCCTGGAGATCTTCTATCTGTAGCTGGAGGGACACCGCAACATCCATCTGGTTACAGTTCTCATTCTCAACCGCCTCAATACGTTGCTCCAGGGTCTTTAACCCAACCTCCCCCTCTCCTAAGCGGGTCTCCAGACCCTGTATTTCAGTTCTAACAATCTCCAGGTCCCTGGAGTGCGCTTCCTCCATTTTTGATATTAATTCAGATATATCAACCCTTGTGGGGAGTGCTTGAATTAAAGTTTTCAGGGTCTCCATTTCGTTTTTAAAGTCTTCGCGGATAGGGGGAGGGATGGTGGGCCCTGTTAGCGTGTTAGACATACGCGGGCTCAGCGGTATGGTCTGTAGAACTTCCACGTTAGCTCTCGCTGCCATAGAGGATTGGGGTACTCTTCCCAGGGAACCCCAGGAGTCGCGTCTTTCAGGCTCCAACTCAGACCCCAGTAGCCCACTCTCGCGCTCCGTGGACCGTCCTCCCCCCTGCGAGGGAGAAAAATAACGGGAGATCCCCAGTTGCTCTGTGACTCAAGGTGCAGGCGTCTGTGCTGCGTGTGATAGTTGTACTCCCGCAGCTGCCTTACGTGAGGTGCGACTCTCCCGCTGTCTCAGAGATCGCATACCTCACATATCTTGCAATTAAATCAGGTTAGTCTGTACAATTAAATCAGCCCTCTTTATTATTTAGAATAGTCCAGCAGCGCTTACAGGGTCTTCAAATAGACCTATGTCTCTAACTCAAATCACTCTCTCTCACTCCCAAATAGTAATCAAAGTCATATTTACAGCCCTCTTCTTAGCAGGTATTCAAATGTCTTTTTGGTATCTTTAATTATACAAAAGAAGGAGGCTGGTAGCCAGCATATTACCTGCAGATGATATCTTCTGTTTCCCACGTGGGGAAGTGGGGAGTGAGGGGTGGAGAGAGGAGGAAAGTGCAGGAGATACGTTTACCATACGTGTTGAGTCGACCGTTCAGGTGTCAGATGTTCAGCTACTGTCTATCCCAGCTGGCAGCACACACTTCCATAGCCCGGCATCTCCACGTCACAGCTTCCGCCCTCCCAGTATCGCTAATCACCGGCCAGCACAGGCACAGTGAAGCCGAGGAGGTATGATGGATGACAGTATGCTTCACCAGCGTGAGTCCCGCTTACTCCCTCCGAATAGTCAGTGAGACAGTGACCGTGAGATAGGACCGGGAGATAGCAGGGGATAGCAGTGTGTGTCAATCACAGCACGTAGGAGCCGCAGCGCGTGTCAGCAGATGTCAGCCGTGCGGTAAAACAAGCCAGAGCGATCCTTCAGCACATCACACAGGAGCCCATGGAGCTACGGCGGGAGCTCGCCAATTCACCTCCTCACTCGGCCATGCGTGGTCACGCCCCCCCCAAAAAAAAAAGAAAAAAGGAGATAAAGATTTTACATGAATAAATAAAAGCCGATCATTGTATGCACCTTGTCATAGTAAATGGTCTCAACACTCTTCACTGATATATTTGCAGGAGAGCTCGGTATTTTGATAAACAACAGACTTACTGACCAGATCACACTCAGGCTTTCACACTGGAGTGACAGGGTAGGCGCTTTACAGGTCCTTTGCAGGTGCTATTTTTAGTTCTAAAATGCCTGTAAAGTGCATCAGTGTAAAAAGTAGCCTTATTGAACAAGCTGAAGTTAGAAGCAGATTGGCTACCATACACAGCTGCACTCTCCGGTTTTAGTAAATCTCCCCCACAGTTTCTGGCAGAACACTTTGCTGTACCAACACTATCATGTTTATTAGCCATCATCCACCAACCATCATTCTATATCAATACCACCATTAGTCAAACATAGCTATCATACTGTACTAACAAAATAATAAAAAAGATTGTGTCAAAATGAATATGCAATAGCAATAACAGAGTACAATTTTGGTAACATAACAAACACTGTACATTTTATGAAAATCTATCCTCTGCATTAGTAAGCTAGACAAAGAAAGCCTTGCATAAACCGTTCCTTAGCTGCACAGTTCATAGCAGGTTAGCAGGTTAAGTCAGGCTTGGCAGCAAATTCTATTGAAAGACAAATGAGATGAACAAATGTAGACTCAAATATTTAGATGTAAATGTACATCCTGTAGCTTAACATATTGAGCTTGTCTTTATATACCATTTCTCGGAGGTGCTACATATCCAATTTGTCTAATTCAGAAATGGTATGCCATAGTCTTTAGAATTGCCACAGATAAGTGCCTTCACTTAACAAAATATTATAAAGGTCATTGATGTACAATCTGACCATAAAAAAATCTTATTCCGCTTATAGCAATAGCCAGATCAGTTTTGGTTGATGCCATAGGTTACTATCCTTTGCACAGTTGCGGCATTTGCAGAGATACATTTTTTGATAAAGTTTGAAAATATGTAAAGGCTAACCCTTTACATATCTGTATTGCTTGGACCAAGCAAGACCATTTTAAGCTTGTCCTGAAAATGTAAATGTTAATGCAGTAAAAAAAAGTATCACAGACAGTTCTCAACTGTGTTAAAGGAACACTAAAGGTTCGTTTTTTATTAGATCAATTGATTGCTGTAAAATAGAGCATTTAAATATCAATTACTTTTGACCTTTTCCTTTTGACCTCCAAAACACAGTAATCCAGGTTTGAAAATGCCATTTCCTGTCTCTCCTCTTCTTGCTTTCCACCAGGATCTGAGCTGTTTTGCATGGTGGAAAGCAGAATGTGCTCACCCCCTCCCTATGACTACAGCCCTGCGTCAAGATGCTCTCTTATCCCTCACAGGCATGGAGGCTAAGCCTAATGGGAACTGTAGTTCCCATTAGGCCGTGATGTAGCAAGAATGGATGCGCACTGCAAACCAGGAAGTCAGTCAGAATAACGATTCAGGAGTGACGGAGGTGAATAAAACGTCTCGATTTCAACAGGTATCAAACTAGTTATAATGCAAAACCTTACTTTTTACTTTATCAGCTACTGTCAGACTTTAATTTAAGAGGAAAATATTTTTGTCTTTACAACCCCTTTAATTTAAAACAAAGTAACTAAATTATCTATCACCATATGGCATTTTGCACACTAGCATCTGAGCTCATGTAAACGTAAATTCCGGTGGATTTCCCACACCCCAAAAGCCTAGGTACTGTGTACAACTATCTATAGACAAGAATAGCTGTGTGAGGCTGTACCTGGTTATAAGTCGGTGTTCACATAAACACATATAATGTATGGACAATGTATAAATTGTACATGCAAAAAGGGGCGTTCAAGTAAATTTGGGACTTTTAATTTTACAGGTATAAAAATGGATGCTAGCGTGGCAGTACTACACGCACCGCCACGTCAGCGCGCCGTCTGCCGGCGGGGATTTTGGTTTGATCGTGTGTACACGATCAAACCAATACGTCCCCAGCAGACAGATTTGTTCAAATCGGTCTGTCCGACCGATTTGAACAAATCTGTCTGCTCGTGTGTATGGGGCCTTAGTGCATGCATGGAACAATGTGTGATGATTAAGTTTGTTGTGAACAAAGGCGTAAAATAAATATCTACAGAAGACTTCAAGCACAATACAGTGGTGAGATGTTTAGCCATGGTAAGACATTTGAAGACTGTAAGGCCCCATACACACGATCGGACATATCCGATGAAAACGGTCCGCGGACCGTTTCCATCGGATATGTCCGATCTGGAGTTTGGTCCGATGGCGTGTACACACCATCGGATCAAATTCCCCGCCGGCGGACGGCGCGGTGACGTGGCGGTGACGTTGACGCCACCACGTCACCGCACCAGGAAGTAAAACACTTCCGCGCATGCGCCAAATCCATTCGGCGGCGGCGCGGCGGCGGTGCGGGACGACATGTCTGCTGGTAAGTGTACTAACCAGCAGACATGTCGGGCGGACACATTCCCACCCGATAGATTTCAAAGCATGCTTTGAAATCTGTCGGGTGGACAAATCTGTCCGCTAGCCCATACACACGATCAGAGATGTCTGCTGAAACGGTCCATCGGACCGTTTTCAGCGGACATATCCGCTCGTGTGTACGAGGCCTAAATGTTTCAAAGATGGCCTATAAGCTCAACAGTAAAGATCCCGGCAGGGGAGATTCCCAGGCCACAGCAGTCATTCCTGTGAACAGTCAACACCTGATCTTGGATAATCAATGCATAATGCATAAGTCTTAAAACTGCACAAAAGACAAATGTTTCTGTGGGAATCGTGGGCACTATCATTCAGGAACATTTGCATTTTTGAAATGTTAGCACACAGTGGGTACCAATACAGCTTTCTGTTGTCATGTTCTGAGTGATGTGCATATGTTTCTGTGGAAAAAAAATGGCCTGGTTTGATCACTAAGGGCGCCCTGTTTATCCAGAACATCACCCAAGCTCATACTGCTCACGTTCAAATTACATCAATTTGGCTGGGAGGTATTGCCACATCCCCCTTACAGTCCGTATCTGTGTTTGAGTGATTTCCACCTCTTTGGACACCTAAAAGAGTTCCTCAAAGGTCGGCATTTCAGCATGGTTAATAAAGTGAAGCAGACTGTCCTAGGATGGTTCAGGTGTACTGACAAATTTTCTATGCCGATGCTTTACAGGCATTAGTTAAACACTGGGATAAGTGTATAAATGTATGTCGAAAAATAGATGCAGTTAAATTTGTTCCTTTATTATTTAAACTTAAAAGTCGCTAACTGCCTGTGGGAGATTTCCTCATTGTGTAGGAGGAAGACCTTTTGGATATACAAGCTGTCCACTATGTCCCCTAATGGATAAAATGAAGAACTAGACGCACTCGCTATTTTATTTTGTAGTCTCTCCAGCCATTTTTTCTTTGCATTCTTTTATATATATATATATATATATATATATATATATATATATATATATATATATTAACACATTGTGTTGTGTTTTACCATTGTAGTGGACATCCATCGATCTATGATAAACTTAAATTTTAACTTATTTATATAGTGTTTTTATAATTATTGTGTGGGTCTCCCTACACTGCTGACCTCCTCAGTTCCAACCAGTGATGGGTTACCCTCTACATCTGGTATTTTCCCATGTTACATCTGGTCCCAGCACCTCCTGTGCTCCACCCTTTAGCTCCGGCCCTGGTATGCAGGTGTCAGGCAGCCTTTGCATAGGTGATATCAAAGTTGATGGTGGTTAACTTTAATTTATAGAATTTTTTTAAATCATTTGAATAAACCTTTTTATTGATGAATTGTGGTTCAGTCATTCTTATGACCTTCTTGGAGCCTCATTGCATATGTGGTTTGCACTAATAATCCCTTAGCGCTGGAACGAGAGGAACTTTTTGTTGTTTGTACTATTGCATTACACCATCCCTGGTGTCCTGGTTCCCTTCTAGCTGCAGAGGGTTATATACCACAATCCTTCACCACATGTTTGTCCCCATTTAGCACCTAAATGCCTTTACAAAGTAAAAGTAGTACTTAAAGTGGCGTTCCAGCCTTTTGGTGTTTATTTAAAGTCAGCAGCTACAAAAAGTGTAGCTGCTGACTTTTCAAAAGCAGACACTTACCTGCTCCACGGCCCAGCGACTCGGCTGGCCAGAGCTCTGCTCCTTCCCCCGCCCTCCGGCCGGTGCCTCCATTCATAGTGTGGGCACCCAGGTGTGAAAGCTTTCAGCTTCATGGCCGGGCACTCACTGCGCATGCATGAGTCGCGCTGAACTCTATGAATGGACAGGAGATCTCCTGGGACCTGTCACATGTCCCTGGAGATCGCCTAGATGGAGGGGCCATCTAAGGCAAGAAGAGAAGTTGCCAAGGCGGTCCCTGGGCGGAAGGAGGAAGTGGGATAGGAAGTTTCACTCCTACCGAATCCCCCCCCCAAAAAAAGGGGGTGAGGAGTGCTTAAAGCGGAAGTTTCACTTTTGGGCAGGACTCTGCTTTAAATCACCTTCACCTATTATGCCAGACAAGTTTGTTCCAGAAGAAGGTTAAAAAAAGTCTGTTAAATTAATGAAAAAAAAAGATGAAAGGAAACTGTGGCATAAGCAGTACTGGCAGAGAAGTAGATTAGAGCTGGCAAAGCAGATTGTATAAGTGGAGTGGACCAGACACTGATGGAGCAAATTTTAGGAACTTTACCCTGCTTTATAGTGTATAATTAACATGAATTTTAGGGGGATTAAATAAGAATATTCCTGGTACTTCAATATAAAATGATTCAATCTGAATCTGATAAAAAAATATATACTATCAATACATCTTTAATGTTGGGTTGGTTGGCCATAGAGGGGATTCAATCACATTCCTAACCTAGACAAAGATGTGCAAGATGGCCCTCCTTCCCCCCTTCCATCATACTTAAGGAAACATCTCCCCATCTGTGGCTAGTTTAAGAAAGGAATCAAGTCAGTGTTTTTTAATAAAAGCCCTATTTTTTACAAGTCACCAGATAGGGTAAAGTGGGGTACCTGTATTATTCATATTCCTTTCCTCTTTTTACTTATAATAATGGGGTCACATAGAGATACTCCAAAAAGGAGTAAAGTCTCTCTACGTTCAAAAGTGAGAACTCTGGAACATGCACCCAAATGGCCTGGTCCCCATGCAAATGTTGTATTTGTTAGCCACATCCATATTTGTTAACCTTCTTATGGAATTTTCCTGAAAAGCAATTGTATGGCACCTGAATGCACAAATAGGAGCTTTGTGGCTTCTTGTGAAGGTCTCAACCTTTTTGGCTGCTTGGAATATATGATTATTCCTGTGCTTCCATATGTAAATAGGGAGAGGGTGGACTGCCGCAAGCACCGAATAAGGGTCAAACCATGTGGGGGTTGGTGCTTTGCTGTTCCTAATAGAATACTACAAGTAGCCGTACATATATAAATGCAATGCAAATAATATAACTAATATCAAAAGTCCAAGAGTGCATAAATGCTAATCCGCCAAGAAAAAACTTCAAAAGATACCGTATGCAAATAATAACTTAAACAGTAAAGTAGTGGTATCAAAGTGCAATGTGCATAGATACTTAACTAATAACACTATGAAAAATAAGCTGGTTATATGCTGTGTACAAAAATAAGCTGTGCAAAATTGCAAGATAAATGTGCAAAATCAGCAAAAGAACTTCATGTGCAAAGGGCAAATAACCTGTGCAAAATGCAATAGATGTGCAGAACGGACTCAAATCAAAAATTGTAATAGCTGCAATTCTGTTATATAGAGTACAATCTAGTCCAAAGTGTGCAAGACGCAGTCAAACAGTGAACAAACTGCAATGAATTATTTTCTTCTATGTGCAAATGAGCATTCCAATGTGCAGATAACAAAAAGTGCTGGCGAGATTCAAATCTCTTCTTTGTGCAAAAACACACACTAGTGGAAGTGGCCTCTTACCGTGTGGTAATAAGACAACCGCATATATACATACACTTGTAAAGAATTCATTGCAGTTTGCTCACTGTTTGACTGCATCTTGCACACTTTGGACTAGATTGGACTCTATATACCAGAATTGCAGCCGGCACAAGTTTTGATTTGAGTCCGTTCTGCACATCTATTGCATTTTGCACAGGTTATTTGCCCTTTTGCTGATTTTGCACATTTATCTTGCAATTTTGCACAGCGTATACCCAGGTTATTTTTCATAGTGTTATTAGTTAATTATCTATGCAAGTTGCACTTTGATACCACTACTTTGCTGTTTATGTTATTATTTGCATACAGTATATTTTGAAGCTCTATCTTGGCAGATTAGCATTTATGCACTCTTGCACTTTTGATATTAGTTATATTATTTGCATTTATATATGGATGGCTACCTTTAGCAGTACATTATTCTACTAGGAACAGTGCAGCACCAACCCCCACTTTATCTTATTTAGCTGCTTAGTACCTAGGCAAGACAGTTGACTGTGTAGAAGGCAGCATAAAACAGTTGCCTTAAGGAGATGGATGTATAAATCCAAACAGAGCGTTTATAATCCAAAACCAACAAAAGTTGATATTACAGCAAAACAGAAGATAGCAAAAATATTGCCTGTCAATGCCAATGCCTGTAATAGCAAAAATGTCCATTATTCAGGTATGATTCTTTTTACATGCACAGTTCAAATTGTAAGTGTTGTGAAAATTCAGTGTGGACAGCACAGCCTATGGCTGGAGTGAATTATCAGATGAGATTGGTAAAGATTCAGTGTTTGCCAGTTGGCCTATTAGTCTTTCTGGGATGTTTGACTGTTCTAGATTAGACCTTTACTTCACAGTGCTATTAGATTGGCCCCACGCATATCCCAATGCGGGGGTAATTTACATGAACAAAAAAAATGTAGTCTAATTACTTCATGCATGGAGAGTACACTTCAGATGATAGTCTATGCCCAGTTACAGCCTGGAATTCATTATGTAAAATTTTGTTAAAAGGTTTTGTATCTCTGGCAAGAATGAAAAATGTTTCTTTGCTCTCATCATCAGTTTTTGATGTGATTGTCAAAACTTCACTAAATAATGAGAAAAAGAAATCCTCGATATTCAGAAACAATATATCAGAGACATTGCAGAATGTGGTTTGTTAAAAGCAAAAAATAAATAAAAATAAACACTGACCATTCCACTAGTATTGAGGGCTTTTAAAGTATTTCCCTGGCCCCTAACATGATAGGAGGTTGACAAGAGCACAGATTCTTTTGTTCCCTAAATTTGTCCTTACATCAGTATGTTCTAAAATATTCATCTTGGCTTTTGCTTGCCATATCACTTAAATTGCAAAAGGCAGACTCTTGTAACACCCACTTAAGATTTTCTGCAGATTGTCAGCATTTGTTAAAGGCTAAAACATGTCTTGGTTCACTTACATTAAATTTTGATTCATAACTCTGGCTAGATTTTGACTTGACTTAATAGACAATAAGAAATTCTAGTTTTGCCATCTCCTGTTTAAATTTTTTTCCACACCTTTTCATGATTTTACTGTTATTTTGACATGATAACCTAAAATCAAGCTATATCGACCTCTGTATTGCACCCCATGCTGAAAAATGTGGATAAGGTTCTCACAGATGAACTACTTCTGTAATGCATAAGCAAGGGTATCCAAAGAAACTTCTACACAGTAGAGTGGCGCCTCTTCATCTTCAGTATCCTCCAGTTGTTGACCAAAGTACTGTTTGTGCCCATCACTGTAACCTCTCTACAGATCAATGTAATGCTGTAAATGCTCCAACCCATGCCATGCATTTACCATTTTTTAATAATTTGACTGTGGTAAACTAAAATCTTTAAATAGTCCTGTTTGAATTGGTTAAGGCTAAATTATCCTGCACGTTGATTAACAAAATTAGTTAGAAAAAACTTGGTACCCATACATCAAATATCACTTGGGGAAAGCCTAGTGCCCCCTTGGCTTTTTTAACATCTTTGGTTGCACAGTCACTTTTCTTTACCTCTTTTCCTCCTCTTTTTTCTTTCTGTTCCTTCTTCTTCCTGTAGATATATAGAATGTCGTTGCCTGCATTTAAATCTGTACGAGATTAAATACTCTGGGAATCGTTTACCCGATCTGGAGATAATTGTCTTTGCCTACATTGAAATCTGTTCGAGATGACATACTCCGGAATTAGTTTACCCGATCTGTTTCCTGTATTGTGTTGTACATCACTTTTATATTGGCAAAAATAAATGTTCTCTGTTATGGTAATACCCACTGCCGTGTTTAAATGAGCATTTGTAATTGTATTACATGTCTTTGTAAAAGAATAAAAATTATTGGAAATTAAAATCGAATTGAACTTTAACTGGGTGCATTAAAACAAACAATATGCAAAGTCTTATGCCGCGTACACACGATCGGTCAAACCGATGAGAACGGTCTGATGGACCATTTTCATCAGACCAAACCGATCATTTTTATCCATCGGTTAAAAAAAAGCAAACTTGTTTTAAATTTAACCAATGGATACCTAACCGATAGCAAAAAAATGATCGTTTGTAGTCACAACCATCGGTTTAAAATCCATGCATGCTCAGAATCAAGTCGACGCATGCTTGGAAGCATTGAACTTCATTTTTTTCAGCACGTTGTTGTGTTTTACGTCACCGCGTTCTGACACGATCATTTTTTTAACCGATGGTGTGTAGGTACGACTGACCATCAGTCAGCTTCATGGGTTAACCAATAGAAAAATCCATCGGACCGTTCTCATCGGTTTGACCGATCGTGTGTACAGGGCTTTACAGCACAAACAGCTACATCCTGAGTATAAAAGCCTGATTCATGCCAGCAGCCATGGAGAAGGATTCTTGTTTGCTGGGTGCCAGCAGCAGTCTCTCTGCAGAGGTCTGGCCTGCCTGCTGAGTCATTCTTAAAGCTCTCCAATCAGTAAAGCACCCTACTGATTGGAGAGCTCTAGCTCTGACACAGGGGGCATGTCAGACCTATGTAGCAAAACCAATGCTTAGACACAGAGGTCACATGACCTTCTCGGGCAGGGGACAGACTACTACATAAGATATGGCTGTATTCTAAAGAAACCAAACTAAAAGATTTTGCAAAAAATCTCAAATTATACAGAGAAAAAAAAACAATTTAATAAGTCATATTTTTATAATTATTATTTCCTATACTAATATATATTTGCAGTATACAGATTTAAGTTCACCGTATTAAACATAAAATGCTGTATTTTAATACATTTTTATTTTAGAGTTAATTTTTGCTGCAGAAGCTCATCTTTCAACAATGGTTTTCATAATTTACAGGACTTCGGCATACTGTAATCTTTTTTTTTAAACGTCTACAATTCATATGAAAAATTTGTTATACTTAATTATGTGTATGTATTTCTTTTCATATTGCATATTGTTTGTGTTAAAGGAATTAATGGTTGACAAGTCCTGTGGGCAATCAAGTTATGGAAAATTGTACTGACCAAAAGCATGCAAACATTACCAGCAGTAAACTCTAGAGGGAGTCAAATGTTAGAAAGTGTGAACGTCTCCAACACATCGCAAATTTAAGCTGGGCACTTTTATTACAGATAAATTAAGTTATATTGTGCTGATGGGACAAAAAAAGATATGCACAATGCAATTCTGTTTTATCATCCTCCTGGTTAAAAATAGAAAATATATAGGTCATGTAATGTGCTGCATTTCTTTATGCTTGATATATTATTGGATCTATCCAATTTCTGAGCACATTTCAAAAAGTGGAGAACAGAACAGTTTTTTGTTGCCCAGAACAATTAGAACTCTCTCTCTTACATACCCCACTATTTATTAACAGAATGACTCCAACATATTTTTTTTAGGGGATTGATAAAGCCAAAAAAATGGAAAGTTCTTATTGCGTACTATATTACTTACATTTAATATCTAGAGAGCTTTATTTTAAAACTGATTAAAATGATTGTTTAGATACATTTTCCAAAGGATTGATTTGTTTTTTGGAAAAGTGGTCTTTTCACACATACTGCAGTCAATGGCATTTTTCTGCACTGGATCAATGCTAATGTTAATCAACACAGGGGCACATAGAAAACACCATAGTGCAGGTATGATGTGCAGTGCAGTGTGGAAAGATGCAGACATGTTTCATTTTTCTGCAGCTCAGTGGACGGCACCACAGACCACCACACAACAGAGACCTGAATAGATTGCGCATATTGTACATTTCCAGTAAATAAAATAAAAAAATGAAATGGTGCATTGCGTCACTAGTCACCGTTTCTACAAACGGTCCACTAGCAGTACAATTGAATATTTTAGCATGTGGCTAATGTGAACTAGCCTTCATTGTAAGTGACAGAAAAATATTCTCACCTCATTTTTCCATTTAGTAGAATAGAACTATTTTTCTATTATGTCCTAAATTAATGTATTAACAACATATATTATTGAATAGTTTATGATGTTCAAACTACAACGTATGCATGCTCATGTATGCATCTAAAACGTTGGCAACCTAATATGTCAGTAAAGGATATCGAAAACCCAAGAAAAAACAATTCAAGCAGTCCACCCTCTCAACTCCTTATCTGAACTCACCAGCATTGTGGGTAATACTAACTAAAGGTTCATATTTTTTGTTTTAAAAATAACAGACATCTCATACACCTGCTCTGTGTAAGGGTTTTGCACAGAGCAGCTCCTTCTAAGTGTCCCAAGAGCAAACTGCGTAGTGAATGAAGACATACATGGGACATACTCACTCTAACCAGTTGCCACCCGCCCACCGTCAAATGATGGAGGGGTGGTGCGGCCAGGGCCCGCCTGGTGAGAAGTCATTTCCGACCCCTCACCCCGATTCTCAACTCGCTGGCTGCATGGGAGAAGAGGTAAGAAGTCAGCATCCCCGCTTCTCACTTTAATGTAAGATGTAATTTTGTAAGATTTTTGTAAGATTTGTAAGATTATGTAAGATGTCATTGTCGGCAGCGCCCCATCTCCCCCGCTTCACAACTTTAGTGTGACATGTCATTTTGCTTAGGGCCCCAGGGAGGTCAGGATCGGCACTGGGTGCGGCTCTTGGTTTGGGTGGATGTCATATGACTTCAACACCCAATGCTCACCCCGAAATCATCCAAATTATGACAAATTATGTAAAATTCACCCACTCATAAATTCCCTGGTAACCTTTTTAGGCAAAAAATAAAACAATGTATTACTAGCAAAAGGGCCAGATGCGGAGTAAAATTTTATAAGCTTTGAGAGAGAGTCACAGGATATCTGCATGCATTCCGCATATATGAAGGAAGAGAGTCCCAGCTCAAGCCCTTGGAGTGTACGGCCTGGGCACAACTGGAAAAATTGTATGGGACCTAGCTTACCCACTGCTGAACAAAGGTTATCACATATACCTGGATAACTATTACACCAGCCTGTCCCTTTTCAAACACCTATACCTTGCAAAAACCACCAGAAAGAACAGTCCATAGTGAACAAAAAAACTGGGAAGGGGGAGAAAGCTAAAGCAAAAAGCAACGAAATGCTGGCCTTGAGGTGGAAGGATAGCAGGAATGTGTACATGATGTCCACCATCCATAATAACACTATAGTTGAGGTTCAAAAATACGAGGTCCCATTGAAAATCCAACATGTGTCCAAAACTACAATCTCTACATGGGGTGGATTTCAATGACCAGATGCTTCAGCCCTATTTGGTAATAAAGAGGTCCCGCTTCTGGTACAAGAAAGTAGCAATTTCTCTAATTTATTTGGCCATTTATAAAGAATGCATAATCTGCCCCAAAACCACAGAAAGCCCCACCCCTTCCTAAAATTCATCATGGAAGTTGTGACGTCCCTCATCTATCAACCCCCCCCCCCCCCCCAGAAAACATTTGCTCTGACTTCCCAGTCATTCCTGGACAACATGAGGCAGGCTGAAGGCACAAAAAATATGTTCTGTATGCAGCAAAAGAGGATTTTGAAGAGATACCAGCTACCATTGTCCCCAGTGTCCCTCCCAACCTGGCCTTTGCAATTGTGAATGCTTACGACTTTATCACACATCCCTAAAATATAAGCCCACATTTTTAACCATTTCTCCATTTTCATCATCTGTGCTGACCATTTTCCATGCTTCCTCAAATAACCATGCGACTGCCTTCCGTGTGAACTGACCCGGGCCTGTCTTTTAACTATGCCTCTGCCTACCATTTAGACTGCTTCCACGTAAATTGACCCTGGCCTGGTTTATAAACTACACTTCTGCCTATCGCTTGGACTGCTTGCACGCAAACTGTCCCTGACCTGTTTTATCAACTATACTTTTGCCTACTGCTTGAACTGATCTGTTGCCCTGCTACTGTAGTACACAGGGGTCTCACATGTGAGGGGCTCCAGAATTGTTTTTCCGGATGGAGAAAACATATATTTTTTTTGTTTTCTGCAGGTTTCGTAATTTCCGGATTTGGGTGGAAGAAGCCTCTACCCCTGTGCCCAGGTCTTACCTGATTGAGGCCTTCAGCCTGCTGATGACTTACTGCCATCATGTCTCTGCCTGCTGCATTAACTGACCACACCTCTGCCTGCTACCTGTACTATGGAAATAATTAGCTGTAGCAAGAGGCAGTATGTTTATGAAGGTTTGGAGAGTGATCTGTTGCCCTGCTACTGTAGTACACAGGGGTCTCACATGTGAGGGGCTCCAGAATTGTTTTTCCGGATGGAGAAAACTTATTTTTTTTTGTTTTCTGCAGGTTTCGTAATTTCCGGATTTGGGTGGAAGAAGCCTCTACCCCTGTGCCCAGGTCTTACCTGATTGAGGCCTTCAGCCTGCTGATGACCTACTGCCATCATGTCTCTGCCTGCTGCATGAACTGACCACACCTCTGCCTGCTACCTGTACTATGGAAATAATTAGCTGTAGCAAGAGGCAGTATGTTTATGAAGGTTTGGAGAGTGGTACAATAATGTGTGTCTGCAGGTAACAGTGTACCAGGACCAATATTATGGCTGTGCTGGCTGTCTCTGCCTGGACAAATCTTATGGACAAAAGCTTTAGCTGTGTTGACAATACCTTTGTGCTGACTATAGACAATTTTCCTGCCTGCTGCCTGTATAATTACTATTGTATTCGCTAAGCACATCCCTGCCTGCTGCCTGCTGCCGGCTGCCTGCTGCCTGCACCAATTCTCTCCTCTGTGGATACTACTAAAACCACAGGTAATACTTTTTTTTACCCTTTGCTCAATATAATTTATTTTGGACTGTAATTCTTGGTATATACATGCTATGTGTTTTTCAGGTCACCTGAGGCCAGGTGACATATGCACACCGTTGGGGTCAGGAGTGCACCACTAAGGTAGTGGACCCTACGGCTGACTACTGTGGATGGAACACTAGGTGGCTATGGAAGGCAGGTCCACTGGAGCACTAACAAGGATCCCGCAGGGAGCTAGAGCCTTATATTCCCCAGGGTGTGGAGTCTAAGATCTAGCAGATGTTCACCAGAGCCTCTAGTGGTGAGGATGAACTGGGCTGCAACTGGATCCAGGTGGCGACCCCTAGAATTCCCCAGCTCATGCTCACAGTAGGCTATAGAGGATAGAGGGGAAGCAGCAGCTCAGGATACAAGAGATAGTGCGGGGATAAGCCAAGGTCGGGGGTGACTAGCAGACAAGAATAAACAAAGGACACACCAAAGGTCAAGGTCACAAGCAGACAGGAATAGTCGAGAACAAGCCAAGATCGGTAAAACAGAGACAGACGTAGCACACGGCAAGCAGGAACCCAAATACACAATAGCTAAACAAACACTGTTGATCAGCATGGCTGACTTGCAGTGCACAGGTTAATATAGAGTTCCCTGATAGGACCTGGGGTGGAGCCATGCTAGAGGAGAGATTACTTAAGCAGCCAGGTGAGAGTGGCTGGCCTCTAAGGTGAACACATGGAGGAGGTAAGCTGACAGACAAACATTACTACATATCCATAACAATGTGTTAGAAATACAGGCATACTCCACTTTTAAGTACACAATGGGGTTTATTTACTAAAGCTGGAAAGCGCAATATAAGGCTCACTTCTGCACAGAAACCAATGAGCTTCCAGGTTTTATTACCAGGCTTAATTGAACAAGCTGAGGTTAGAAGCTTATTTGTTTTTATGCAGATGTGAGCCTAATATTGCGATTTCCAGCGTTAGTAAATAAACCCCATTGTGTACTTAAAAGCGGGGTATATCTGTATGAAGGGCATTCAAAATTATAGGTTGTCAGGAAATTAGTTGTGTAATTTATGCTCCTAGGATGCCTGAAGGTGCTATTTGAATGTTGGGCCTCTGTATGTGGCCAGGCTGTATAAAAGTCTCACACATGTGGCATTGCCATATTCAGGAGGAGTAGCAGAATGTGTTTTGGGGTGTAGTTGCAAGTATGCATAAGCTGTGGGAGAAAAAAAAAAACTGTTAATATGACAATTTTGTATATATAAAAAAAAATCCATTTTCCTGGTGCTCCAGGGTCATCAAAAGTGTAATATGTGGTTGAGAAATGAGATGTGTAATTTATGCTTGTAGAATGCCTGAAGGTGCTTCTTTAATGTTGGGTCTCTTTATGTGGCTGGGCTGTGAAATAGTCTCAAATATGTGGTATCGTCATGTTCAGGAGGAGTAGCAGAATGTATTTTGGGGTGTCAATTTTGCTATGTACATGCTATATCTTATAAATGGACAACTTTGTGTAAAAAATAATGGGCCGGATTTAGAAAGAACTTACGTCGGCGTATATGTTGATACGCCGCGTAAGTTCTAGGATGCGCCGGCTTATCTTTTTTCTGTATTCAGAAAGCAAGATATGTCGGAATTTTGCTAAGATATGTGCGGCGTAAGTCTCTTACGCCGTCGTATCTAAGTTGCATATTTATGCTGGCCACTAGGTGGCGCTTCCGTCGATTTACGCGTCGAATATGCAAATAAGGTAGATACGCCGATTCAGAAATGTAGTTGCGCATGGCGTATCTATTTGCGTCGTTTACGTAAGGCTTTTTTCAGTGAAGAGTTACCCTTGCTATAAGAGGCGTAGCCAATGTTAAGTATGGACATCGGGACAGCGTCGAATTTTCCGTCGTTTACGTTGTTTGCGTAAGTCGTTCGCAAATAGGGCTGTGCATAAGTTACGTTTATGTCGAAAGCATTGAGTATTTGCGACGTGATTTCGAGCATGCGCACTGGGATACGTCCACGGACGGCGCATGCGCCGTTCGTAAAGAGAGTCAATTACGTGGGGTCACGATTTATTTACATGGATAAAGCCCCCTACCTGCCTATTTTGAATTACGCGTGGTTACGCCGGCCCATTTACACTACGCTGCCGTAACTTATATACGGGATATACGGGAATACGGGACCTGCCGCTCTCAGTTACGGCGGCGTAGTATAAATGAGATACGCTGCGCCGCCGAAAAGATACGAAAATGTATCTGAATCCGGCCCAATGTGTTTTAATTTTTTTTCCACATTTTCCAAAAACTTTTGGGAAAAAAAATGACATGATTAAAAGACAGTCAGGGTATTTGCTTTCCAAAATGGGGTAATTTTGTGGGTGTTTCCCATTATCCTGGTGCGACAGGGCCTTTCAAAAGTGTGATAGGTCGTCATGACATTAGATGTGAAATTTATGTCCCTAGAACACCTAACGATGCTCCCTGCATGTTGTGCCTCTGTATGTGGCTGGGCTGTGGAAAAGTCTCAAGCCCCGTACACACGACAGGGAACCTCGACGGGCGGAACACATCGTTCCGCCCGTCGAGGTTCTCTGCCGGCCGTCAGAATCTGCGACCCGCCTGTCGGGAATGGCAACCAGCCATTCATCCCAACGGGCCGTCGAGCAAATAGAGAACCTGTTCTCTATTTGCTCGACGGGTTTCCCAACGGGCGGGGCGAGCAGAGAGCGTACACACGGCCGAGGTTCTCGCTGAAATGCAGCTCCCAGCGAGGTTCTCGCTGGTTTCTGGCGAGAACCTCGGCCGTGTGTACGGGGCCTCACACATGTGTTATTACCATACTCAGGAGGAGTAGCAGAACGTGTTTTGGGGTGTAGTTGCAAGCATGCATAAGCTGTGTGAGAGAAATAACCTGTTAATATGACATTACATGATATGTTGTATAAAAATAAAAAATAAAAATCTTAATTTTGCAAAGAATTGTGGGAAAAAATTACAACTTCAAAAAACTCACCATGCAACTTACTAAATACTTTGGAATGTCTACTTTCCAAAAATTGTTCATTTGGGGGGTATTTGTACTTTCCTGGCTTGTTAGTGTCTCAAAATTTTGATAAACCTTCAGTAGTCAGTACATAAATTTTCAGTGATTGGCACCATAGCCAGGGTCATTTGAAGGAATTTGGGGGCCCCAAGCAAAATGGACATGGAGGAGTAAAAAAAACATGAGGGGCAGTAAAATGAACAAAGGGAGGGGGAGGTTGTGTCCTTTTTATTCCCCCTCCCCCTCCCTGTGTCCTTCTTACTCCCCTAGTCCTCCCCCTCCCTAAGTTCTTTTTACCCCCCATGTTTTTTTTTACTCCCCCCACCCCCCTATGTTTTTTTTGTTCCCCCTCCCCCTCCCTAAGTTTTTTTAACTCCACCATGTTCTTTTTACTCCCCCTGGCCCCCCTCCCTCCCTCTCTATGTACTTTTTACTCCCCCTGGGCCCCCCTCCCTACCGTGTCCGTACTACGCGCCAGGAGATTCAGTTTCCTGTTCCCGGCCGAACTGAAAGGAAGTGAGCACTCAGTGTGCACTTCCTGTCAGTCCAGCCAGGAACAGGAAACTGAATCTCCTGTACAACGTTGTACTCGGATTCCGGACTAACAGGACAGGAGGAAGGAAGAGGATCTGCTCGGCCACGCTACACAGAGAAGGGGAAGTGACTGTGACGACTCAAGGCAGGCAGCAGCAGTGCTTCTGCTGCAGGCTCTCTATAGAGCGCTCAGGCGACTGTAGGAAGTACACCAAGGGCGGCAAGCAAGGGCCCTGCTTGGGGCCCCAGGCTAGCTTGGGGCCCCAAGCAATTGCTTGGCTTGCTTGCCATTGTAGCAATGGGCCTGGCCATAGCTTGTAGTCTCTATAACTTTCACAAAGGCCAAATAATATACACTAATTTGTAGCAGTACACTACAATATGTAGCAGTATACATTTTGGCCAAAATTTATGAAGAAAAATGATTAATTTGCAAAAGATTATGACACAAAAACGAAAAAAATATATTTTTTCACAAAATTGGTGATCTTTTTTTATTCATAGCACAAAAACTAAAAAACACACTAGTGATTAAATACCACCAAAAGAAAGCTCTATTTGAAAAAAAAAAAGGATTGCAAATTTCATATGGATACGGTGTTGCATGACTGAGTAATTGTCATTCAAAGTGTGAGAGAACTTAAAGCTGAAAATTGGCCTGGCCAGGAAGACAGTGACAGTGCTTTGTAGGCAAGTGGTTAAACTTCTTTTTAGGCATTTTTGTGTGAACACATAACAAGCATGTAGTGGGGTTTTCTCAGAACTTAGAAATACACAGGTCCAGATGACATTTACAATGAGATAGTAAAAATAATTATAGTACTTCTAGAAAAAACTTACATACTATGTAATAAGCAGATATGCTTCTTCCTATGTTTACAGTGATAACAATTCTAAGACAGAAATCAAACTTTAAAAATTGAATCTGGTGTTATTAATTATATGACTTTAATCATACCCATACACCAAAAAAAAAAAGACAGATTCTCTGTTAATGCATGTCTATGTACACATTGTAATGTATAATGTACAACAAGTCATAAGACCTGACTGCCATTAAATATGCTCTTCTATGATACTGTATATGTACAGTGTAGTGCTTTATAATATTGTATGAGTAAAGACTGTTCGGTTTGACCCTGCTTCTCTACAGATCCGCTAATGGAAAGCAGCAGTGCCACAGGAAGAGGATGTCTCTGTTTTCAATGGATGGCAGAAACATACATATTTCAGGAACTGGTATCATCTGGTTTCAAATCCACAAATATATAACAAATTTATACATTCAAAATATTTTGGTTAACTAAAATAAATCACATCATTCAGCTGTACCTCGCACTGAACAATAAAATGCATAAAAGGAATTATCAAGCAAGATCCAGCAAGCAGCCATCTACCCGCTCTTCTGAAAAAGAAAAAGTAAAAAAAAAAAAAAGACTTAAAGGTACTCCAGTTATATATTGTTATAATGTTTGTCTAATGGAAAAGTAATGTAAATGTTTGGGTTTGAATCATATGTAAAATATTCAAACATATTTTTCACAGTTTGGCTTTTTCTTTTTTTGCTTTGTTGTACCCAACAAACATGTTCTGTGTTAATAGATGGATGTGTCACATAGAACATATGACTTAACAGAGTATTTCAAGCAAATATGCTATTGATGATCATATTCACTTTTAACTATTGAACTTTTAAAAATTCATGTCTCCCATGACAAGATTACATAGCCTTCCATGCCAGGTGTGACTGGTGCCTGATTATTTTGCATACGCCTATACAGTGGGGAAAATAATTATTTGATCCCCTGCAGATTTTGTAAGGTAAGTTTGTCCACTTACAAAGAGACAAAGGGGTAGATTCATGTAAAATGGCGCATCGTTGCTCCGGCGTGGCGCATCTTTTTTCCGCTACGCCGTACCCGCGCGGAGAGGCATTTACTGTATTCATCATTTTTTCACTCACCTGCGTAGCGGTTTTTCGACGGCGTAAGGCGGCGGAACTGGAAGTGGGCGTCAACACATGCAAATGATGGTCTGACGGTGGCGCTGAGAGATCCGTACGGTGTATCTTAAACGGCGCATGCGCACTGATGGTACCTGGCTGGCTGCCTCCTGTGCACATGCGCAGTACGGCGCGCCGTCACCACCAAGATCCGCCGCACCACTTCCTACTAGTGCATAAATACGCACACAGAAGCGCCACCTTGCAAAACGTGACCAGCATTTTTTATGAATTGCCAGGGCTTTTGTATTTAGGATGGCTGCACCAGACACTGCCGGTGACCGCAGAATGTTCAACTTCAGCCATCAGGAGAAGGCTGTGATAACGGATGCGGTCTCCCAACATGGGTCCCGCCTCTATGGGCCACAGAGTGCCAACACTGGCAAAGCGGAGAAGACACGCATTTATGCGGAAATCACCAGGCAGGTGAATGTTGTTGGTGTGGCGGAGAGGGAGCCCAAGCATATCCGGAAAAAAATAAATGATATGAGGAGACTGGTCAAAGACAAGCTTGTGGCCATGAGAAAGCATGCCAGTGCCACAGGTGGAGGACCAGCCACAACAATTACCCTGACTGCAGAGGACATGGTGGTGGCCAGGTTGCTGGATAGGGAGCTGGTGGAGGGTCTTCCTGGCTTTGAATCAGGGGATCAGCCTTTGAGGTCAGGTAAGTCTGTTTTATCTGCTTTGTGGTGTGTTGCATGGGTGGGGGGGGGGGAAACATGTGCCAAGTGTGTGGCTCCTCCAACATGTGTTTGTTTTGTGTCATCCACAGATGTGCAGGATGGAGCTGGCCCGTCAGTTGATGCAGGACGAACCACCCCATCCATGCTGGAGATCGCCCCTACAGCAGTGCTTGAGGAGGTTGAGGAGGAGCACGTCGGGGTAGAAGAGGCTGCTGTTTATATTCTGGAGGAGACCCCCATACCTGGCCACTCCCAAACCACCCCGCCCATGCAAGATTCCCCCTCAAGGGACACCATCCCCTCCAGGGATTCCCCCTCAAGGGACACCATCCCCTCCAGGGATTCCCCCTCAAGGGACACCATCCCCTCCAGGGATTCCCCCTCAAGGGACACCATCCCCTCCAGGGATTCCCCTTCAAGGGACCTCCCCTACACCCGTCCTCCAGCCTCTCAGGCCTCTAGGAAGGCAACAAGGAAAACCAGAGGAGTCCCTGATGATTTTGAAGATCACCTGGCAAGGGACCAGACAAGACAGACCCGCCATATTGGTTCTCTTGCGGGTGATCTTCATCGGGTGGCAGATAGCCTGGCGTCCTTGGCCGCGAGCCAGGCTGCTTGCACTGTGGCAGTGCAGGAAGCCATCACCCAGCAGGCTGGGCAGAATACTGCTATCAACGATAGTCTGCAGGACGTTGTGGGGAACGGGGCAGCACTTCTGTCCTGCCTGGTGGACCTGCAGACCACCACATCTGGCCTGGTCTCCGAGGTCCGGAGCCTGGCAGCTGCTGTCCGTGAGGAGGGAAGGCAGACACGGCGACAGCAGCGCAGCAATACTACCCGCCGGCTGCGGATGCAGGCTGCCACCAATACGTACCTCCACCGGCTAGCCGTGGCAATGGAGGGCAGCCAGGCAGCCAGGGAGAGACTGGTTGAGGTTCAACCACCTGCCCCCCCAGCCCCCCCACCTGTGGCTCGCCCCAGGCAACTGCGCCCCAGGAGCCTAGGGACAAGAAGGAGCCCACGACAGGGCCGTTGATTTATGCAAAAATTATGTTGGATACTCAGATTATGAGTTTTATTTTTGTTTATCTCCCTGCACACGGTGAGGAGTGCAGGCTACAGTGTGAATGTGGTGTGAATGTGTGGGGGTGACACTCCTGCCATTAAGGGGTGTCACCCTCAGTCGTTGGTGAGAAATTATCACCACGACACGTGTGAATGGTGTATGAATGTACAGCAACATAATTGGAGCCGTGGCGTGACGTTGCTGCTCCCAAGTCCCATGTGGTGTACTTGGGTCTAATCCAATTTGATGTGGATGTGGTGTGTGTGTGTGCGCTAGGGATCACAGTGGTGTGCATGCATGCATGCTCATTGTGCCATGATTAATGTGTGTGTTTAACGTGAAAAGTAGCCTACCACAAGGACCCTCCTGACTGCTCTTCCCTCAGCAGATGGGGGACCCTCGGGCAAGGGGGGACTGTGTGGTTCGGGGGTCAGGTCATCACGTAGCTCAATCTCCAGGCCCTTTCTCACGGCAAAGTTGTGCAGCATGCAACATGCCCCAATGATCTGGCACACAAAGTTTGGGGAATACAACAGGGTACCCCCAGACTTATCCAGGCATCGGAAACGTGACTTCAGGAGGCCAAAGGTGCGCTCCACCACTGCACGGGTTTTGATGTGTGCTTCATTGTATCTTTGCTCTCCTCTGGTTTGGGGATCCCGGAATGGAGTCATGAGATGGGGTCCCAGTGCATATGCCGCGTCACCTAGTAATGAAAAGACAGGAGGATGTTAATAGTGCATGTGCGCGTTGTGAGGTGTGCATCACGGGAGGGGATAGTCATGCATGCCACCCATGTCACTCACCAACCAGCCAGCTGTCCCCATACACGTTCTGTTCAAATTCTGTGGAGATGGTGCTTTGACGGTATATGTAGCTGTCATGGCTGGACCCGGGGTCCTTGGCACGGACGTGCCATATGAGGCCTTGGCCATCGACTATCACCTGTACATTGATGGAATGCCAATGCTTCCGATTGCAGTATATGTGCTCTGTGTCCCGGGGGGGCCGTAGTGCCACATGTGTGCAATCAATGGCCCCCACAGTGCGAGGGAATCTGGCAAGGTTGTAGAAATCTGTCATTGCTTTCTCCGCAGGTCCTCAGTGGTGGGTTTGATAATTTGGTTGGCCATGCGTCTGAGGATTGCGGGGACAACCTGGTGCACACATCTGCTCATGGTGGATTGTGACATCCCAGCCACCAATCCACTTGTTCTTTGAAAAGATCCACTGGCAAGGAAATGAAGTGTTGCCAGTACCTTCACCAGTGGCTGCACTGCTTGTGAGCGGTGTGTCTTGCTGGTGATGTCATCCTGCAGGGTTGTGGTTAGTTCCAGGATGGCTTCAGGGCTGAATCTGAATAGGCGAAACACCTCCAATTCACTCATGCCAAACACGTCAATGCGCGTGCGGAATATCCTCTCCCGTGCCCTCCTACGTGCACGTCGATGCTGTAGGGCTATGAGCAAGGCTGCCCCTGGCATGTTGGCAGACAGATGTGTTGTCCAGCAAGTGTTTTAGCTCAATTCGTCTGTAACAGTGTTGCTTTAGCTGCTCTCCAGCTGATCTGTTCAACTCCTGTGCAACGTTACCCCTGCTTTATGAGGGGTGACTTTCCGCAGAAAATTGCAGTTACGCGCACCGGGTTACGCCGGCGCCAGAGAAACGTGCGTTTCTGAATCGGCGGATCTCCCTCATTTGCATATTTGAATAGATAATCCATGGGAACGGTTGATCTGTCCCGCGTAAAGATGCGCCAAAGACACGCCGGCGTGGAAAAGTTACGCCGGAAAAAAGTAGCCGATTTGAAGGCGGATCTGGTATAGTAGGTACGGCGCATTGATCCGACGGCGCTAAATAACAGTTACGCCGCACATCTCTAAAAACGCCGGAGTAATTGCTACATGAATTTACCCCAAAGGGTCTATTATTTTTATCATGTGTGTATTTTAAATTATAGATAGAATATCAACCAAAAATCCTCCCCAAAAAACACATGATACAAATATCATAAATTGAGTTGCAATATAGTGAATAAAAAAAGTATTTGAACCCCAATAGGGATGAGCTTTATGTTCGAGTCGAACATGAGTTAGACTCGAATATTGTCTGTTTGCCCGTCCGGCGAACAGCAAGCAATTTGGGGTGTTTGCGGCAAAGCGAAAAGCCGTGGAACACCCTTTAAAAGTCTATGGGAGAAATCAAAAGTGTTCATTTCAAAGGTAAATATGCAAGTTATTGTCATAAAAAGTGTTTGGGACCCGGCTCCTGCCCCAGGGGACATGTATCAATACAATTTTTTTTTTTAAAGTTCAGTTTGTTTGGGAGCAGTGATTTTAATAATGCCTGGGGGGTGTCTAAAGTATGCATGTAAAGAAGCGCATGTTTCCGTGTTTAGAACTGTCCCTGCACAAAGTGTCATTTCTGAAGGAAAACAAGCCATTTAAAACTACTCGCGACCATTCATGAATTGTCGGTCCCGGCAATACAGAGAAAAGTAATTGAAAAAAATTACAGCGTTCCCCCCAATCCATTACCAGGCCCTTTGGGTTTGGTATGAATATTAAGGGGAACCCCTGACATTTTTTAAATTACTTTTATCTGTATTGCCGGGACCCGACAATTCATTAATAGTGCACGTAGTTTTAGATTACTTTTTTTTTCCTTCAAAAATGACATTTTGTGCAGCGAACCAAAATTAAAAAAACAAAAACGTGTGGGGGTCTCCCAAATTCTATCTTAGGCCATTCAGGCCTGGTATGGATATTAAGGGGTACCCTGCATAATAAAAAAAAAAATGTGGGGTTTACCCAAAAAATCCATACCAGACCCTCCAGGTCTAGTATGGATTTTAAGGGGAACTCCACGCCAAAATAAAAAAAATGGCGTGGGGTCCCCCCAAAAATCCATACCAGACCCTTTATCTGAGCATGCAACTTGGCAGGCCGCAGGAAAATAGGGGTGACGAGAGAGCTCCCCCCTCCTGAACCATACCAGGCCACATGCCCTCAACATGGGGAGTATGCTTTGGGGGTCTGTGACCACACCGCCCTTTGGCGCTTCACAGTCAACTTACACGTTAGCCGTGAAAATTTACAATTTTCTCACGTTCCAGTTCCATAGACTTTAAAGGTGTTAGAACGTTCACGTGAACTTTTGGTCTGTTCGCAAGTTCTGTATGCGAACCGAACTGATGGGGGTTCGGCTCATCCCTAATCCCCAAGCAAAACCTGACATGGTGGTGAAATCCTTGTTGGCAAGCACAGAGGTAAGACTTTTCTTGAATTTAGATACCACATATCTCAGGAGGGATAACCTTAATGTGCTTATTTTTGAGCCACTTCTTTGTTGCCTTGGTGGTATGTTTTGGGCCATTGTCATGCTGGAAGACCCATCCATGACCCATCTTCAGTATTCTGGCTGAGGGAAGAAGTTTCTCATCCAAGATTTTACAATACATGGCCCTGTCCATTGGCCCCTCAGTGCATTGAAGCCGGCCTGTACCCTTAGCAAAGAAACAGCCCGGAAACATAAAGTTTCCACCTCCGTGTTTGACTGTAGGGATAATGTTCTTAGGGTCATTGTCAGATTTTTTTCTTCCTACAATCACGGCGAGTTGAGTTAATGCCAAAGTGCTCACTTTTGGTCTCATCTGACCACATCGCTTTCTCCCAATCCTTCTCTGAATCATTTAGATGTTCATTGGCAAACTTCAGATGGGCCTGTACATGTGCCTCATTGAGGAGGGGGACCTTGCAGGCGCTGCAGGATGTCAATCCATTGTGGATTTGCTGCCAATGTTTTTTTTGGTGGTCCCAACTGCCTTAAGATCATTCACAGGCTCCTCCTGTGTAGTTCTGGGCTGATCCTCCACTTTTCTCATTATCATCCTTACCCCACGAGGCAAAATCTTGTATGGAGCCCCATACCGAAGGTTGATTAATGGTTATTTTGAATTGTTTCTATTTGGGAATAATCGCTCCAACAGTTGTCTCCTTCTCACCAATCTTCTTGCTGATAGTATTTTGCAGGTGTACAATCTTGTCCCTGTCGTCCTTTGACAGCTCTTTTCTCTTGTCCATGATGGTTGGTTTGAATGGAAGAAAGAGATTATGTGGACAGATGTCTTTTATACACATAATGAGTTGTCATTAGAAGCACCTTCTTAAATTGACAGGACAACTCTGTGTACCACATACTGTAGCCAGTCTGTAGGACCCAGAATTATTGTTGGTTGGTAGGGGATCAAATACTTATCTTACTCATTGAATACCACTGTAAACTGTACTCCAGTTTACAGCAGTACCACTCTATATCCAGAGCACATTCGTGCTCAGCCATTCAAGTCTTTTGGAGGCTGTTCGCAGCTGCCCTGACAGAAGGAAACACAAACATTTTTGTTGAATGAGTTTAAGTGCCCTTTGTGAAAGAGGCTAAAATTGGGCTGATTTACAAAAAGAGTTGAAAGCCTTCAGTCATTAAATCACGAATATACACTTCAATTATCCAATCATACACAGATAAAATAAGTAAACAGGTATTTTATTTTCACATTGGATAATTATTGTGGATTTTTACACAATTTATCGTGTGAAGATCCTTAGCTATCCTTCTGGGTGGAGCATTGGGATATCAGTAAAAATAAGGATAATAAGAAAACATTTATATTAAAAGTATTGATAAAGCATTGTCAACTCTTAAACATTACAGCTATGCTCTTTGATATATATGTATATATATATATATATATATATATATATATATATATATATATATATATATATATATATATATATATATATATATATATATATATATATAAATATATATATATATATATATATATATATATTGTAGCAGAGCGTCCCAGAGAGAGCCTGGGAAAGTCCAGTTCGGGGTTTATACCTCTCCCAGGCTCCTCTCTTACACGTTCAGGGATCTCTGATCCCTGATCCAGGTCAGGTGTTGGCCCTCTCCCCCAGGCCAATTTAAGCTCACCTGAGCTAACAGCCATTGCTCTGTCCTGGGAAACAGATAGTGTGGATCTGTAGGAGCAAGGAGGTTGTTAAAAGACTGGTGAGCAGTTTGTATTTTGAGCTAACAAGCGGTAGGCTTGTTTAGCTTAGTAGTTAGGGCCTACATATCGTGTAGTTAGAGCCGAGACACGGCTAGGTGTTTGTTTAAACTACTTTTGCAGCAGTGGCAAGCTGTTCAAACAGCCTCTGCGATTGCTCCTGTACAGCACTAATCTGCCTCTGCGATTGCTCCTGTGCAGCACCAATCTGTTTGTACAGCGCCTTGGTTTGCTCCTGTGCGATAGCATTGGCTTGCTGCAATGCAGCGTTAGTTTGCTGTTGTGCAGCATTGGATAACATCATTTGTTTGAGGATTTCCTCCATGTTGTCACTTTAGGTACTGGCCTTTTAAAATAGTAACTTACTACTGCTGATCGCAGCCTCCACCATATGTAAGCTGGGGATAGGTAGCGGGTACAAAAGCTCCCTGGGATGAGCAGGCACAGATACCAAAGTCCATAGGATGAGTGAACAACAGTGGGATTTTTATTGGTGCTATACAAAGTCTATTTACAGGTGCTGTACAGTGTGCAGAAAACAAAACAAACAAAAGTAGTTTAAACAAACACCTAGCCGTGTCTCGGCTCTAACTACACGATATGTAGGCCCTAACTACTAAGCTAAACAAGCCTACCGCTTGTTAGCTCAAAATACAAACTGCTCACCAGTCTTTTAACAACCTCCTTGCTCCTACAGATCCACACTATCTGTTTCCCAGGACAGAGCAATGGCTGTTAGCTCAGGTGAGCTTAAATTGGCCTGGGGGAGAGGGCCAACACCTGACCTGGATCAGGGATCAGAGATCCCTGAACGTGTAAGAGAGGAGCCTGGGAGAGGTATAAACCCCGAACTGGACTTTCCCAGGCTCTCTCTGGGACGCTCTGCTACAATATATATATATATATATATATATATATATATATATATATATATCATACAGCCTTTAGTCTGTGCTTTGTATAGAATTAAAGTGGTTCTATGCATTAAGGTAAAAAAATAAACTAACACTCACCTGAGCCTGATCTTGATCCAGCAGCGTCTCTCATTGCTGTCTCCCTCCTCACTGGGCAGATTGCTAGCAGCAGATTGATTAGCTCCTGCTGCTGTCACTCAAATGCTGTGATGAAGGGACAGGGGTGGGGCCACCCAATTGGCAAACACAGACAGGGTGGCTCTGAAGCAAGCCTGCAAGAGTGCTCCTGGCTCCTCCTTTTCGGCAAGTGCCTCCATAGAAAGCCACTTTCACGTTTATTGTTTTTAAAAAAAAAATGAAAAAATGATGCTTTAATGTCACTTTAAGCACTTAGTAAAGAATGTAAACAGAGTAATAAGAGGGTAATTCTAATAACTGTGTGATATCCTGGGAACCATGTAAACACTTTTATTTCAAAGTTATTCTTTGAATCTTATCATATTGCTAAAAAAAAAAGTTATTCATGGATATCAAACAAGAATTCCTCTGATGTTTGCATGCAAAGTGGTTGATTTATTAAAGGAAGAGAATGTAATTCAGTGATGCTCTGTTTACTTCAACTACCCAATCACATGCTGGGGAATAGAAAAACAAAACAACAAAAAAAAAAAAACAGAACATATCTTGGATGATTAAAGTAACCAGTGCTTCACTGTGTTAACTGAATTTTCCATTGATTTAGTAAATCTACACTACCCCAATGGTTTTGATTTCTTAAAGCAGAGTTCCAGTCCTTTTTGAGTTTATTAAAAGTCAGCAACTACAAAAAGTGTATACACACATACTCACCTGTCCCCGGATCCAGCGATATGCTCACCCGAATGGTTGCTTCTCTGCCTCTCCTCTCCCCGTCGCTGGAATTTCAACCGTGGGCACCCAGATACGACAGCTTGCTGGGCCTGCTAAATGGTAGGGACCTGTGAAATGCCCCTTAAGACTGCAGGGAGGGAGGGGGAGAGGATAACTTGCAGAGTGGGAGTAGGTACCTGCCAAAACTAGGTACTAGCTTCCCCCCACATATTGGATCACATGCCCATTGTAGGTGCTTTGGCTGTAGACACAGATCACTTTGTGCACCCTGACTACGCTACGCAGCCCCATACACAACAAGCTTCAAAGCCCATTTTTTAATTAACTTCATGGACACCATGTTTACTTCTTGCCTAATAGATCCCTTTCAGATGCCATTGCAGTGGCGGCTGGTGCTCAACATTTTTGAGGGGGGCGCAAACGAAAAAAAAAACGAAAAAAATTGCAGCCTCACTGTGCCCATCAAATGCAGCCACTGTGCCATCAATTGTCACCACTGTGCCATGCCATCAATTGTCACCACTGTGCCATGCCATCAATTGTCACCACTGTGCCCTGCCATAAAACACAGCCACTGTGGCATAATTGTCACCACTGTGCCATGCCATCAAACGCAGCCACTGTGCCATCAATTATCACTACTGTGCCATGCCATCAAATGCAGTCACTATGCCATCAATTCGCACCACTGTGCCATGCCATCAAATGCAGTCACTGTTCCATGCCATCAAACGCAGCCACTGTGCCATCAATTATCACCACTGTGCCATGCCATCAAATGCAGCCGCTATGCCATCAATTCGCACACTGTGCCATGCTATCAAACGCAGTCACTATGCCATGCCATCAAATGCAGCCACTGTGTTATGCCATCAAACGCAGCCACTGTGCCATGCCATCAAACACAGTCACTGTGCCATACCATCAAATGCAGTCACTGTTCCATGCCATCAAACGCAGCCACTGTGCCATCAATTGTCACCACTGTGCCATGCCATCAAACGCAGCCATTGTGCCCCTCAATTGTCGCCACTGTGCCAATTGTCACCACTCTTCCCCCTTAATTGTCACCACTGTGCCCTTTAATTGTCGCCACTGTGCCCCATGTTGCCACTGTACATGTCACTGTGCCCTTTAATTGTTTCCACTGTGCCCATTGTCACCACTGTGCCCATTGTCACCACTGTGCCCCCTGATGCCACTGTGCCCTTTGTCGCCACTGTGCCCATTGATGTCACTGTGCCCTTTATCGCCTCTGTGCCCATTGTCGCCGCTGTGCCCTGTAAAATGCACTTACCTTAATCCTTCCACATCTCTCTATGTCTTCTCCCGCCTTGGTGACGCTTCAGCCAATAAGGTTACCGATAACCAGAATCAGCTAAACTGATTGGCTGAGACTCAGTCTTATCCAAGGAACGCACCCCGTACATCCGGGAGACAAGGGCTGTACTCGGAAAGCCTATCAAAGCTGCTGGCTCTGATAGGCACTTCCGCACAGGCAACCAGCTGCCGTTATTTAGGTGGTCGGCGCTCAATGTCCAGCCACCTGAATAGACCAGCGGCAGCTGTCAACAATAACATACATTCATGGCGGTGCGGAGCCAGAGGGGGCGGCACTCCAGTGCCCTCTATGGACGGACCGCCGCTGTGCCATTGTAATTATATAATCAATGTTTGGTACTTTATCTGTCAGTGGTTATAAATGTATGGCTGATTTGTGTACACATTGAACAAAAAAAGAGTGCAAATCTTTAGGTTACAAGAACTCTACATAGCACATGACGCATGATGCTATTATATCTATTATATTTTCAGTGGGCTTAATTCAAATTGCAATAATTAACATTTAGAAGGACAATGCAAATAAAACATTTATAACAACATGTATGGGAACAATGCAGTCAAAAGTGTACAATTCTAGTTTGAATCAAGGAAGCATGGAAACAATTCTCCTCCCTGCATACAGAGTAGTATTGAAGTCAAATGAGTAAGGCACCTTTCACACATGCAGATCCTTTGTCCATTTTCCATCCATCCATTGACGGATGAAAAACAGACATCAACATATCTCTTTGGAATAACGGATGAAAACGGAGGATCATCAGTTTACATCTGCATCCGTCAACATCGTTTTTTTTTTTTTTAATGGATCAAAGTCCTATTTTTGTTTGGTTACAAAAAATGGATGTAAACGGACAAATGGTCTGTTTTTGCATACATTTTTGCACTGGTAGTAGAAGTAAAATAAAAGGAATGAAAAACTGATGAGCAGCTGATGGGAAACCAATGAAAACTGATGTAAACTGATGAAAAATTTATGTAAACGTCATCAGTTTTTTGGTGTGAAAAAACGTAACTGAACTGATGAAATGAATGGTCTGCATTTGTAAAAGGGTTATAGTGAATCTCAACCACGATCTGCAAACCTAGAAAAAATTGAAAATGTGTATGTTGTTAAGGCTTATTCATTCAACTAGCAAATATGCAGTTTCAAAATTCCCCGAATGTATTATTTAGCATAGGTTCTTCTATTTTTATTTATTTTTTACAGGTAGTGTTGGGCGAACGGTTCTGCCCAAGCATGAGTTCAGGCTGGACATTGGTTGTTAGCTCCGTTCGGGGAAAACCACAATTTTAAGGGTGTTCGCCCTGCATTACACAGTGCATTCTGTGCCCTGATTGGGCAAAGCTTTGCTCAATTAGGGCACAGTAAAAGCTGGTTGTTAAGGAGTGGGGTGGGAATCTGGCCGCAACATCCTTAACAACCAATGAGTCATCAGCTGTCAATGGATGTTCCCACTGACATCTGAATCAATCCATACTAGATCTGTTCATGCAGCCTGGCAGGTCAGGGAATGTGGGGGGGACCATACCAGTCCACATACCCTCAACATGGGGGGGGTGCTTTGGAGCAAAACGGCTCCTCCTTACCAACCCTAGCAAATATTCTCCCTGCCCCAAGGCATCCTCATGTTGAGGGGATGTGGCCTGGTATGATTCAGGAGAGACCTGTCGAGCTGCGTTTTTGGAAAGGGGTCTAATATGGATTTTGGGTGTACCCTGCGCCGTTTTTTCTTTATTTCTTTTTCTCATTAGCCTGTTTGGGGAGCTAAAAAACAGCACCAAAAACACACTTTCCCATTGAAAGCAATGGAAGCAATGGTTTGGGTTTTTGAGTCACATGTCTTTTAAAAACCATACCCCAAACGTGGTAAAATCGAGGCAAAATCATAGCAGTTACGTTTTTGCAGCAGATCAGTGTGAAAGTGCCCTAAGGGCAATTATATTTTGAATTTTAAAAATGCATTAACAATCTGCAAGGGAATCTGCTCTGGAGTTTAGTAAATGAGATGAATCTTTACTTTGCAAAGAATACTCAATTACATGCATAGGAAAAGAATATATATCATTTTTTGCTTGCACATGATTGGATGATGAAAGTCAACAAAGCTTCCCCTCGTTTACTAAGCTCTGGGGGCAAATTACCTTGCAAAGTGCACAGTCTATTTGCCTTTAGCAAATCAACCCCAATGGCTTCTATTTTTTTCTGAATTTCCTTCTTTTAGTGTTGTATTGTCAGAAGGAAGTCAAAAATATCAGCGGTATATTTTTCTTAACAGGATTTAGGTAACAAGGGCATTCTTAAGCCTAGAACACACGGGTGAAATGTTGGCCGACAACAGCTGGTTCAATAGAAAGTATCCGACATTCAGCCCCTGTGTATGGCAGCTTCTGTCAAAGGCTCATGATTGAAAAAGGTCTGGCTCCCAATCAGTGATCTCAGAAAATGGCTGAGAGCGTTGACTGGAGTGTTCTGGCGGGGGGGGGGGGTGTGTCAGCGCCATTTCAGAACATAATAGCACAGCAGGGAAGATATTAGTACTAACATTGGAGTGTTAGTACGGCGGATTTTGACCTGAGCTGTCATTTTTTTTCATTCAGAACGCTGGGTTGCATGAAAAAAAAAACCTGTGGTATCTACCAGGCTTTAAAGTGATGCCAAAATCTGTTAGTTGAAAAACAACAATTATTGTCTGTATAGTACTTGTCATTAGGCATTAACACTGTAAAACATATTTTTTTAAGAATGAAACAAGACTAATTACATTTTATTGAATAATGCCTTACATCCCATACTTAATAAGACATATTTTGTTCTTATTGCATATGTAATTATAGATAATTACAGACTGTTTCTAGACAACCTGCTCTGGTTTAAGAAATAGGGATGAATCAGTTCAAATGATTATGTGACCACTATAGTGGTAAATATTACATTCTGATAACTACATGCTGTTAAAACTTGTTACAATAGTAATCATGTGGGCACAGCTTAAAATTTAACTAAAGGCAAAACTTTTTTTTTTATGGTTGAACTAGATGGACTTGTGTCTTTTTTCAACCTGACTAACTATGTAACTATTTCTCCTGTTTCCCATTATCATTGGAAGTGAAAGTAAAGAAAAGCCCAGATTTTCGGTTGTCCCCAGAAAAGTAATAAAGGGGAAATATTCCAATGGGGGTACTAAGTCTGGTGACCTTAGGGTCCCCAAGGAATTCCCTTAATTTGCAGGATTTTGCGAGGATCTCACTTCCTCTTTTGCTATGGGAAAGGAAGTAAAGGGAAATCTCTGAAATGGGGCACAGATATCCAAAATGTTTAATAGTTCAACTTTAAGGTGCCCTAGTGGGGACACTGTGGAACTGCACTTGCTGAGTCACAGGCAGGAGCTGCGGTCATGTAAAATCAAAATTGCAGCAGTCATCCAGACTTTAGAAGCGAGCAGCAACTTGCACAGTTAACTCCTTGTACTCCGTCCCTGAACCTCTTAAGCCCTGTGCACACGGGTAAGAATCTCGTCAGGAAAAAACGTTGTTTTTCCCTGCGAGATTCTTGGCAAGAATCTCTTGCCGCCCGAGTGTACAGACTCTCCTTTCAAAAGAACCGCGGTTCTCTTGAAAGGCAAGAATGCGGTGACGTCATCTCGTACGACGAGCATGCGCTCGTCACATTTTATGCCGTCGCCGCCATCTTGCTGCACCCTACCTATGCCTAGGAAACTACCGCGCATGTGTCAAAGTCATTTCGAGCATGCACAGGTTTCCACAGCGACCAGGAAAGTATACACACTCTCGGATTTCTAGGCAGAAAAACTGCCGAGAATCTCACAACGAGAAAATAGGGAACATGTTCTCTATTTTTCTCATCTAGATTCTGGGCAGTTTTCTCATCTAGATTCTGGGCGTTTACGGCAAGAAAGCTCTGCCAGCAATTTTCTTGCTGGTTCTTGGTGAGTAAACCGAGCGTGTGTATGAGGCTTTACACCATTGACACTTGAACATCTCAGGCCACGTACACATGATCAGACCAAACCGATGAGACTGGTCCGACTGACCGTTTTCATCGGACTACCGCTGAAGTGGTCTGATGGTCTGATGTGTGTACACACCATCAGTCCAAAATCCCATCGGGCCAGAACGCGGTGACGTAGAACACAACGACGTGCTGAAAAAACGAAGTTCAATGCTTCCAAGCATGCGTCGACTTGATTCTGAGCATGCACAGGTTTTTGGTCCGATGCTTTTGTGTACTAACCATCGTTTTGGTCCGAGGAACAGGTGTCCATCGGACAGATTTTAAAGCAAGTTTTAAAACTTTGGTCCGATGGACAACGGTCCGATGGGCCGTACAAACGATCAACTTGGTCAGATGAAACTGGTTTTCAGACACACTTTAGTTAGAGAATACCACTTCCCCAGATGTGCAGTATTTCTGATCCAGTGCCGCGGAGCATGCAAGAGTCTCCACCCATCCAGCAATACTGTCATTTCCCTCCTAATGATTAATCCAGTGTTGCAACTGGATACAGGAAATACTCTCTCTCCATTGTCCGTGCTTCCCCCCCCTACCTCACTCTTTCTTGTGACTCCAGGCTGGGTCCCTAGGCACTGTGTACTGCAGATCCGATCCCAGAACGCAGAGTATAAACTGCTAGTGAAGGTGCCATGCACAGAACCCCCTTCACTACCAGAGTAACCATCACTTTTGCTATGTCCCCCATCTCCTAGATGATTGTCTGCTTTGCATGTGACACATACACTGTAGTCATTAGCAATGACATCGTTCAGTGAAGATGAAAGTGCACAGCAACTTGGTATGTTAGACCCATGTACTGTACCTTCTCTAACTTCTGTCCCCCTTTGTTGTAAGCCCTGTTCTTTTGATATGCAGTGTGTGCACCCCTTAAAGAGACTTCAGACCAGGCAAAACAGACAGAAAAATAAATATTATTTACTGAGATAGTTGCAAATACCAAGTAACAGTTCTTAAATAAATCTTCACACAATTTCCTATACAAAGCTTTATGGTGCGCCATAGAGTGACTGCACCTTAAGCAGATGGCAAAGTCCATAAAAGCAATCCTTTTGAGTCAAGAGGCAACATTAGTCCCTTAGTGTCTATGATTTGGCAATAATCCATAAAGTCAATACCTGGCGTTTGTAAGTCAGTGAGGATCTTCAGGTACCAGACCCAAATGGGAACCCCAACTGGGCTCCTATCGCCCCCCCTCAAGTAACACTTTCGTTTTGGCAATCAGTCGCCAATAACTTTCTGGGGCATTTAGTGAGTCCCTTTTATATGGCATGACCTGCAGGGGGTGGTAACCTTGCTGAAAAGTGCGGAAAAAACATTAACTCTTACTGCTCAGTTACCCTCACCTCAGCAGGTCAACCTAAGTACACAGTGTAACATCAAGACATTCTAATAAGTTGCACCTGGCATAATCAATTAACTTGAGGGCATGAAAACAGGCAGAGAAAATACATGAACCCTTTTGGAGGCACCTGCTTATATTCAATATAGAAGATTTTGCACAAGCCTTTTCACGAGCTTTTATTTGTATTTTTCTGCATGTTTGCTAGATAGAGTTCATGGACAGGCTAAAGCCTCAACACACAACTGGTTTTGAGCATGCCTGTACTTTGGACTTTAGTCCAATGGACTTGTGTACACACGATTGGATTTGCTCCATCGGACATTTGTTGCCGGGAAGTTTGTCTGTTCTCACAGCGAACATTTGTCTGATGAAACAGCAAAAAAGTTTGTCCGATGGAGCGTACACACGGTCGGATTGTCTGCAAAAACAAGTCCATCTGAGGTTTGTTGTCAAAAAGTCCTTTACACTGCAAGTCAATGCAATTTTGCTTTAGAGGAGTTTGTAAAAGAAAGCAAATAACCAGCATTTTTTGCAGAGTGTGGGGTGGAGCCAGTTGTAGCCCTCATTACACTGCAGAGGACATTCTGTGATAGACGGGAAGAAGATTATTACACACATTCCTGAAATAGGCTGAAAATTAAGAGGGTGCTGCAACAACAACCAGCTGTGAACTAGTTACATCACAGATCAACGTACACATTTTCCAGTACACCTCAGAAGCAACGTTCAAATGTTTTTCTTCAAACAGATTACATTACAAGCAGGAAAGTGCAACCTTTTGGGCCACACAGGACCATTTAGACAGGCATAAGAGAATGGGAGACCAGTCACATGATTTTGAAAGGTCACATGACTGGCCTTTTCTCCTCCTGGCACTTTTTCATTAAATTTATATCAATGGGGCTTTTGTTTGCTTTTAGAATCATGAAGCCATGAAGTGCTGGGCACAAATTCTAAAGCACTATGTTTTTGGCCATACCAGTGCTGGGCGCCTATGTAAGTAAAAGTTACCATTATAAGCACCCCCTGCCAGTGTTATAATTGGTCCCAGCCCCTGTTAGACTTGTTCTGCATGCAGTTGTGAAAAAAACATAAATATAGCCATGTGAAATAAATAAGGAATTTATATTTGTCATCCTCACAAGTAGGGATGAGCCGAATAGCGAACAATTTTGGGTGTTCGCGGCAAATTTGAATACCGGAATACCCATTAAAAGTCTATGGAAGGAATGAAAAGTTCTAATTTTAAAGGTTAATATGCAAGTTATTGTCATAAAAAGTGTTTGGGGACATGGGTCCTGTCCCAGGGGACATGTATCAATGCAAAAAAAAAACTGTTTTAAAAATGACTGTTTTTTCAGGAGCAGTGCTTTTAATAATGCTTAAAGTGAAACAATAAAAGTGAAATATTCTTAAAAAAATTTGTACCTGGGGGGTGTCTATAGTATGCCTATAAAGTAGCTCACGTGTCCCATGTTTAGAACTGTCCCTGCAAAAAATGTAATTTCTAAAGGAAAAAAAAGTAATTTAAAACTACTCGCGGCTATTCATGATTTGTCAGGTCCCTGCAATACAGATCAAAGTCATTGAAAAAATCAACAGGGGAACCAAAAAAACAATATCACAACGCCCTTCAGTTCTGGTATGGATATTAAGGGGAACCCCGGGCCATTTGTTTTTAATAAAATGGCGTGGGGTTCCTCCCAAAAATCCATTCCAGACCCTTATCTAAGCACGCAAACCTGGCAGGCCACAGGAAAAGAGGGGGGATGAGAGAGCGCCCCCCCTCCTAAACCGTACCAGACCACATGCCCTCAACATGGGGAGGATGTCCCCATTATAATGGGGACAAGGGCCTCATCCCCATAACCCTTGCCCAGTGGTTGTAGGGGTCTGCGGGCGGGGGACTTATCAGAATCTGGAAGCCCCCTTTAACAAAGGAGGCCCCCAGATTCGGCCCCCCATGTGAATTGGTAACGGGTACATTGTACACCTACCATTTCACAAAAGATAGTGTCAAATATTTTAAAAACCACACACAGTTAGGATAAGTGCCTTTTTAAAAAATTCAAATAAAAAAAAAACATTCCAGCGCTGTAATCCAGTCTGTCCAGCGTTGTAATCCATTCTCGATGTCCCGCAGTGATCCATTCTCCATCGATGCTCCAGTCTCCACTCCACACAACACCCCCATGATGCGTAAGTGGGGGCGGGGTCACCCGTCCAAGTCATTGGGTAACCCCCTGCCGGGGGTTACCCAGTGATGTGGATGGGTTACCCCGCCCGGTGACAGCCTGGGGTTATCCAATGACGTAGACGGATTAAACAATTGAAATAACCTCAAAGGGGTTGGGATTGTATAGGCAACAAATAATAAATCAAAATTGAAAAAAAAATACCAATTTATTACACAATTATATAAATATTACAATACAAATCAGATAAAAGAAATACTGTTAGATATGTATAGTCTACGTAGTGAGAATACTGTCCGTCATAAGCTACTATCCTCAGATGTTAGATGGTAGACTGGAGCGGATACCGACGCGTTTCGATTGAAAAACAATCTTCATCAGGGTGTGTAACAGTATAGCATCTATAACAAATCAAAATATCAATATTAAACATCATACAAAAAAGAAGAACCCTCACCATCCCACATGGTATTTTGTAAAGGGAAACTCACTTTTGTCTAAAAAGTCTGGGCTGAAAGGGTCATGCAATTTACAGCGCCATCAGATGCGGATGCCTCCATATTATGTAAAATGCGCTATAAAAAGTAGATCTTCTTGTCCCTGCCACCCATGGGGTGGACTGAATCAAATGATTCAAAGATCAGTGAAAAAATCCTCACCATCACTACAAAGGAAACAAACAGAGGGAAGGGCAAACAAAAAATGGGGGAGAGAGAAAACAATGATTATCATGGAAAGGTGGTATAGGTATATAAGAAGGGAGTAATAAACATCCCCCTATCTACACTTACCACGGAAATAGAGGATCAAAGTTCTCCCAGAAGCCTGAGTTCAAAAGGAAAGGTCCCTATTGAGGATACCATTCATTGCCCAGTAGAAAGATACCTCCTTAGTCTCCAGAGTGTGGGGAGGATATGGCACTAAACGTCCCCCCTGGCCTTCCTTTTATACTCACCTGTCCTACGTTCCTAGATGGTGGGCCACTCCTCTCCCTAACCAGCACCTGTGTATGAACCAACAGGTGTATGCATCCTAGTGCGGACATCAGCGCGCCGCGTCATCAAGACGCGACACGTGTGTACTACCACTATTGGCTGATGGTCCGCCGACGTCACTTCCGGGACCGGAAACTCTGCTGCGGCCATCTTGCTGAAGGGCTTTAGCAATGTCCGGCCGGAAACGTCATATCCGGAACCGGAAGTAGCGCCGCGGCCATTTTGCCAAAGGGCTGGAGTCACCACAGAGACCTGGCAGTAGGGAAATAGCCTGGGCCAGAAGTGGGACTGGGAAGTGAGAGGGGAAGGAGAGGCCATGAGAAAGCAAGGTAGATGAAAACACCTGACTGGGGAACAGGATACAATAGGGAGCTTCATGATGGAAAAAAAACCATCGCTCCAAAAACTAATATATATCAAACCTCTACAACAGTACCACCTGGTGGTGAGAAGCGGACCATTGAGAGAGTTTAAAACAAAGGAAAAGGAAGAAAAATACCACCGCTGCCGGGATATTACCCTAGGGTGTCATAAACATCCCATTGGGTATAAGAACTACCGGGCATTTGTGTAGCCCAATAATCTCCCCCGGCAGCGGATGGGAGGGAGGGACTTTGAAGAAAAAAGCGCATAAAACAGGAGGACAGTACCGCATCTGATACATCGCAAACAGCACAACCCACAAAATTTAATCAGCACAGTTTCACAGACAATTATGTATATATGTATGTACAACAAGGATAATACATCATAATGTGCACTGTCACAGACATCAATCTGCGAGAATGCACAAATCATTAACAAAAAATCAATAATCAAATGAAATGTTATTTATAACAAAACATCCTAGTAACATAAGACACAGAAAAAAGAAAAGAAAAACCCTTATCTATGCGTCTCCCATGTGCATATTTCTGGTCCCAAGGGAGGATTCTCCCAATACTTGAAAACCCCCCTGGGGTGTATAACAAGGAGAAAGATGTTATTATAGGGGATGAAGTCCCACTGGCAAGTGACAAGCAAGCCAAAGGGATATTCATCCACGGAGGAGCTGGAACCGGGAGGCAATCGAAAGATTGCATTCCCTGGATTGAGAGTGGAGCTGGGGGAAAAAAGGAGAGAAATAATATTTCATTAGTCCGTTTTCCCCGAACTGAATCCCTCTAAAAAAGGTCTAAAGCTTTCGCTCTCGTTAAGTCCAGGAGGGGTTGTGGCCCTAAGGTACCTAATCCAGCGCATTTCATGCTGGAGTAGAACCTTGTTCCAATCGCCGCCTCTCAATGGAATATGGATACGGTCTAGTACAGTGAAATTAACCATTGGCATGTGGTATTCATGGCATTTGGCTATATGTCTCCCAAGTGGGAGATACAAGTTGCAAATGCACATGGAATGCATATGTTTGTCAACTCGCTTGTGGAATTCTTGTTTTGTTTTTCCTACATAGAAAGAACCACACTGACACTGCATGAGGTATACCACTCCCCGAGTCCTGCAATTCGCAAAATGCTTCAGGGAGAAGGTATCCCCATTGGGCAGTGTCAGTGTGGTTCTTTGACCTATCACAGGGCATTGAGCACAAGACCCACAGGGGTAGGTGCCGTGTGTTGTACAAGGATCCTTCCTGCCATTGCCCCTATATTCGCTTTTAACTAGCATAGTGCCAATAGAGCCTGCCCTCTTAAAGGTGATCTGCGGTTTGTCTGTAACTAGTTTTTTAAGTATTGGATCATCTGTTAGGATGGGCCAAAATTTTGAGATGATTTGTCATATTTTTGGATGTTCATTGGAATAGCCAATGATAATCCTAGTTTCCTGTCCTTCCACTTTCTTTGCTTTAGATTTTGGTCCAAAAATCAAAGTTCGTCTGTTGGTAGCTCTTACCCTGTTGAAGGCTTTCTTAAGGCTGGTCTTAGTGTATCCTCTTGCGAGGAGACGAATTGTTAGGGCATCACCTTCTTTCTGAAAATCTTTGTCCGTTGAACAATTCCTTCTCAAGCGAAGATATTGGCTATAGGGAATGGACTTTTTCAAAGATTCAGGGTGAAAGCTCCCTGCATGAAGCAGGGTGTTGCCAGCCGTCTCTTTCCTATATAAGGTGGTACTTATTTTCCCTTCTACATCTTTTTTAATTTTGATGTCCAAGAAACTGATTTCATTGTCATGAAAGGACATAGTAAAAATAAATTAAAGTGATTAATATTCATTAACCTTAATAACTCAAAGAGATCGCCTTCTGAGCCATCCCATATAATGAAAATGTCATCTATGTAGCGCTGTCAAACAAGAATGTTGGCAGCACACATAGATGCATTTTCCCCCAATAGAAATCCTCGCTCCCACTCCCCCAGGTACAGGTTGGCGTATGAGGGTGCGCAGCAAGTCCCCATTGCCACACCCTGTACCTGGAGGTAGTGGGAGCCTTGGAAGAGGAAGGTATTGTGTTCAAGAATGAAATCTAGCATGGCTAAGATGAATCCATTGAACTTCCAATCTGTTGTTGGTCTTTGTTTTAATACACGACCAATAGCCTCTATTCCCAGAGTATGTGGAATACTATTATATAGTGATTCCACATCGATGGTTACAAGTATCGCATCAGGGGGAATAGTCATATCCTCCAACATTTGGAGGAGATGAATCGTATCCCTAGTGTATGAGGGCAGGTCAAGGACATGGGGTCTGAGGTATTGGTCAATAACTTGACTTACCCCTTCAGAGATGGATCCATTGCCCGATATAATTGGTCTTCCCGGTGGGTCTTGGAGATTTTTGTGCACCTTGGGCAATGCATACATTGTTGCTTGTCATGGATGTTTGGTTCTGATGAAGTCCCAAACATTTTTGATGATGGTGCCATTACTATAAAAATCATCCACAAGTTGATAAAACTCACTGTTGAATCTATCCACAATTGCCGGAGTGATTTTTCGATAGCATTGTCTGTTGTTGAGAATCTTCAGACACATTTTTTCATAATCACAATTATTCATTATAACAATATTGCCGCCTTTATCTGACGCTTTAATTGTTATTTCAGAATTATTTTTGAGGGTCTTCAAGGCATGTTGCTGTTCTATATTTAAATTGCCGCGATTGTTATAAATTTTTAAGGCTTCTAATTCTCTAGATGTCTGTTTTACAAAGAGTGAGATTGCAGGATTTAGATTTAATGCCGGGAATTCATTAGATTTGAGTTTAAAATTCCTGGTTTTCTCTGTACCTATCTCGTTAGTCTCCAAAACTGTCTCCCTCAAAGTTTCCTCCTCCCAGGCCCCTCCCAAAGAAGCATTTTCCTGTAATAGAAGATTCAAGTCTCTTAGAGCTTTGAAATCAGCAGTTTTTAAGTTGGGGGCCACTTCTGTTTCCTGATTGGCATATTTAACATAAAGACTCTTGTAAAAAAGTCTTCGTGCAAATAGATTTATGTCTTTAATCGCTTCAAAGGAGTCTGTGCTAGAGCTTGGGCAGAAAGAAAGGCCAAGGGAAATAACCTCCTGTTCTATTGGTGTTAAGATATGTGAGGACAGGTTTATGATATTATTACACTCTCCTCTTGTGTTCTCGGCATTTCCGATTCTGTTGTCTGTGCTTGAGGGAGTGGGGATGCTACAGGCAACCCCTTCTTTTCCAAAAAATCATCTAAAGGGGTACGTGGAACCTTTGGAATAGCTCCAGTCTCCTTACGGGGAAAAAGTTTTCCTCTGTTGGAGGGGGAACCTCTAGTGGAAGACCTTCCCATACATCCTCCACCCCTATCATTCTGTGAGAAAGACACCTGAGAGTCAGTAATTGATCTCTTACTTATCTGTTGGACTTCTCCTTCTCTACCTTGTTTAGTAAAGGGGCCCTTCCTCTTGGTTGAGGTTCGGCCTGTATTTGAAGAGACAGATGAGGAAGAGTTAGATGGTGTATCTGATAGGTAATCATTCATTTTTGTATCTTTACCTTGATTGACTGTTTTTTTGGGATTTTTATTTTTATATTTTTTATTGTTGTCCTGATTCCATCTATAAGCCCTGCCCTCACAAAAGGCATTTTTATCCCTCCAGTATTTTTTCTCTTTTTTAATGAGAATTTGTCTACTGAAAGTTTCTAAATGCTCTTTTAGTTTTTTCTCATGTCCAGCATATTCATCCAAAATTTTTAGAGGAGTAAGGCGGGCATATAATGATTCAATCTCCTTATCTAGAACCTTTAATTGTTGTCTATACTCGTTTTGAAGTAATTGCATCAAGTTTGTAGAGCATTCATTTAGTTTGTTTTCCCAGCTTGTTTTAAGCTCTTTGCTAATGTTATCCAAGATTGGAAAGATTTGAATCCTCAATCCAATCCGATTGATATGTTTACTAATATACCTCTCCATTGATTGGATATGCCAGTGCAGGGCAGATTTTTTCTCTAATGTTTTAGTCAGATTAAAGAATAAGGAGAACAAGTCTGAGGCTAATTGTTCTTTGCCTTGGTAGCTCCTCTCAATCTGTGTCATTAACTCCTCCCATTGTCCTCCCTGTAGATCCCCCATTATGGAAGTCAAATATTAGGATTCTCACTCTAAACCAAAAAATTAAACAAAAGGGAGAATAAAATATATGTCAGTGATTAAATGAATCCTGACAAATTCTTGGATCCAATACCCTCTCCCATAGGAATTTACCGACTGGGAGAAGACCAAAGTTTTCCTGGGTCCAAAAAAGGGGGGGGGGTTATGCATAGAATATAGAGTCCATGCTACTGTACATGAGTTGCAGGAGGTTAGTGGGTGTATTATCCACCCTGAATATATTGAAAAAAGGTTCAACTCATGTAGGGTGGCATGTAGTTGCCATCATCCCTTTAACGTGTTAAACAATTGAAATAACCTCAAAGGGCTTGGGATTGTATAGGCAACAAATAATAAATTAAAATTGAAAAAAGAATACCAATTTATTACATAATTATATAAATATTACAATACAAATCAGATAAAATAAATACTGTTAGATATGTATAGTCTACGTAGTGAGAATACTGTCCGTCATAAGCTACCATCCTCAGATGTTAGATGGTAGACTGGAGCGGATACCGTCGCGTTTCGATTGAAAAACAATCTTCATCAGGGTGTGTAACAGTATAGCATCTATAACAAATCAAAATATCAATATTAAACATCATACAAAAAAGAAGAACCCTCACCATCCCACATGGTATTTTGTAAAGGGAAACTCACTTTTGTCTAAAAAGTCTGGGCTGAAAAGGTCATGCAATTTACAGCGCCATCAGATGCGGATGCCTCCATATTATGTAAAATGCGCTATAAAAAGTAGATCTTCTTGTCCCTGCCACCCATGGGGTGGACTGAATCAAATGATTCAAAGATCAGTTAATCACTTTAATTTATTTTTTACTATGTCCTTTCATGACAATGAAATCAGTTTCTTGGACATCAAAATTAAAAAAGATGTAGAAGGGAAAATAAGTACCACCTTATCCACTTAAGGACCCCCGCACGCACATATACGGCCACAGAATGGCACGTACAGGCACAAGGGCGTAAATTTACGTCCCCGCCTAAGTGCGGTTCGGGGGTCCCATCGGGACCCCCTCCGCGGCGTGCGGGGGTCCCCCTGGCTCCGGGAGCGATCCGGGATCAGCGGGCGGATGTCGGCGCTTACCCGCCCCCCCGCGATCGCTCCCAGCCAATGGGAGCGCGCTCCCATCCTGTCAGTTCCTCCTCCTGTGTTTACACAGGAAGGAGGAAATTATGTCACCTCTCATCGCAGCGCTGTTTCCCACCGCTGCTGATGAGAGAAGACATCACAAGTAAGTGTGCACCAACACAACACTGACACACACTCACATAGGCATATTAACCCCTTGTGATCGCCCCCCCCACCCCCCTGTCACAGTGTCACTGAATGCAGTGATCTAATCACTGCATTTAGTGTCAGTGTGACAGGCAGTGTAAAAAACAGTTAGTGTTAGGTTCAGGATAGCCCCCCCACCCCCCCTAATAAAGTTTTAACCCCCTGATCACCGCCCTAGTTAACCCTTTCACTCCCTATTGCCAGCGTCACTAAGCGATCATTTTTCTGATCGCTGTATTAGTGTCGCTGTTCCCCGCTAGGTAGCTATTTTTTTTTATTGCGATTTTTTTTTTTACTAAAGACATGTGGCTAAATAAATTTTGGCCAAAATGTTTGACTAAAATTTAGTTTATTTGATTTTTTTTAACAAAAAGTAAAAAATAGTGTTTTTTTTTCAAAAATGTCGCTCTATTTTTGTATATAGCGCAAAAAATAAAAATCGCAGAGGTGATCAAATACCACCAAAAGAAAGCTCTATTTGTGGGAAGAAAAGGACGCAAATTTTGTTTGGGAGCCACGTCGCACGACCGCGCAATTGTCTGTTAAAGCGAAGCAGTGCCGAATCGCAAAAACACCTTGGGTCATTTACCAGCGTATTGGTCCGGGTCTTAAGTGGTTAAATAGGAATGAGACGGCTGGCAACACCCTGCTTCATGCAGGGAGTTTTCACCCTGAATCTTTGAAAAAGTCCATTCCCTATAGCCAATATCTTCGCTTGTTCAACGGACAAAGATTTTCAGAAAGAAGGTGATGCCCTGACAATTCGTCTCCTCGCAAGAGGTTACACTAAGACCAGCCTTAAGAAAGCCTTCAACAGGGTAAGAGCTACCAACAGACGAACTTTGATTTTTGGACCAAAATCTAAAGCAAAGAAAGTGGAAGGACAGGAAACTAGGATTATCATTGGCTATTCCAATGAACATCCAAAAATAAGACAAATCATCTCAAAATTTTGGCCCATCCTAACAGATGATCCCATACTTAAAAAACTAGTTACAGACAAACCGCAGATCACCTTTAAGAGGGCAGGCTCTATTGGCACTATGCTAGTTAAAAGCGAATATAGGGGCAATGGCAGGAAGGATCCTTGTACAACACACGGCACCTACCCCTGTGGGTCTTGTGCTCAATGCCCTGTGATAGGTCAAAGAACCACACTGACACTGCCCAATGGGGATACCTTCTCCCTGAAGCATTTTGCGAATTGCAGGACTCGGGGAGTGGTATACCTCATGCAGTGTCAGTGTGGTTCTTTCTATGTAGGAAAAACAAAACAAGAATTCCACAAGCGAGTTGACAAACATATGCATTCCATGCGCATTTGCAACTTGTATCTCCCACTTGGGAGACATATAGCCAAATGCCATGAATATCACATGCCAATGGTTAATTTCACTGTACTAGACCGTATCCATATTCCATTGAGAGGGGGCGATTGGAACAAGGTTCTACTCCAGCGTGAAATGCGCTGGATTAGGTACCTTAGGGCCACAACCCCTCCTGGACTTAACGAGAGCGAAAGCTTTAGACCTTTTTTAGAGGGATTCAGTTCGGGGAAAACGGACTAATGAAATATTATTTCTCTCCTTTTTTCCCCCAGCTCCACTCTCAATCCAGGGAATGCAATCTTTCGATTGCCTCCCGGTTCCAGCTCCTCCGTGGATGAATATCCCTTTGGCTTGCTTGTCACTTGCCAGTGGGACTTCATCCCCTATAATAACATCTTTCTCCTTGTTATACACCCCAGGGGGGTTTTCAAGTATTGGGAGAATCCTCCCTTGGGACCAGAAATATGCACATGGGAGACGCATAGATAAGGGTTTTTCTTTTCTTTTTTCTGTGTCTTATGTTACTAGGATGTTTTGTTATAAATAACCCAACAGCGGTGGTATTTTTCTTCCTTTTCCTTTGTTTTAAACTCTCTCAATGGTCCGCTTCTCACCACCAGGTGGTACTGTTGTAGAGGTTTGATATATATTAGTTTTTGGAGCGATGGTTTTTTTTCCATCATGAAGCTCCCTATTGTATCCTGTTCCCCAGTCAGGTGTTTTCATCTACCTTGCTTTCTCATGGCCTCTCCTTCCCCTCTCACTTCCCAGTCCCACTTCTGGCCCAGGCTATTTCCCTACTGCCAGGTCTCTGTGGTGACTCCATCCCTTTGGCAAAATGGCCACGGCGCTACTTCCGGTTCCGGATATGACGTTTCCGGCCGGACATTGCTAAAGCCCTTCAGCAAGATGGCCGCGGCGGAGTTTCCGGTCCCGGAAGTGACGTCGGCGGACCATCAGCCAATAGTGGTAGTACACACGTGTCGCGTCTTGATGACGCGGCGCGCTGATGTCCGCACTAGGATGCATACACCTGTTGGTTCATACACAGGTACTGGTTAGGGAGAGGAGTGGCCCACCATCTAGGAACGTAGGACAGGTGAGTATAAAAGGAAGGCCAGGGGGGACGTTTAGTGCCATATCCTCCCCACACTCTGGAGACTAAGGAGGTATCTTTCTACTGGGCAATGAATGGTATCCTCAATAGGGACCTTTCCTTTTGAACTCAGGCTTCTGGGAGAACTTTGATCCTCTATTTCCGTGGTAAGTGTAGATAGGGGGATGTTTATTACTCCCTTCTTATATACCTATACCACCTTTCCATGATAATCATTGTTTTCTCTCTCCCCCATTTTTTGTTTGCCCTTCCCTCTGTTTGTTTCCTTTGTAGTGATGGTGAGGATTTTTTCACTGATCTTTGAATCATTTGATTCAGTCCACTCCATGGGTGGCAGGGACAAGGAGATCTACTTTTTATAGCGCATTTTACATAATATGGCGGCATCCGCATCTGATGGCGCTGTAAATTGCATGACCTTTTCAGCCCAGACTTTTTAGACAAAAGTGAGTTTCCCTTTACAAAATACCATGTGGGATGGTGAGGGTTCTTCTTTTTTGTATGATGTTTAATATTGATATTTTGATTTGTTATAGATGCTATACTGTTACACACCCTGATGAAGATTGTTTTTCAATCGAAACGCGTCGGTATCCACTCCAGTCTACCATCTAACATCTGAGGATGGTAGCTTATGACGGACAGTATTCTCACTACGTAGACTATACATATCTAACAGTATTTCTTTTATCTGATTTGTATTGTAATATTTATATAATTATGTAATAAATTGGTATTCTTTTTTCAATTTTGATTTATTATTTGTTGCCTATACAATCCCAACCCCTTTAAGGTTATTTCAATTGTTTAACACGTTAAAGGGATGATGGCAACTACATGCCACCCTACATGAGTTGAACCTTTTTTCAATGACGTAGACGGATGATCCCGACCCCTCTTACATGTCATGCAGGTTTCGTGTGGAGTTCAGAAGGAGGGGCACTCTCTAGTCCCCCCTCTTTTCCTGGGGCCTGCCAGGTCGCATGCTCGAATAAAGGTCTGGTATGGATTTTTGGGGGAATGACTTCTACCTATATTGCCGGGACCCGACAATTCATTATAGCCGTGATCAGTTTTAAACTACTTTTTTTCCTTTAGAAATTTCATTTTGTGCAGGGACTTTTCTAAGCAGGGGAGACATGCGCTACTTTACAGGAATACTATAGACACCCCCAGGTATTAGGGAAATCCCAATAAACCTAGATAACAATAACTGTAAGTGCTCTGAACCATAGAAACTTAGAATAGGGACACTCCAGCTTATAGTAGGATCACTACACTGGTCTATGCTAACTGCACTTCAAAGGTCTCTTTGTTTTAGGGAGTAAACTCTCTTAGCTGACATTTCAGTTTGATGTCCACTTACAGGGTACCACTGCCACTAAATGTTGGATCCCTGGGTGCTGTATGTTAGGGTCCTTTCACACTAGCGGACCGTTCATCCGTTCATTACAAGTCCGTTTACGGACTTGTAATGAACCCCTATGGGAGCAGATCCGTTAGCGGATGATGCATCCGCTAACGTCCGCCAGATCCGCATCCGTTTTTGCGGACGGAAGAATGTCCTATTTTTCTTCCGTCCGGCCAAACGGATCGGATGCAAATGGACAGATGGTCCGTTTCCATCCGACTCCCCATAGGGGAGAGCGGAGGAGAGACGGGGCGGGCCCTGCACAGTGTGCAGGGACCGCCCTGTCCGCCCGACAGCTCAGCGGAGACCCCCCGCTGAGCTGACGGACACACGGAGCGGACCGAAAAACGGACCGCTCCGTGTGTAAGGAGCCTTAAGAAACAATTTTTTTTGAGAATTTTGTTTTATTTGTAAACAAACATTGACACTTTAAAAGTGGTACATAGTTCTGCACCTGCAACTTCCCATGGAGGTTCAAGGTATCCTCAAAGCAAAGGTAGTATTAATGTTGCTCTTTAAAACACAATTTCCCTCTCTATTTAAAAAAAATTAGTTTTTTTTCTTTGGTACATTTCCCCCATGGTAATGCCCAGCTACCCATGCCCTTTTTAATTTTTTTAAATACTTTTTTTTAAAGCGTCCACATTAGCTTAGATAAGGACCATAAAAATAAGATTTTGCTCCAACAGACTTCAATATTTTTTTTCACTTTGATGAATCAGTGCAAATTTCCCAATGGGTTGGATGGACGTGCAGCAAACCGAACTTTGTCCTTTTTACTCATCCCTATCCATAAGAAATCTATATATGACACATTTGAAATATATTTTTATCCTTCCAAATTAATATCACATTCATAGAACAAATGTCTTATGTAAGAGTTTTCCATTTCTGGAAATTTCTAATAAACCTCCTTAAATTCTTTCCAATAGAAGTGGGCACAGAAGATATTTTTTTGGTAAAGTTTCAGTACACTGGTACTTTGGCTCCAAGCTAGAGTCTGTCATTGACATTATGAAAAATTAGACTTTAACAGAATAGGTAGCCAGCAGAATAATCAGACAGATAGGAAATGTAATTTGCAATTTACCAAACAGGAGCAATATTAGAAACAATAATGCAAAACAGTTTACAGGGTCACTAAAGGATTTTTTTTTAGCTAAATAGCTTCCTTTACCTTACTGCAATCCTGGTTTCATGTCCTCATTGTTCATTTTTGCTTTGAAGTTGCTGTAATCCTTCTGTGATCTCCACACTTCCTGCTTGTCTGTTTCCTTATGAAAAAACTCATGGGAGCTTCTCTCTGTGATCAAGGAGGTGTGATTACTGTGTGTCTAAAACCCCTCAGAACCAATCAGTTTAATTTAAAAACAAACACTGCCCTGTATTGGCTCTGTGTCTCTGTACACAGAAACATGAAACTAGATGAAAAACGAAACTGAAACTGCAGGCACATTATATGATTGATTTTTATCTATTTTTAACCATTTTTAAAAGGAATCGGTTAACTATTATGTCTCAATACCCTGTAAATAGTCATTTCATCAAAAAAAAAATTCCAACTCCTTTAAGAATGGCAAAAAAAAACATGCATACACTGCAGAATAATTAAAAGTTGAGCAATGTATGAAAGTTCCACAACCATGAATCTTCACAGCAATATATCTGTGACTTAGGGGTAACATGTGGCTGGATAGCATAAGCTCTATAAAACTCTATAACAACAACAACAAATCAAGCTGAGAATCACTTCATTAATAACATAGTATGAAATACAGCTACCTGAAAATATGATGTTTCTCACAGTGAAGTCTAGGGTAACTCCGATAACACAGGTAAACAGCTGAAGGGATCAAGACCCAGGGATGGAGTTCCAGAACTGAAGTACTCTAAAGCAGTTTGGTAGGGGCTTCCCACAGTAGCTGGGTCTTTTAGGGTCCATTTAAACCTGAGCTTAACAATTTACTGGCCTTCTTCAGGCATTATTTAAAGGGGTTTTGGAAAGTTTTGTACAAGGATTTTTAAAGCATTCCAGAAGTGTATAACAAGTGTTTTTATAGCTTCTGGCGCTTTTGTTTAGCCAATAGATTGCACTAGAGGGAGGGGAGGGACAGGAAAATAGGGGTGGAGAGCAGCTATTTGAGCAGAAAATGCTTGTTAAACACTCAAGCCTTCTGCTTCTTTTGAAGTCTATGAGGCCCAAAACGCTTGTAAGCTGCAAAAAAGAAGCTCATGCACTTTTTTGAGCAACAGGCATTTTGCTTTAGGTGACAGAACACTCAGATGTGAACAGGAGCCATTGAAATGAATGGGATTTGGCTTGTTGAGCGTTTTAAAGCTAAAAGCTTCAAGCAAATCAGGTGTGAACGTGGCCTTAAAGATTCTACATGTCCAGCTGCCTGCACTTCAGTTTTGACAGTGGAGAGCCAATTTCCTGGCTGCAGATCATCTCCCCAGCTACCTCTGCCTCATCAAGTATGGGCCTCTGAACTGATGAGAGAGGGAAGAAAGGGAATTTATTTTGTCTGGCTATGTGCATAAACCCAGGGAGTTGTGAGTAAAGGAGTGGGACCTGCGCTCACATCTGAACACAGTGAGTAAATGGAAACTGCCAACTAATGAAAACATTTAACCAATTTTATCTTTTTTTTTTTTTCAAATTTTTTCAAATGATTTATTACAGAATTGTATCTATTGCCAACAATTCATCCAGTCATGTAAACAGTACACAGTACATTTAAATCAGTCCTTTGTGCAGAGAGGAGAACTGGGAAATGGGGAGATTTGTGCAGAGAGAAGAACTGGGAAAGGGGGAGATTTGTGCAGAGAGGAGAACTGGGAAAGGGGAGATTTGCGCAGGGAGGAGAGCTGACAAATGGGGAGATTTGTGCGGAGAGGAGAACTGGGAAATGGGCAGAATTGTGCAGAGAGGAGAATTGGGAAAGAGTGAGATTTGTGCAGAGGTGAGAGGTGCAGAGGTTGTGCAAACTAAGGAACAGTTTGTGCAGAGGTGAGAACTGTGGGGGACACTGGGGGTGTAGAGAGGAAACATGGGGGTGCAGAAGGAGACAGAGATAATGAGAATGAGGGTGCAGAGATAGCTGGGGACTGGGGTTGTAAACTGTGGTTGGAGGGGTGCAGAGGTGAGATGTTGATGAGGGGGCAAAGAGGAGTTGTGCAAAATTGATGAGGGGGCAAAGAGGAAAGCTGGGGACTGGGGTTGTAAACTGTGGTTGGAGGGGTGCAGAGGTGAGATGTTGATGAGGGGGCAAAGAGGAGTTGTGAATGGAGTGCTTAGGTTAACTGTGGATTAGGGATGAGCTCCGCGTTCGATTCGAACGTGTGTTCGAACGTTTGTTGAAATTTCGAACAAAACGAGTCGTTTGAGCCAAATTTGAGTGGCGAGAGGCGTCGTTAGGCCCTGGCTAAGGAGGCTGGAGCCCCGAATGTGTCCCCGTAAAGCCCCGAGTCCCGGGCATTAAGGTAGCCATTGTTAGCCCCGAGTTTTGCCGAGTGCCGCCGAGTCCGTTCGCAGGCTGCTGGTCCCGCCTTCTGGAGCCCAACGCCTATGATGGACGTCCCACTGATCCAATGCCGAGACCGCAGGACCTGTGACGTCCATCATAGGCGCCGCAAGCTTAGAAGGCGGGAGTTACAATGCCGCCTGGCGCACTATGCCCGCTCCCTGCTTGCTCCATGCTCTCCACAGCACAGCCTTCTATGGCTGATCGCACACCACAGCTGCCTGCCGCATCCCTGCTCGGCGGCTCCTAAGCCTCCCTGGCTGCACTCTGACGTGCACACCACGGCTAAGGTAGGTTCTTCTGTGCTCCTTCCTCCTCGGCTCCTGAACCTACTCGAGTCCTGGCTGCATCGGCTGAGGTAGGTCACGCAATGTTGGTCAGTGATTGTGTATGTAGTCAGGTCACGGGTCAGTGGAGTCTGGGGTCAGTGGAGTCTGGTGTCAGTGGAGTCTGGTGTCAGTGGGATCTGGTGTCAGTGGGGTCTGGTGTCAGTGGGGTCTGGTGTCAGTGGAGTCTGGTGTCAATGGGGTCTGGTGTCAGTGGGGTCTGGTGTCAGTGGAGTCTGGTGTCAGTGGGATCTGGTGTCAGTGGGGTCTGGTGTCAGTGGAGTCTGGTGTCAGTGGGGTCTGGTGTCAGTGGGGTCTGGTGTCAGTGGAGTCTGGTGTCAGTGGAGTCTGGTGTCAGTGGGATCTGGTGTCAGTGGGGTCTGGTGTCAGTGGGGTCTGGTGTCATTGGGGTCTGGTGTTAGTGGGTTCTGGTGTCAGTGGAGTCTGGTGTCAGTGGAGTCTGGTGTCAGTGGAGTCTGGAGTCAGTGGGGTCTGGTGTCAGTGGGGTCTGGTGTCAGTGGGGTCTGGTGTCAGTGGGGTCTGGTGTCAGGTCAGTGACTATACATACTGTATACCTGGAATGACGATATTTGTTCCCAAGTTGTGCAGGATCTACTTACTACTGACACACACACACTCACGTAGGTCAGGGTATGTGTGTCAGGTAGGTCACCCTGCGCCGCGCGACTCCACCGACCCCACGCCGCCCCCCCCCCCCCGGTGCCAGCATGGAAGTGGCAGAGCACCCCCATCCCCATCACCCAGAAGGAGAAGGGCCCTGCCTGCTTCTGGCAAGCGTTAACGTCCTATGGAAGGAGGTACCATGCAGCATACACACCATTACACAGACTGTGACAGGGGGTGCACAGAAGGGACTGCAGCCAGGGCCCCTCTCTCTCATCCCCAATCCCCTCTCCCTCATCACCAATTCCCTCTCTCATCCCCAATGCCCTCTCTCATCCCAAATCCCCTCTTTCTCACCCCCAATCTCATCTCTCTCATCCCCAATCCCCTCTCTCATCCCCAATTTCCTCTCTGATCCCCAATTTCCTCTCTCATTCCCAATCCCCTCTCTCTCATCCCCAATCCCCTCTCATTCCCAATCACCTCTCTCTCATCCCCAATCCCCTCTCTCTCATCCCCCTATCCCCTCTCTCATACCCAATCCCCTCTCTCTCATCCCCAATCCCTTCTCTTATCCCCAATCCCTTCTCTCTCATCCCTAATCCCCTCTCTCTCATCCCCAATCCCTTCTCTTATCCCCAATCCCCTCTCTCTCTTCCCCAATCCCCTCTCTCTCATCTCCAATTCCCTCTCCCTCATCCCCAATCCCCTCTCTCATCCCCAATCCCTTCTCTTATCCCCAATCCCTTCTCTCTCATTCCTAATCCCCTCTCTCTCATCCCCAATCCCCTCTCTCTCATCCCCAATCCCCTCTCTCTCATCCCCTCTCCCCTCTCCCTCATGCCCAATCCCCTCTCTCTCATCCCCAATCCCCTCTCTCATTCCCAATCCCCTCTCTCTCATTCCCAATCCCCTCTATCTCATCCCCAATCCCCTCTATCTCATCCCCAATCCCCTCTCTCATTCAATCACCAATCCCCCTCTCTCATCCCCAATCCCCTCTCTCTCATCCCCAATCCCCTCTCTCTCATCCCCAATCCCCTCTCCCTCCCTCTCCATTTTATCCAATCTCCCTCTCTCTTCCTCACCCTCTCTCTCCCTCACCCTCTCTCTCTCTCTCACCCCCCTCTCCCTCGCTCTCTCTCACCCCCTCTCTCTTTCTCTTTCACCCCCTCTCTCTCTGAAAGACAAAACCACTGCAACTGATCTCATCCCCCCATGCACTACCACTCATCCCATCCCCAACAACACTGTCTTCACTCATCCCACCATCCCCCCTCCCAGCACTGCCTTTGATTCCACCCACTCAGCACTGTCACTGATCCCATCAACCCCCCAGCACTTACACTGATCACACCCTCCAATCTCCCCCCTGCCACTGATACGATTTCACCCCTCACCACCACCACCAGTCTGCAATGGGGGGCATGGTGAGTCCGCAACGGGGCACAGTGAGGCTGCAATGGTGGGCACGATGAGGCTGCATTGATGGGCACAGGTCAGGCTGTGCTGAGGGGAACTGATAAAGTTGTTAATATTTATTTTTGTAACTTAATTGTGCATAAAACATTTAAGTGTCATTTCACAAGATAATTTATGAGGGCGTGATTAGCGGCAGAATTAGGGGAGAAGCAGGGTAGGGGTTGGGTGGGGCAACTGGTGGAGAGTAACCCTTGAGGCCTGGCTAGTGGCTCTAGACTTGAAATTTTGAGCCCTGTTTTACAGTGTATTTTACATATTAAAGGCCTTGGGATGTTACTCCTGAATATTGTACTCTGTACACTGGGTTTTGCGCTACATACCCCTGAGCCCTGCATTCTGTATGTTGGACTGCATATTACATATGCTTTATTGCTGAACTCTGTGCGCTGGGCTATATGTTACATATCCCTGACCCCTGCACTCTGTACACAGGGCTATATTTTGCATAGTACTTCCCCCTTTCCTGATTTGAAAGGTTGGGTGTTGGGGCGCTCGCTAATTAAGGAATAATTGTGATAATAAATAACAATAAATAATCTAATATCCAAAATAGAGAAATTTCATGCAATTTCCATGTGCTAAGTGCATGGTAAAACAAAATAAAACATCAAAAAGGTGCAGCAATAAAGTGCATAATGGAGTAATTGATTGCTAACAATAATAAATATAGCATAATATTCCGGTCAGCAAATAAATAAATAATGTAGCAAAAATGAATAATTACTAAAGTGCAAATGATAGTGCTGATAAAGTGCAGAAAAAAATTCCAATAATAATATGAATCCAAACGTGAACAAATGTAATCAAAAAGTCTTCATGCAATGTGCAATAATGAATAGGTAATTAGGACAGTCCGGTGCACAGTCCAAAACATGCAGCTCAAAGATAATAAATAAATAAATAAGTGTGCACAAAATTTTCAAAGTGCAGTGCTCCAAACAGACTCCAAAAACGTGCTCCACTCCAAAGTGACCATTAACACCAGCCTCTCACCTCAAAGAAGCTAAAAGTAAGTTTTTGGTGAAATCCCACTGGCCGCAGCTTCTTTTCCCCAATACGTATGTGGATCACTTTCATTCCATAACAGCAGAAGCGTTTTGTCAGTATTCAAACCCCTCTTTCCTTGGACCAAAGGCTCCCTCAAGGTGCTTAAGGAGGAGGAATGAAACTCACAATAGTGTAAAATCGTAACAAATATTTATTAAAACGCTGATTGTTTTTTCTGCACCCTGTGTGATATGTGCTTCTCACAACTGCACAACACAGACTCCTGAGCCCTGCATGTTATGCACCCCTGAGCCCTGTACTTTGTGTGTTACTCATTCTTGCACCATGTACATGGTGCGATGTGCAGTTCTAAACCTTCATTTATTACCATTATTTGGTGCCGCTGTACTTCTCTACCTTAAGGAAGGTGTGGTTGGGGGACGGAGTTTGGGCATGCTTGGAAGCAGGTTTGGGTGTGGTTGGGGGCGGGAAGTTGGCGAGGAGGGAGAGTTTCCGCACCTATTCTCTGAGAAAAAAAAGCCCTGCTCCAATCACTGCATCCTTTTGCTTTACATTGAGTACCTCCATTGTTGTGCGGTGTTTGATCAGATATTATATTGTGCCATATATCTGCTCTGGCAAGTGCAGGTTACCTACCTTCTAACCAATAGGACAAGATAGGACCTCTAGTGCATGATTAATAGTATGGGGTCTCTATTTGAGTATATGGTTGTCTGTATGCCCCCTAGACCTGCAGAGAGTGATGCTGTAGCACTGCAGGTGGGAGTTTTCTGAACAGTAAATAATCATTGACCACCATTATTCCTACAACCTGTTTTGGAGTTTGTTTTATCCCCTACCTAAAAGTAAGCTTACAATACACATTTAATACATTCCTTAATAAAGATTACGTTTTATACCAGTGGCTTTTGGTGTATTTCCCATACACCAAAAGCCACTGGTATAAAATGTAACCTTTATTAAGGAATTTATTAAAATGTGTAGCTGGAGTGGGATCATAAGAATAGCAGGATGGAGCTGGAGTGGGATCACAGATAGCACCACCTGCTACCTGTGATAAAGTAAATATTTTTTTATATATCCCTTTTGACTAATTGAGCATTAAGACGAGGGTGCATCTGCCTGATGCACCCTTGTCTTAATGCTCAATTAGTTCAAAGGGATATATATATATATATATAAAAAAACTATTTACTTTATTACAGGTAGCAGCCGGTGCTATCTGTGATTCCACTCCAGCTCCAGCCTGTGGATTGGTCCTCAATTAAATATTGGCAAGATAGCGGGCACACCTCAGGGGAGGAGGAGGAGCCACATTAGGGGACCAGTCATTCATCTCAGAACTGACAGAAAAGAAGCGTGGGAGGGGAAGTTGAGGAACTAAACAAGCATTATACCATTACTATACACGAAGGTGTGTGGACACCAAAATATTTAAACATTTTTTTCTAAGCTGACGAAGATCTTTCTTACTCTCTTAGGCCGCATACACACGTAAAACACACGACGTGCTGAACAAAACGAAGTTTAATGCTTCCAAGCATGCGACGACTTGATTCTGAGCATGTGCGGCCTTTTGACCGATGCCTTTGCATACTAACGATCGGCTTTGACCCATTGGTCAGGCGTCCATCGGTTCAATTTTAAAGCAAGTTCTCTGTTTTTGGACCGAAGGACAACTGACCAATGGGGCCTCCACACGATCGGTTTGGACCAATGAAACTGAACTTCAGTCCATTCTCATCAGTTTTGACTGATCCTGTGTACGCGGCCTTATGCCGCATACACACAATCACTTTTTGTGATGAAAAAAAACAACGTTTTCAAAAACTTCATTTAAAATCACCGTGTGTGTCTTCAAAAAAACGACCAAAAAAAATTCGAATATGCTTGAATTTTTTGTGTCGTTTTTCAAAACGTTGTTTTTTGTGTCATAAAAAGTGATGGTGTGTGGGCAAAACGATGTTAAAAACAATGGCCCAGATTCACGTACATCTGCGCATTACTGGACCGGCGTAGCGCACCGCCTTTACGTTAGACTTGCGCAATTTTGCCGCGTAATCACCCTATTCTCGTAGCTTTTGCGCAGGAAATTGCGCATACGTAACGTTTTTCCAGAGGCGTAAGGAGGAGTAATACAAATTGGGAAGGACGTGGGTGTGTTACATTGAAATGAGCCGTGACCCCATGCAAATGAAGGGCCGGCCGGCTCGCGCATGCGCGCTTGAAGGAGACCATGGTCAGCTCCGCTGTGCGCATGCTCACAACTCGGGAGCGGCCCAATCAGTGAAATTGGAAATGGACTAGGGCAACTTTGTGAACTACGCAGACAGCATAAATAGACAGACACAAATGCACTTCCTTTGCAAAAGTACATCCCTTTGTATCCCTCCCTCTACAGCAAGGTGCTTTTGTTTGTTTGTGACGTGTCTTTGAGATATTTGGGGACTGTTTTGCAGAGTGATTTTTGTCTTTTATGTGTTTTCTTTGTTGTTATTTTGTTTAAATTATATTTTTGCTGGGCATTTTTTTTTTTTTGCTCGTCATTTATTTAATTTTTTTGGTTCTGTTTGTGTATGATTTTGGAATGTGGGGGTGATATTACTGTGGGAAAAGGGGTGTCACCCTCATTTGTGGTGGAGAAGTGATCCCCAGGTCTGTGTGAATGGTGTATGAATGTACAGTGACATAATTGGAGCCGTGGCATGGCGTTGCAGCTCACAAGTCCTGCATGGTGGACTGGTGCCAATCCAATGTGATGAGGATGTGGTGTGTGTGTGCTAGGGACCACAGTGGTGTGCATGCATGCATTCTCATTGTGCCATGATAAATGTGTGTGTTTAACGTGCAAAGATGCATAATGTGAGCTGGCATGAGATGGGGTCATGAGATGGGGTACCAGTGCATATGCAGAGTCACCTTGAAGGGAAAAGACAGGAGGATGTTAGTCATGCATGTGCCACTTGTGAGGTGTGCATCACGGGAGGGGATAGTCATGCCTGCCACCCATGTCACTCACCAACCAGCCAGCTGTCCCCATACATGTTCTGTTCGAAATCTGTGGGGATGGGGCTCTGATTGTATATGTAGCTGTCATGGGTGTCATGGGTGGTGCCATGTGTTGGGCTGCTGATGTCCTCCTGCAAGGTTGTGGTAATTCCAGGATGGCATGAGGGGTGAATCTGAAGATGCGAGACACCTCAGAATCACTCATGCCAAAGATGTCTATGTGTGTGATATATCAAGTGAAGAGTGAGGGGCTTGTATCAGATAAGAATATTGTATTAGATTAGATTAAATTGTAAATTTTATATAAGCAAATAAAAAAAAAAAAAAAAAACATCTCCCGTGCCCTCCTTAGTGCCATCCTCCGTGCCCTCCTCCTTCTTTGTTCATCTAAAGTCAGTAGTATAGCTATGTGCGACGATGCCCCTGGCATGTTGGCATACAGATTGTTGAGCAACACGTGTGACTGCTGAACTCCTCACTAACAGTGTTGCTTTATCTGACAAGTAGACTTTTTTTCTTTTTTTAGACCAGCTTTTATCAGCTCTAATTTTAGACAGGACATTTTGCTGTTGCGCACACTGCGTCGCCTGCGCTGCCCCAACGTTGTTTTGTGGATCCCCGTAAGTCCCTCATTAGCATATTTGACTAGCAAATCAATGGTGTGTCTATCACACTTTTGCGCGGACGGATGCGCCAGTCTAACGAAATTACGCGGGACAAAAAAAAGAAGATTTTTTGCGTATCTCGTTCTGGGGATGCCGCGCAACGAAACGCACGCGCGCATTTAGACTTACGCACGCGCATCTCCTGTTGCGCAGGCGTAATCGCTCTGTGAATCTGGGCCAATGTTTTTAAACCCGCGCATGCTCAGAGGCAAGTTATGAGACGGGAGCTTCAATGGAACAGAGTGCCGTTGAAAGTGGTGTACGTCACCACGCTTTGCTAGGGCATTTTGGAAAAACAATGGTGTGTATGCAACGTCGTTTTGGAAAATGAAGTTTGAAAAACGTTGTTTTTGTTTCATCACATAAAACGTTGTTTTTTTTCATCACAAAAAGTGATCGTGTGTACGCGGCATAACTCTATTTTGATCATTTCTTTAGACCTTTCTATAGCTTCTACAGTGGATGAAGTCCTGTAGACATTTCAGCCACTGCATTTTCATTATCTCTTTTGCCATAAGATTTTAATAATATTTAAAGTTTTGCTTAGTATTTGTTTTCCACAATGCTGTGAATAGGCTACAATTTGATGTGCTGTTCTGAGTGAGTTAGAGGAAGGAAACACTCCTTACCTCAGTTAGTGGCCCCAAAATTAAAGTTTGCAGGGATCCATCTTGCCTAACAGCAGCATTGCATTTGTCTCTCCCAAACTATATTACCGTATATTTAAACACATTATTTTTTTTTTTCTTAGCTGCTAAGCAGAGCTTGCAACAGTTTGTCCAATTGTCTTATCATATAGGGGAGTTACTCCGCATTATTGCCCTAATACGTTGGTATGAGGATAAAGTTACACAGTGTATTGGTGTCCAGTCTCAATTGTGACCACATGTACCAACCCCACATATGTGGCCAGGAAACTTGTGTGTGGGCTGTTAGCTTCCACATATTTATATTGCTTCACAGAAGATATCTATATACTGGAGGTATATATCCTAGCCTAGACCTGGGACCTGGATGTGACCTGCCTGAGGGGGATTCATGAGGTGCTGTACCCATTCTCTGGAGATACCTTATGGTGGAGGTACAGTATATATCCGGGCCTAGAACTGGGACATATAATTAAGGACAGGCTCCTCCCTAACCCTCTGCACTTCTCTCTTTGCTACAACTGAGTAGGATATATTATATCTTCCCATCTACCATTTGCAGATTCATATTGTGATAATTGTCATCAAAGTAACCAACGGAATTGCAATTAGATGGGCACCTCAGGAAGTTGAATGATTGGTTATTTACAATGGGCTTTTTTATATGGATGGCAGAGACCAAGGTCAGTATTTTTAATCAAAGATGGTCATTTGTAAAGGTTTTTAATGATTATGAATTCAAATTGTATTATTTATACAAGTCTGATATAATGAATTAAGTGCCTTAAATGTCCCAGTTTTGTACAATGCAGTTTTTGGGCCTATGCATCAAATAGCCAGGCCAGAAAGGGACATAGCATTTCCTGTGCTTTTGACAATACTAGGTATTATTACCAATTGCCAGATACTTTGAAATGGGATGTGATAAGAATCTAAGCTCTAGGGCAGGGATCCTCAAACTATGGCCCTCCAGGTGTTGTAGAACTACACATCCCATGAGGCATTGTAACACACTGACATTCACAGACATGACTAGGCATGATGGGAAATGTAGTTCCTGAACAACTGGAGGGCCGTAGTTTGAAGACCCATGCTCTAGGGGATCAGCAGTAAGGTATGAATAGGACCTGAGAAGTGTCTAGCACAGGATGGGAAAAGGTCTATGTTTTCTCTTGGCAGGTGTACTTTAACAATTTTATGAGTAAACTGTTTGAGCATACCGAGTAGTTAATTTGTTACACAGAACACATTGTACACAGATATCATTTTTACAGACATATAATATGGTCCTTATATCCTTCAAGTCTACAATCCATAGAATCTGCATAGTCATTAGTGAAGCATTTTTCGGCAACATTACATGTAAAAAAAAAAAAAGATTTATGTAAATTCTTTCAGTAGCCTAGTTATGTGGTTGTAAATGTATTTTACAGTGATACAGAAGAAACCCAGTCCCTGGTCTTGTGTCTCGCTAACAGCCACCCGCAATGGTGTGCTGGTCTCCTGGCATTGCCACAGATAATAAAACCACAATATATTTAGCCTTTTTTCCGGGATCGCGTTACAGATTCTTAGAGAGCTGTTTCTTAGCAGATTTTTTAGTGTTTACCAGACCAAACAATGTTTAGAATATTTTAAAGAATAATCTTAACATAAGTATCTAGAAGCATGAACTTTTTTAACCATAACAATGAATGTTTTTAGTCTTTCTTAAAAACAAGCCTCTTCAGAGAAGCTCTAGCTGCAGTCATATGAAAAAGAATCCATGCAAATTGTTGACTTTTTCAACCTTTTAACAGGTAAATATTAAATCTTGCTTCATATAGTGCCTACAGGTAGATAGGTCATATACCTGAAGAAATGTCACTTAAAAATGACACAGTGTATTCATTTTCATGATTTAAATTAATGAAAATGCTAATTTCTCATACTGAAAATTATGAAATTAGAATCGTGTTCCAGAATAGGTGCCAATGATTAGAATCTCATTAGAAACTCATTATGTGGGTGGAATATATTTTTAAACCTCAAATATCTAAGTTCCGGAGTCCACTTCTTTATTGACATGTGTGATGTCATAATGTCAAGATCAAAAGAGCTCTCTAACGGTCCTTTAGAAACAAAGTTATAAGTTGTTTGGTTACTGTAACAGTAGATATGTTTGCTGCAAATCAAAGACAGTATTTCAGAAGGACATTATAAACTTCAGGAAATGTCAGTTGGCAGGTAGCAAAATTATGAAGCAGGGTATTATCATTGGTATGATTTAGAGGTGCTTTTCTGCTTCAGGGGCTGACATTTTGTAAGGGGATTTGAACAGACAGTCTATGGGGACAAAATGTGTATGGTAGAGCTATACCAGTGATGTCATCATGGCCATCTCCTCATTGGAGTGGTGTGGCATTTACATGCTTGATTTTATCTACATTTGTGAGTACCTACCCTTTTTTATTATTAAAGAAAGTCTTGAAGATATTGCACGTTGTGTTTCCCCTCTTTGTTTTGTGTGCTCATTTATGGCATCGATTAACCAAAGCATTTGTCGGTATTGATGGTAACACCATATTTGGAACACCTGAGCTGAAGGAATTATTTTCCACTACTTGCCAGCCTGATAGTGGGGAGATAATAAAGTGTAAGTTGACCTTCATTATTTGAAGTCTAATTCTCTGGTAAGAGGCTTTCTTAAAAGAGGTGGTGGAGCACAGTACAGTGAGAAGAAGTTTTCTATATTGTTGATAATATAAGTTTGGAGCATGATGTAATAATATTGAAGCACATTGTTCTTAGGATTTTTTTTTTTAACCTTAAAAGCCTGTACAACAGAAAAAAAAACTTTTGTTATACAAAACTTTACTTTTATTTAATGCTGCAGCACAACACAACTTCTGTTTATTATAATTACATGAACTGCATCAGAATAGTTATGATGATTGGTAATATAAGTTGTGCATTACATACTATTGTTAAATTATAGATAGACACACACACAGAAATATATTAAAGAGGACATAGAAATATTCTTTTAGGTCATACATGTTAACACCGGTTTTCTCATCTGTGATTGTATATCAGGGATGCTTATAGTCAACCTTTTCATGTTCTGCCCAATCAGGCAAACTGTAAACTCTTTAAAGCCAGTAAATGCAAACAGAATAATGCCTGGAGCAATGCATCTCAGTGTTTCCTTAGGAATGACCTATGCGACAAACCCCTTTCTTGGGACCATATGGAATGCACTCACTTCAGGAAATAATTTAACAACATATGTAGATATTGTCTAAAACATATCTTAACACAACTACAAAAAAAATATAAAAAAATCATAAGAAGTCACTAAATAAATAGATCCTTCTCTCTTGCTTTCTGTTTTGTAAATTTTGTATAAGTTGCGGTAAGGTTATTAAATTAGCATCTTGCAAATTAAGGAAACATTATTGATATAGAAATAAATGTGCTGCAACTTGTTATAATGTATACACATGGGACTATTTTCAATCATTTTAGAATCATCTTGAATTGCTCAGTGTGAGATTTGAGATGATGTAGAAGGTAACATTTTTGTTAATTTTAAAAATGTGACAGTACTTTTTTAATTCACATAATTGTGCTCTAGATTTTAATACCAAAAATATAGTGAAGGTTCCCAACATGAACAACTGTAGTAATCTGAGAAGGGCTTAATCTGAGACAGTGCAAACTGAACTGTTGATCAAAATAACCGGCTTGCTAATTGGCTAGTCAAAACTAATGAAAGAATGCATGCAAGCAGTGTAGTTACAAATACAAGTAACCCACAAAATGTATAAATTGCAATATTATCAGACTAAAAATAACTATGAGATGACCTTGACGAGATAAAAGGCTTTACAGTGGAAGTTAGTTATGCATTCATGCTCATATCAACGTCAGGCAGGGTCCAAGGTCTTTGGAGCTCTGCAAAGCACTCCAGGTAAACTCCATATACTTATACGCTCAGTTTTACAAAGCATATAAGAAAGAGGAGGAAATTAGTGCCAGGGACATTTTATTAAATCATAAATGCACCCGTGCCTATTATAAAGCAAAAATGCCCCTTACACACAATCGGAATTTCCGATGGAAAAAGTCAGACTAACTTTTTCCATCAGAAATTCGGACCGTGTGTATGCCCCATCGGAAATTCTGACAAATTCTATTGGAGTTTAGATAGAGAACATGTTCTTTACTCCAAAGGAATTCCGTCATTAATTCCGTTGTGATATTGGTCGGACAAAGGTCCGATCGTGTGTACAGGGGTATACATAAAAACATTGTACAGCTTCTGTAGTGAACACAAATAGTGCCACATTAAAAAAATACAGAAAAAGCAGCACTAGTACTCAAAAGTTAATATAAAATGTCCAAAATATAGTCTTGTCAAACAAAAATGTGTTATTGTGACCACTGGAGAATGTCGCATGTTAATGACAAAACGCGTGTGTAAGAGACTTCCTTTCCACTTCAGCTGAAATGCACGCTGGGGAGTCAGCGACATTTCCTGATGTCATAGAGTGATCATTAAACTGCTTATGCATGGTGTAAATGCATTTTTAGTTAATTGCTGAGAAAATAAAATGGTTTTACACTATTGGAGGCCTCTCCTTTTTCCTTTAACATTACTATATGTGTAATACAAAATGAAAAATTGTGCCAATGAGAAGAAACTAGCTGCTTGATGCCAGTACTAAATAGAGTCTTAGTACCCCTAACGTATTGAATATTGGGGGTGTAGGTTCCAATTGTAGTGAAGTGGATCACATTCAAACCCACAAACAGATTATGGCAGCACCACCGTAAATGAGACTTCTGTGAGGAAACCACCACCAAACAGAAAGCCGCTTACCAGAGCAACCTAATTCATAGGCATGTAGATACTAAATTCCATCCACAGACTGAGACACCAGACTGTCAGGGAATCCAATGGGCAGGTATCCAGAATAAACCCACTTGCTATTATGAGAAGGTCCTCGGTATAAGGGTATGGAAAGAAACGCACCATAGTGTGATTCTGAATAAAATGTATTAAAAAAAAAAAAAAAAAGAAGAAATGTACTTACAAACATGTAATGTTTAAAAGCGCATAAACATATGCCGGCCGGCACTGAGGAGCCCTTCTCCTTCCGTTGAGCGCGGTGATGTCAGTGTACAAGGAGTCAGAGGAGTGACTAAGCCTGATGTCACATATGCCAGCGACAGAATTGTAAAAAAGTTAAGTGAAAATACTCATTTGTTTCCATAGGTCGTTTCCTCATTGGCCAAATGACCAAGGTGTCGCTCCCTTGCTGATGAAATAGCTACAGAAAGTCCAGCAAGAGAATGATGTCTTACTCATTCAGGCAGAAAAGTAGTGACCTGTGTCGATGGGTGAGTCATTTTTTGCACTGCCCTGTCCCACATAGCAATCATATCGCAAAAGGGACATGGACCGGACTCCATTCTCTCTTCATAGATGATACAGTGCCTTGCGAAAGTATTCGGCCCCCTTGAACTTTGCGAACTTTTGCCACATTTCAGGCTTCAAACATAAAGATACAAAACTGTAATTTTTTGTGAAGAATCAACAACAAGTGGGACACAATCATGAAGTGGAACAATTTTTTTTGGATATTTCAAACTTTTTTAACAAATAAAAAACTGAAAAATTGGGAGTGCAAAATTATTCAGCCCCTTTACTTTCAGTGCAGCAAACTCTCTCCAGAAGTTCAGTGAGGATCTCTGAATGATCCAATGTCGACCTAAATGACTAATGATGATAAATAGAATCCACCTGTGTGTAATCAAGTCTCTGTATAAATGCACCTGCACTGTGATAGTCTCAGGCGGCGTACACACGAGGGGATATGTCCGCTGAAAACGGTCCGATGGACCGTTTCAGCAGACATCTCCGCTCGTGTGTATGGGCTAGCGGACAGATTTCTCCACCCGACAGATTTCAAAGCAAGCTTTGAAATCTATCCGGTGGAATCTGTCCGCCCGACATGTCTGCTGGTTAGTACACTTACCAGCAGACATGTCGGCTCCCACCGCCGCCGTGCCGCTGCCGAATGGATTCGGCGCATGCGCGGAAGTGTTTTACTTCCTGGTGCGGTGACGTGGCGGTGACGCGGCGGCGTCAACGTCACCGCCGCGTCACCGCACCGTCCGCGGCGGGGAATTTGATCCGATGGTGTGTACACGCCATCGGATCAAACTCCCGATCGGACATATCCGATGGAAATGGTCCGCGGACCGTTTTCATCGGATATGTCCGATCGTCTGTACGCCGCCTCAGAGGTCTGTTTAAAGCGCAGAGAGCATCATGAAGAACAAGGAACATACCAGGCAGGTCCAAGATACTGTTGTGGAGAAGTTTAAAGCCGGATTTGGATACAAAAAGATTTACCAAGCTTTAAACATCCCAAGGACCATTGTGCAAGCGATAATATTGAAATGGAAGGAGTATCAGACCACTGCAAATCTACGAAGACCTGGTCGTCCCTCTAAACTTTCAGCTCATACAAGGAGAAGACTGATCAGAGATGCAGCCAAGAGGCCCATGATCACTCTGGATGAACTGCAGAGATCTACAGCTGGGGTGGGAGACTCTGTCCATAGGACAACAATCAGTCGTATACTGCACAAATCTGGCCTTTATGGAAGTGTGGCAAGAAGAAAGCCATTTCTTAAAGATATCCATAAAAAGTGTTGTTTAAAGTTTGCCACAAGCCACCTGGGAGACACACCAAACATGTGGAAGAAGGTGCTCTGGTCAGATGAAACCAAAATCAAACTTTTTGGCAACAATACAAAACGTTATGTTTGGCGTAAAAGCAACACAGCTCATCACCCCTGAACACACCATCCCCACTGTCAAACATGGTGGTGGCAACATCATGGTTTGGGCCTGCTTTTCTTCAGCAGGGACAGGGAAGATGGTAAAAATTGATGGGAAGATGGATGGAGCCAAATACAGGACCATTCTGGAAGAAACCCGGATGGAGTCTGCAAAAGACCTGAGACTGGGACGGAGATTTGTCTTCCAACAAGACAATGATCCAAAAGGTTAAGCAAAATCTACAATGGAATGGTTCACAAATAAACATAACCAGGTGTTAGAATGGCCAAGTCAAAGTCCAGACCTGAATCCAATCGAGAATCTGTGGAAAGAACTGAAAACTGCTGTTCACAAACGCTCTCCATCCAACCTCACTGAGCTTGAGCTGTTTTGTGAGGAGGAAGGGGCAAAAATTTCAGTCTCTCAATGTGCAAAACTGATAGAGACATACCCCAAGCGACTTACAGCTGTAATCACAGCAAAAGGTGGCGCTACAAAGTATTAACTTAAGGGGGCTGAATAATTTTGCACGCCCAATTTTTCAGTTTTTTATTTGTTAAAAAAGTTTGAAATATCCAATAAATTTCGTTCCACTTCATGATTATGTCCCACTTGATGTTGATTCTTCACAATAAATTACAGTTTTATATCTTTATGTTTGAAGCCTGAAATGTGGCAAAGGGTCGCAAAGTTCAAGGGGGCCGAATACTTTCGCAAGGCACTGTATATACATTGAGTTTTTCACTAGATAGAAGTCACCAAAAGAATAGGACATTTTTGGCTACCTTATTTGAAATCCTAACTTGCTTTTAAAAGTGTCACGGAGGCATCATTTGCTAAATGTTAAGTTTAAAAATGTAAATGTTGCCTATCAATGAAAACTTTTTTAAAGATCATTATAGTTTTCTTTTACAATACACGGACTAGATATATGCAGAAATATATTATTCCAGGGTATTGTATAAGCTGAGTATAATGTAAATCCAGGACATAAAGTATAAAATAGTAAAGACCATATGCTGAGGGGCAGTAGATTTTTATCTAGCTTTATATAGGATGTTGTTACCACCAGCTTGTTCTGTTATCCAAATCAAACTTTAGTGTACAATGTCATCAAATACATTAATAATATTATTTTTTAACAATAGCAGTGATTTGATAATTAAATAAAGACTGATAATCCAGCTCAGAAAAATATTAATATCATTTTTAAAAGCTACTAAATACTATTAGGAAATGCTTAATGATTTCAATGAATGACTTTGATTGGTAAGTACAAGATCAGTAATAGCAGTATTAGCATTTTAAAGCTTCAGTGCTTTAGAACTATGCATATGTATATGTTAATGTTGTTGCTAACTTGGACAAAAAGATTGGAAAGCCCTGCAAACCTTTGTGTTTTCTTGCCTGTCAAGTCAAGGTGATGATACATTAGCAGTGTTTTTGTTTGCTTGTGGTTGAATAAAGAAGCCCTGCTTGGCCCTTGAGAATCAAATTGCTTTTGGTCAGGTCCATGTCGTTTTGATCGTTTAGTATTGAAGTGATCCCGAGGCAGTTCAAGGTCATATGGGTCACAGGAATATAGTTTCAGTTCATTGTGTTCCAATGCAGTATATTCACCCAAGACGTGTGTGATAAAGGGTGCAATTTCTTTCTATAATAGACTTTGGAATATTACAGGATTCAAAGAATAGCTCTGGAATAATGCCTATATTCAATATCAGTAAATCAAGTACAATATGATTGTTGAACTCTGACCTCTAGGAAATCTAGATATATAGATAAGTAAATGTACAAAGGATCAAAGCAAATAGTACTTCCCAGATGCAAATAAATCAATGTTTCCTTTGATGTTAGCAACAAATGCATTCATACTTGGTTCATGTGATATGTTTAGGTGAGTGAAGCTGAGTTTACCCATATGCTTAGCTAACCATATGGATACCAACACAGCATTATACGTATTTGCGTACTTAACTTGTCATTCATGTATTAGGATGTTTTTGTTTTGTTTTTTAACAGCAGCAGTAACTTGTCAAAATGCAGATGTCATCTTAAATGATTTCAAGAATCTGATAAACTTTTGTATGTCAAACTGCTTTAAATATTGTGATGAAATACTGAGAGAAAACATGGTAAGCAGTTCATTCATTTATTATCAGCACATAGGAGAATGTAAGAGGTGCATAAACTGAGCAAATCCCCAATTCTCAATTTAAAAAAATAAGACACAGACCCATTTTAAAACAAGTGTTATATGGAGGTCTGTATTTAGGTCAGCGTATATTTATGACATACAAAATTGAATTTAGTAAGGTGTGGCCATTCCTTGATCTATGCATGTATCAGGTATGCAAGGTACATCATTTGCTGAATTGCCTAGATTGAAAGCAGAACTCAAATGGAGGCCATTCCAGAAGCATTTGAGGTAGCACAAGGGAATGTGATTCTGGATAGATATGTGCATTCCCGTTCGTACGAATGTTATTTTTGTACGAAAATGTTCATTTTCGTACCCGCAGGATAATGTGTACATACGAAAAAATTAAAGCACCAAAATACGAAAACTACGAGATTACGAATGAGCCGCATAACGAACAACCGCAAATACGAACGAATGATCCGACGAAAAAAAAACGACAAAACGAAAACGGCAAAAGAACAAAAATTACATCTATAACAAAAGATTTACATTCTGTATTTTGTTTGAATCCTTTTTCTGTTTGTTTTCAGTCCTATGTTCATTGTTCATATGGTTCATATGACATCTATAACAAAAGATTTGCATGCTGTATTTTGTTTCAATCCTTTTTCTATTTGTTTTCAGTCCTATGTTCATTGTTCATATGACATCTATAACAAAAGATTTGCATGCTGTATTTTGTTTCAATCCTTTTTCTGTTTGTTTTCAGTCCTATGTTCATTGTTCATATGACATCTATAACAAAAGATTTGCATTCTGTATTTTGTTTCAATCCTTTTTCTGTTTGTTTTCAGTCCTATGTTCATTGTTCATATGACATCTATAACAAAAGATTTGCATACTGTATTTTGAATCCAAAATACGAACAGAAAAAAGGAATTTAAAATACAGAATGCAAATCTTTTGTTATAGATGTCATATGAACATACGACTGAAAATAGCAAAAGAAAAAGGGTTTCAAGATACTGAAAATCATTGACGAAAATTCACGAAAATTATTGTCTAACAAGTATCGAACATGAATTAAACAGAATAACGAACCATCCCGCATGTACGAAAATAAAACAGTAACGAAAATACGAAACGATCGGAATACGAAAAAATCGCGTCATACGAAAAACGAACGGGAACAAACAGGAAAACGGGCGTCTTACGAAAAACAAACGAGTACGAAAAAACGGAACGATACGGAACAGAACAAAAAAAACGATTTACTGTGCATGTCTGCTCAATTTTGCAAGCCTGCAAGATCACTGTATGTATGTTCTCTTCTGCTCCTGCATCCTGCTACAACACATAATGGTCACCAGATGTCTACCTGGGTAGTACACGGTCTGTATTTCTCTCCACAGATGGCTTAGTCCACTTTACTCTGTGGTATTGCTTGTGAGTACCCCTTTTGGTGTTCTTTCCCTGCAATTGTGGATCGCAAAAGCAGTTGGAATAGGTTTAAGGGCCTTTCCAGCGTGCTCTGGAGGAGTCAGTGACATCTCCCCTGATGACCCTGATATAGTAATGCCTTGTAACTGCCCACTGACCTTTATCTAGGACATATGCTTATAGATAAGTGAACTACAAACATGTTGTCAATCTGGTTATAAACATAGACATGTGTGACATAATAAACAGATATAAGTGAAACTAAGAGTTTACATTTACTGTACATATATTTTTGAAAAATCAGGAGATTTCAGCAATGTTCACCATTTTGCCAAAATGCAATGGAGTCAATGCTTGAAGGGGTTGTAAAGGTTTATTTTTTATCTTTTTTAAATAACACACGTCATACTTACCTCCACTGTGTAGTTTATTTTGCACAGAGTGGCCCCGATCCTGCTGTTCTCAGGCCCCTCAGTGGCTGTCGTGGCTCCTCCCTAACCCCCTCTGGGAAGCTCTATTCCGAAGGGGGTAATCTTGCGGGCGCGCTCCCATGTGATACAGTCAGCATCCATAGACGCAGAGTGTATGACTCGCCCCCCCAGCGGCCGCACCATTGGATTTGATTTACAGCAGCGGGGCTGTGCTGCTATCAATCTATCCAATCAACACTGAGACTCCATGGAGAACAGGATGCTGGGGGACATGCAGAGCAGGTGAACAAGCTCAGGTAAGTAAAACGGGGGAGCTGGGGGGCCCTTGACAGCAAGATTTTTTTTACCTTAATGCATAGGAAAAAAACACTAACTTTTACAACCACTTTAATGTGGTTTTCAATTGTCCAATAGGCTTTAAAGTGGCTTTAAAGGTAGAAACTTGTTCATTGTATTACCTGAGCCCAAACTCGATCCAGTGCTGTGCGCAAGAGGAGCGTCTCTCTCTGCTCTATCTGCTGGCTCTCTCCTCACAGAGCAGATTGAAAGCATTGGGAGCCATTGGTTTATGCTGCTGTCAATTCATTACTGTTACAAGGGAGCCATGGCAGTGCCAAGTCGCACTGTCTGTGTCAATAGACTTAGACAGCGCAGTTCAGGATCAAGCCTGCAGGGTTCTTATGATGGCACGCAGAGGAGAGGAAGAGTCAGGAGCACCAGCAGGGGACCAGAGATACGGAGGATAGAGCATAGAGCAGGTAAGTATATAATGTTTGTTAAATATCTGAGATTAAACGTATAAATCAAATAATGTGTAAATAGGATGGCGAAGTGGTGGTATAGGTTAGCAGGGGCGATCGCATATCCAATACCAACAGTAGATCATGTTTGTTACTTAAAAACAAAATTAGGTTTACACTCACTTTAAACAGTCTTCACAGAAAAAAAAAACATACAGTACAACTGGCAATAAGAATAAATAAAACTTTTTTAAGCAGTACACAAAGTAATGGTAATTTGCCCAAAAAAACAAACAAACACACAGAACATTAAAACTGGAGAGTGCAAAATCTGGTAGCCAATCAGCTTCTAACTTTGTTCAATTAAGCAAAAATAAAAAAACAGCATATATAAAAATTTGATTGGATTCTGTGCAGAGCTGCACCAGATTTTGCACACTCCATTTCTAGTAAATCAACTTATAACTGTAATAAGATAAACCACTCTAAGCACAACCAAATAAAAATAAAATAAATGGAATAACATTGTTTTTTAAAGCAAGTTTTAGGTATGCAGCTTAACATGTGAAACATTTGTGAGATTTGGTTGATCTTACCAACACCAAAATACAGAACAACTTGTATTCTCTGAAAAGAGTACAAGACATTTTATGAATGGAAGAAGTGAAGGGTTAGCAACCCACATACTATTCACTGTATGCAGTGTGTACTAGAGCCTGGAGTGTAATTTTTAGAGCCAAAATATTAGGATTTTACCATAAGCAGCAGCATCCACCAATGGGATGCATATAATTAGGGGTAAATTATTTTTACCTAGCAAATGTGCAAATATTGTTTTTCAGTTTTAGACTAGCCTTGAATTGTAGATAAAATAATAACCCCTCATTAGATGGGTGTTAGATATTAAAGGAGTTGTAAAAAAATAAAAGTTTGCCTAAATGTAATGTCTGCAAGGTAGACAGACAGAATAGTGTAATGATTCTGTAAACAAGTAAATACCTATTAAATTCCTTCATCTATATCACCTCCGGCATTCTAGTTTCTGTTCTATCATTCACTTCCTCATGTAAGAACTACATTTCCCAGTATGAATTGCGGCACACCCAGTAATTTACACCTCCTTGAAGTCTCTAGGGCCGCGTACACACGAGGAGACAAATCCGATGAAAACGGTCCGACAGAGCATTTTCATCGGACATGTCTCCTGGGATGATTTGGTTTGATCAGTGTACACACGATCAAACCAAAATCCCCGCGGACAGACATCGCAGTGACGTGGCGGTGACGTTGACGCCGCCACGTCACCGAACCAGGAAGTAAAATACTTCCACGCATGCGTCAAATCCATTCAACGCATGCGGGGGATTTATGTCCGCTGGTTAGGCGTACTAACCAGCGGACATGTCGGACAGACGACTTTCCAGCAGACAAGTTTTAAAGCATGCTTTAAAACTTTTGTCTGCTGGAAACCTGTCTGCTAGCCCGTACACACGACCGTATCTGTCCGCTGAAACTGGTCTGCGGACCAGTTTCAGCAGATATATTCGATTGTGTGTACGCGGCCTAACATGTAGAGAGCGTCCTGCCACACACATGTAGTTCCCAGGAGGGGGCGAGCACATTACTGACCACAGCAGTAAAGTCTCCCTTCATGGTGGTCTGTAAAATCAGACAAGCAGGAAGTGAACAGAACAGAGAAGAACTAGAGCAACTTCTGAGCAAAAACAAACAATGAGGAAGTGAAAAGAGGAATGTCTGCAGGTAAAGGATGCTTATTATGATAAAAAAAAATTCCTTTACAACCCCTTTAAGGGATGCTAATGAAACAAAAATTCCTTCACAAGAAAAAAAGCTGCTCTGTTAGAAAATACTGTTTATACAATTCTATTGCTGTTTAATATGCTGAAATCAAAGACATATAACTCAACCCTAGCCCATAATTTTTTTTAAAACATGCGCTAAACCCATACCTAATAGTGTTGCTCACGAATATTTGTATTGCGAATATTCGGCTCGAATATGGCATATTTGAGTATTCGCGATATATTCCGAATTTCGCGGTGAATATTCGCTATTTCGAATATTCGTATTTTTTCAATTTTTTTTTTAGAACAGATCACATCCTAGAGATCCCCATCGACGTCTAAAAACATTGCTGGTATGATTAGAGACCTTGGGCCGAGTAGCTGCAGCGATCAATTTATATTGCCGATAAATCGCAATGCGATTATTCGGCAATAGCGATATCGCGCGATTATTTTTGAGAAATTCGCAATATTGTTTTTAGCTAAAATAACACATATATTCGATTTCAGAGTGTTACTGTCGAAATTCCGCAATAAATTTCTCATTCGCATTTTTGCGAAATTACGATAAAATATCAAGAATATTCTGAGCCAATCAGAGTGCTCCATTCCGCATTTCTCGAATATTCGCAATTATTTTGTATTGTAATATATCAAGAATATTCTGAGCCAATCAGAGTGCTCCTTCCGCATTTGCCGAATATTCGCAATTATTTTGTATTGTAATATATCACGAATATTCTGAGCCAATCAGAGTGCTCCTTCCGCATTTGCCGAATATTCGCAATTATTTTGTATTGTAATATATCACGAATATTCTGAGCCAATCAGAGTGCTCCATTCCGCATTTCTCGAATATTCGCAATTATTTTGTATTATAAAATATCACGAATATTCTGAGCCAATCAGAGTGCTCCTTCCGCATTTCTCGAATATTCGCAATTATTTTGTATTGTAATATATCACGAATATTCTGAGTCAATCAAAGTGCTCCATTCCGCATTTCTCGAATATTCGCAATTATTTTGTATTGTAATATATCACGAATATTCTGAGCCAATCAGAGTGCTCCATTCCGCATTTCTCGAATATTCGCAATTATTTTGTATTATAAAATATCACGAATATTCTGAGCCAATCAGAGTGCTCCTTCCGCATTTCTCGAATATTCGCAATTATTTTGTATTGTAATATATCACGAATATTCTGAGCCAATCAGAGTGCTCCATTCCGCATTTCTCGAATATTCGCAATTATTTTGTATTATAAAATATCACGAATATTCTGAGCCAATCAGAGTGCTCCATTCCGCATTTCTCGAAATTTCGCATTCGCATTCGCAATTCGCAATAGCGAAAATTCGCAATCATTTCATTTCCAAAAAATATCACGAATATTCGTATTTAGCGAATATATCTTGAATATTCGACTATATATTCGAGATATATCGCGAAATCGAATATGGCATATTCTGCTCAACACTAATACCTAATCCAAATCAATGAGAAAAGGTGCAGCAGATGTTGTAGATACTCAGTCTCTATATTAACGCATATGATCTTCCATGTGAGACCTCTCTGTCTATGGGTGGCCAAGCTATACTCCTATTGCTGTTCCTGTTTTGATTGATTAAAAGATTAGGTTGGATTCATTCTTTAAGATAACTGATCCACACAAATCCAGATGTCAATAGGTTACCTTTGATTCATAGATTTACGCTGTAAATTTTTTATATATTCGCTGGTGTCTTTTTTTAAGTAATTCTGCAAATAGTCTCAAAAAATATATGTTATGCATCTTACCAAAGGCAATATCTACAAAATGGAGTATGGCTATTACTGTATGGTTTCTTTATTCTAAACCTAACTATGTGCTGGTAGTGGTGTATTTGCTTTTGTGCATGATTGTGAATTAGTAATTTCTTGTATACAACTTGCCTGTAAAGGATATTTATATACACTATTTATATATATATATATATATATATATATATATATATATATATATATATATATATATATACAATTTAATTGGAGAAAACAACTTTAGGCAGAACTAACATCCCAGGTCCTAAATAGCTGCATAAAGTATTTTCTAAATATATATATCGAACATCAAGCTCATCCCTATGTAGGAGCAGGTGAGTAGTTTGTTTGTTCTCTACTGTTGCTTGCCAGTTGCCACATGACACCAAGGACAGGATGACACAATGTACTTTGAATTTGGTTCGCTAGGAGTTAAGTAATGCTGAGAGTTTGAACTGTTGCTATATAAGTGCTATATAGTGGAGATGCAGCACAAATTGGCACTGTGCTCCATCGCCAATATGTAATAATTTACTGGAGAGGTAGAGGGGCGGGCGATGACTGGTGGTTGGCTAAAAGGGGGAAGGCAGAACAGACTGACAGGAGACTGGGCTAATAAGACAGATACTTTTTTTTTATTGTACCCTGCTAGTGTCAGGCAATTAATAAGTACACTATTGTTAGTGGGACATGTCCTGTGTTGAGAATAGGGGACATCTGGGGGGAAGTTTGATGAGCACTGGATCTCCACTGCATACACAAGTGCTGGATGGATCAGCAAATACTCAGAATAGAACAGTGTTTCTCCACACTCCATGGAATATATCTATGTACTAAATGAAAAGTATTTTCCTATCATATAACATATAAGAATTGTATTTTCTCTTTCAGTAAACCTGCTCTGCAAAGAACAGGGCAGGTTTACTGCACACCAAGATACAGTTTGGATGTCAGAGTGGCTGTGACCAGTGCCGAGACAAGGTCATCTAGAGTCCAGGGCGAACAGGCCAAACTGCGCCCCCCCCCCCCCAAGATGTATGAGCATTTTGTGCCAGCAAGATTCCCCCCACAAAATTACTGAGCTCTAATCCCCCCCTAAGCCCTCCAGGATCTTAAACAAAATAACACAATCACTAATAAGCCATCAAATAAAGGGGGCAATGTGGTCATAATGGACAATACCTCTTATGAAGCAATGTGCAACAAAATACTACAAAACAAAGATTGTTTTCCACAGATTTCTATCACAATGATAGAAAGATTTAGGCAAGAATTCTATAGTCTGTAGTCTGTGCGATGGAGCACTAAGGGAAGATGCAATCTCTAACAAGGCAGCTGTCCCTTATTGTCCTAGTATATGGTATAGTTAGATACAATGCATTGTGGTAATGGGCATGTTACTATATTGCAAAGGTGTAAACCCAGTTTCAATAATACAATAAAAATACACATACACTGTACGCAGTTTGCAAGTAAGTCACATTGTTCAAAGAGCTCCTAGGCAAAGTCCTTAGCAGTATAATAATGCCATTAATTACAGTCACTGTATTTTGCAATAATTTCTACTGGTTAATGCCTAAAAAAGGAGAGTGGGTATGAAAGGGGTGGTAAGGGGTGGCTTAAGGGACGTGTGTTGCCCTTTGATTGGCAGCTACCTGGAGATGTAGTTTGCAGCAGTGTGCTGAGTGTCCTGGATTACCATGCAGCCCCCGGCTGGTGATTTTTAGGATATTTTAGCTTGGAACATTCTACTGGAATCAAGGGCTATACCTGGAAACCAAGGGTGCCTGGTCACCCTATACTGTATTTATGTGAAGAAATGTCTGGCTTCACTATGTAAGAATCCAGTCATGCCACCTAATGTAACTGGAGCACTGCTGGACATTCACCTATATGCAGTGATACTAAGACTAGTTATATGGAGCACTGCTGCTTCAAAACCTTAGGGCCGCGTACACACGATCGAACATGTCTGATGAGACTTGTCCGACGGACTGTTTTCATCAGACAACTCTGAACTTGTCTGATGTACGTACACACCATCGGACCAAAATCCGATCAGACCAAAACGCGGTGACATAGAACACAATGACGTGATGAAATAACAAAGTTCAATGCTTCCAAGCATGCGTCGACTTGATTCTTAGCATGCGCAGGTTTTTGGTCCGATGATTTTGTGTACTAACCATCGAACCTGTCCGACGGAGAGGTTTCCATTGGACAGGTTTTAAAGCATCTTTTAAAACTTTGGTCCGCTGGAAAACGGTCCGATAGGCCGTACACACGATCGAACATGTCTGCTGAAACTGGTCTGCGGACATGTTCGATTGCGTGTATGCGGCCTAAGATTCAGGTGCACATATAGATCAGATGCCAGTACTTTATTAATATGTGGCTTCTTTTAATACTCTGAAGTCTCTGACTACCACATTTACAACTGGTCCAAGTAGATGGCTTTTACAATGGCTAATGCACAATGTTGCTTGGGGGAGTGTTGGAATTGAAACCCTTCCTTCATAACTGCAGATCATTCATTCTAATAGAAGCAGTAGAAGTATGCTAATGTCATAAGAATGTGGTTTCATCCCAAAAAATAAAGCACTTGTCATCATTTACACAGTCAAAAAGAAGTGAGCTACACAAATAGCTACGGTTATGCACCATTTTGGCCTATTTAAGTAAATTGATGATAGTGTCTATTTTTTCCTAGTGCTAACAAACTATTAGGCCCTGTACACACGGCCAGGAATCCCGTCAGGAAAAAAAACATCAGTTTTCCTGATGGGATTCCTGGCAAGCTTGGCTTGCCAAGCCGTGCATACAGACGGCCATTCAAAAGTACTGCCGTTCTTTTGAATGACAAGAACGCGGTGACGTAATCGACTACAACAAGCCGGTGCTCATCAAATTCGAGACCGTCACCACCATCTTGCTATACCCTACACTATGCCTTGTATGCTACCGAGCATTCATCGAAGGCTTATCGAGCATACACAGGTTTACCTTCGGACAGGTAAGCATACAAACAACCGGTTTTCTCGGCAGGAAACACTCTGCTGGGAATCCCGACAAGAAAATAGAGAGCAAGGTTCTCTATATTCCCATTGGGATTCCCGGCTATTTTCCTGATGGGAAAACGGCTAGGGATCATACACACGGCTGGGATTCCCGGCCAAATGCTCTCCTGGCATATTTTCTGATGGGAAAACCGGTCGCGTGTACGAGGCTTTATAGTAATAGAGATCAACTAGTTAGTCTCAACATAAGCCTCTTCATTTTCCATCACTAAATAGCCATCAATTACACGTGATTTTTAATTATCTTGAACGATGAACAAACTTAGGACGTCAGCATCTGAACTAAATATGTTATGAATATTATGTTCTGAATTCTTTATCTAATGATTGTGATGGACCTGTTTAAACACTGCCACATGTGTTACTAGACATAAATATGTCTCATCCATTCAGAAGAGCTTATGAGGCAATCTTTATGGTTATGTTGTATTGTTTTGTGTTTTCTGGCAATGTCTATCTTTAGCTTTGGGGTATAAACTCTGCATTATTAAATAGCTGTATGGGAGATTAACTGTGAAATAATTTGTTGTTATGGTGATGTTATGAGATGCTGATGAACAATTACGATTATCATACCTAGTTATTCCAGTACTAATCTACTAGTGATACTGTAATCACAGACTAACTTTATAGAGGCATGCAAGACTAATGTAGGCTTAAATCATGGTGCTTCCCAAATAAATTAGGAACCCAGTCACACCTAGGTGGTCCATTGGGGTGCATTAACATACGCAAGCACACAGGGGTTCACACCTGGGATTTAGCACAGTGAAGCATTGACAGCAAGCGCTACAGAGGAATTGGATGGTTGAGTTCAACATTTGGCAGTTTATAGAACAGTAGCGGGCATCAATGCAAGTTCAGAATAGTTTAGAAGAAAGCCTGACAAACACACCTACCAGTTTTGGGCAGTAGAATAGACAGGAACGAATATGTACAGTTCCAGATCTATCACAGTTAATGAAAGTCATCAGTTGAAATGTGCCTGGGTTCATGAGGTTCATAGAATCTTGTGTGAAATCCAAATATACCAAAATAAAGGCTATGTGGATCACAGGAGTGCAATTTGTTAAGAAACAATGGGACTGCAAGTGAGTCACATGTTTTTCCGTGCTTCTGAAAATGAAGGCAGAAAAGCATGATTCTGCTCATGTTTTCAAAGTGATGAAGTGTGAGTGGGGCCTAATGGTATCCTAGGATGGGGAGTGCCTGCCATAGCTTCAGAAGTCCACAAAAACAGCTGGTTACTCAGAAATGGCAATTTGGAAGTGGGACTACAAAAACTGGCCACAGTCCTACTCCTAGGTTACAGAAATCCTACATATGTGGGGTATCTGCCATAGGCAGCAGTCAGTGAGCTGGTTTTGGCTAGTGATGAGCGGAATACGCCATATTCGATTTCGTGATATTTCGCGAATATTTCGAAGAATATTCGCGAATATTCGTTAATATCGAATATTTGTGATATTTTATTAAAAAAAAAAATTGCGAATTTTCGCCAATGCGAATTTTCGCTAATGCGAAATTTCGCGTTTTTTTTTTTAAATATCACGAATATTCGATATTTACGAATATTCGGTATATTTTATAAAAATAAAAAAAAAAGCGAAATTTCACATATGCGGTCGCGAATATTCGTTAATATCGAATATTCGTGATATTTTATAAAAAAAAAAAAAAAAAAAATTGCGAATTTTCGCCAATGCGAAATTTCGCCAATGCGAAAGCGAAAATTATTGCGAAATTTCGCTATTTTTTTTTTGGATAGAATATCACGAATATTCGATATTTACGAATATTTATAAAAAAAAAAAAAAATTGCGAAATTTCGCTATTGCGAAATTTGCGAATGCGAAATTGATTGCGAATTTTCTTGCGAAATTTATTGCGAAATTTGAAAAATACGAATATTCGAAATAGCGAATATTCGCCGCGATATTCGAGACATTCGCGAATACTCGAATATGCAATATTCGTAGCGAATATTCGCAATGCGAATATTCGTGAGCAACACTAGTTTTGGCCTCTCATTCAGTTATTTAAAAAAGAAGGAAGAGTGTAGCCCCCATCCGGTTAAAAAAAGAACCTGTCTGATGTCTAAAGCCTTGCATAGGATTAACCAATCAACCATCTGTATTAAGAAGCATAGCCAGGATTGTAGCGCTTGTGAAAACATGAGAAATGGGAGGGGGCATACACAGTTATATGCTGTCCTATCCCAATGATGTCACACATATTGCTATGAGGAAGGCTGTAATAGCCAAAATACATTAGCATTGGCCCTTTTTTTTACATGATGTAGCCAATAAAGTACATTAAAAGGAGTTATCGAGTGGCCGGTTTTAGTCCCTGCTTTGAAATTCTGCGAGGGGAGATGGACCCCCCTGCCTGAGCACTGTATCTCAGCAAATATTTATACTTTTCAGTATTCTTTGCTTGTAGATGTCACATATATACTTGACCAACAAGAGATTTTCATAAAATGATGGGTTCTGAAATCAAACCTGCTAGCACCTTCATAGTAATTAGAAAAATAAAATACTTTATACTTTAAAGTGGAAGACCATGCAAAAACTAAAATCCATGCATCTATAGCCACCATCATTCTAACACTGATCTATATAGCCCTGAAAAGAAAAAAAATCTGTATACATACCTTTTTTGCAGGTGATCAAACCTGATTTCCAGCGACGGAAGCGCTGCTGAGAACACGCCCAACAATGGCTGTAAATTGAATGGGAAGTGACGTCACCCATAGAGTTACTATGGGGCTTCAGTTGATGGACATGTCCTCTGCACCCGCCCACACAGCAAAGCCGCGGCTGACAGCTCAGCGTGGGTTTAGAGCTCCCGACGCTGGAGATCGGGTTGGATTGCTTGTAGAAAAGGTATGTATACAGATTTTTTCTTTTCAGGGCTAGAGAGAATGTTGGTGGTTATAGATGCAGGGATTTTAGTGTAGCGCCCCCACTTATTTGGCGGGGCGTTACGCTAAAGTTAGTGGGGAATGATTGAGTTAAGTTGCTCCCACTCACAAATTGGTTAAGTTCAGGCTGCTGTCAGTTTAGGACTGCTTTCTAGGTCAGTCTGCATGCTAGGGGAGGTGTTTTTACCCCTGGGTGACAGTTGGCGCTAGAAGGGGTTCTGACAGACCCACTTTCTCCCAGCAGCCAATCAGAGGAGGATCTTCCCTCTGGACATGCTGGCAGGAAAGTATATCTGTGGCAGACGCGTGAGAGAAGCGTGCAACGTTCTATATGCGGCCCGCGTTCCAGGTACGGCATCCACCTTCAGGGTGCGTGCATCCATGGTCCCAGATCCTAAGCTGGGAGCTGTACAGTGGGGGATTGGCTCGGGAGACCCAAAGGCAGAGGTTGTCCATGAGGCCTAGGCGAACCACTGGGGATCCGGTCATCACTACATGACAGGTACACTTCAACTGTCCTCTGATGACTCTAGAGAGTGACTTACTGGGAGGATCCATTAGTTCTACCCCTTCGAAAAGTATGGAAATTCCTCAGGCCTGTGGCAGAAGCCCTAATTCCTCCCAGTGACTATTGCAAGTCACCTTTCGGCTGCCAGGCCCAAGTTAAACGCCTGTCCGGGGCACTTTACCCACTCCAACGGAAGTGGCGACAATTAAGTGTGACTGTACTGAGAGCAAGCTGCTCTTTACAATATCCAAGGCCTGATACTGCAGTTTTCTTCTGCTCATCAACCTTTCTCTATAGTGTGCCATGTTGATGTTGGCCATGTTGGGCCTTGGAATAAAACTTTGAAAATGCACTCTGATGTCTGGACACTCGCTTTATTCACTTTCCACAAGTATTCACCCCTAGACAAGTATAATTGGTAACTTAATACGCCGACCCCAAAATCAACCAGCGGCTCCTTCGGGGGTAGCGCTACATTCGTTTTTGCATGGACTTTTACTTTAATGTTTATGTTGAAAAAGTCAATGGTAAAATAAAAAACATATTTTCAAGATTCTTTTTAAACCCGAATGTATGTTTTTTCTTTTGGTGACTTTGCATACAAAAAAAGATCTTGCATGTTTTTGTTGTCATATTTGTTAGCATGTGGTATGTCTTTTGATCATTTATATATTTTCTTAGCCCATAGAAGATATTTGTTATAGCTACCAAGAAAAAAAATATGTAATATATTTATAGCTCAATAATATGGCATGAAAATGTACTTCAGATTTTTTTTGTTATTATTTTAAATTTAAGAATGTGTAAGTCTAATATCACTGCTATACTCAAAATTCTCTTTGAAAAGGGCAGAACAATACGAACTGTTGTATTCACAGTTTGTCGTAGTATCTGGCCTCAGCATTGAATAATGCAGCCAGCTAGTCTGGTATTAATTGAAACTTTACTTTTTCTTCTTTTGTGGTAAATACATGAATATCCATGTTCCATGTAACACAGAATCATTTTTATCTACAAAGCTTCCACTCCTTTTAATAACATTTTCTTCTTGCTGTTTTTAGTGAGTTTTAACTGGTGATTTTCACATTTCTCATCTTGTGTACCCCTCTCAAGCTACAGTCTTACATTTACAATAAAATTAAGCATAAACTTTTGTGAAATTTGGTGCCATTTTGAATTAAATTAAGTTTGTCCACATTAACCCATATGCTAGTCATACACATTTACATTTATCTTGTTTAGGCCCATGGACAGAACAAGGAAAATCTCTTATCTCCCCAAATCTGTTTGCATGCAGACACTGTTTATCTGACAATATTCCATCTGAAGTCTATTAAGCTCAGTGATGCCAACATGGTAACCCGCAGCTTGAATTTTAAACAATTCCACATAAATTGGCCAAGATTCAGGCCAATGTAGGTGGATATGCAGGTGTAGGTGGATATGCAGGTACAAATAGGATTGCCACCTTATCCCTTTAAACCCAAACACATATTAATTACACAGGTTCTGTTGTTGATTATGGTGGTAATTAAACTCAATGAGTGCCTTATCTACAAGAAATTAGCCTCAGAACCTATGAATTCATATGTGTTCACGTTTAAAGAGATGAGGGGGCAACCCTAGGTACAATCTGATTGCTAAAAGGGAAAAATCTTTCCATAAATATGCACTCTTAGATTATGTATGTAGAGAATAGCTCAATGTATATGTAAATCCAGTTTCTAAAATCTCATATAGGGTTTACTATGTTAATGTACAGTATCTCACAAAAGTGAGTACACCCCTCACATTTTTGTAAATATTTTATTATATATTTTTATGTGACACTTTGCTACAATGTAAAGTAGTGAGTGTACAGCTGGTATAACAGTGTAAATTTGCTGTCCCCTTAAAATAACTCAACCCGCAGCCATTAATGTCCAAACCGCTGGCAACAAAAGTGAGTACACTCCTGAGTGAAAATGTCCAAATTGGGTCCAAAGTGTCAATATTTTGTGTGGCCACTATTATTTTCAAGCACTGCCTTAACCCTCTTGGCCATGGAGTTCACCAGATCTTCACAGGTTGCCATTGGAGTCCTCTTCCACTCCTCCATAACGACATCACAGAGCTGGTGGATGTTAGAGATCTTGTACTCCTCCACCTTCCATTTGAGGATGCCCCACAGATGCGCAATAGGGTGTAGGTCTGGAGACATGCTTGGCCAGTTCATCACCTTTAACTTCAGCTTCTTTAGCAAGGCAGTGGTCGTCTTGGAGGTGTGTTTGGGGTCGTTATCATGTTGGAATACTGCCCTGTGGTTCTGCTTCAGTATGTCACAGTACATGTTGGGATTCATCTTTCCCTCAATGAATTGTAGCTCCCTACTACCGGCAGCACTCATGCAGCCCCAGACCATAACACTCCCATCACCATGCTTGGCTGTAGGCAAGACACACTTGTCTTTGTACTCCTCAGTCCTCACCTGGTTGCTGCCTAACACACTTGACACCACCTAAACCAAATATGTTTATCTTGGTCTCATTAGACCACAGGACATGGTTCCAGTAATCTATGTGCTTAGTCTGCTTGTCTTCAGCAAACTGTTTGTGGGCTTTCTTGTGCAACATCTTTAGAAGAGGCTTCCTTCTGGAATGACAGCCATGCAAAGCAATTTGACACAGTGTGCAGAGAATGGTCTGAGCACTGACAGGCTGACGCCCACCCCTTCAACCTCTGCATCAATGCTGTCAGAACTCATACGTCTATTTCCCAAAGTCAACCTCTGGATACGACACTGAGCATGTGCACTCAAATTCTTTGGTCGACCATGGCAAGGCCAGTTCTGAGTGAAACCCATCCTGTTAAACCACTGTATGGTCTGCAGCTCAGTATCAGGGTCTTGGCAAGGTTCTTATAGCCTGGGCCATTTTATGTAGAGCAACAATTCTCAGAGAGTTATTTGCCATGAAGTGCAATGTTGAACTTCCAGTGACTCGTATGAGAGAGTTAGAATGATAACACCAAATTTAACACACCTGCTTCCCATTTTCATCTGTGACCTTGTAAAACTAAGGAGTCACATGACACCGATGAGAAACAAATGGCTAATTGGGCCTAATTTGGACATTTTCACTTAGGGGTGTACTCACTTTTGTTGCCAGCGGTTTAGACATTAATGGTTGTGTGTTGAGTTATTTTGAGGGGACAGCCTTTACATTGTAGTAAAGTGTAATTTCTTTAGTGTTGTCACATGAAAATATATAATAACATATTTACAAAAATTTGAGTGGTATAATCAATAAAGTGGTTTTAAAACCCTTACAATCCACTTTTTAATACAGGTAAGCCTATAATAAGGCTCACATGTAGCCACCCCGGATATCTCCTAAACCTGCATGGTTTAGGAGACATTCCCTGTATCAGCATGTGCTGACGTCATCGGCATCGACATCTTCGCGCCATTGCTTCAGCTAGTGTGCCATTGCCACGTGTGGGATCGATGTCGCTGACCGGAGCTGTGTACTGGAACCGCTGCGGGGGCTTCGATCTAACGTGAGTATTTCATAATGAGCTGGTATGCTATGCATACCAGCTCATTATTCTTTTGCCTTGCAGGTTTACAACCACTTTAAGTACAAGCATGTAGACTAGGAAGAAAAAAAAAGATGCAAAAAGGGTAAAACAAGCATTTTATTTGTTTTGGTAAACTAAAGTTCATTCATTTTGGTTTTACAATTAGGCTAATGCAATTATTATAGGTTAAAAAAAAACACAACTGATTTTCTCCCAGGTTTCTGGAGAAACTGCAGAAGACTCATGGACCATTTTTAGATCTGACTCCAATGAGCCAGGGTGGACGATGATTATCTTATAATCGGGGGCAACTACAGCTATGGGTAAGGTCAGACAGACAATTTGTAAAGGTAATTGTAAAATTATGCCATCATGGAGTCATTACCATTAGCTACCAGATCTGCGTCCCCACACCTGCACATAAGTATAGCTTGAAAATAGTATGTATGCTTGCATGCCATGAACAAATGGATACATGTTCTCAGACTCACGAACATGCACACTCATATGCAACAGTGTACATAGAAGATGCAAAAACCATTTAACTCTATATAAGGCTAGTATCCTCTATGGGCCCTCGCTGACAGATCCTTATCAACTCCTTTGTACTTATGCCTGTGTGAAAATATATTTTTTCAGTTCTATTGTGTTCTGTCAGGGCTGGATAGCTATCAACTTGCTTTTGGAGCTAATTGATCCACAGACAATGCTATTGCATTAGGAAGGTAAAACAGTTATGTTTCTATGCTTTTTATTGATTTTAGTTTAGCATTTAATACAATCTGTCACATACCTGGTAAAAGAGCCTGATAGGATGAGCAAGGCCTCTCTTACACCTCTGACTCGGGGATTAGACAGGTAGAGCAGGAGTGCAGAGTGGCATGATGGTCTTGGTAGCCACAGTGAATCACAGCCTAAAGAGATGCCATGTAGCAGCCGATGAGCAGTAGGCCGTAGTAGGTTAGCACTGGTGACAGCAGACAGGTGTACAACAGGCAGGTAGCAGGCAGATTGGGAACAGACATTGGTGGATTGCAGCTTAAAAATCCAATAGAGCCTGGAACATAGACAGGGTCAGATAAGCTGGGTCATACACAGGCAGACAGATGAAATACAGATGTGGATGTCAGTAACACATCAGCAAGTAGCAGTAATGGGCACAGGCAGAAGAGAAGGTTAGGGGAAAGCCAGGGTATGTGCCGGGGGAGTTCAGGAATAGTCAAGGCAAGCCGGGGCAATAACTGAAGACAGATACAGACAGGTTTGCACATGAACACTGTAGACAAGACTGCACCGATCCTGGGCCTGGGCCCAGTTTAAATAGTCAGTTTGGTGCCAACATCTGTCACGTGGAGTGCTTGGGCATATCTATGCACATTCCTATAAGCGCCAATGTCCATAAGTCTGCGTGAAGAGCCTTAAACAAGAATCTGCACAATGGAGTCATCTTTTCGCTGGCATGCCCTTCCTGACACAACCTTAAAGATAAAACTTTTTGCTAAGCTGAATTTGCTGGTTTTAAGCCCAACACTGTGTAACTGGATTTTGGATTTCCTGCCCAGTAGGGAGCAGAGAAAAAAAAGTTTGGTAGTTGCTGCTAGCCCATTTCTGTTTACCTTACATACTTATGATTGCCTCAAGGTGAATTATGTTAAAAAAATTTTTAGATGACACCACATTTGTTGGGAGAATAAGGGATGACGACAAGGCTGCATATTGGCAGGATATAGGAAACCTAATGGGTTTTTTGCAGATACTATAATTTAGAACAAAAGTTGGATAAGACAAAATAAATAATTGAAGATTTTAAGAGAAGTAGAGATACTAGTTCTGAACGATTTGTGATTGATGGTGTAGAAATTGAGAGGGTACAGGTGTTCCTTTTCTTGGGAACAATAATTAGGGAGGATCTGTCATGGACAGGGCACATATCCCATCTGGTGGGCTATGAGATCGATGCCTTACAAAGGGTGATAAAAATAGAGAAGAAGATTATTTTAGAGGCATACTTACTGTACCAAGCATTAAGGAACTTGGGGAAGGGAGGTGCCTTCAGAGAGCTAATAATATCCTGAAGGATAGCTCCCATCCTGTGAATGTCTTGTCTTCTGTGTTTGCCAGGTGATTTAGGAGAATTTTCTTTCCTACCACCAGGCAGTAAAACAGCTTCTTTCTCTCAATGTTTACAAGATTGTCACAGTGACAATGAATGCCTCATCTGAGATGTCAGACAATTCTGAAGTCTGTGGCGAATAGCTACCCACATATACCCTTGACATAGGAGGCACATAAGGGTTTTAGAGATCCAGAGACTATTTTGAGTTTTTTCCTTCAACAGGAAGACTGGGCAATGTAGTGGGTGTAGAAATAACAGTTATTAGTATTCCTATACTAATGTGCTGCATGGGTATTAAAAAGACTTGAAGGTGAGGAGAAATTAATGTAACATACAATTGTAGGAGAGATTTGTTTGATGTCTTAGAGCAGCTGTCATGGATACCATTACACCAGAGGTTTGGATTAATGTTTGGCATATGAACCAATTGCTTGACTTTGCTACTAACATTAATGATGCGCCCCCTGGGGATGGTGGGGGCCAAAGCAGTGAAAGTGACTGTTCTACAACTGCATCAAGTCTCCTGAACAGGCATAAACATCTGTAATTAATGGTGGTCTTCCTCAAAAAAGGATCTTGATTCTTTTCTCTTTGAGCCAATGTCACAGTCATTTTGTCTACAGCTCAAACCAAGACTTTACCACCCAAACTTCCCACTGACACTATCCCATAGATAAAGATTGAGACCCAACTAGACTAGTGTAACTCCAACATTCAGATGTATTGGCTTTTAGAAATTTCTGCCTGCATCTTTTGACACATTTGCATTTTCCTAAAAAGATGGATCGCTGATTTTCAAGGATTGCATGCACATGTGATGCTTTATGAATGTGCGGAAAAAATCTAAAGTGACCAACCAACTTTTCTTTTGATAGCAGTCACTCTACATCACTGTACAATATGGCAAAAACCGCGCTCATAAAAAAACAAACAAACAGAGTAGGTTAGATGGGGACTGCTAGGCAACAATCTCCTGTGTTTGAACACATGATATAACCTGGAGCATCATTCATTAGCATAGGGTGATGCCCAAAAGCTCTCCTGTAAGTTAAAAAATTAACAATACATAAAAGTAAACATAAGATAATGTGTATCCCAGAATGTGTTGATAAGGGAAATAGCACAAGCGTTCATATAGTCCTTGTAATTGCTGTGTTGAAGTATATTGAAAACAGTATCAGGAAACAAAACAGCGGCCCTCCAGCTGTTGCAGAACTACAATTCAAATGTGGCATTACAAGGCTGACAGTTACAAACATGACTCTTATAGGCAGAGGCATGATGGCACTTGTAGTTCCGCAACATCTGGAGGGCTGGCAGCTTGGGACCCCTGCTCTACATACACATGCCATTAGTTGAATGATAAATCGTGTCCTTAGTTTGTGTTTTTATAAAAAGTTTGAGTAATCATCAGTTGTTTAACCACTTGCTTACTGGGCACATATACCCCCTTCCTGCGCAGGCAAAATTTCAGCTTTCAGCACTGCGTCGCTTTAAATTAAAATTGCGCGGTCGTGTGACGTGCCTTACAAACAAAATTGACGTCCTTTTTTTTCCCACAAATAGAGCTTTCTTTTGGTGGTATTTGATCACCTCTGCGTTTTTTTTTTTTTTGCGCTATAAACAAAAAAGAGCGACAATTTTGAAAAAAAACACAGAATATTTTTTACTTTTTGCTATAATAAAAATCCAATTTTTTTAAAAAAAATAATTTTTTTTCTCAGTTTAGGCCGATATGTATTCTACATATTTTTGGTAAAAAAAACAATCGCAATAAGCGTATAGTAATTGGTTTGCGCAAAGATTATAGTGGCTAGGAAATAAGGGATAGAATTCTGACAATTTTTTTTTTTTTACTAGTAATACGGCGATCTGCGAATTTTGTCAGGACTGCGATATTGCGACGGACACATCGGACACTTTTGACACATTTTTGGGACCATTCACATTTATACAGCGATCAGTGCTATAAAAACGCACTAATTACTGTATAAATGTGACTGGCAGTGAAGGGGTTAACACTAGGGGGTGAGGAAGGGGTTAAATGTGAGTCCTGGGTGTGTTCTAACTGTGTGGGGGAGGGGGGTGACTGGGGGAGGTGACCGATGCTGTCTCCCTATGTACAAGAGAAACAGCATCTGTCACCTCTCCCTGACAGGACGTGGAGCTCTGTGTTTACACACAAAGCTCCACGTCCCTGCTCTAAAACTGCCGATCAGTGGGTACCTGGCGGACATCGCGACCGCCAGGCACGCACATCGGTTTCTCGGGGACGCGCCGGGTGCGCGCGCGCGCCGCCATCGGCGCGCGCGTGCCCCCCCAGTGGCCAGAAAAAACTATGCCGTCAATTGACGGCAGCTTGAAATTCAGATCCCCAAAGCTGCCGTCAATTGAGCATATGCGGGGCCTCAAGTGGTTAACTTAGCTTAGTGTCATTTTTGTGGTCTGAATGGCATTATCTAACCCCAGTAATGTCTTTGACAGCTGATTACATGATTTTGTTAACTGCCCATGCACAGGGTAGGAATTAGACAGATAGCACGTGGAACAAACGTGTATCTTAATTGCATTGATTATAGTATCTTAACTGCATTGGTTAGTGTATCATATGGTATTTTTTAACTAAAACATTTGCCTCAAATTTACAGATATTGTGTAAATGTGAAGTCATTATTTTTTAACATGAAAAAGTACATGCTATAAATTCTGTTAATCCATGCCCTAAAACCTTTATGCAAATTGAAAACATGGTTTTCTTTAGTAACAATTTGCAAATAATTTACATTATTAAATGTACATGTGTTATGTTTTAGTGCATAGACCCTTAAGTACTAAAGGCAGCACTCATAGCAACCATCTAGAATTTATTAAGTAATAAACTGACTTCAGCAAAGAAAATTCTGATTTGTTGTTACTGCAGTTAGAAAATAGCCCCTTGCACTGTTTAATTGAATAAGGTATATACTGTTTTATCAATTGGATATGGCTACACTTGTGGCGATAAGGGCCATGACACAGTAGCCGACAGGATTGCTATACAGGGTAGAAAAATACTTACGTGTTTCCATGCATTATTGGCAAATGTGAAATTCTGGCCTCTATTGCGGCTCGTTCACACAGGTGGCCTGGGGGCAGTACATTTAGGAAATTGACCTGTCGTCTTACTGCATGGCAGCCAGGTGTGGTTGTACACACGTCATGGCCATGATGTTTTAAGGTCTGTAGTTGTATGGTCTTGGATGCAAGTATACACCACGTCCCCCTTTTAGCGCTAGCAGTACTGCCAACAAATACGAACCATTAAAATTTAATTAGGCAGTACCAATGCACTTCAACCACGAGTAATGAATGCAGTTGTGGTGTGGAGGTATGTGCTTTTCATGGTTAAGATAGTCAGACATTAGGCAACATATCGCCTCTCAGCCATCTTTCAAACGCAGATTACTTTTCAGAGGAGCAGCAAGGGCTTTTGCAAGTGTGAACAAGCCCTAGTGAGATTTGTATTAGTGCCTTCCTCATCCAGCCAATACGAGAAAAATTCAAGGAAACAGGGAACAGAGTATGTTCTCTGCACTTCTTAGTGATTCTGTCACTTGAGAATTGCTCATTAGGCATCTGAAACAGAAAATGTTGTCACATGAATGTGTTCATATTAGGAACAAAAAAGAGTGACGGCAGAAAAAAAGACCAATTGGTCCATTGATTCTGCCCCCCATCCTTTTTGTAAATTATATGGGTTTAATTTTTGGTTACCTTTTTTGTTAACTTTTTTTTTTCTAAATATAGATGTATGTTTGTCCAAAGCATGTTTGAATCCACTTACTGTTGACTGACTTACTATCTCTGCTGGAAGCTTATTCTAAGCATCATCTACTCTTTTAGTAAAATAATACTTTCTGAGATTAGTTTTGAACTTTCCTCCTGCTATTTCATGTCCTCATCATTATACTTTTGTCATTATACAATTGTTTCAGCTGTGTTATTACTCAGTCTGACATATCTCAGTGCTTCCATTGAATACAGCTCTGTCTATTTGCATGTTTTTCCAATTGTCTCACCCACTCTGTCCATACCTACTAAATAAATGAGAAGGATTACATACATTTTTTTTTTTAATACACGCCTTAAAAGTAAGGTACCCTGCAAGAGAAGAGCTCCTAAACTTACCTCTCCAGTGGACTGTATCTTCTAACTCTGCTCTAAACTATTCTGGTAGTGTCAGATGCCTGTGTCCCTAGCTGCATGCTGTGGTTCTTTCGCCCAACCCCAATTTAACTGTAGGACACAGCATTGCTTAAGGGGTTGGGGGATGGAACCATCAGATGCAACAGGATGACCACAAGAAAAATTAGTACAAGAGTATTCCTTTTGCAGGGCAGTTTTTCATTTAGGATCCTTTGCTACCCTGACAGTATTGTTTATGGAAGTAGACAAAGGGATAGTTCAGATTTCAGGGCTCCAACTTAGGTTTTTTAATGTACTGCATACTAGAAAGACAAAGGCTAAATAATAGAAAATGTATGGGAATAAAAAAATAAAAAATAAAGGTGTGCAATAAAATGAATCCCTTAAACTATATGCAATTTTTGGTAATATTAAACTTAAAAAGTAGATTATACTTATACCCTTAATCTGGCTATTATACAACTTTCTTGTTCAATTTCCTTTAGATTTACATTTAACTATGTAGTGCAAGTGCCTGTCTGCTTAGATACAAATTGAAAGTGTTTAGGTTTGACCTTATATTATATGGTTTTGGTAAATCTGGAAAACTGTACAAGAAATTTGTATAATGTATGGCAAGCCTTATTGTATGCTGTCCACATGTAACAATTTTAAAAGCATTGACAGTGTTTCCATGAAGTCAAGTCAGATCATTAAAGTCTTTAACTGTGTAAACAGACATTTCAACTTCCCCAATGGTGTATCAGCTTTTGTTGAATAAACCAACCAAAGAGTGTTTACTTCCACTTTAAACAGTCCAAGGTGCTCATTTTCATAGTCTAAGAAGACCTTGAAAAAATAGAAAATATACCCATATCAATATTACCAAGAGGCTTTTATTGCCTCCCATGTAGACCTAAATGGCAATTTGTGTCACTCTACATATGGATATAATAAATTTCAACCAAAAGTAAAACATAACGCAAGATATACTTTAATTGACTTTGACGGACTACCTTCTTTAACATTACATCATTCATTATTGTAGCATTGCAGTTGAGAAGAAAACCTCAAAAATGTGCTTCAATACCAGTTTAAAAATATAAAAGATAAACAGAGTTTGTAAATGTATTCAAAATACACAGAACTGTCAATTTAAAAGTAATACAATTAACAATTATACCCTCAAATAATTTGCGGTAATATTACAGTTAGGTATCAAACTAGAAAGTGTATGTGAAGCTAATTCTCAGTATTTCAAACCTATAGGCAGAAATTTGAATGTGACATTTGAGTTAATTAGGGTCAAACCTTAGTGACCTTATAGTTCACAGGTATGGACTTTAGGAAACAAACTCACCAATTAAGAGTAAAATGACACACATTAACATCCCACTTATTACCATATCACCCCTTTATACCAGTTTATACTGTAGAATGAGAGTCATTGAACCATAATTAACTGTTTCTGAAAACCTTAATTGAAACCATAACTAAGCCCTTCTTTTGCTTAATAATTACATCACACACTACATCTGCAATTCATTTCCATGACCTCAAACATGATTATTGGATATCACCAAAAGAAAAAAACACGTGTTACAGCCACATCAAAATGGTAAGAAAAAAATGAATATTGTTCCAGGATGTTATTTAACTATGCTTTATCAAGTATTGATACGACTTGAGAATCAAACCGTGTACAACATTCCCTTTGACCTGTTATTCTGAATAATGTTAAGTTAAAAATAAGGAGTTAAGTTAAAAATAATGGATTGCTGGGGCCGGTTACAGACCTTTGATGGGTTAAAACAAAAATATAATTTGCCTACTTCATATCTGTTTTGTTTTCTGCAGCTTAGGCATGCATTCAATACTCAATTTGAGAACTCTCATGTGGCTTTCTGTACTTTGACTCTGGAGGATTTGCTCAGAGATGAATCTATGATTAAGCCTCTGTCCACCAGATATAAAGAATTACTGCCTAATGTTCACACGGGACTAGAGGCCCCTAAAGCGGGTGGGGGATTTCCTGTCACTATATACAGAAGATTGGGAAGAAATGTGGGAGTGCTCCTTCTCACAATTGGTCTCTGCTAGGGACAGACTAGTACAGTTCAAAATGATGCATAGAGTGTAATTCATAAGGATGCGTTTACACAAAATGTATTCATCTATTCCAGCTTCCGGCTGGAGGTGTGCCTCACCCTCAGCTAACTTTTCCCATGTATTTTGAAACTGTTCCCCAGATAAAACTTTTTGAAATGAGGTTACCTTTCACTACCATTTAGATGCCATTGACAGTCTAGGTTTGCTTGCTAGGACTTGTAGACCGACTGGCTCCCAGCCGGGCAGTCAGAACCCTACTGGGGCTACTACCTTATTATGCTACTGCCTCTTCTGCACCCTCAATAACTTTTGGAAATGGTTAGTTAATCTAGCTCTGCCATTATACAAGACCACTTACCTGTCTCAAGGTTGTGGCAATTTTTTTTACAAAGTATGGGACATATGGGCGGAATCCCTGTCTACAAATGCAGACTCTCTGAATAACTAGTCAGTACTATGATATGTATTTAAATGTAGCTTATGTAGTGGTTTCTTCACTGGGTATAGCAGAGCGGGGGGAATCAATCAATAAGTTAAGCTCTGAAGGTTGTTTGTGGGAACAGAACATTCTTGTGATTCACTCTGCACAGGTGGTATGAGCTTAAAATGTGTTATATTTTTTTGTGTTTTAGTTTTTTATTGTGTGTCCAAGCCTGGGTATGCCCCAGCCTCCCTGAGTCACTCAGATGTCCTTGACTTTTTGTTTTAATTTAATAATATATAAAGCATGAAATAAACACGTCAGGGTGAACATCACAAAATATGATTTGCATTATGTAAAACTATAGGCAGGGTCATTTGGCAAATCAGTTCAAGAACCTAACAGTGGGATATATAAGGTTTTAATAAATCTAATCACAGATTAGTGCTCATTAGATTTATTATAGGGAGAAAAAAGTTAATGATGGTTAGATAAGGGTTGTACATAAATGGAACAAGGTGAAAGGGAAGTCAGGGCTGTGTTCTAGCTATGAAATTGTCTTTGTATTGAATGGGGCCTGGCAGAAGTAGTTTTTCTTTAACATTATTAATAGTGACACGTACCACATACCATATATACGTTTAATAGCATGACTTTCGTTTTAGACTCTTTTCAAGTGTTCACTGATATACAAAATAACAATGCACTCTGCCTTGCATAATAACAATGTCTCAGGCCTCGTACACACGAGGCAATGTATTTGTTCAAATCGGTCGGACCGAACGATTTGAACAAATCTGTCTGCTTGGATTTTGGTTTGCTCGCGTGTACACACGGCGGTGACGTTGACGCCGCCACGTCACCGCACCAGGAAGTAAAACACTTCCGCGCATGCGTCGAAATCATTTGGCGCGTGTGCGAGAAGACATGTCTGCTGGTTAGCGTACTAACCAGCAGACATGTCGGGCGGACGGGTTCCCAGCCGACAGATTGGTAAGCATGCTTTCAAATCTGTCGGCTGGCCAAATCCGTCTGCTCGCCCATACACACGATCGAATCTGTCTGCTGGGACGGTCTAGCAGACCGTTTCCAGCAGACAGATTTGGTCGTGTGTACGCGGCCTCAGTGTTACATGATCTAATATATTTATACATGTTCTAGCTATATATATATATATATATATATATATATATATATATATATATATATATTATATATATATCATTTTTTTAAAGTCAATATGAAATGGCTTATATTGAAATTTGTACCTAATACATAAAGATCTTTTAACATCTGCAGCTCTATTTAATTACTTTTTGTTAAAATAGACTGATATTTATAGTCTCCTTAGATGCTACTTACACATACAAAATGGATCACTCATCTCAGTTACTAACAACAGGAATGCATCTCATGACGCAGTCTGATGTTTCTTTGCAGGTAGCTGCAAAGTTAGCATCAGCTTTTTAGCTACATTTTAGCTAACCCATGGTACTCTAGGAATTTGTTGTTGTGTATGACATGTTTATCTGTAGTTAGGATTATATTTAGACATTGTATAGTTAGAACTATAGACAAAATGTTTTTTTTTTCTTTTTAGAAAGAGTAAGGGAGGGTGATAACAGCTGTTTTTTGGGATCTGTACACCATTAGGCAGATTTCCCTTCACTTCTTGTCCCATAGCCAAACAGGAAGTAGGAATAAATCTCTGCAAATTAAGGGAATCCCTTGAGACCCCCAGCCCACCAGAACTAGTGTCCCTGTTGGAAAATTTCCCCTCAATTGTTTTTCCAGGTACAACCCAAAAATTTCCTTTTACCTTTGCGGTCAAGGCTAATGGTAAACAGGACAAATAGAGAGGATTAACCTTCCTAATGGGGCACAGACAGCAATAAAAACTGACAAGTGTTCTAATTCCTGTCCACTCTTTTAAAAAAAAAAAAGTTTTTCCTTTAGCTATACTTTAAAAAAAATAGGAAATAACAATTTAAAATACAAAACCTAAAACAAATAAAACCAAACTACCCAAAACCATTATAGTTACCCTTTAAATCTAAGGAAATTATGCAAAATATGAGTTCAAATAATATTGAATGCATTCTTAAAGCACTAAAGTTCTCCAGACACGGGAGAATATGGTTGTCTGAAAACACTGGGTTGTACATCCACTACTCAGGGTATACATTCACTGTTTGGGCAACATTTGCATCTCTTTTTTTCAGGACATGAGGCAGTATTTCAAAGTGCTGGGTTATAGTTATTCATGTCTAATTTATTAGCAGAGATTAACAGTTCATCAAAGGAAAAATTATAAGTCACTAACATCTATGGTTTACTGCAGATGTTTTTTATACCTCAGTATGGGGTAATTATCACATGATTTCTCAACAATACTTGTATCATGCAGGATTGTCATACCAGCTGATTTTAAAGGCAAGTTAGAAGGGTTTAGGGTATGTTTTACATTTAATTTTTCTTTTTTAAAGTTTCAAGTAAATTTACACTTAAGAAATCTGAAGGGGTTCCTACGTAGCCTATCGTGTATGCCCCTAAAACAACCCAAGATGCAGTGCAGACCTACCCCCTCACTGCCCAGTACAGGCAGAGTTTTCATGTGATTTTTTTTTTTTTTTTACTGAGAACTTCATTATTCAGTTAATCTCTGGAGCACTAGTAGTTGCTTCTGTACATTTGCCCCATCAAAAAATAAATGTAAACACTGCCTAGCATAAAAAAAAGCATGAAAAAATATAAATAAATATATTACTATCATACAGAATTTATATAACGACAAACATTAAACCTATAACCACGTGTACTAAGAAAATAGGAAAAATTTGTAGCGCTAGTGATAATGATAATAATACCTATAAAACACTGTATATAATATGACATATATCACCCAGTGACATGTGAAATTTATATATATATATATATATATATATATATATATATATATATATATATATATATATATATATATGAATGAAGAAATAATAGCCAATAAACAAAAGTCGAATGAAAAAAAGGTTCAATCTTCTTAAATATTTAAATCTTCTACCACACCAACTTGCTTGTGACAACTCTCCCTCTGAAAAACGCAGGTTTAACTTTACATCAGAGGGGGCGGGGTCACCCGCATGTCACTGGGAAATCCTGGGTTTTCCCTTGCTTCAAAGGGGGCGAGTTCACTTGACACCCTCACCTACATAAGAGATGTCACTGGCTGATACCGCGTCATTACTGGCGTGTCTCCGGTGGAAATGCGCTGCAGACATCTTATCGCTGGATCCTGGACTTGGATGAAGAGGAGATCTTCTCATCGCTGGACCCCAGTGGAGAGATCACCTGTCGCAGGATACCGACAGCGTTGGAGCGGAGACTGAGAGTGGATTACCACCACTGGAATTTTATTTTTTATTTTTAATAAAGGACTTTCCCAAGGGTGTCTGTGTTTTTTTTTTTTTACAATTTTTACACTTTCTTTGTGAAATTGTACGGGTACAATGTACACCATTACCAATTCACATAGGGGGCCGGGATCTGGGGGTCTCCTTTGTTAAAGGGGTCTTTCAGATTCTGATAAGCCCCCTGCCCGCAGACCCCCACAACCACCGGGCAAGAGTTGTGGGGATAAGGACCTTGTCCCCATCAACATGGGTACATGGTGCTTTGAGGGGTCACAGACCCCCAACGCATCCTCCCAATGTTGAGGGCATGTGACCTGGTACGGTTCAGGAGGGGGGGCACTTTCTCGTCCCCCCCCTCTTTTCCTGCGGCCTCCCAGGTTGCTTGCTCGGATAAAGGGTCTGGTATTGATCTTTTGGGGAATTTGGGGAATTTTTTAAATTTGGGGTGGAATTCCCCTTAAAATCCATACCAGTCCTGAAGAGCCTGGTATGGATATTTGGGGGGAACCCCATGTTATTTTTTTTTATTTGATGCAGGGTTCCCCTTAATATCCATACCAGACTTGAAGGGCCTGGTAATTGAATTTAGGGAGACCTAAATCTCAATGACTTTCAATGCCTTTTCTCTGTATTGCCGGGAGCCGACAATTCATTATAGCCGCGAGTGGTTTTAAATGACTTTTTTTCCTTCAAAAATGACACTTTGTGCAGGGACAGTTCTAAGCACGGGAAGCAAGCGCTACTTCACAGGCATACTATACACCCCCCTAGGTATGAAATTTAAACAAATATTTCACTTTTATTGTTTAATCTTTAAGCATTATTAAAATAACTGCTCCCGAAAAAACGGCCATTTGTAAAACTTTTTTTGCACTGATACTTGTCCCCTGGGGCAGGACCCGGGTCCCCAAACACTTTCTAAACACTTTTTAGGACAATAACTTGCATATTAGCCTTTAAAATTAGCACTTTAGATTTCAAACGTTCGAGTCGGGGGTCTAAAGTTCACACAAACTTTTGGTCTGTTCGCAGGTTCGAAGCAAACAGGGGGTGTTCGACTCATCCCTACCAATCAGCTTCCATGTTTTATTGCTAAAGCTTAATTAAACAAGCTGAGGTTAGAAATTTCTCTGCAGAATTGTGACTAATTTTGCCCTCTCAAGCTTTAGTAAACAAACCCCTATGTGTGCATGTACATGTAGGTTTTAGTAGCTTCTAGTGGCAAGAGCTTTTAGAGGAAGAAAAAAAAAATACTGTCACTGAGTCCAGGAGCAACAGAAAAAACGTGTGACACTTGCATCTAAGCGCTTTTTAACGCTAGGCGTGTTCAGCACTTGAGCATTAATTTCAATATCCAGTAACACATGTAAACGCACCTAAAAATGCCTTAGAACATTATACACTTTTACAATCAGGCATTTTTTTTTTGCCAAAATACTGCTGCCAAGAGGAAAGGCTTTTAGGAGAGTTTCCAAAATGTCCAGTGTGCACGAGGCCTTAATTTAATTAATAATGGTTTATATTTTCTGAGAACAACATAAAGTACATTATTTTACACTATGAATATATATAAATGAAGTATATATATATATATATATATATATATATATATATATATATATATTAATTATATGTATATCTATACTAAATAGAAACTGTAATATTTCAATATTTTAGACTTAAATATGAAAGAGAAGAGCTTGAAGTAAATAATATTATCAATGTATTATCCAGTTTGTAATTATATGTACATAGGGAAGCCACAATGGCTATACATTCATTTTATTTCCTTGCATATCTCCTTGAGGTGATTGTAACCGTAGTAGTGTACTTGCGACAGAAACAATTGAGTACGGTACATGATATGTTTTTATTTTTATTATGTGCACTAACATTTTGCATTACCATTCATCTTATCCTAAAAAAAAAAATCTGGACAGTCTCTATTCAAAAATATCAAAAATATCTTGGAAGCCAAAGACCATGGGGTTGATTTACTAAGGGACTATATACAAGATTTTAGTAATGAAACCAATATCATTAGTAGTAATCAGCATGAAATGAACCTTCTGTAAAGAAGTGAGCTGCCATCTAGATAGAGGAAGGATGTAGTGTAAATGGATTTTGCAAAGGCATTTGATACAGTTTCCCACAAGCGTTTACTGTACAAACTAAGGTATGTAGGCATGGACCATAGGGTAAATACCTGGACTAAAAACTGGCTACAGGGTCCAAAGGGTTGTGATAAATGGTGAGTACTCGGAATTGTCTGGTGTGGAAAGTGGCGTCCCCCAAGGATCTGTCTTGGGACCAATTCCATTTAATTTATTCATAGACGATCTAGAGGACGGGATAAAAAACCTCAATCACAGTATTTGCAAATGATACTAAGCTAAGCAGGGAAATAACTTCTATGCAGGATGTGGAAACCACACAAGAAGACTTGAACAAAATAATGGGTTGGACAACTAGACGACAAATTAGGTTTAATGTTGAAAAATGTAAGCTATTCCATTTTGGTGTCAAAAATACGAACGCAAGTTATTTGCTAGGAATCTAGGATGGATGGAAAAAGACCCAGGGGTCCTAGTAGATGACAGGCTCAGCAATGGCATGCAATGCCAGGCTTCTGCAAGCAAAGCCAACAGAATACTGATATTAAAAAGGGGATTCACTCCAGAGATAAAATGACAATTCTCCCATTCTTTAAGACTCTGGTCCGGCCGCATCTTGAGTATACTGTCCAGTTCTGGGCACCAGTCCTCAGGAAGGATGTTCTGGAACTGGAGAGGCCAGAGAAGGACAACAAAGCTATGAAAGGGACTGGAGGGTTTTAGATGTAAGGAAAGACTGCAAGCATTAAACTAATTCTCTCTGGTGAGGTGACGCTTGAGAGGGGATATGATATCAATGTACAAATAACGTACTGGCGACCCTAGCATAGGGAACAAACCTTTCAGAAAACATTTAATTATAAAGATTATAAAATTAGAAGAGAAGTGATTTAACCTTAAACTGTTTAGAGGGTTCTTTACTGTCAGAGCAGTAAGGATGTGGAATTCTCTTCCACAATCAGTAGTATCAGCAGGAAGCATTAGATGGGCACCTTAACCACTTAACCCCCGGACCATATTGGTGTCCAAAGACCAGAGCACTTTTTGCGATTCGGCACTACGTTGGTTTAACTGACAATTGCGTGGTCGTGCGACATGGCTTTCTTTTTGTGGTATTTGATCACCTGTGCGGTTTTTAGTTTTTGCGCTATAAACAAAAATAGAGCGACAATTTTGAAAAAAAAAAATATTTTTTACTTTTTGCTGTAATAATTATCCCCCCAAAATATATATACTATATATATACAGGAAGTGCAGAATTATTAGGCAAGTTGTATTTTTGAGGATTAATTTTATTATTGAACAACAACCATGTTCTCAATGAACCCAAAAAACTCATTAATATCAAAGCTGAATATTTTTGGAAGTAGTTTTTAGTTTGTTTTTAGTTTTAGCTATTTTAGGGGGATATCTGTGTGTGCAGGTGACAATTACTGTGCATAATTATTAGGCAACTTAACAAAAAACAAATATATACCCATTTCAATTATTTATTTTTACCAGTGAAACCAATATAACATCTCAACATTCACAAATATACATTTCTGACATTCAAAAACAAAACAAAAACAAATCAGTGACCAATATAGCCACCTTTCTTTGCAAGGACACTCAAAAGCCTGCCATCCATGGATTCTGTCAGTGTTTTGATCTGTTCACCATCAACATTGCGTGCAGCAGCAACCACAGCCTCCCAGACACTGTTCAGAGAGGTGTACTGTTTTCCCTCCTTGTAAATCTCACATTTGATGATGGACCACAGGTTCTCAATGGGGTTCAGATCAGGTGAACAAGGAGGCCATTTCATTAGTTTTTCTTCTTTTACACCCTTTCTTGCCAGCTACGCTGTGGAGTACTTGGACGCGTGTGATGGAGCATTGTCCTGCATGAAAATCATGTTTTTCTTGAAGGATGCAGACTTCTTCCTGTACCACTGCTTGAAGAAGGTGTCTTCCAGAAACTGGCAGTAGGACTGGGAGTTGAGCTTGATTCCATCCTCAACCCGAAAAGGCCCCACAAGCTCATCTTTGATGATACCAGCCCAAACCAGTACTCCACCTCCACCTTGCTGGCGTCTGAGTCGGACTGGAGCTCTCTGCCCTTAACCAATCCAGCCACGGGCCCATCCATCTGGCCCATCAAGACTCACTCTCATTTCATCAGTCCATAAAACCTTAGAAAAATCAGTCTTGAGATATTTCTTGGCCCAGTCTTGACGTTTCAGCTTGTGTGTCTTGTTGAGTGGTGGTCGTCTTTCAGCCTTTCTTACCTTGGCCATGTCTCTGAGTATTGCACACCTTGTGCTTTTGGGCACTCCAGTGATGTTGCAGCTCTGAAATATGGCCAAACAGATGGCAAGTGGCATCTTGGCAGCTGCACGCTTGACTTTTCTCAGTTCATGGGCAGTTATTTTGCGCCTTGGTTTTTCCACACGCTTCTTGCGAACCTGTTGACTATTTTGAATGAAACGATGGATTGTTCGATGATCACGCTTCAGAAGCTTTGCAATTTTAAGAGCGCTGCATCCCTCTGCAAGATATCTCACTATTTTTGACTTTTCTGAGCCTGTCAAGTCCTTCTTTTGACCCATTTTGCCAAAGGAAAGGAAGTTGCCTAATAATTATGCACACCTGATATAGGGTGTTGATGTCATTAGACCACACCCCTTCTCATTACAGAGATGCACATCACCTAATATGCTTAATTGGTAGTAGGCTTTCGAGCCTATACAGCTTGGAGTAAGACAACATGCATAAAGAGGATGATGTGGTCAAAATACTTATTTGCCTAATAATTCTGCACTCCCTGTATGTATAAAAAAAATGTTTTCCTCAGTTTAGGCCAATACGTATTCTTCTACATATTTTTTGTAAAAAAAAATTGCAATAAGCGTTTATTGATTTGGTTTGCGCAAAAGTTATACCGTTTACAAAATAGGGGGTAGTTTTATGGCATTTTATTTTATTTTATTAATATTTTTTTTTACTAGTAATGGCGGCGATCATAGATTTGTTTTCGGTACTGCGACATTATGACGGACACTTCGGACACTTTTGACACATTTTTGGGACCATTGGCATTTTTATAGCGATCAGTGCTATAAAAATGCATTGATTACTATAAAAATGCCACTGTATGGGGGGTTGGACTGAATGACTGAACAGAAGATCAGCATTTCTCTCCCTGACAGGACCGGGAGCTATGTGTTTACAGACACAGCTCCCGGTACTCCCTCTGTAACAAGCAATTGCGTGTGCCCGGCGGCGATTGCGCCCGCCAGGCACGCGCACGGGACTCGGGGGCGAGCGGGGGGGGGGGGTGCGCGCGCGCCCCTACTGGCTGCTGGGCGTGGTGACGTTATACTATGTGCTCTTGCCCAGCAGAGTCGACCTGCCAACGGAACTGCGGCGGCTGGTCAGGAACCAGTTAATGACCAAAACATACAGGGTTATACAATGTACTATTGACAAACACATACACACACACACATCAAAGTTTGAACAGGATGGACTGGTGTCTTTTTTTAACCTCACTAACTATGTAACTAAAGTAGAGGCTGTTCATTTAGTAAAAATTATGTTCCCATGAATGTTAATAAATAAGAAAACCTGTGTTCACTTTGAATACTAAATCATTTGCTAGAACAATAGAGAATTTGGTACTGAATACAGATTTATCTTTTTTTGTTGTTTACAAATGAAGTAGACAACCTTTGCTTCTTTGGTAAATCGACCAACATGTGAACTTAGCATAAGCTAGACAGTTCAGGTTCAGTGCTTATTTATAGCAAACAGGTAATACTTTTTTGCTCTGAAATAATACCATGATTTAGTTATACTAAAGCATTGTGGGTGCACTTTAAATAGTTAATTTTGAGCAAACCAAATTTTTATTTTTTTTAAAGAAAAAATTGACAGTTTATAAAAATAAAAAATAAAACATAGTAAAATGTGCAGTCTATTGGCATTGTTGTGTTTATCTCCAAGCAAGCTTTACTTTCTACTTTATATTTCAGTCTACATTTCCAGGTTAGGCCAGCTTTGATTCCAAATCTTTATTTATTGCATTACAAATCACTTAATTGCACATCAATCCTCTTAAGATCAGGAGCTTACTCAGTTTGAGTTGAATATCTTCATTACCAATGCAGAGCCACAGGAAGATTACTCCATAGATATATACATGTGTGGCAGAAGAAAAGGGTTGTCTTGCCTTTAATTCAGGGGATATGATCACATCATTTCAGTTCAGTAAATTAACATCTGGATCTGGAACAGTATTGGACTCTCAGTACTAATTTAAAAGACTGTTAAGCCTAGTACACACCGGTAGTACTTTTTGTTCAACCCAGCAGCGCTGAACAGAAAAAAAATGACAGCTCCGTAGATGCTGCTGTACTATATAATGTTAGTACAGCAATCTCCCCTGCTGTGCCCCCCCCCCCCCGCCAGAACACTCCGGTCAGTGCCCTTAGCCATTGGCTGAGAGAGCTGATCGAAGCTGGTCAGCAGACATTTTTTGGTCATGCCCATTCGACAGAAGCCAGCTTGTGTCGGACCGACTCCAGTACACATGGGCCGAGTGTCGGCCCGACACTTGGCCCCTGTGTACTGGGCTTTAGTCTCTTACTTCTTTTAATAAGACCCAATCTGTGTCACAGATCAGCAGCAAAAGCAGATCTGCTAATTGTGGTTCTAAAAGCATGTTGTCACTCCTTTCTTGATACACCATTATTTGTTTTAGGATTGGGAGACATTACTGGATCTCACCTGCTGGTTTACCTACCTCGCTCCTGTAAGATGACCCCCCACCCCTTCTCTTCAAACCTATCAATCAACCTGACTATTTAGCTGTGCTCAGATCAATACCTGTTTTTAGGTTAATTTCAAAGCCCCAGGACCCAGTGCATGTTATTTTCTGCATTCCTGTTACTCCATTTGCCAGCTTTTATCTGCCTATGCTTATTCGCATCCAACTCTGGCATTTTGTTTTTCTCTGTCTCTGATATTGCCTGTCAACTGTGTACCATACTCTGGCTCTGTTCCTTGTCAAATGCTATCTGCACAGTTGTGTCTGAGGGCCACAATTTAGTTCACTGACCAGGAAAATCCATCACTCTCCACAGGGTGGAGAAGCTTTGGTGTGTGCGAAAACTCTGTGCCCTAACCATTTTAGGGGTTAAAAGCTCTCCAACATGCAGATGCAATAGAATGTCAACCATGAATTTTTTCAGTCGCAAAATTTTCTTTTTAACCCATTAGAGACATTCATCTCTCTGTTTTATGCCTACAAGGTGGTCACCTGTACAATGGACTATGAACAGTTTCATCATATTCATCTGACTTTTCCATGTTGCTGCTTTTTAGCAGTTTCCACCTCAGCTGACCTTTCAGTCCTTTTATTGTCTTCTTCACTGGCCAAATTATTATTTTACTGTACAATATTCTTTTGAATTTACTGCTGATGAATTAAACTTTTTTTTGATGGCTTCAAAAAACAAATCGAAACAAACAGACTATACTTCTTCAGTTAATCAATCAGCAATTAGCATACAACTGCTCAGGTGTAGTGTTTATTTATAGAATGAAAGGGGTACTGTTTGCTGTAAAATAATAGCTTGAATGGGTTACACTGGATTTATCTAGGTTAACTTTAATTAGTTCAATCTAGAAAAAAATATATCTTCTCTACAAATGAAAAGAAAAAATAAGTGTATTTTTTTTTTTAACTTTATTTTACAGAAAGATGCCTGTTCACCTCCAAGTAAACTTTACTTTTCATTTTATATTCTCAGTCTAAATTTCCAGGTTAGGCAAGTTCTCATTCCACATCTTTAGGTACATGGAATTTTACTAAGTATATTAGATTAAAAACCACTTCTTAAAAGTCTACACATGCTCTCTAAAAAGCCACCCAGACTGAATAAACTGAACTAGCTGAAACGTTTTTCATGTTCGAATAAATCACTTGTTAAACTGTGGTTTAATGAACATTGACGTTTGTTTAAAATAATCTCATGGTTTATCCCTTGGCACCAATGGATGTTTGGCAGTGCATAAGCTGTTGTGCCTTTGCCCATACATATCTTTATCCTTCTGGATTCCTGATTTAATATCCAAGCTGAATGCCTGAGAAATTCTCCAAGGTTAGATGGTTGGTATTGAGTTGAACAATATAGGGATATAAATGTTCTTTTAAAGCACTCTTACATCCATTCCTTGACATCATAGCCAGTCTCTATTTGCCAGCAATGAGCAATAAGCATCTTGTTTTAGTTAAAATGAGTAGGTTGGACCTTTATAGTTTTTGAGAACCACATGCATTGGTAGAGAAACGTGGACTGTTGACCTTTAAATCTTCAGGCATGCTATGAAATGATTGCTTTCAATAATGAAGATGGAACAAGAGATGGTGATATATTTATTTTGGTTGAGGTATACTTCATTGATGCATATAATGTTGAATATCCCCTTGTACACTGTTTGTGAAGTTGTTTCATTTTTGGAAGTGATGTGTGTCCTGACACTATTAAATTTGCTAACCTGAAGCAGAATTTCCTTGTGGTAGATCCCTCACTGTTTGTTTTACTTTACTTTTATAATGTTTCAATCATGTCAAGGTAAAGAAAGCTAAGTGAGTGGTCATATGCATTATAGTTTTCCTTGAATTCACTAGAAATTGCACAAATACATTCTATCTTTCAATCTATTTACCAAAATTGTCTAGTATTGGTCTCACAGTATACAAGAACTGGCATGAATTCTTATTTAGATAGAAGTACATGTTACCGCCGTATTTCACATTATCATCTGCATTATGCAGATAATTATTATCTTCTGCATATTACAGCCAAATCATGTTTTAAGGCACAATAAAATACATAGAAGTATATCACATCAAATCATAGATAACAACTATCTAGGTCTAGGAAATCAACATGATATGTCATATTATACTTCAAATAAAATAAGCCAGGAAAAAGAAATTCTAGAGGCAAAAAAGCAAGTCCAGTTATTCTTCTTGAGCCTCAGCAATACATGAAATACAATAAATCTCTGCATCTCAAGTTTTCTCAAATGTATTTTTGAGTGTTTTGGGGAGTGCATGTGAGTGGTTCATTAACCATCACCAAACTTAAAATATGTTTGACATAGTCCAACTGTATTGTTGTTGTTTTTTCTAGCACTTCACTGTAGTTATCATAGCTGGCAACAGAATGTTTAAAATTAATCCTCTTATGTACCTCCAAATATCATGGTCAATCTTTCAAGGACACTCTCTGGAGAGCTGAGAACACTTGTCTGTTTCACTTAGTAAATCATATAATTAATTCAGATCCAAAATGTGTTAACCTTGGGGCATCATCACCATACATCGTACATAGTCCCCAAGTCCCCATGGTACACAACATCTTTTACAGAATAGAATGGCCTACGGGGTCTACTTGGCAATACAACTTGGGATCATGCACAATTTTGCGAATGTCTTGCAATTAACTTCAATAACAGATGTATTTGAAGCGATCTTGGACAAGGTAAACACCCTTTTCTGCCATTCTTTAAGTTCTAGGGAGCTACCAAGATCAAATTTCTCTTGTAGCATACGGTATGTTGAAATTTATAAGTAGATGTGACTAATGCCTAAAAGAAAACATGTCATTCATTGCAGCTTACCAATTCTTAGTAGTATTGTCTGCATCAGTTAAATTTGGTGGCGACAGCATCGAATGTGACAAGCGCCGGCTCATTGTAGTCAATGATGTCACCACGTTCTTGCCATTCAAAAGAACGGCAGTTCTTTTGGAATGGCCATCTGTATGCACGGCAAGATTGCCAGGAATCCGTCAGGAAAACCCACGTTTTTTCCCTGACGGGATTCCCGGGCCATGTGTACAGGGCTTTAGATGTAACTGCTTATAAAGTGTGAGCTGGAGTTTGGCTTTAATCTATTAGTGTATCTAAATCTGCTAATAGATTTAACACTACCCTCCCCCTAGACTGAAAATGCTTCTGTCTGCTGTGCCTCCAGTGCTCATTTCTTCAGACCCGTGTCTCACTAATCCTGGAGGTGTGTTACTGGCTAGATCACCAGGTTTAAACAGAGGAAAAAAAGCCAAAGAAAAGAAAACTCATGCCGCCAACACATTTTAACTGTAGTATATTATATTTCTGGGTTTAATATTGCTTTAAGAATGTCTAGTGTCATCATTCCATCTCCCTCTAAGGCCTCGTACACACGATCAAATCTGTCCGCTGGAAACGGTCTGCTGGACCGTTTCAGCAGACAGATTTGATCGTGTGTATGGCCGAGCCGACGGATTTGGCCACCCGACAGATTTCAAAGCATGCTTTGAAATCTATCGGGTGGGAATCCGTCCGCCCGACATGTCTGCTGGTTAGTACACTTACCAGCAGACATGTCGTCCCGCACCGTCGCCGAATGGATTCGGCGCATGCGCGGAAGTGTTTTACTTCCTGGTGCGGTGACGTGGCGGCGTCAACGTCACCGCCACGTCACCGACACGTCAGCGCGCCGTCTGCTGGCGGGGATTTTGGTTTGCTCGTGTGTACACGCGAGCAAACCAAAATCCCAGCAGACAGATTTGTTCAAATCTGTCGGACAGACAGATTTGAACAAATCTATCTGCTCGTGTGTACGAGGCCTTAGAGATCACCTATAAGAAGCAGACCTTTATTGGTTCACCATCAAAAAAGTGGTGAGTTACGGCCTAGTGGAAACTCTGGGTTCTCCAAAGAAGGTGCTGCAGGTGTGGGTGGGAACCTAATGCTTATTCACTCTTATGCCTGTCCCAAGAGAAAATAATAGGATCAGGCATAATACTAATGTAGCGATCCTCCCTCGGGAGCCGCTGGTTGATTTGGGATCGGTGTATGAAGTTACCTTTCAGCTTTGTCTAGGGGTGAAATCAGTGAGCAGAGCAGTAAGCGAATGTCCAGCCAGTAGATAAGGTTTTCCAAATGCTTTATTTCTTGGGTCCAACACGACCAACATCAACAGGAGGTAGACAGGACAGGTTGATGAAGTAGAGAAAACCTTGCAGTATCAGGCTTGGATGAACAGGAGAGCAAGCCTGCTCTCAGTAACCATATATCTCGTCGCCACTCTAGTCAGAGTGGGTGAAGTGATCCCCGGACAGACTTCTGCCACAACCCTTGCAGCCGGAGTTCTACTTTAAAGTTGCTGGAAGGAACCCGTCCTTGCTGTGGACGTGGCTCTAATTGGATTTAAGATGCCAGATGAGGCCTCTGCCACAGGCTCTATGCTGACAATGTGAACAGCAGAGCGAATCCTTCCAGTCAGATCCCCGATGGTTCGTTCAAGTCTCTCAGATAACCTGCCTCTTGGTTCTCCTCGAGCCAACTCCCCACCGCACAGCCAGCAGCCTAGGATCTTTCTCTTGGTGGTGAGGGGACCCAGCAAGTCACTGGGGCCCCCCAGCAGCATCCGCCAGGAACTCTGCATAACTTTCGACCCTGGCCTGGTAGGCCATATCACCGGGGTCTGTTGGATGCACACACCCTGAAGGTGGGTGCCACACCTGGAACCAGGAACCCGCGAAGATCCCTGAAAAATGGCGCCTGCCACAGATATACCCCTCCGCAGCATGCCCCGCGAGGGAAAAACTCCTCCAATTGGCTGCTGGGGAAAAGTGGCTCTGTTAGAACCCCTCTGGCGCCATCTGTCGTCTGGGGGTGAGATTGACACCCCCAGAGCGCAGACTGACCCACAGGACAGTTCTAAAAATGACAGCAGCCCAAATTTAACAAAATTAAGAGTGAGAGCAACATAACTCTCTGACTCCCCACTAACTTTAGCGTAGTGCCGATACTGAAAGTAAGGGGGCGCTACACTAAATCCATATAAAAACTTAATGGAATTTGGGTAGTGTGGTAGCTCCTCAATGACACCATTTTAGGAAGTGGTCATTTTCCCGTGGTACATGCCAGCTGCACTATTTAGGCTGTCTTGTACTTGGTATACATGTTGTGCACCCCTAACTTCTCCCAGATATACTGAGTTATTTTAGACTGTTCCCTAAGTAGTTCTGAATGGGGAATATAATTAGGTAAGGTCCTGAACAAAGTTCATCCTCTAACCCCAAGCAGAGGGATAGCAACCACCTGCCCAGGTCTTAAAAAAACTAGCTAAATAGGGAGAATCTGCAAATAGGGAATAAAGCCTCTTTTGAAATCAAAGTTCACTTGAAATAGAGCCACCACTTACCTTTTAAAATTGATATTTAAAGCTAAAGATTTGGTTGCATTGACCGTCAGGTCTGAGATGGAGGCAAATTACTTCAGAAGCTTAAACAATTTAGATAGCATCCTAACAGTGGAGGGAATGTACATTATAAGACATATAGTGCACAAAAAAAGCAAACACTAAAAAGGCTTCATGGCAATAACAACGAGCAAAGGTGACAAAGGGAAAACTTGTCTAGTTCCCCTATTTCTATCAGAGAATGCTTATAGCCTTTAAGAGAAATTAGGGCTGTGAGAGAAACATTTAGAGAATTTGCTCAAATAAATTGTGATTGGATAGCTGGATAAAATGATAGAAATGTGTTTGAATAGAAGGGCAGCAAAGCAGAAGCTGGCAATTAAAGACCAGTAAGTTTAACATTGGTTGTAGTCAAGCTAAGGGAATGGATCAATGATCACCTTGCAGTAACCGGTGAGACCAGAAATGTGTGGACTGCGATAGAGAAAAGCAAACACATATAAAGTAATAATATGATTTATTAAAAGGATTAGTAATAAGTAAACACACCTCTAATATAGCAAACAATAAAATAAACCAGCAACCAACCACAGTGACACACAACAAATAACTACCCAAACCAAACGTATATATACAGGTGTAAGATTGTTTAATAATCGTAAACAAGCCAGGGTCATACACGGGAGATCACACAGATGGGGCTTGGAGCAAGATAGGACAGGGAAAGGGTAACAGGAGACAGAGAGAGAAGGCAAAAGGGATCAGGCTGCAGGGGTCCAGTAATGGATACAGGATTTAGGATCACAGGAAACAGGATTCCGGATATAAGGTAGCAAACACAGGTCAGGGTACAAGGAAACAGTACCAAGGAAATGAGTGCAATCTTCTGCCGAGTATAAGTACACCTCCTCAATCAGTCTCAGGTGATGCCTGATTGCAGGAGATTATGTCGGCTCCAGACAGTCGGGAGACGCCTGCTGGTGGACACTGGAACTGTGTCCCATAGATCTAGGAAACCTTGGGGGTTCAAGAGATTTTCAGTTGGGTATAGGATGGATATCAGAGTGCAGTTGTAAATGGGGTTAAAGCGGAGTTCCAGCCTTTTAATGTTTATTAAAAGTCAGCAGCTACAAAAAGTATAGCTGCTGACTTTTAATAAACAGACACTTACCTATTCTACGGTCCAGTGATGCGGCCGCATGGATCGTTGTTCCTCTCCCCACTCCTCTCCCCGCTCCTCTCCATTCACACTCTGGGCACTCAGCCGTAACAAATTTTGGCTTCACAGCCGGGCACTCACTGCAAATGCGCAAGTCACGCTGTGCTCCAGGAGTAGACAGGCAATCTCCTGAGACCTGTCACGTGTCCCAGGAGATTGCCTGGAGGGAGGGGCAGCCTAGGGGCAGAGGAGGAGTCGCCTAAGCGGTCCCTAGGTGGAAGTAGGAAGTGGGACAGCAAGTCTTAACGAAGCCCCCACTCCCCCCAAAAGATAAAACATTCCAAATGTGGCATGTAAGGGGATGAGAAGTGCTTAAAGAGGAAGTTCCACTTTTTGTTGGAACTCCGCTTTAATTTGGAACAGAGACCAGTCACTAGTGGTGTACCGCAAGGCTCTACCGGGTCCTGTTCTATTTAATCTATATGTCAGTGAAATAAGTAAAGGGCTGGTGGGAAAGGCAATTCTTTTAGCTGATGATACAAAGGTGTGCAATAGGGTTGATATTCCTGGACTTCTGTAACATGGAACATGATTTGGTTTTACTGGAGGATTGGTCAAAGCAGTGGAAACTGCAGTTCAATGTTTCTAAATGTAAAATAATGCACCTATGGAGAAAGAATCCCTTGACAGAGTACATACAACACTACAGTGTTGGGAAGTACCACAGGGGAAAAAGATTTGGGATCACTTTTTTTCAGAGAAATGCAAAATGAGCAATTTTGCATTGTGGCCAGGTAGTGGCAAAAGAGATTAGAACTATAGGATGCATCATTAAAGTGATCACCAGCAGGGGGAAAGAGGCCCTGATTCCTCTATATTGATCTTTAGTTAGACCTCATTTAATATACTGTTCCGAATTCTGGAGACCTCTTTAACAAAAAATATGGAAAACTGCCACTGCAGGCTTTCCCCATAGAAAAACTGCCGGCTTAAAAAACGCTGGGAATCCCGGCAGGTAAAAAAAAAAATCAAATTTTTCCCGGGGTTCCCGGTGGTTTTCATGTCGGGAAAACTGCGATGGAGCATGCACACGGCCAGTTTTCCCAGCCAAAAGCTGTCATGGCAGTTTTCCCAACAGGGAAAACTGGTCGTGTGTACGAGCCATAAGCCTTAATATTTTAGCACTGCACCCATTTCACCTTATCCAATTCACTGAGTTTTCTGTATTTAAAACTTTTTGGTGCTAGCAGCTTTCTTTTTTATACATTAATTTATAGCTCCTTGCCCGTATTTCTAGCGCAGCATTAACCCCAATTTTTTTTTTTACATATTTGAGTGTTATACTTCCTGTCAAGGTAAGTTGGCTTTGAATCTGGTTTACATTATGTAAGCTAATAGTGCATGAATGGGCAAGCACTGTTAGTAAGCAGGGGGTTCAGGGAGATAGATTAAGCCTTTCAGTGTCTGCAATGCCTTAGAGTATAGAGCAGTGGTAACTGGTGCTCCATCAATCAGGGGGAGTGGCAGCAGACCACGGACCCCCCCTCGCTCATACCCACCCCCCAGTCGTCGACTCACTTATGCCACGTACACACGATCGTTTTTCGGCATGAAAAAAAACGTTGTTTTTCAGCATGTCTTAAAAATGAAGTTTTTCCAACTTCATCATTAAAAACGACGTTGCCCACACACCATCGTTTTAGAAAAATGATAAACAAAGCGCGGTGACGTACAACACGTACGACGGCACTCTAAAGGGGAAGTTCTATTCGCCTTTGGGCTGTTTTTTTTAGCTGATGTGTTAGTAAAAGATGATTCACGCTTTTCTGTCTGTTACAGCGTGATGAATGTGCTTACTCCATTATGAATTGTAGTTGTACCAGAACGAGCGCTCTCGTCTCATAACTTGCTTCTGAGCATGCATGGGTTTAAATTGTCATTTAAGCCCACACACGATCATTTTTTACAACCCGAAAAACGACATTTAAAAAAAAAAAATTTTTTTGTCGTTTTTCAGAAGATGAAAGATGTGAAGCCCACACACAATCATTTTAAATGACGTTTTTAAAAATGTAGTTTTCCTGGTGCCTCCATGACAGCATACCTGTGACAAGCTCTGCCCTGGCTCCTCCCTCAGGACTAGTGAATATTATAAAAGAGTTGGTTAGCACAGCCCCCACATTCTTCTTTTTTTCCTCATACCTCATGGCAGTGAATTCTGGTTGAACGTCCTACCTTCTGCATTCGGCAGCGACCATCTCTTGGGCAGCTAAACGCGCTAATAAGGTTGGAAGTCCCTTCTGTAGGGGCTTTTGGGATGGGCAGTTTGTCTCTTAACTAAGAGCTCTATCTGCAGTATATCTCAAAGTCATCTGGCTCCCATGGTAACAGAGGCAGCAGCTATAACTTTTCTTTATTTTAGTTTTTTCTCCCCTTTCCTAGGCTCTCTTCTGACACCTTTTTACTTTACCCAGTCATCTCCTTGCTTCCCCTGTGATTCCTTCACTTCCCCTGTGATACCCTTGCTTCCTGGTCCCCTAGTTTTCCCCTGTCATCCCTCGCGTCTCCCTGTTATCTCCTTGCCCCCTTTAGGGATCGCGCACGCCACCTCCAGCCGTTTTATGTAATCGGCGGCGTCCTTTGCCGCATTCCACGCTAGCGCCGACAGCCGAGACTTCCGGGTCCTAGAGCCACCGGTTCACGCATGCGCGATGCGCGTGGAAGCCACGGTGGCCATCTTGGAATGGGGCAAAAATTATGATTTTTGCCATTTCTTGCGAAAATTCAGGGCAGAGGCGTTCCTCTGTCCACCTGGTCGTCTTTTATCTCCCTGGCTGCCTCAGTAAGATGCCTGAGGTTGTCCAGGGAGAACCTTGTACAGAGAGCTCCAGAGCAGGAAACCTGTCTTTGCAGGTGAGGGCAAAAAAATAAAAGGGGGGGGGGGTGAAAATTTTATATAATTAAAACATTTATAGACGTAGACTTACGTCTATGCAAGGGATCCTAAAAAAAAAAAAAAAATGAAATAATATATGAATAAATAAAAAAATAAAAAATAATAAAATAAAATTCCTTTTATGTTAAAAAAAAAAAAAAGAAGAAGAGCCAATAAACATAGAGATGTTGTCCCATTTAGCCAGGTTAGGACATGACGGTTAACCCTTTCCTGTTCTTTTTTTAGCTGCTTCCTCTGCTAATCCACCTAACATGAGCCATTCGCCGCCCATACAAGATCCTACTCTACACTTAAGGTAAGGACCTACGTCCAGGTAAGTTTACGCACGAAAAGAAAAGAAAAGAGTACACTGAGGCTCATACTCTTATGTATTGCAGCCCTAAGAAGATGTCTAAGAAGATCTCAAGGCGACATGAAGACTCTGACTCAAGCCCCAGCAGAGAGAGGTTTTCCAGACGAGGAGACCATGGGAGTGGCAGGAAGTCATCGGCCAAAAAACGCCATCACTCGCGCTCCCCGAGACCAAGATCTCCAAATTGTCAGGCCCGTGGAGCCACTCCTCTTCCACATAAGCGGATCTGTCAAGATTGCCTGAGGGACTATGCAGCAGACAGAGAGTCTGAGGGCCTGCAAGTGACGGACCTGCTTAAGAAAGCAATAAAAGATTATTTTGCAGAATTAGCGGCCACAATGCCGCCGCGACCGGTGTCCCCTCCTCAGGAGCAACCGGCTGAGGAGGCCATTCCCGGGCCGTCCACTAGTGGAATTCCTCGCCCGACAGCTGCTTCATCCTCTAAACATCAGGAGGAGAATGACACCTCAGTGGACTCCTCGGATGACCTGGAGGCCTCTGGCTTTGCCTTTGCCATGGTCCAGCCCTATGTACATGCAGTAAAACAGGCGGTTGGTTGGGAGGAGACTGAGACAGAAGTCAAGAAGTCTAAAGCGTACTTCCCCTTTCTCAAACGCCAAATTTTCTTTTTTCCTCTCATGGACTAGATTAAGGGTGTGATTGAGGTAGAATGGAAAAAGACAGAGAAAAAGATTCTCCCTTAATCGCCTGGGGAAACTATACCCCCTCTCGGAAGCCGACTCTGCAATGCTTGAGGCCACTCTAGTGGTCTATGCAGCGGTGGTAAGGTTAGCGAAAAATGTTACACTGCCTATGGAAGGCTCAACGTCATTTAAGGATCCACTCGATAGAAGAATAGATCTCGACCTCAAGAAAGCTTACCAGATGACGGGCAATGCCTGTAAACCTGCGATTGCCTTGACATCAGTGTCCAACGTGCTACGTATCTGGACAGATAATATATAGTTGGCAATCCAACAGGATATCCCAAAGGAGGACATTATCAAGGCCTTAAAATTGTAAAAGCGCACAGTCCACCTTCCTCAAGAACCGTAGACAGGGAACCGTGCCTACTCCACAGGACCCTGCTAAATCCTTTTGACGCCGACCCATTCCAAGCGATTCCTGTGGGGGCTAGATATGTGCATTCCCGTTCGTACGAATGTACCCGCGGGATAATGTGTACATACGAAAACGGTAAAGCACTAAAATACGAAAACGACGGGATAAAGAATGAGCCGCATAACGAACGACCGCAAATACGAACGAACGATCCGACGGGAAAAAACGACAAAACGAAAACGGCAAAATAACAGTCTGACCAAATGTATGGGGCTTAACAATACTATTGTTAAGCCCCATACACCTGGTTAGACTGTTTTAACAACAAACATAAAAATGATCGTTTTCCGATCGTTCTCAGAAAATTTGTTTGTTTTTAAACTGCATCAGAAAACCATTTTTGGGTTCAAAAGTCTGGCCAACTGATCTCCCTTTAGATGAAAATCCACAGAAAAGTTTTTTTGGCTTTACTGTACTAGTGTACTCACTACTCAGCACAAAAGAGAAGCTGCTTTCAGTCACTGAGGCTGGCCATACATGTTCAATTTTCTTGTACAATTTTCTTTTAGATTTACCAAAAAACCATATAATATGAGGTCAAACTAAACAACACTTTCAATTGTATGCAATCAGGCAGGCCCTTGCACTACATAGTTGAAGGTAAATCTAAAGAAAATTGTACAGAAAATTGCACAGAAAATGGTATCATGTATGGCCAGCCTAACTCTCTGGCCATTCAAAAAAACGATAAACAAAAGATTTGCATTTGAACCCGTTTCTTTTGTTATTTTCGTATGTTGATATGACACCTATAACAAAAGATTTGCCTTCGGTATTTTGAATACACAATACAAACAGAAAAAGGAATTCATTCAATATACATAATGAAATTCTTTTGTTATAGATGTCATTGAACAATGAACATACAACTGACACTAACAAAAGAAAAGCATTCAAGATACACAGAATGCAAATTGACAAACATTCACGATAATTATTGTCTAACAAGAAACGAACATGAATTAAACAGAATAACGAACCATCCCGCATGTACGAAAATATAACGGTAACGGAAATACGAAACGATCGGAATACGAAAAAATCGCGTCGTACGACAATTGAACGGGAACGAACGGGATAACAGGCGTCTTACGAAAAACGAACGGAAACGAACAGATGGGACCATACGAAACGGAACAAAAAAAAACAAATTTTTTTTCTGTGCACATGTCTAGTGGGGGCCAGACTCCAACACTTCTCGAAGATCTGGGAGCAAAAGTGCAGGGATCCTTGGGTAATCTCCACTGTCAAGTACGGGCACTTCTGGACGTTTCTAGACAAACCCCCCTGTAACGGAATTACCTGTGACAACCAAAGACTTTGGAAGGATGAGAGATACTCCTGTGCCGGCGGCACTAAGAACCCCTGGGTCTAAGTCCACCCTGTGCCCTTTTGGGTGTAGTGTGGCTAATAGGATCATAATTCATGTATTACGTGAGATGGGACATTATTGATACTTCATATGGCAGGATACTGGAATATTACAAGTGGTTCATGTTGACTTGAGACCAGGTCAACAAAACAGTGACTCATCCCTCTGTATAATAGGCTTTTAAAATGCTAAGTGGCCCGACTTGTGAAAGACATTTCATTGTATAAAGGTGTTAATTCAGGTCTGCTGCTAGATATTTCAATTGTCTGATAACACGGTTTAAAGCCTATTGATGCCCAGGTGTCAAGACCCTTTAGAGACAGTATGTCTGTCTAGATATGTGGATTGAGGTCAAGGCATTGTGTAATTGTATTTTGGAATGTGATAGATCTCGTCAGTATCGGTGCCGAAATGTCTGCTAGAGAATTAGCCATAGTGTGTGAATAGGGGGGTGGAGATTGCATTGTCCTGTGATTAACTGTAACATGCTGTACTAGATATAAGCAAGCTAAGAAGCCAATAAAGTGTTCATACATTTTGAAACAAGAACGGAGCTTGTGTCTCGTCTTGATTATGGGAAATGGAATGGATCGTGTATGCAGGATTGTCGCAGTGTGTCGGATAAGCTTGTCGTGGGTGGATGGAAGGTCGTAAACGGTGGTCACCGTTACATCCCCAAAGACTTCTTCTCCCCAATGAGGGTGTCAAAGTCCCCTCAAAAAGTGGAAGCACTACAGCAGTTCCTTCTCTTTCTACAGGAACAGCAGGCAGTAATTCCGGTACCTCCATCAGAAAGATTTACAGGTTTTTACTCCACCCTGTTTCTAGTCCCCAAAAAAACGGAGGTTGGAGACCTGTCATAGACCTAAAAAGGCTAAATCGCTACATTTTCCTAGAACGATTTAAGATGGAATCACTACAAACAATCATCCGTGTAATCCAACCAGGGGACTGGATGTTATCCATAGACTTACGGGGTGCTTACCTGCATATACCCATACTTCCCCCTTTCCAGAAGTATCTGAGGTTTGCAGTAGGCCAGGTACACTTTCAATTTCGGAGTCTCCCGTTCGGTCTCTGCACATCACCAAGAGGCTTTACAAAGACCCTGATTGCCATCATAGCCCCGCTAAGGGAACGGGGGCTGCGAGTATACCATTACCTGGACGACCTTCTTCTCCTAGCGAAGGATCCAGCCTAATTAGTAGAACACAGGGAAGTCCTTCTGACAACGCTAGTAGAATTTAGATGGAAGATAAACCAGGAGAAGAGTCACCTTTCTCCAACTCAGGAAAAGATTTATCTGGGCGCACTGTTCAACACAGAGAATGGTACAGTATCCCTTTCACCTCAGAAGGTGACGTCCATTATTCAGCAGATGAAGAGTGCAAAACCCTATCTGACCGCCTCAAACTGTCTGAGCCTAATAGGCCGGATGTCGTCATGCATCCCTATGGTCCCTCCAACTCAGGAAAAGATTTATCTGGGCGCACTGTTCAACACAGAGAATGGTACAGTATCCCTTTCACCTCAGAAGGTGACGTCCATTATTCAGCAGATGAAGAGTGCAAAACCCTATCTGACCGCCTCGAACTGTCTGAGCCTAATAGGCCGGATGTCGTCATGCATCCCTATGGTCCCTTGGGCCCATTGGCATTTGAAATGTTTCCAACTGGAGTTCTTGAGGCAGTGGAACAAACGTTATCTATGTCAACCCATATGGCTGACGACCCTAATGCTCAGAAGTCTTCATTGGTGGATGAAAAAGCAAAAGCTGATGAAGTCACGTACGTTAGGGCATGTCAATTGGATCACAATTACCACCGATGCCAGTTCGGCAGGCTGGGGAGCACACTTCGACCAGATCTCAGTACAGGGGAGATGGTCCTTTCATGCGACAGGCCTTGTATCAAATATCCTGGAGATCCGGGCAGCCTACCGTGCACTACTAGCCCTAGATTTCGAGATCACAGGGAAACCAGTTCTTCTGCGGATGGGCAACAGGGCCGCCGTATCTTATATACACCGACAAGGAGGGATGCACAGCAGGTCCCTACTGAGGGAGGTGGAACCCATAATCCTTTGGGCGGAAATAAATCTAAAGGACCTAAGGGCAGTCTACCTGCCCGGTCATCTCAACACAAGAGCCTACCTCCTATCTCGCAGGTTCATAGATGCCAACGAATGGTCCCTGCACCCACAAATTTTCAAAAGGGTAGTGAACCAGTGGGGGCTCCCCGAGCTGGACCTATTCGCGACAGCATGCAATACCAAGCTTCCAAGATTCATCTCGAGGCTACCATATCCCCAGGCGGAAGCAGTAGATGCAATCTGGCCTATGCCTTCCCTCCACGGCCTCTAATTCCAAAACTCCTGGCGAGCATCATGATAGAAACCACAGCAGTAATAGCGGTTCTACCATACTGGCCAAGACGTCCTTGGTTTCCTACGACAATGTACCTGAGTACACGGCCTCCAGTCAAAGTTCCGCTGATACCCTTCCTCCTGTCACAGGAATATCACACCCATCCAGATCCAGGCAGGCTGAACCTTCACATCTGGTGGCTGAAAGGCAAAGGTTCGAATCCCTAGGGTGTTCCAACAAGGTTATCACAAACCTCCTTAGGGCTAGAAAGCCATCCACAAACAGTATATACAATAAGGTGTGGAACAAGTTCAGGAGCTTTATGATTGACAAAAGCTGCGATCCGGATTTTCCATCATCCTCTCAAAATTCTTTTGAGGGCAGGCCTGAACATGGGTCTCACCCTAAGTACTTTAAAGGTACAGGTAGCATCAATTTCAGCGGCAACCAGTAAGAGATGGGCCAAGGATCTATTAAAAATCCAATTTTGCAAAGCCGTCAGAAAAATCAGACCGCCAACTAAACAGTCTTTTCCCACCTGGGAACTCGCTATCATCCTAGAGTCCTTAGCCAATCCACCTTTTGCCCCTTCGGACTCTGCATCACTTTGGAATCTAACCCTGAAGCTTACCTTCTTAATAGCCATAACCTCCGGCAGGCGGGTTTCAGAGCTCCAAGCGTTAGGAGCAGATGATAATCATATCATATTCTACCCTGACAGAGTGGAACTCAGAACAGTGCGAGGGTTTATCCCCAAGGTCGCATCATCCTTAACCATGTCGGAACCCTGGGCACTCCCAACGTTTTTAGAACAGGATTCGGGTTCTCTTCACGAGCTGGACATTGAATCCACCCTGAAATGTTATCTCCAGGCCACAGCATCCTTCAGGGACTCTACCAGGTTGCTCATAATTCCCTGGGGGAAGAAAAAAGGCAAGGAGGCGTCAGCAAGAACAATAGCCTCATGGATCGTTAAGCTTATCCACAAGGTGTACAGGGCAAGAGGTCTGGACCCCCCTTTGATGGTCAGGGCACACTCCACTTGGGCAGACTCTGCCTCTTCGGCGGCAAAAGCAAATGTGTCAATCAAAACTATTTGTAGGGCAGCGACTTGGTCGTCCCAACATACATTTCTGAAGCATTACCGGGTAGACCCAGGAGCTCTCTCATCGGTAGAGTTCGGCAGACAATCGATCAAATCAGCCGTTGCTTCCTCTATATATATAAATAATAATTCCTTTGAAATAAACTCCTAAGCATCATCCCACCCGTCTCAGCTAGTTATTTGTCACAGGTATGCTGCCATGGAGGCACCAAGAAAACAGAAAAATGTACCATACTTACCGTAATTTTCTTTTCCTGTTGCCTATCCATGGCAGCATACAATCCCACCCTCGGTATTCTATATTACGGAGAATGTGGGGGCTGTGCTAACCAACTCTTATAATAATATTCACTAGTCCTGAGGGAGGAGCCAAGGCGGAGCTTGTCACAGGTATGCTGGCATGGATAGGCACCAGGAAAAGAAAATTATGGTAAGTATGGTACAATTTTCTGTTTTTTTCATGCCGAAAAACGATCGTGTGTACGCGGCATTACTCTATGCTGCTATCTCCAGATGACACTGCCTGCATGTTGGAGGGTGCCCATCGGCGGCAGCTTCCCTCCATCGCCTCCTCCCTGTCCCAGCTCCTCCGTCTTCTCCTCCCGGCCAATGGGGTCTCTGGGCTCCTGGCCAATGGCGTCTTAGTACTCCCGGCCAATGAGGTCTCAGGAGCCACATATGAATTTGCTAATGTCACACCCTTTTTTGAAGCCAATTAGAGCCTCAGGACTCTAATCATGTGCTTCTAAAAAAACAAACAAAAAAAAAACCCTATTGCAATCCAGGAGTCCGGTGCCCCACATGTAGATTAGGGGTCGGATGTATAGATAAGGGCGCAGCGTCTGTGCACCCCCTATAGATGGGCCGTCACTGATATAGAGGCAAAGCCCTTATACAGCTTGAAGGGGACAGGTCTTTCCTCTATTGTACACTGAGCACATAGTGGGCCCCATGCATGCTCATTAACCCTTTCCTTTCCATACCTAGTGATCAGGTCTTAGCTCTCCATAACACTAGTCTGCTCCCGGTGGCCAGAGGAGACACAGACAGCTAGAGAGGCAGTCAGAGCACCAACTCCCTCATTACCGGAGGAGCTGACACCTTACCAGGTACCACGCAAATGACTGGTTGCTGTAGCTGTTCTTCAATTCAGTTACCTATGGCAACTACCTTCTCTTCTGTGCCGAGTTAACCTGTTTTAGTGAAGTTACTCATACCCCATAGTTCTTTTACTGACCCAGGTTCTTCAAATATGCCAGAACCCAACATGAACCCCTTTAAATAACTTCAGACCAGGCTAAAATAACTTTACTGGAAACTTAACATAACATATGCAACATGGTAAAACGTCCTTTCCATAAATAACACTAATTGCGGCTGTCCCAGCATACCTGCACAAGAAAAGTCCTTGTGGGTGAAGTCCATAATGGCAGATCAAGAGTGGAGGTGTCCAACATAACAGTGTCCTAATGAGTTGGTGTTCCATAGGTCGTGGCAGCCTTCTTCAATGGTTCCCGTTCCCGGGGACCCAAATCTCTCTAATTTTTAGAATACATGCGAGGGGAGGCCAGATTAGAAAAAAGCTCACAAACTTGTCCAGAGAAGGCGGGAAAACATTAATCCCTTCACTCTGCTCTTCTTCTCTTTCAAGCTAGCTAACTACGGTAGGAAACCTGCCTATAAACTGTCTTTACCAATTTAGTAAATCAGCCCCATGGTATGGACAACCTTACATGAGCAAAATGTTTGGCTTAGGCAGAAACCTGTATTTTATGATAAATGTCACAACTACAACTGAACTCTAGATTTGGTTTGCAATTTAATTGTTATGTTTGAACTGAATTTGATAGCTGTCTGATGACGATGGTCATGGACACTACTCACAAACATTTACTTTTTAGCCCAAAACATTAACGACACTTTATTTTAGCAAGCATGTCAGAGTGTTGTAATTGTTAAAAACCTGAAAAAATTGCACTGCTGTCCAAACACATGTATTTAATTTGTTTGTTCATTCATTTAGCATAATTAAAAACAATTGTTTGTAGACCATTAAAATACTTAATAATAGTGTGTACGCTGTGCTGAATTAAAGGTAATAAATCAAGTGAAATGGGCTGTAAATATAATTACTTTTATGTCCCATGGATGGTCAGATGGAAAACCCTAACAATGGTGCATAGACATAGATGTATTGTTTTGTACTGAATTAAAAGCATTGATGCAGCCTAAAATATGCAGCAGGATTACTGTTGGTCATGTAATGTAAATAGCTTACAGCCAGTGGTTTAACAGCAAACTTGTGTACAGAAAAGTATGTGTTTAGGATTACAATTATTAAGCCTTAGTTATTGCAGAACCAGCTCCTGTAGTAATACCCAAGAAAACCAGGAACGTCTTTATTGGCTGTGTATAACAAAGTCTGGCGCCGCAGTCTCAAAGTGCCCCGGTGCAGGATTCCAGGCTTCTCTTTAATATTTTTTTTTATACTTTGGCCATTTAAACAGATGTACCGTTTATTATGCCCTTTCGTGCTCTAACACATTTAACAAAAATGATGGCATTTACTAAAGATTATTAGAGTTGGATAGCACTTAATGTTTAACCACACATTTGAATGTTACGTAACTTTACGTAACAAACCATTTAAGTTTTATAGTCCCAAACAAAGTCTCCTAATTGAAAGTGTTTTGTTACTTGTTCAATAAGTTAAAAAAAAAATGTAATCCTGCCAGAAATTTGTTAGCTGATCACTTCCTGTTATATCTGTTATATCTGTCAGTGCTGCCTTCTTATCATTGTTCCCAGCCATCACTGAAAACTACAAGATAGGTAAAAATAAAAAAAGCTTGAAAAAAATAAATAAAAGAAACTAAAGTTCTTGGATTGAGATATGTTTTAAACATATTTTAAAGTGCCTCTGTCCTTAGAAAAATTATTGCAAAGAGGAATTACTAAAAAGTAAGCAAGTAAAAAAAATCATATTTTCGTTTGCTTGTCCTGCAAGAATGTGGCTTCAGTTAGGAAAAAATCTGATTTTTAAATCCACTGGGAAAACAGCACTTCTGGGATCATTAATCACTGGATCCCCCACAGAACTCAATGGTTCCCCCTGCTGACCAACATGGCCCTACTGTATCTTGTATTGACGTAGAGGTTAATAGGAAAAACTATTGAGAACTGTGAGGGACTGAACATCGTGATAGTTCAAACTATTTCAGAGCATAAAAAAAGGAGGAGAAATTAGTTGTTGGTAAGGGAATATTCCCTCAAGGGCTACTGAGCTATAGAATGGGTCCCATGGGGTCTCAATCACCTTTCCCGAGTCCATTCACAGATGGTCTAACTGGGCCACAGAAAGGTAAGGATGGGGGGAAGAGTGGGGGAGTCGGTTCCATCACTGTTACTGTGTGATAATTGATAGGTGTGTCTTTGTGTGTGTCAGGAGACAGGACATGTGTCATTACTTGGGTCACCTGCTGGTGGCACTATTTTATACAGAACCAAAAGGCATAGTTCTGGTGGCCACCAGCAGGTGTCTCCCAGCAGATGGACTATACAGGGAATTAGGCGGCACCTGATGTGGACTGCTAGGGGTATTTAAACCCCCCCTTCACTGAGGTTCAGGGCTTCAGTATTTTTCTGCAAGCTGTGTACCTGCCTGAGTCTCCATTCCTGATCCTTGTACCCTGATCCTGAGACCTGTTCCCTGTAAGCTGCTTTATTCTCCCAGTACCTGGCTTCCTGCTCCCCTTGTCTCATTTTCTTGTCCTGTCATGCTCATGTGTGCTCCCTTCATTAGTATATAGTTAGTTAGGATATTGTTTAGGGTTTTGCATTGTTACGTTTACTTTCACTTACTTGCTTATGTTTATTGGTGTTGGTATTGGAAGTGTGTTATTGTCTAAAAAAAATATTTTCACTTATTGATCTGAGTCCTGATTGCTTAGGGTGCAGCCAACTGTTCTGATCACCCCTGTTGGATGCCTGCATGTGGTATCAGATTAGAGTTGGGAGGGGAACTAACATCAGGAAAGTAGAGGAGGGGGTGGAGATAGGGACAAGAAGACGGGAATAGAGGGAAGAGAGGCATGAGACCTAAACGAGTTTGGTGGAAAAAAAGAGTGAGGAGAAAAATGTTGGCAGAAAATAAACAAAAATGAGGCAGAGGAGCTCCAAGGAAAGTCAATAGAAAGTGTCTTTTCATTTCCTGTGGGGGTGCTATCTGCTCACAGTTCCCCTGGATTACCCAGGGTTCAGGTGGCCACTCAAGGTGTGGTTTTAAACATTGTGGCCACCAGCATTTGGTTACATGGGGCTATGACAATACATTTAGGAATTCTGGAGTGGATTTTTAGTATGTCCAGCATGCCCATGTCTTATTATATTTCATAAGGCTAACCTGGGCAGAGAATAAGTTCATCCATTGCTGTTTTTATTTCTAGTCTCATTAACCCAGTCTCCCAGAGAAGGTAATTGTGCTGTTCTCCAAAGTGTGAGAAGACACACTCTAGCCATGTTGACCATAAGCATGGCCAAGCAGTTTACATAATGTTTTTTAGGTAGGATGTATAGAGAAGAAAGTGTTAGGAATGGAAGAAATCAAGAGTACATGCGATTACTGCCTTGATAATTTTATGTATCCTCAGATACAGAAATTTCACTTTGCACAGCGTGAACAGTGTTTCAAACCATTGGGTACATAATCGTACATTTTGTGTGAGGAGGGTGTTCCGTACCATCTTGTTTTGTGTTTGTAGCTGGTGTAGCCTAGCAATTCACCTGTTAAGCAGGGGAACAAAACTATACTAAACTTATCAAAGCACCTACCTAGGAGGGTGCTACACATGCAACACATCTTTAAAGGGGTTGTAAAGGTAAAAAAAAAAAATCCCTAAATAGCTTACTTTACCTTAGTGCAGTCCTCCTTCACTTACCTCATCCATTTTGCTTTAAAATGTCCTTATTTCTTCTGAGAAATGCCCACTTCCTGTTCTTCTGTCTATAACTACACGCAGTAATGCAAGGCTTTCTCCCTGGTGTGAAAAAAGCCTCTTGAGGGGGGGGGGGGGCGAGCAGGCAAGTCAGGACACTCTCTAATTGGCAGATAGAGAAAAGAGCTGTGTGTTAGTGGGCGTCCTGACAATCCTGCTCGCCCCCTCCCCCCTCAGGAGGCTTTCTCCACACCAGGGAGAAAGCCTTGCATAATGGTGTGTAGTTACAGACAGATGAACAGGGAGTGAGGATGTCTGAGAAGAAATAAGGACATTTAAATGCAAAATCGAAGGACTGCACTGAGGTAAAGGAAGCTATTTAGGGAAAAAAATATTTACCTTTACAACCCCTTTAAATGGCATCAACCTAGAGAAGAATAGTATTCATCATTTTATTAGGGACATTTGTTAAAAGCCCTTTTATTTATTCCCAGTGAGTATCCCTGTGCCGCCTCTTTGTAGACAGGTAAATAAGTCTGTGAATGAATTGTTAAATATATAACAATAACATTTCACGCAAGTATCATCTGAAAGGTGCTATACACCCATGAGTCCTGGTTCACACTGGTGCGATTTGACATGCGATTTGTCAAATTGCATGTCAAATTGGTGGCAATTTCCATCAATTGCACCGTCCTAATTGGTGACACGCACCGAATTCAAAAAGTAGTTTTTGTGATTTTGGCCCGCGATTTACATTGACATCTGTGCAGATGTCTCTGTAATCATGGCCAAAATCGGGACTGCATCCCAGTGTGAACCTGGGCTCACTGATATTTAGAACGTTTGGATGACACTGGAGTTAAAGAATTTCTTTTGGGAACTTTGTTGGTGAAATATCTGTGCTTGAGTTTCTGGGTTTGCACATCTGCTGCAGCTGTTATTAGGCATTCGTACTCTCCCGGCTGGGTTTTTCATTTACTTTATAATGTAAAATGTAACAGGTAGTTCTAGAACAAGGTGGGCAGAAGTATTTAAAATGCCCAGCAAAAGAGTTAGAAATTATAGTAAGGTGATCTTGCAGTTAGAATTTTCAATACTTAGGTGTTTTTTATTTGATAGCAATAAAGTATGCACCATTCTCCTAATAATGGAACTATTAGACTATTGTTTTAGTTGTTTACATAGTTAGAATGATTTATGTTACTCATGATTTTCACAGTTACTAATAGGGTAAAAATAGTGATGCTCACATTGTCTCAGACCTTCATCACCCTTTGTGGAGGCGCCTGGATACCATACATCACGTCAAGCTGAATTCTAGCAGGCAATTGTGAAGGACAAGCAGATATTCTTACAGTATGACTTCAAAGATAATGCTTAATACTCTTGATATAAGAGGTGATAAAGCACTGAACTCATTTCCACCTGTCTTATTCAATCATATGCTGTACCCACGGCTTAACAGAACAATTTTGCTAACATCTTACATATGTCCGTTGTGTATTAAACTACTTATTGTTGTATCTAATAATGTACTTGGTGTGTGGCACATTTTCATAATAGACATATCCATCATCTGAGTCTTATCTAGGTTTATGAACACAAATTAAAAATGCAAATATGATAGTGGCATCTAACAGCTGTCAGGAGATATCTTTTATTGGGTAGCTGTAAGGTATTCAGCTCTATAATGCTATATGTGTTTATAAAAGCAGATATAAGAGTGGAAATATGTAACTTGTATTAATTAATACAGCGAAGCAAAACACTACAGTGAGTTTGGTGTTAGATTTGCATCGTTGTCTTTTCCCAGCTGGAGAGATTTCTCCCCACGTCTTGATTTGAGCTAGATCTATGTGTAAATATTCAGAAGAGTCAAATGTAATCAATCAATTTTTCAATGGGAATCTGATTATTCCTTACTTAATTCAAGTGTTTTCTGTTTCAGAGTGGCGAGGGGTTAGAACCTATGTCAGGTTTTTCATCATTGTCTTTTGTCACATTAGGGAGGCTTACTACCATATTATCATTATCACATTATTATTTTTAACTTTGAATATTATAAGCTTATGTTCACATAGGTGTTTAATGCAGAGAAATATGCTTGATGCTAAGAATATCTTTGCATCAAGCAAACTGGGTCTGCTCAGTTAGCAAGATCAACTCTCTCCCAGCAGGCAAAACATTTTAACCACTTCAGACCCCGGAGGAATTCACCCCCTTCCTGACCAGAGCACTTTTTGCGATTCGGCACTGCGTCGCTTTAACTGACAATTGCGCGGTTGTGTGACGTGGCTCCCAAACAAAATTGGTGTCCTTTTTTCCCCACAAATAGAGCTTTCTTTTGGTGGTATTTGATCATATCTGCGGTTTTTATTTTTTGCGCTATAAACAAAAATAGATCGACAATTTTGAAAAAAATGCAATATTTTTTTACTTTTTGCTATAATAAATATCCCCCAAAAATATATTAAAAAAACTTTTTTTTTCCTCAGTTTAGGCCGATACGTATTCTTCTACATATTTTTCGTAAAAAAAAATCATAATAAGCGTTTATTGATTGGTTTGCGCAAAAGTTATAGCGTTTACAAAATAGGGGGTCGTTTTATGGCATTTTTATTAATATTTTTTTTTTTACTAGTAATGGCAGCGATCAGCATTTTTTTCAGTACTGTGACATTATGGCGGGCACTTCGGACACTTTTGACACATTTTTGGGACCATTGGCATTTTTTTAGCGATCAATGCAATAAAAATGCATTGGATTACTATAAAAATGCCATTGGCAGTGACGGGGTTAACACTAGGGGGCGGGGAAGGGGTTAAGTGTGTTCCTGGGTGTGTTCTAACTGTATGAGGGGGGTGGCCTCACTAGGGGAAATCATTGATCTTCTGTTCATACATTGTATGAACAGAAGATCAGCGTTCCCCCCGCTGACAGGACCGGGAGCTTTGTCAGCGACGCCACTGGTCTGAAGGTCAAGTAAGTCTTCCTAAACTAGACCCAGCCTGTGACTGCCCAGTGAAAGAGAAGCAGCACAGTGATGGCTAACCTCTTTTCAGTTCATGAATTGAGTGACTTCTTTGCTGCTTCTTCATCCCACACTCCCGCCCTACTGTACAGGGACAACAAGAGGTTGATTTCAGGTTAAATTCAGATATTTACACTGCCTGCATTTAAAAATTATTTTAATTATCTATAAATAACAAGTACAGAGCTAGATTCATTTTCACCTTTTATATTTGCTAAGAAATTAGCTTTAAGATTTCATCTATATAATACATACATCATACATTTTTATTCCAAGTCATACTGTTGAATATGAACATTTGTATCCTAATTCATACAACTATATCCAGAGTGTCAGAAAGAATTATATACGTTAAAGGTACTTGTCATGTCATATTTTATAGTTGTCCACAATACTATCTTTAAAGCCAGTGATGACCTCGGAGGTTGTGTTTTCACTTGAAACAGGTTATGTCCGTAAATGTCAGCAGTACAAGGCAATTAGATGTTTGAATAGAGCTGTAACATAAACCGACATTACAGTGAAATAGATACTGCCCTAAGCTGCCTGCACTTCACTTGCTGTTGGAAAGACAATATCCTGCCATTCTTCCATGGTGGCCTTCAATTCAACACATTTGGCTGAAGCTTGACCTACTATTAAAATAAGCCTCTTCTTGGCTTTGAACAACAGAGAAACACAGCGAGGGAAGATAGCAAATTAGGTTGGTAGTTAGCCAGCACTGGGCAGAAATGTGACACTGGATTAGGCATTAATAGCTGTCTGTGGTGCTATCTGTGAAACCCAATGCTGCCCTTGTTTCACTGCATTACAGGGCGAAAGCCTGCAATTTACTCTTCCATGAAATTCCCACATATTTCACTAATAGCTTACAATTTCTACCTGGTTTCAGTCGAGATATAAAAAAGGCACACTCAGCGAGGCAGAAAATTGTTCTCATTTTTTTGGAGTGTTTACCATCTTCATTTGTCAAATGACATTTTATGTTTAAATTGAGATGGTCATTAATTAGGACTGTATAACACTTTAGCATTGGTGATTAACCACTTCAGCCCCTGAAGGTTTTACATACTTCCTGACCAGACCATTTTTTGAAATTCGCCATCGCGTCACTTTAACTGACAATTGCGTGGTCGTGCAATGCTGTACCCAAACACAATTAATGTCCTTTTTTTCCCACAAATAGAGCGGTATTTGATCACCTCAGCGTCTCATTTTTTTTTGCGCTATAATCAAGAAAAGAGCGACAATTTTGAAAAAAAAAATATATTTTTTACTTTTTACGATCTTAAAAAGAAAAGAAAAAGAAAAAATGTCCATGATAAATTTAAGCCAATGTGTATTCTGCTACATATTTTTGATAAAAAAATCCCAATATGCGTATATTGATTGCTTTGCGCAAAAGTTATAGCGTCTACAAAATAGGGGATTGATTTAGGGACTTTTCATTTTTTTATTGTTTTTACTGGTAATGGCTGAGATCTGCGACTTGTAGCAGGACTGCGACATTGCGGCAAACAAATCTGACCCTAAGTGACGCTTTTGGTCGTACTGACTTCAAAGTAGTCCCTGCACTACTTTGGTCCGATTTTGATGCCACTTACACAGGTGTAGCAGGTACTTCTCCAGACTGATCTAATCTATTGGGGGACAGCTGTCTGCTGCAGCAGCATGGGCTTTTTCACCCCCCTCTCTCTTCACACAGACACTCAGAAATTGTTTGTAAACTCCCTATTGGAAGTTGTCTGTGAACTCCCTATTGGAAGAACCTGAGCCAATCATTAGACCGCAGCAAAGTACTGTGGGGGAGAGGATAAAAAGTTAGTGGAACTAGGCCAAGGCCTCTTTTTGCCTGCAACCCATCAGGAGAGCATCTGCAGTCTATGCGTGTGTGGAATTGTGGCCTACCAAGGGACACACAGCTTGCAGCTCCAGCTGACATTTTGTGCAGGGACAATTCTAAACACAGGAAACATGCACTACTTTACAGGCATACTTTAGACACTCCCAGGTACGACATTTAAAGGAATATTTCACTTTTATTGTTTCACATTAAGCATTATTAAAATAACTGCTCCTGAAAAAACGTGAGTTTTAAAACTTTTTTTGCATTGATACATGTCCCCTGGTGCAGGACCCAGGTCCCCAAACACTTTTTTATGACAATAACTAACATATTATCCTTTAAAATTAGCACTTTTGATTTTTCATGTTTCATGTCCCATAGACTTTAACGGTGTTCGCGTGTTCGAAATAATTCTTTGCCTGTTCGCATGTTCTGGTACGAACCAAACTGGGGGGTGTTTGGCTCATCCCTATTGCCTACTGTTCAGAGATTTAGTAAAGACAATTTCTGTGTTTTATCATAATGTGTGTCTTTCATTGGTGTTGTTGCACTTACACTATTGTCAGGTGTACCAGAGGAGCTGAGACTGTTCTTGGGGTTGAGAGGCAGAGTACAGAACCAATAATACTCAAATCATCATTTGACCCACAAGGAGGTCCCGACCCCCAGGTTAAGAACCACTGTTATACAGAATAAACCTTAGCAAAAATCTGCGCTTGCGTTAAAATAATATCCAATCAGCAACCAAAGACTATACCCTGATACTGGGCATTCAACAGATATATAAATCTTTTTTTAGTCAATTTTCTAAATTTTGAGTTATACTTTCAATATGTTTCAATATACAGTATTCACTGTGCAGATTACTATTAACCCTATGGGTACCATAGATAGTCGCAGGGCTGGACTGGGACACTTTGACAGGTCTCTCCCATGGCGGCCGGACAACTCCCGCACCCCCCCCCACCGGCCACCCAAGCCCTACCTCTCCCCCTTCACTAGCCATTCAACTTTATTAGAGTAGAACAGCTGGTACTGGTACTCTTATAGGCAGTACCAGTGGGGAAGCTAGACATTATTTCACTCGGGGCAAAGAATCAGTTCGGTGCTCCCCCCCTAATGGGACAAGATTAGGCAGAGGGGAGGAACTCCCAGGCCATAGCTGTTGAGTCAGCTGTCTGTCCCCTGCCCCATGCTCCTCTGTCGTCCCCCCTGCTCCTCTGGTCCTCCCCCTGCTTCTTTGTTCCCCCCAGGTGAGCGCTGCGGGGAGGAAGAGGAAGTGAGCGCTGTGGGAAGGGAGAGACAGAGGATCGGAGGGGGACGGCGGTTTGCTGTCACTGAAGCCGGCCCACTGAGCCATCGGCCCACCGGGAAACTCCCTGTAGTCCCAATGGCCAGTCCATCCCTGGATAGTCGATATCATTCTTAGAGAGTAATTTTTATTTGCACAAGCGCTGCACTGTTTTTTATTTATATATATTATACAGAATGTATTTTAGAACTGACAGAACTTTAATTAAGTAGTATATTTGTATACATATATTTGTTATTTCCTATATTTTTTTTAAATAATGAAAAACTAGAAAAAATGCATTTTCCTTTTTTTATTATTTTATATAACATAATAGAAATGTGAAACTACAAGCGAATGCTTGAGTTTTACTTTAGGAGAGTTCTGTTTTCCTTTCGACCCTACATTGCAACACAAGCAGGAAAAATATTTTATTTGCATGAATTGTTACCATAACAGCAGGATGAGGTCAAGTCAGTTTTGTACTGACACAAATTGGCATGACGCAACATTTTTTACAGGTTTGCAATCCATACATTCCAAAAGACATTGTACTAGCGTATGTGCGCATTTGATGCTCACACAGTAAATGCATATGTCATCCAGATCATCTGACATAACTGTTAGGACCTGGAGATTAAAGCTGTATTAAACACAAAAACAAAATAATATATTGCTCATTAATCCTTAACTGCTTACGGACCAGTCGCCACAGTTTTACGGCGGCAGGTCGGCTCTGCTGGGCGAAAGCACGTAGCTATACATCACCCCGCCCATCAGCCAATAGGGCGCGCGCGCTCCCCCCGCTTGTCCTTGACTCCCGTGCGCGTGCCTGGCGGGCGCAATAGCCGCCGGGCACCCACTATTGCTTGTTACAGACCGAGGATCGGGAGCTGTGTGTGTAAACACACAGCTCCCGGTTCTGTCAGGGGGAGAAATGCCTGACAGTCTGTTCATACAATGTATGAACAGCGATCAGTCATTTCCTCTAGTGAGTCCACCCCCCTACAGTTAGAACACACCCAGGGAACATACTTAACCCCTTCCCCGCTCCCTAGTGTTAACCCCTTACCTGCCAGTGGCATTTTTATAGTAATCAATGCATTTTTATAGCACTGATCGCTATAAAAATGCCAACGGTCCCAAAAATGTGTCAAAGGTGTCCGAAGTGTCCGCCATAATGTCGCAGTACAGATAAAAATCGCTGATCACCGCCATTAATAGTAAAAAAAAAAATTAATAAAAATGCCATAAAACTATCCCTTATTTTGTAAACACTATAACTTTTGCGCAAACCAATCAATAAACGCTTATTACGTTTTTTTATTTTTATGAAAAATATGTAGAAGAATACGTATCGGCCAAAAGTGAGATTTTTTTTATATGTATATATATATATATATATATATTTGGGGGATATTTATTATGGTAAAAAAAGTAAAAAACATTTTTTTTTCAAAATTGTCGCTCTATTTTTGTTTATAGCACACAAACTAAAAACCGCAGAGGTGATCAAATACCACCAAAAGAAAGCTCTATTTGTGGGGGAAAAAAAGAATGCCAATTTTGTTTGGGAGCCACTTCGCACGACCACGCAATTGTCAGTTAAAGCTACACATTTCCGAATCGCAAAAAGTGCTCTGGTCTTTGACCAGAAATATGGTTTGGGGTTAAGTGGTTAAAACGTAAATCCACTTTTTGTTAAAAAAAAAAAAAAAAACATTCCACCCTGGGTGATCTATGTACATTGCAAGGCTTATATCAACCTTTGTTGCAGATTCTTATCTTTTGTTATTCTAAAGAAATCCATGTGTGTTTGTCTGTGCCTTTGTACTAACTGGGTCTAAATGGAGTGGTTTCATAATTAACTGTCAGGTGTGCATCTGCAGGGCACTAATGAGGTAGTCTGCTGGGCCTGCATCCTTTTAGATGTGCTCCTATTGAAAGTATCTCTCCAAAAAGGTCCCTTTTCAGTTGCAGGGGATGCCTGAAATCTGACCTGTATCTTAGACGAGCCAATCACACAAGCAGGAAATTATTTTTATTGGGAGTGGTCAGTATACGTTCCGTGTACAGAACAACTCCATGTAGCCATATTGCATTGCATTTATAGAAAATTACAGTGGCTGCCGATTAAAAAAGAAAGGTCAATTTTAAAGGGGTGGTTCCCCTAAAAATAAACTTTTAACATTGCCTGTGTCTTCTTAATAATAATTAGAATCGGCTGGTATTTTTTTTTTTAACCACCCGTACATACCATTTTCGGCATGTACGCTCACCGCCGCTTCCGGGTCTGGCAGCCGGGGACAGGCATCCAATCGACGCATACAGCGCGTCACGAGATGCCGAAAGAAGCCGAACGTTGGTGCGGCTCTATACGGCGCATGCGCACCAACGTTCGGCTTCTTTCGGCATCCCGTGACGCGCTGTATGCGTCGATCGGATGCCTGTCAATGAAGCAGGCCCTCCCATCCCCGGCCGCCAGACCCGGAAGCGGCGGTGAGCGTACATGCCGAAAATGGTATGTACGGGTGGTTAAAAAAAAAAATACCAGCCGATTCTAATTATTATTAAGAAGACACAGGCAATGTTAACCACTTCAATACCCAGCCATAGACAATTGACGGCCTGGGATGGGATTTACCATCCTAAGTGGCCGTCAATTGACGGCCTGGGTATTGCAGGCGAATATCTGGACGATGCCTGCAGCCAGAGGCATCATCCAGATATCCATCTCTTCAGCCGGCGATTCTGCACAAAGTAAGAACGATCATAGCGGCGGTTCCGCCGCTTGATCGTTCTTACAGGCCGCGGGAGGGGACATCCCCCCCCTCCCGCCGCCATCCGGTGCTTCTCCGGGCTTACCTGTACCTTCGGGGGCCCGGAGAACGAATCGTCGGCGGCGGCAGGAAGCATAGAGATGACTGGTGACCAGATGGTCACCAGTCATCTCTATGACCGTCGGAGGACCCGGGCGCGATCTGATGACGTCACGCCCGGGCCCCCGTATGTAAACAAAGCCGCGATTGCGGCTGTAAGTCACCATTCATGAGATCGGTGAATTTTTTTTCACCGATCTCATGGTTTCCAGCCTGGAGGTGAGATGTGAGGTCTTATTGACCCCACATCTCTCCATAAAGAGGACCTGTCACACACATTTCCTATTACAAGGGATGTTTACATTCCTTGTAATAGAAATAAAAGTGGAAAAAAAAAAAAAAAATGAAAAAAAGTGTAAAAATAAATAAAATATAAGTAAAAAAAAATAATAAAAGATAAAAAAAAAATGAAAATGCCCCTGTCCCCGATAGCTCGCGTGCAGAAGCGAACGCACACGCAAGTCCCGCCGACATATGTAAACGCCGTTTAAACCACACATGTGAGGTATCGCCGCGTGCGTTAGAGTGCCAGCAACTAATCTAGCACTAGATCTCCTCTGTAAATCTAAACTGTAACCTGTAAAAAATAAATAAAGCGTTGCCTATGGAGATTTTTAAGTACCGAAGTTTGGCGCCATTCCATGAGTGTGCGCATAATTAAAGCGTGACATGTTGGGTCTCTATTTACTCGGTGTAACATAATCTTTCACATAATACAAAAAAATTGGGCTAACTTTAGTGTTTTGTTATTTTTTTAATTCATAAAACAATTTTTTTTACAAAAAAAAGCGTTTGAAAATAATTGCGTAAATACCGTGCAAGATAAAACTTTGGAATGACCGTCATTTTATTCCCTAGGGTGTCTGCTAAAAAAAACATATATAATGTTTGGGGGTACTGTGTAATTTTCTAGCAAAAGAATGATGATTATTACATGTAGGAGAGAAGTGTCAGAATAGGCCCGGTATGGAGGTGGTATAAAAGCCTAGTATTGAAGCGGTTAAAAGTTTATTTTTAGGGGAACCTCCCCTTTAATAACATTCAAATACAATATGATTTGTATCGCAATTGTACACACTAAATTACTTTTATTAGCTATTTTTCCTCACAAAAGGGAAGTTACCCGTTAAATGTGGTGGCTGCATTCATTTTTTCCTATATTTCCAAAAACAACATAGAATATCCAAGCTCAAACTTACCGACCAATCAGCAACCAACCAAATTCAACTGACTAACAGTATGCGTTAAAAACAGAGGTTTAGTTGCACGCATTTGCAAATGCATGTGTACGCTGCAGGCCCGTCAAGGCTCTTTGTGTACTGAAGTCCTAACTTTAAAATGTAAAGTCTCCTCAGTGGATACACATGCATGCTGGTGGATAGATAAAGGGCAGGTGACTGGAGGTTGCCCAGCCCTCCTTAAAGGGGCAGGAGCAAACAGATTTCTACCTTTTGCTATTCTGAAGAAATAGCTCTTTGTTTGTATGAGTCCAATTGCAAAATCAATGTGAATGTCTCTATAAATATCTATCAGCTGCTACACTTACAGGGTTCTAATGCTGGGAGGGTCTACATCCATTTAGACATTTACCTCTGGGAGTATCTCACCAAAAATGTAGGAAGTCTGGAAGTCTCTGAAAGAGTGAGCACACCTAGGGGTGGGCCCATGCTGCGAGGTACTGCAACTGAGGCTGAGTGAGCCTTAAAGTGTTTGTAAAGTCAGGTAAATAAATGTCCCCTCTGTTATGTCAAGATCTAAAGTACTTTGTGTCCATCTTTTTTACAGTTTTAAATACCTTCTCCCACAACATCTATGTAAGGTCATGTGACATTCCTCTGCTCTTCTTCCCCAATCTAAAGAATGCAGAGGGAGGAGCTGAGATAACCCTCTGTCGTCAGCCGGCCAGCAGAGAATGGTCACGTGACCTCACATCGATGCTGTGAGAGAAGGTATTCAGGTTTAAAATTGTAAAAAAATGGACACACTGTACTTTAGATCTTGATAAAACAGAAGGGATCCAAGTTATACATGGTATTTTCAAGTCACAGGAAAGAGCATCAAGAGGGGAGGGGTGGAGAGGAGATCGCTCTCGCACACAGACCTGACAGGCAGGGAACAGACACAGGAACAGAAAGGATCATCCAGACATTTTACATCATACAATGGGGCAAATTACACAGCACGAGCACTTACCATGCTGGTTGTGTAAGGACTTTCTTTTTTACTTTTTCTGTTCAAATATTTTATTAGTAACAAAGAGTACAGAGTAAAATGATGTACATTTCTGTGTAAGATAACAGAGGAGATACAACAATATCCAAACAATCTAAATGTAGACATATCAACAATATCGGCTGTGTACATCTAGCTTGCGAACAGGTACTACAAACCAAAGGAAATCAAAGCAGTGGAACCAACTAGGAACATGGTAATCAGGGACAATTGGCACCAAAAAATAAAAATAAAAAAAATAAAGAGAGTGGTTCCGAAACAGGGGTTGTACAAGGCGGTAAGTCTTACTCTGTAGGTACAAAAATAAGAACCCATAAACTAAATAGGGGCAGTGAATTACACTACCATTCATATGAATTCAAATAAAGCATTTTAACATAGGGACAAAGAAGTCCCAAAAGGTAGGGACAGGAGCAGAGGACAGAGAAACAGGGAAGTAAGAGCGAGAAGCAGGTAGTAGAGAAGGGAGGACGGACAGTGGAGAGGGAGACAAAGAGGGTTGTCGGCGCGGCCATGGAGCCTCCCGGAGAGTCGCAGTGCCATATTGTGGGAATATCATAATTTTCACGGGGTAGGTAAGGTGACATCAAGATCAGGGGGGAGAAAGTGTTCCACCCATGGGGACCAGATTTTGTCATGCTGAGAGACTCGATCTAAAACAATTGCTTCAGTCTTACTATGTATCATTGCTTGGGTCACTCTGTGAGTTACTTTGGCTATGTGGAGTCTAGAAGTCTTCCAAGCCTTGGCTATGGTTTGTTTAGCAGCCGTAGTTAATTGAAGGAGGAGACGGACTTGGGCTCTAGTGTAGTCACCTTTAACATGATTCAGTAAGGCCAGCGATGGGTCAGGGGGAAGGGTATCACACAACAGAGTGGAAGCCATCTGAAATATTACTGACCAAAATTGATGTACCAAAGGACATGACCACCAGATATGCTCGTGAGTACTCCTCTCCCCGCAGTCCCGGAAACACAATGGGGAGTAAGAGGGTAAAAATTTAGTTATCCTAGTCGGAACCAGGTACCACCGCATGAGCACATTATAATTAGCCTCCAGAGCTATCACATTTTGGGTGGAGGTTTTAGTGTAGGCCCATATACTCTCGCAGTCCTCCGGCTCCAATGTCACTTGTAAGTCTTTAGACCACTGTGCGGCAGATAGAGGGAGTTCAGATGGTGGGGCGGTGAGGTGGTTATAAATTTGCGAGATAATACCAGGGGCATGTGGATCCGAATGACATATCTTTTCATAAAATGACATCCTGTCGAATGGGGGGCTAACACCCGTTACTGTTCGAGCGAAATGCGCTATTTGGAGGTAGTGGAAGTATTCAGTGGGGGGCAAGTCAGCCTGGGTCTGGAGTTCCTGAAAGGTTTTAAAGGCAGTTTTGGTCACTATATCACATATCCGACGTAGACCTGCCCAAGACCAATACCGAAAAGAGACCAGCTCAGTGAAAGCAGGATAAAAAAGTCGGTGGCCAAAGAACGAAAGTAAAGGGGTATGGGTGGAAACCAATTGAAAGGGGCTCGTAGGGTGTCCCATATCTGGAGTGAGTGCCGCGTAATCAGGTTCGTAACAGGGGTGCGGACCGACGGGGGTAACCACAATAAATTATGAATCAGTAGAGGGGAAATATCTATTGCCTCCAGGCTAACCCATCTAGGGATCTCAGTAGATGTGTGAAATAAGGTGATCTGGGCGAGCTGGGAGGCCTGGTAGTAGCGGAGAAAGTTGGGAATCCCAAGTCCACCACTAAGTCTATTACGGAGAAGAACAGATCTGGCTACTCTGGATTTAGTGGATCCCCATATGTATTTAAACACTCGAGATTGGACAATCCTGTGAAAGTAGGACGGAACTGTCACCGGCAGAACTCTATAAAGGTACAACAGCTTAGGGAGCAACGACATTTTGACAGCAGCCACCCAACCCAGCCACGAAACACATAATGGTTTCCAAGAGTCTAATAAAGATGATAACTGGGATAACATGGGGAGATAATTGGACCGAAAGAGAGAAGCAGGGTCACCAGTAAGTTTTATACCTAGATACGGTAAAGAAGCAGAAGACCAAGAGAAGGGGACATTTTCTTGAAGAGAGGTCACCTCGCTAGCTTTTTTCCTTTTTCAAAGTGGACTGCAGAGCCCTTAAATATATTTCCTGTCTGATGTAAACTCGCTTTGCAAACTCATCTACCACTAGAGCTAACAACCTCATGTTACAATATGCAAACTTTGAACTACCATAGGCAATCACAAGTAGTATTGCAGAATATCTGGCAAACTTGATGAGCAGAACAGAGGAACAATCTTCTCTCTTCCAATATCACCACTCACCAGTGTTGCCAACCTATCAGATTGAAATTTACTGACACAACACCCACAATTTACTGGCACAGCCAAGTTTTTACTGGCATTTCCAAAAGTAAAAACATTATAGTTCTAAGTGCAAATTAGAGTATTTAGGGCCAGATTCAGGTAGATGGGCGCATCTTTAATCTGGAGTAACGTTTCTCATTTACGTTACTCTGGCGAAATTTTAGGAGCAAGTGCTGTTATTCATGAAGCACTTGCTCCTAAAGTTGCGGCAGCGTATCGAAAATGAGCCGGCGTTATTCAAATTGGGCGGGTACGGGGCGTGTATTATTAAAACTAGGCGCGATCCCGTGGCGAACGTACTACGCATGCGTCGACTGTCAATGCATCCCAGTGCGCATGCTCACAACTTCCTTCGACACCACTTCCTTGGAAACGACAGCGCAATGTGTTCCGTTGGACGTTTAAATGCGCCCGTAGATGCGCCATTCCGGCACTAAAGTATATCCTGTTCCCCCTCCCCGCAGTGAAGTTACTTTTGTTCTGAGATGGCTGCTCCCGTTCCCCGCAAACACAGGAGAAAGCTGAACTTTAAAGGCCAGGAGCTGTCAGCCGTCATCTCGGCTATGGAGACCTATGATGTCTTCCTCCATGGCTGTAAAAGTTGACAGACAAGCAGGGACAGAGGTGTTGTCCTGCAAGTGGGGGTGCTCAGCTAGCTCTTATCGTCGGTAACGCTGCTGTAGCTGCTCTCCTGCTGACCTGTGGCCGTCTGGAGTAAAGATAAAGCAGCTATTTGTAGAAATAACTTTGCGATGGACGGACGACATATGCGCGGCGCATGTAGCCAGCGTATGGTGCTAATCCGTTCGAGAATTGGGAAATCTCCCTCATTTGCATATTTGCAGGGGAAATCAATTGGCGCGACTGATGTGCCAAGCGAAACTATGCGCTGACGATACTCTGGCGTCGGAAAGTTAAGCCGGTCGGGGAAAGCCCGTTTTCTGTCGCATCTAGTTTGGTGGGTACGGCCGCGGAGATACAACGGCGCATCTTGACAGTTACGCGGCGCATATCGAAATACTCCAGCGCAACTCTACCTGAATCTGGCCCTATGGCTACAAACAAATACAATATGCAATTAGCAATATGATTGAACGTAGATAAAGCAAAAAACATATTTCTCATTTTATTTTCGATAAAGTAAGTAAGTAGCTCAGGGACAGGACTAAGGATGAAAAAAAATGGGCAGGGGCACACACACATAAAATTGACTCTCACAGTGACACTGACAGCAGTGTGCAGCAGCATAGATGATAATGACCCCTCACTAACTTTACACGTTCCCTCCTGAGTCACAGAGACAGTCTCTCTCTCCAAGCCTAGTGGTCCCTCCAGTCCACTCCAGTCTAAGCAGCACTGGTGGTCGTGGTCCCAGCCTGCCTTGCTGCCATACCACAGACCCGCACACAAGGCTCTAGCCGCACTGCTTGGCTCCATTGCACCATGACATCACGCAACATTCTCAGGCATCGCCTCTGCCAGAGCCGCCCAATCACACTATAGCAGCCACTCGGATGGTCTCAGCCGACTCTAAATCAAGCCAAGGGTCACAGTCATATTTTTTTACTGGCAACCTTTTACTGGCATTTCTGGCAGGAGAAAATGTCCTGTTTTTTACTGATAAAAATACTGATGGTTGGCAACACTGCCACTCACACACAGCATACTAGAAAGAGCAGCTAGGAAAGACACTGTTCTGTAAGTGTATCTGCCATATAGAGATATTTTATAAGCTAAAATGAGATTGACGATAATCGAGATTCACTGAGTAAAACATGTACACTGTTCCCCAATACCCAAGAAAAAAATGTTGTTTTGTTCACATTTCTTTCATTTTCAGTGCTCTGCAAGCAATTGAAGGAGCAGCACTTGTCAGACTTCCAGTGACCTCTGATTTCGGAAACCCAAGCTAACGTGTCAGGTTCACTCAAAGTAAACAAAGCTAAGGCTAGGGCATCACTAGCAATGAAATCTCTTGGTAGTCATCTCATTAGCAATACATTGATTTAAGTTTTATGCACATGGGGTGATTGCCTACAAGTTCAATTTCAGCATTTTTTGGAGCCTTAACTTAAGGGGTAAAATGTAAATATTTTATAAGCCTGCACAGTTTTAACAATATAAGTCCTGATAACGTTTAGTCAATTTTTGACATGCCTAAAGATGTGCATGCAGAGAATCACTCAATGACATAAATGATACTAAATACAAAAAAGATCCTGCGAGCCATTATTCCTAAATGCTTCCTAAATGCTAAACGCTCAATATAGAATAAATTAAAGTTGCTTGCGTGAAACACGTCTCATAAATCGTGCCAAAACTTAATGAGTAAACAAAACGCAGCGCTACTAAAAATGTGATACACACCACTGTGAAATGTATATACTGGTATGGGATATCCAGTTATTAAATATAAACAGTGTACAAACCAAAATAAATTAAATATAATATATAAGTGAAAATAGTATATATGACTATATCTGTACAAATGCGTAAAAGTCCACAACACACTAAAGTGCTCTAGTGCACTAACATGCATAAGAATATATTAATAATCGTAAACAAAAATAATAGTGGTAACCAATATGGTCCTTGACGGCACTTTGGCATGTTTTCTGGATCACCCACTGGGCCGTGTGATACTTATGTACTGTATTAAGCATCATTCCCTGGAACGCTGTCACTTATTACTATATGCACTGAAGCACTTTGGATTATTCATATATGGACATTATGACTGTGTCATTATCTTTTTTAAGGACCACATTGGTTACCACTATTATTTTTGTTTATGATTATTAATGTATTCTTATGCATGTTCGTGCACTAGAGCACTTTGGTGTGTTGTGGACTTTTACGCATTTGTACTGATATAGTCATATATACTATTTTCACTTATATATTATATTTAATTTATTTTGGTTTGTACACAATTTATATTTAATAACTGAATATCCCATACCAGTATATACATTTCACAGTGGTGTGTGTATCACATTTTTAGTATGTATCACATTTTTAGTGTCTATTGTGACAGGTAAATCTGTTGGTGTTGGAGATACATTTCTGCCTTGTTTAGACAATTCATCAATTACTATCAGGTGTCGGCTGCAAGAGGTAGCCAGAAAGGTTTAAGGATGTCGGATAGCTTCAGCTGTTCAGAATGAGGCAATTAAGGCCTCTATAAGTTATCCAGAGGATGACTACTGATTGCTGCATCCTGAGGCTTTTTGAGTTAAGGAGAGCAGTGAGCTGAAAAAGACTTCTGAAGAGGTGAGGTGGTGTTGATTTTTCTGTGTGATAAAAATCAAAAAGACTATTGTTTTTCTGCTGTATGACCAGCAGTGTCTGCCCAGCAGTAGGCTGTGCCAGACTCCATAGATAGGTTCCTGTGTGGTGAAGGTAGAGGCCCCAAGTGGCCAGGGTTTATTTTATGTTTTGTTTTGTTTATGCTGTTTGGATGCTTGCACTTGTTTCCAGCAATATGGAAGAATAAACCATAAATCTTTGTGTTCAACCATCCTCAGCTGCCTCTCTGTACAGTTCAGTGTGTAGTGAACCCACCCAGGGGGTCACACACACCTGCTACCGAGCTAACCCCTTACAGTATGTATATATAAATACACACACATTACTGTGCAAAAGTTTTATGCAGGTGTGAAGAAAGATCTAAATCAAATCAATATTTGGTGTGACTACCATTTGTCTTCAAACCAGCATCAATTCTTACACTTGAACTCTCTGTACACTTGCACAAAGTCAAGGATTTTGTAGGATTAACTCAAAGGGTTCACCTAATTTTTCCGCAAGCCCTGTGAATGTTTAACCACTTTAGCCCCAGACCATATTGCTGTCCAAAGACCAGAGCACTTTTTGTAATTCGGCACTGCGTCGCTTTAACTGACAATTGTGCGATCGTGCGACGTGGCTCCCAAACAAAATTGGCGTCCTTTTTTTCCCACAAATAGAGCTTTCTTTTGGTGGTATTTGATCATCTCTGCGGTTATTATTTTTTGCGCTATAAACAAAAATAGAGCGACTATTTTGAAAAAAATTCAATATTTTTTACATTTTGCTATAATAAATATCCCCAAAAAAGAAATAAAAAAACATATTTTTTCCTCAGTTTAGGCCGATACGTATTCTTCTACATATTTTTCGTGAAAAAAAAACGCAATTAGCGTTTATTGATTGGTTAGCGCAAAATTTATAGCGTTTACAAAAAAGGGGGTAGTTTTATGGCATTTTTTATTAATATATTGTTTTTACTAGTAATGGCGGCGATCAGCGTTTTTTTTCGGTACTGCGATATTATGTCGGACACATCGGACACTTTTGACACATTTTTGGGACCATTGGCATTTTTATAGCGATCAATGCTATAAAAATGCATTGGATTACTATAAAAATGCCATTGGCAGTGAAGGGGTTAACACTAGGGGGCGGGGAAGGGGTTAAGTATGTTCCTGGTGTGTTCTAACTGTATGGGGGGGGTTGACTCACTAGGGGGAATCACTGATCTTCCGTTCATACATTGTATGAACGGGAGATCAGTGTTTCCCCCGCTGACAGGAACGAGAGGAATGTGTTTACACACATACCTCCCGTTCCCCGCTCTGTAACGAACGCGCGCGCGCGCCCGGCGGCGATCGCGCCCGCCGGGCTAGCGCGCGGGACTCGGGGGCGCGCGGGGGGTGCGCGCTATGGCCGAAAAAGATAGGACGTAGAGCTACGTGCTCTCGCCCAGCAGTGCCACCGTCCAGCAGTAATATGACGGCGGGCGGTCGGCAATCAGTTAATGGTTGTATTCACTAAAGACATGAGGAATTAGAATGGTAGAGGCTTCTTGCTTCCCAAATCCCCAAAACTCTTTGAAGTCTCTGGACTCCAGATGCCAAACCAGGCATTACAAAACCCAAATTAAAATCAAAAGGCAATTTTCTCCACTCAAAACAGACCTGGAGCCCCTCAATCAGCATCCATGAGAACCTTGTGTGCCATTTACATCTTCTAACTCAATGCTGTCACAATATATAAAACATGTACAAAGTCCACACACACCTGAATAAATGCAAGGTTTTTAGGATGTTAAAAAATCAGACCAGGATAAATCATTTTAGCCTTTTTCACACCTCTAATGTGACCTATAATCTGTAGAATTCAATTAAAAAACAAACTTAAATTATTCTTAGGTGGGGAAAAAATAAAGAAAAAAATAAAACAATTTAGTTTCAAAAGTGTACACCCTCTTAAAATTAGGTATGCGGCTGTGTTCAGAATTAACCAATCACATTCAAACTGATGTTAATGCACACCTTCAGTAATTTTTCTAACTTTCCATATATTATATCTTCTACCCTTTTAACTTTGGATAGTAAAACATATTTTTTTCTGCCAGTAAACACCTTATACAGCCCACTCCCTGTTTCTTGTCTGGTAAAAAGCCTAGGCTTAAGACATCATGCATAGCTCTCTCTCTCTCACTCTTGTGAGAGTTTGCCAGGAAGGGAGGGGCCATGAGTCATTAGAGATCTGCAGGGCTGCAGAGCTAGAGGTGTGCCTCTGTGTGTCTGTGTAAATCCAGGAAGTAAACAGGTTGCAACTTCAGCTGCCCACAGTTAAAATGGTTGCAGCCAGACTTAGTGGAGGGAGATTTCTTCAGCATATTTGAGAAGTATATAATCACAGTATATATAAAATAATATGCAAAGTGGTTGAAGGGAAGCTTCAGAATGGAAAGTATGTATTTCAAATTATGTGAGCAGACTGCAGTTCCTCTTTATATAGTATTCAGTACACACGTGCCATCAATGAAAGTGACTCTGATTAACCCCATATAAAAGTCAGCTGTTCTAGTAAAACATTTCTGACATTTACTCAGTTGCCTCTTAACACGTGATCAGATATCCCGACAACAATTGTGTGATGACGTGTTTTGTCAGATAATCTGACCGTCTGTATGCTGCATAGGACAATTGTTGTCGGAATTTCCGACAACAAATGTTGGATGGTCATGTTCTCAAATTGTCTGATAACAAAGGTGTTCCCGTCGGATTATACAATCGTGTGTATACAAGTCCATCGGACTAAAATCCACAGTACAAACACGCATACTTTGAACCAATGCTAACCATAAGACAACATTAGCAGAAGTTGCCCAAAGGGTGGCACTAAAGAGCAGGAAAAACACGTAGTTTCGTAATCGTTGGCTGAAAAAGTTCTGCTGTCTGCATGCAGAACAAGTACGAGGCCAACCCCCTTCGGACAAAAATTCACGGATTTGTCCGATGGAAGTCCGATTATGTGTACGAGGCTTTACAGCAAATGCCATGGTCAGCAAAGAGCTTACAGAACATCAAAGGGATCTCATTGTTGGAAGGTATTAGTCAGTAGAAGGGTACAACAAAATCTAAGGCATTAGACATACTATTGAACACAGTGAAGACAGTCATCAACAAGTAGAGAAAATATGGCAAACATTTACAAAATTGGACATTCTTTCAAAATGAATACAAAAAAAAAACAAGAAAACTGGTCCAGGAGGCTGCCAAGAGGCCTAAAGCAATGTTAAATGAGCTGCAATAATTTCTAGGTTGTGTACTAAACTTGACAACAATGGCCCAGATTCACATACCTTGGCACATCTTTATGCCGGAGTAGCGTATAGAATATACGCTACGCCGACCCAGCGCAGAGCGGCGAGTACAGTATTCACAAAGCACTCGCCCCCAAATCTACGCTGGGTTCCCTCGGCGTAACTCGTCGTAAGTGGAAGTGGGCGTGAGGCATGCTAATGAGGCGTGACCTCATGTAAATAAAGGGCTGAGCGCCATCAAGTTACGAATAACGTACGGCGCATCCGCCGTCCCCCAGTGCGCATGCTCAGAATCACGTCGGGACGAATGCCTTAGGCCGCGTACACACGATAAAATCTGTCTGCTGGAAACGGTCTGCTAGACCGTCCCAGCAGACAGATTCGATCGTGTGTACGGGCGAGCCGACGGATTTGGCCACCCGACAGATTTCAAAGCATGCTTTGAAATCTATCGGGTGGGAACCCGTCCGCCCGACATGTCTGCTGGTTAGTACACTTACCAGCAGACATGTCGTCTCGCACCGGCGCCGAATGGATTCGGCGCATGCGCGGAAGTATTTTACTTCCTGGTGCGGTGACGTGGCGGCGTCAACGTCACCGCCACGTCACCGACACGTCAGCGCGCCGTCTGCTGGTGGGGATTTTGGTTTGCTCGTGTGTACACGCGAGCAAACCAAAATCCAAACAGACAGATTTGTTCAAATCGGTCGGACAGACCGTTTTGAACAAATTTATTGCCTCGTGTGTACGAGGCCTAAGATACGTCAAACACTGCCGATGACATGAACATAACCTACGCCCAGCCCTATTCACGTAGTACTACGTAAACGACGTACAATACGACGGCTGTTCCCACATTCATACCTTTGCATGACTTACACCTGCTTTATGTGAGGTGAGTTTACGCCGGACGTACGACTTACATAAACCGCGTATATTAATGCGCCAGGCGCAAGTACGTTCGTGAATCGGCGTATCTCACTCATTTGCATATTCGAAACATAAAACAATGGGAGCGCCCCTTGCGGCCAGCGTAAATATGCGACCACAATACGACGGCGTAGGAAACTTACGTTGGTCGTAAGAAGCCGTTTTTCAGGCGTATCTTGCTTTCAGAGTCAGGCGCATAGATAAGACGGCGCATATGTGCACTTACGCGGTGTAACTTGAGATACGTCGGCGTAAGTGCTACGTGAATCCGGGCAACTGTGTTTCACAATGTGTTCTACATATGTAACGTGTCATATGTAACGTGCTTACGGGGGAGGAGTTTTTCCTGTGACGTCACCCGCGTCCTTTCTGCTGCTGCTCGTGGCTGTTGCTCCGAGTTTTATTTTACATTGCCTATCGCCTACTGGCCAGTTGTTTTCTGGCAGATTGTCTGCAGACATACCAGACTGACTGTAGTATGATGAAGTGCTGTTTTTTTACCTTTCCCTGGAATAAATACAGTCTACACTTAGAACGTGTTTTTATTTTTTATTCCGCATTGGACCTACTATTCACTGCTGCATTGGTCTCCACTGCACCATCTCCCTTATGGTAAGAACAAGCTGTCTTTGACCACTTGTGAAAACATATGGTCTGGGGGGCGTGGCCGGCAGCCGGAGCGGATGGCTGTGTGAGGAGAGAGCTCCGTATGTAGGACCAACACTCAGCGACTGCAAGCGACGATCCAGCCACTAAAACTACCCAGACTGCTGCTACATAGCCCGGAGAGATCACCGCCGCTATGGGGAAGAGAAAGACCGACAAAAAGCCGGCAAAACTCACGGATTTCTTCCCGTCCGCAAGCACGCCTGGGCCTCAAGATGGCGCCGAGGCCTCCGGATCACGGCACAGCCAGCATCGTGGGGAGGATATCCACAGCCCTGGGCAGTTCTCAGGAGGGCACAGGCTACATAACAGCGGCGGAGGCAGCGGAGGATCCACTCCGGTTCACTCTCCCAGCAACAGCCCGCAGAAATCTGCTCTCAAGAGATCAGAAGGCCATAAATATGCAGGTGAGCTGGAGGAATCCTGTGATTCGCAGAACAGCACTAGGGCCTTTATTGAACAGATCCAGGAGTTCCCGACCTCAGATATTCCCCTAAGTGACACAATAATGAAAGATATGCTGGTGACTCTAAGGGGCTCCCTGCATAGAGACATGATGATGTGTGTATCACAGATGAACAAAGAGGTTTCAGCCTTAGGAGGCAGGGTTAGCCATTTGGAGGACAAGATGGGGGAATTCACTGGCGCGCATAATGACTTAGTAGATGCACATTATGAAACAGAGGGGGACATTCATGCTATACGGGATAAATTAGCTGAATTAGAAGATAGATCCCGCAGGAATAACATTAAACTGCGTGGAGTGGAGGAATCGGTGACTAGTGATGAGCGGAATACGCCATATTCGATTTCGCGATATTTCGCGAATATTTCGAAGAATATTCGCGAATATTCGTTAATATCGAATATTCGTGATATTTAAAAAAAAATAAAAATTGCGAATTTTCGCCAATGCGAATTTTCGCGATTTTTTTTTTTTTTTTTTTATAAAATATCACGAATATTCGATATTTACGAATATTCGCTATATTTTATAAAAAAATAAAAATAGCGAAATTTCGCATATGCGAAAGCGAAAATGATTGCGAAATTTCGCTATTTTTTTTGGATAAAATATCACGAATATTCGATATTTACGAATATTCGCTATATTTTATAAAAAAAAAAAAAAAAATTGCGAAATTTCGCTATTGCGAAATTCGCGAATGCGAAATTTCGCGAATGCGAAATTGATTGCGATTTTTTTTTCTGAAATTTATTGCGAAATTTGAAAAATACGAATATTCGAAATAGCGAATATTCGCCGCGATATTCGAGATATTCGCGAATACCCGAATATGCAATATTCGTAGCGAATATTCGCAATGCGAATATTCGTGAGCAACACTATCGGTGACCCCGTCTGAACTGCGGCACTATGTACAGGACTTCATAGCGGCCATGTTGCCTGAGGCCTCAGGCTCCGAAATTATTGTGGACAGAGCTCATCGTCTACCAAAACCGAAATTCCTTCCTGAAAAGGTCCCCAGAGATGTAATTGCCCCTTGTGCATTTTTACCACATTAAAGATGACCTAATGCGCTTTTCTAGAAAAAATCAGCCCCTCCCCCCACCCTACTCGGCAATCTCAGTATTCACAGACTTGTCGCAGCATACAATGATGGCGCGCAAAAACCTGTCCACCATTACTAAACTCCTGCAAAACCACGAGATTGCTTACTCCTGGGGATTTCCTACAAAGCTTCTGATCACCAGGGACAACCGCACACATGTTATCAGAAGCATTGACGAGGGGGTGGCGTTAGCTAAGAAGTGGAGCTTATTGCCTGATGATGACTGTGCCCCATCGCCAAGACAGCTACCTTCCAAGTTGCCCCAGGACTGGAGCAGTGCTTGACCTTTGCCCTAAGAAAATTTATTGTTGAAACGCCTAGTGTTTAAAGCTGGAGTTACAACCATATGTTGGTTCTTTTTGGAGCTCATATTCCCCCAATGGGCTCTTTGCGAGGTTTACTCGCACCTTGCTTGGTTACTTACGTTTCTATGTTCCTGTTTAAACTTATGACTTTGAAATTTTTCTTTTTGTTTCCTTTTCCCTTTTTATCTACTGCACCTGAGGTCCACCAAGTCCCATCTGTACACTCTGTTCTTTGGAAACCAGTCGCACCTGTCTACTACACTGCAGTCCCCACAAGTGATGTCTCCGAAGCCTTGCTGGCGTTCTCTGCAGGTAACATGCCATTAAGGTACCAGCTCTTTTATATGACCAACGCATATGCAGCGCACCTACCTAGTGTTCCACAATGACCCTGTCAATTGTATCCATGAATACCCATGGGCTTAACAGTCCATTTAAGAGGAGTGCAATGTGGAGAGAATCTCTGAAACTGAAAGGGGATATTCTCTGTGCTCAAGAAACTCATTTTATGTCAGCGAAACCTCCGAAATGCACACATAGAGCCTTTCCTCATGTTTTCACTGCCTCTACTCCTGTTAAAAAGAGGGGCGTCCTGATTGCGATAAACCACTCCGTCTCATTCAAGCTTCACCAGGAGGTCTCTGACCCTAATGGTAGATTCATTATTTTAGTGTGTGATCTCAACAACACCACATACACCCTGGTAAACCTGTATGCTCCAAACCAGCGTCCAATCCCTTTTTTGAGGTCCCTAATGAAAAAGGTCAGCAAAATCAAGAAGGGTTCCCTGCTCCTTTGTGGAGACTTCAACTGCGTGATTAATAGGCTTATGGATTGCTCGGTACAACACCCCTCCACCAGAAGGGAGCTGCAATCCTTTTTGACTGACTACGGTCTCTATGACTCCTGGAGGTGTTTACATTCATGTGAGAGGGACTACACCTATTACCCCTTTCCTCACCGCCTCTATTCCAGGATTGATTTTTTCCTATCGGACCTCACCCTTCTTCAAAAAACTGTTTCGGCGGAGATACACTCGATCACATGGTCGGACCACGCTCCGATCTCTATCACATTAACAGGGAATTTCCCCGATTCCCCGACATACCTCTGGAGGAATAACATAGAGGGCCAGATTCAGGTAGATGAGAGTATCTTTCCTCTGGAGTAACGCTTCTCATTTACGTTACTCTGAAGACCCTTTCAGCGCAATTCCTGTAATTCACATAGCAGTTGCGCGTAAACTTGCGCCAGAGTAACGATAATGCGCTGGCGTAACCCGACGCAAGTGGAAGTGGGTGTGATCATATGTAAATGATGGGCGGAGGCCGGCGCAGAGGCTTACGTTCAGCGCATCATCCACGGAGCATGCGCAGTGAGTGCGGCTCCCCTCGCCCCCTTGTGCGCATGCTCACAACTTCCGTCGGCACCACTTCCTGGGAAACGTCAGCGCAATGCGTTCCGCTGGGCGCTTAAAAGCGCTGGCGGAAACGCCATTCCGGCGCAAAAGTAGTTCCGTTTCCCCCCACCCCAGGGAAGATACTTTTGCTCTGTAATGGCTGCTCCCGCTACCCCCAGAGAGAGGAGGAACCTCAATTTTAATACCCAGGAGGTCTCTGTCATTATCTCGGCTATGGAGACGGAGAATGAATTTCTCCATGGCCAAAAAAGCCGCAAGACCAGCCGGGAGAGGAAGCAGGGCATCCTGGAGTCGATTGCTGCCAGGGTCAATGTCCTGGGCTACTCCACCCGGAGTGCTGGGGACATACAAAAGAAAATAAATGACCTGCGGCGCAAGATGAGGGACAAGGTGGCCTCCATCAGGAGGCATGAGAGGGGCACAGGTGGTGGTCCCCCATGTCCTGTCACCCTGACCGCAGAGGAGGAGGTGGTTGCTCGCTGCCTGGAGAGGGAGCAGGTGGAGGGGGTCGCAGGCTATGACTCCGTGGAGGAAGGCACAAGGACAGGTAAGTGTTTTATAATCCCCTATTTGATGTTTTGCATTTGGGGGGGGGGGGGGGGGACATGTGCCAAGTGTGTGGGACCACCAACATGTGTCTGCTTTGTGTCATCCACAGATGACGGAGCTGGGCCATCATCTGTCAGCCTGCATTCCACCCCATCCCCCCCACGCCATCATGTGCCCGAGCCACTGGGTGGTGAAGAGGTTGTGGAGGAGGAGAGTGGCCACACCACACCTGCCGAGGTGGTTGTGGAAGATCCTGCTGTGGCAGAGCAGGACTTTTCATTAGTCTTGTCTGTCTCCTCCCCTTCTCCTGGCCCGTCTGTCGTCCCCTCCCCCATCCTTGGAAGCCCCTCAAGGGCGACACCTTCCACCCGAGGACATCCATCTTCGGGCCCCAGGAAGGCGACCCAGAAGACCAGGGGGGTGTCTGATGGTGTCCAGGACCAGTTGGCGAGGGATCACGCCAGACAGACAGAACAAATGGGGGCCATAGCGGACCACTTGCAGAAAGTGTCTGACAGCCTGGGCTCCGTTGCCAACCTCAGCAACGCAGTGCAGGATGTCAGCTCTAACTGCGCTGCAGTGGTCACCACTTTGGGGGAGGTGCAGGGGGATATCCAGCACCTTACTGCAGCCGTCCAGGCCAACACTGCTGCCATCCATGGGAACAGTGCTGCCATCCGTGAGCAGGGGAGGCTGAGTCGGCGGGCCCAGCATTACCAGATGACCCGTCAGCTCCGGATGCAGGCCCAGACGAACACATACCTTGGACGGATAGCCAGGGCCTTGGAGGGCACGCAGGCCACACCTGCCAGGAGTGGCCCACCTGGGGATCAGCCACCTCCAGATGCCCCCCCACCCCCACCCACTCCATCCAGGCAGCTGCGGAGCCAGAGAGGGGCCCCCAGAAGAAGCCCCCGGCATCCCCGATGAGGCCTTTTTTTTGTTGCTGGTTTTATATTATTATTTTTGACATACTCAGGTCATGAGTTTATTTTTTTTTTTTCTCAGGTTATGAGATTATTTTTCTTGTATTGATCAGGATATGATCTTTCTAATTTATTTTTGTACTGCACACGGTCAGGAGTGCAGGGGACAGTGTGAATGGTGTGTGAATGTGAGAGGGTGGCACTCCTGAAAGTAAGGGGTGTCACCCTCGGCCGTGGTGGTGAAGTGAACCCCACGGCTGTATGAATGACGTGTGAAAGGTGTGTGAATGGACAGTGACATCATTGGGGCCTTGACGCTGGCGTTACTGCTCCCAACTCCTACATGCTGGACTTGGGCTAATCCAATGCGATGTGCATGTGGTGTGTGTGATCTAGGGACATCAGTGGTGTACACGCGTGCACTGTCTGTGTAATTAATGTTTTGGGTTAGTGTCCAAAGATGCCTACGGCGAGGACCCTCCTGACTGCTCTTCCATCAGCAGACTGGGTGTCCTCTGGCAGGGGGGGACTGTGTGGGTCGGGGGTCAGGTCATCACGTATGTCAATATGCAGGCCTTTTTTCATAGCAAAGTTATGTAGTATGCAACATGCACTGATGATCTGACACACAAAGGTAGGGGAATACAATAGGGCCCCCCCAGACTTATCCAGGCAGCGGAAACGGGACTTCAGGAGCCCAAATGTTTGCTCAACCACTGCACGGGTTTTGATGTGTGCTTCATTGTATTTTCTCTCTCCTCTGGTTTGGGGGTTCCGGAAAGGAGTCATTAGATGGGGTCCCAATGCATATGCAGAGTCACCTGTAAGGTAAAAGACAGGAGAATGTTAGTCATGCATGTGCGATTTCTGTTGTGCATGACGGGAGGGGATAGTCATGCCTGACTCCCATGTCACTCACCAACCAGCCAGCTGTCCCCATACATGTTCTGGTTAAATTCTGCTGGGATGGGGCTCTGACGGTATATGAAACTGTCATGGCTGGACCCGGGGTGTTTGGCACGGACGTGCCATATGAGGCGTTGGGCATCGGCTATCACCTGTACGTTGATGGAATGCCAATGCTTCCGATTGCGGTATATGTGCTCTGTGGCACTGGGGGGCTGTAGGGCCACATGTGTGCAATCAATGGCCCCCACAGTGCGTGGGAATCTGGCAATGTTGTAGAAATCTGTCATTGCCTTCTGCCGCAGCTCCTCAGTGGTGGGTCTGATGAACTGGTTGGACATGCGTCTGAGGATTGCAGGGACAACCTGGTGCACACATCTGCTTATGGAGGATTGTGACATCCCAGCCACCACTCCACTTGTACGCTGGAATGATCCACTTGCAAGGAAATGGAGTGTTGCCAGGACCTTCACCAGTGGCTGCACTGCTTGTGATCGGTGTGTCTTGCTGGTGATGTCATCCTGCAGGGTTGTGGTTAGTTCAAGTATTGCATCAGGGCTGAATCTGAAGAGGCGATACACCTCCTCATCCCCCATGCCAAAGAGGTTCATACGAGTGCGGTATATCCTCTCACGTGCCCGCCTTCTTGGTTCCAGGGGACCCATCAGTAGTTCTAGGACCACGAGTGCCCCTGGCATGTTGGCACACAGAGGTGTTGTCCTTGCAAGTGGGGGTGCTCAGCAAGCTCCTATCGTCGGTAACGCTGCTGTAGCTGCTCTCCTGCTGACCTGTGACCGTCTGGAGTAAAGATAAAGCAGCCTTTTGTAGAAATAACTTTGCGCTGGACGGATCAGATACGCGCGGCGCATGTAGCCAGCGTATGGTGCTAATCCGTTCGTGAATTGGGAAATCTCCCTCATTTGCATATTTGCAGGGGAAATCAATGGGCGCGACTGATGCGCCCAGCGAAAATAAACGCTGACGATACTCTGGCGTCGGAACGTTCCGCCGGTCGCAAATGAGCCGTTATTGGGCGCATCTAGTTTGGTGGGTACGGGCACATAGAAACGTCGGCGCATCAGCACAGTTACGCGGCGCATATCCAAATACTCCAGCGCAAGTGTTCGTGAATCTGGCCCAGAGACTTTAGCCAACCCTTCCTCCACGTCTAAGATTGCCCAACAATTGTCTGAATTTTTTAGAATTAATGATACAAGGGATGTGGACATATTTACCCTGTGGTGCTTCCACAAAGCTTTTAGCAGGGGCCTTCGTATACAGGCTGCGGCACGAGAGAGGAGGAGGAGGAGGGAACTGTTGGACGGCTTGCTTAGGGAGCTTAAATCCTTAGGAGACCTGCATAAATCTGATCCTTCCCCTGAGGTTGAATCTGACCTGTTTAATTGCAGACAGAAAGTCTGTGTGTGCCTTCTATCGAGCCACCAAAACCATCTAAAAAGAATCAAAGCACAATTCTACGCCCACGGTAACAAAGCAGGCAAGCTTTTGGCCAATTACATCACTAAACGGCAGCGGAAATCAAATTTAGTATCCATACGAGACCCCCATACGGGCGTCTCAGAACATCACCCCTCCAAAATTGCTAATTCCTTTATGAAGTACTATAGAGACCTGTACAATCTCCAATTAGATGGCTCTACTCCTCAACCTTCTCCCTATTCTATTGAATCCTTTCTAAGTTCAGTGTCTTTACCTTCCCTGTCAGAGGACGATTTATCCCTACTTAATGCCCCGATATTGGATAAGGAAATCTTAGACACCATTAAAGCCCTACCTAAAAATAAGTCCCCTGGTGCTGATGGCTTTTCATCAGAATATTACAAAGTTTTCTCACAAGTCCTGATCCCTTATCTGAGCGTGCTCTTCAACAGTGTCTCCTCCTCGGCAAGGTTCCCTGCAGAGATGTTACAAGCTATAATTGTTATACTACCCAAGCCAGGGAGGAAGCTGGACTCTCCCCAAAATTTTAGACCAATATCCCTATTGAATACTGACTTAAAATTGTACGCCAAGATCTTGGCAAATAGATTAGCGAAAATTACTCCATCTCTGGTCGGAGCTGACCAAGTGGGATTTGTCAGAGGCCGGCAAGCACCGGATGGAACTAGGCGGCTGTTTGACCTACTGCATGTTGTGGAAGGTAAGAACACTCTGACTGCTATTTTGGCATTAGATGCCGAAAAGGCCTTTGACAGGGTCCATTGGGGATACCTTAAGGCCACCCTTCAAAAATTTGGTCTTAATGGCAACATCCTATCTGCTATTATGGCTCTTTATTCAGTACCCTCAGCTAGAGTGTTTTCATCCAATGCCCTCTCAGATTCATTTTGCATAACGAATGGTACCCGCCAGGGATGCCCCCTTTCACCCATAATTTTTTCCCTAATGATGGAGCCCTTGGCGGAGGCTATACGGTCTGATAATGGAATCTCAGGGATTAAGGTAAATGATCGTGTCCACAAAATCGGACACTTGACAATTACCAATCCGGCTTCCTCCTTGGCTAAAGTTTTCTCTGTTTTACAAAAATACAGTGAGGTTTCCTATTATAAGTTAAATGTTATGAAATCCTGTATACTGCCTATTAACCTGTCCCAACCTCTACTTTCCACCTTGAAAAAACAGTACCAATTTCAGTGGATGTCAAAGTCTATTTCGTATTTAGGTGTGAAGGTGTCCTTCCCCACTGCATCTACATATGCAGCAAATTTCCCCCCCCCCCTGGTTGAAATAATCAAGAACGATCTACAACACATTGGATCCTATGAACTCTCCTGGCTAGGTTGAATAGCTGCGCTAAAAATGGCCGTGTTACCCAAATTAATATACTACTTCAGAACTATCCCTATATGTCTACCAGAGTCTTTCTTTAATTTGATAGATAAATTGTTTAGGCAGTTTGTTTGGAACCGTAGGATGTCTAAGATCCCTTATGTAATAGCTTTAAAGCATAGGTCCAATGGGGGGGGGTTGGATTCCCACACATTCGCAATTACTATAGAGCGGCAATCCTAGACCAAGCGAAGGCCTGGTTCGACCCCCACACCTCCAAGCTTTGGGTCCACATAGAAAAGACTATAGTTTCACAGAGAGATCTTCCCTCATTGTTACTGGCCAACCTCACGGATTTAACTCTTACTTGCCCCAAAGTCCCTTCCATTGAAGCGACGCTCTCAGCATGGAGGAAACTCCATTCGACATCTCCCTCGGAGGATTTGTTGAGGCGAGAGGTGTCTAATCTCAGGATTTATGAATACTTGATTCCAAACATCAATATTCAACAATGGGTCAAGGACGGTCTTAGTACTCACAATGATATATTAAAGGAGAACCCCACATCTCATCCCTACTCTAGAATCCAGATACAACATTTCCGTACTAAAAACCCACAGGCCCACTATAAGTTACATGACGGGGTGTGGCGATACTTGTCATCCAAATATGACCAACCTAAAGGCCTGTCGTGGCTATATAAATCTATGCAAAATTATCCAAGTTTCACCAAGACAGCAAGCATGATTAACTGGGAAAGGGACTTGAATTCTGTGCACTCTCCGTCTGAGTGGAAGACAAGCCATTAAAGCCTGCTACTCTTACTCTCATTGCACTAACCACTGGGATTCGATGCTAAAAATATTACATAGAATGTATCTTACCCCGGTTAGGATTGTCCATGATCTTCCCCACGGAATCGAGCAACTGCTGGAGGAAGTGCGGGGACCGGGGCAATATACTTCACATTCTCTGGGACTGTAAGTGCCTGAGCAACTTTTGGTGTGAAGTGTTTCAATTAATATCCTCTATAACAGGTCTCTCTGTGAGACAGTCTCCCCAGCTGGCCCTTCTCTCCCTTGGCTTAACCACTATCCCTAAACAATTCCGTAATATAGTGAGTCACGTCCTCATTGCCGCTAGGTTGGCAATCACATCAAAATGGAAGTCCACCTTAGTGCCCAGCATTAAAGAAGTTACTAGAAGGGTTCAAGAACAATACTCTTATGAGAGACATTTTGCTATGCAGGTTCTCTCAATTTCCAAATTTGATGAACAGTGGGCACCCTGGGCATCCAGGGGCAAAGTCTGATAACTACACTAGACTGCCGTCTCAGGTACAGATCTGTAGAGATGTTTGGCTTATTTTACACCTTTTTGTTTTTCTCTATTTGCATCCTTTTTCCTCCTTTCCTTCTTTCTTCTCTTCTTATTTTTCTTTATTATCGTTCTTCTTACTATTAGATGCTCTCAGTAAAGACAACTTATGACAATATCGGGGCTCAAATTTGTATACTGAACAAATTCGTGTGCTCTCTCCTTCAATTCTCCTTTTACATGGGGGTGCAGTATCCACACAGTGAAGTAGGATGCGCAATCCCGTCTACAGTATGAGCATTTGGAAGGGAGAGCACTGTATTAATCTTTGTATGTTATATTCACTTTTGAAATGTTTGTAATGTTTATTGAATACAACAAGGCATTAATTGTAATGACCTTTCTCAAATGGTTGTTGTAATTGCTTTACTTTTCTTGAAATACCAATAAAAAACAATTGAAAAGAAAACATATGGTCCAACTCATCTGGTAAGGAGGCAATTCTTATACTGGTGGAGGATATCATCACATTTGCCAAAGATTTTTGCAATCTCACTGGGTGTCATCTTAATTCTTGATTCTTCAGTGAAGGACTTTATTTGCGCTGCACTTTTATTATTATTTATCATTTGTAATTTTTGAGTTTTTTTGTGATTGCCTCTGTTGGTGTTCAGCTTGCAATCAATTTAGTTTTATTTGTAACATTTGTGAGCTGACTGCTGTTTTTTCTAATGTGTTAGGAATGAAAGGATGGCACATCATTCACCTTCAGAGGGCTGAATTCAAAGACACCCCGAAAATCAAAGAGAAAAAATTATGCAGCAAGCTAGTTCATTTTGCTGAAATTTCATTTCAACAACTCAAAATGGTCCTCAGTAGTTTGTATGGCCCCCAAGTGCTTGCATGCCTGCCTGGCAACATCAGGGCATGCTCCTCATGAGACGACGGATGGAGTCCTGGGGTACACTGTATTTCCTTACAGATCTGAATTACAGCATCACTAAGCTCCTGAACAGACTGAGGTGCAACCTGGTGGCACTGGATGGACCGAAACATAATGTCCCAGAGGTGTTCTTTTGGATTTAGGTCTGGTGAGCGCGGGGGCCATTCAATGGTATCAAATTCTTCATCCTCCAGGAACTGGCTGCATGCTCTCGCCACACAAGGCCGGGCATTTTAGTACACCAGGAGGAACCCAGGACCCACTTCACCAGCATAGGGTCTGACAATGGGTCCAAGGATTTCATTCCGATAACTAATGGCAGTTAGGGTGCCATTGTTTAGCCTGTAGAGGTCTGTGTGTCCCTCCATGGATATGCCTCCCCAGACCATCACTGACCCACCACCAAACCAGTCATGCTGAACGATGTTAATGGCAGCATAAAGTTCTCCGCGGCTTCTCCAGACCCTTTAACGTCTGTCACATATGCTCAGAGTGAACCTGCTCTCATCTGTGAAAAGCATGGGCACCAGTGGCGGACCTGCCAATTCTGGTGTTCAATAGAAAATGCCAATTGAGCTCCACAGTGTCTGGCAGTGAGCACAGAGCACACTAGAGGACGTCGGGCCCTCAGGCCACCCCTACAAAGTCTGTTTCTGATTGTTTGGTCAGAGACATTCACACCAGTGGCCTGCTGGAGGTCATTTTGTAGGGCTCTGGCAGCGTTCAGCCTGTTCCTCCTCGCACAAAGGAGCAGATACCGGTCCTGCTGATGGGTTAAGGATCTTCTACAGTTCTGTCCAGCTTTCCTAGAGTAAGGCCTTGTACACACGAGGGGATATTTCCGCTGAACATGGTCCGACGGACCATTTCAGCCGAAAAATCCCCTCGTCTGTAGGGGCAAACGGACGCTTTTTGCCGGATTCATCCGGCGGAAAAATTTCAAAGCATGCTTTGAAATATTTCTGCCGGATAGGTGCCCGTCAGATATGTCCGCTGGTTAGTACGGCAAACCAGCGGACATATCTGCCCGCACATGCGTCGTATCCTGTGAATGGATCCGACGCATGCGCGCGGAAGTGTTTACTTCCTGGTGCGGTCACGTGGCGGTGACGTAGCAGTGACGTGGCGGCGTCAACGTCACCGCCGCGTCACCGCGATGTCCGCCGGCGGGGAATTTGATCCGATGGTGTGTACAGCCATCGGATCAAAGCAATCCGGCGGACAGATCCGATGGGAACGGTCCGTCGGACCGTTCCCATCGGATTTATTACCTCGTGTGTACAAGGCCTAACTGCCTGTCTCCTGGTATCTCCTTCATGCTCTTGAGACTGTGCTGGGAGACCTTCTGGCAATGACACGTATTGATGTTCCATCCTGCAGGAGTTGGACTGCCTGTGCAACCTTTATAGGGTTCAAGTATCGCCTTGTGCTACCAGTAGTGACACTGACCCTAGCCAAATACAAAACTAGTGAAAAACATTTAGAAAGATGGGTAGGGAAAAAAAAATGTCAGACACCTCCACCTGAAAAAAACATTCCTGTTTTGGAGGTTGTCTCATTGTTGCCCATTTAGTGCACCTGTTGTTAATTACAATTAACAGCAAAGCAGCTGAAACTGATTAACAACCCCCTCTGTATACACCCCTCCCCCTCTGCTACTTAACTGACCAGATCAGTATCCCAGGAGTTCTGATTCAAAAGAGTTCCTTTCATTTTTTTGAGCAGTGTACATTTACTTTACTGTCTTTTTTTTTTTTACTGGAGGTCTGTGCATACTCCATGATTCAGATGATGAATAAGTTGCAGATTTTACATTAATATATATGTATGTATATATAACACAACCTATGACAAGATGTATCAGTTCATTAATTAAAGCAGGTGGACTTATACCTTATGTCATATAGCAGGTGATGTTCAGAAATACATATAGTAATTCAGTACCCAGAATAGAATAATGAGAAGTATAGCTGAGCCAGACATAGGGGAAAATAAAGAGGAGCAAAAAAAAACTCTTTGTGAGTATAAGAACCCCCATTCTCAAGAACCTCTTACCTGTGGTGGTGTCCTAAAAAAAAGGGGGGTAAAGGTCACAAACACAGTGCATTTGCAGAAGTAGCATGCCATCTGGTTGCAATGATTTTCCAAAAGTAGTGCATGTACTACTTTTGGTGTGGTGTGGTGTGGTGCGATTTCAGCGCATTAAAGATGAATTGACTGAAATCCCACCACACAGAATTGCAAGGGAATTGCACAGGAATGCTTAGTGCAGTCCTGTGTGAACTAGCCCTAAAAGTGCAAAAAACATAACCTATCAACCATAACCTCTAATTTCTAGAGAATTGTCTCATCTCTTAGAAGTGTACCCTCACTCATTTCATCATGGATGAGCAAGGAATGGAAAACACTGGTATGCCCCTTAGTAACACAGAAACCAACAACATATCTACAATCCATTTTTGCAATCAAAACTGGATACTTATGCAGAGTAATCAAATAGTGGTTTAGCGAGACAAAATTCCATTAATGAAAATGAATACTTTAACCCATAACAGGGTAATAGAGACCTTATGAGATGTGGTAAGGAAGTCAAGGAAACAAAAGCATACAAAACAAATTTACAAAGTAACTCTGCACAAAAAGCTGTGCATGTCCTTGTCTGTTCTGTGTCTCACTCTACATCAATAGTCATTATAAGTAACTTGTCATATATAGTTTTTGTATCCACATATTAAACCTAACCTAAATATTTAGAAACAATATAATATAAATTCCCCATTCATTTTGAACTTACAGCCTGGGACTATACATACCTCTCATAAGCCATTGTTTTGTTGCAGGGAAGATGCACCAAGAAGACTTTATGTTGAAATGGTAGCAGGAACCAAGAGAATGGTCAAGTGCAGCCCAAAGAGCAAATGCTCATCCTTCTATGTTCTTTCTCATTGCAGGACTCTGACTTGTCTTCAGCACTAACACCACCTAACTTAAACTGTCCTGAAAAATGCATTCCAAATGATGCATTGCCATGCCATTGAATACTTGATGAGTCTGCGAGTAAAACAAACACAATGAGCTGTTGTGTTTCCACCAGCAAATCAGCTACTACATCTCCCCTTGCAATTTACAAATAGCAATGTATTCAGTAGGGATTAATGGTGAGTGTGTTTGGGTATTAGTTGTCAAATCCACATAAAAGTCTAAAACATTCCAAACCTAAATCCAAACCCCATGAAAGGCTAGGGGTTCATTCTTGAAAATCTATTTTGGCTTTTTTCAAGGCTAATATGTAGGGGATTGTCAAACAAAGGGTATAGAGTACATTACATCAGGTGAGGATTCTCCTTTAATGCAACCTCAAAGTTGACATGGGAAAACACCAATCCTTTAAATTACATGCTTGTAAGATGCTTTTAATCTGTAAGTGGTTTTACAGAACAGTATCATTCTCACACAGTGGCAGCAACACTGTATTCTGGTATTACATATTTTTTCATGTGTAACAGATGTGTAGCGGGGTCATTCCATCATTGACCATTGTTAGCGATGCAGACTTGAATTCAGTGGTATAGTACTTATGTGTTGTACTTCTTAACAGCAATGCATTGTGGGACTGAAATTACCAGGAGAAACGGACTCCATTGACAATTCGTAGGAACAGACTACATTTCCCACAATGCTTTGCCTTCCTGGAGCACATGACACCTCCGCACAGCCTTATGGGGGAGGTTACTTAAAGGAAGGGCGGAGCGGTTTTTCGGTCTCTTGGGATCTGCGTTTTCTCCTCTGCTGAGCAGGGAAGAGCTCCACAGCCAAGCAGCTAGGCCTGAAGCCTGGAAGGGAATCCATCCGGAGACCAACCATCCAGAGAGGAACAAACCCAAGTGCCTCCAGCTTGTGCTTCCAGAAGACCGGAGGAACTCACCAGCTGACTAACGTAACAGTGGGGAGCTGTCGATCCGGAGATCGTGTGTTGCGGAGCTGTGACTGTTTGGCGCGTTTTCTTCCGTAATTGTCTGTGTATGTTTAACCTGTTGTTCAGTTTTATTCCACCCCTTTTACCATATACCAAGTAAAGTTACCCATTTGGTTTTAACTATATTTACTGTGTGAGGTGTGTTTACTAATGGAGCCGCAAGTTAAGAAGGTAACCATATTATTCTGTTGCATTGCATATTTAATGTGTCATTGTGTCCCCAGCCAAGTGGGGGACACAATACTATTGTATCTGCCCTGGTGTGGGAGGGTCCGAGCCACTTTAAAGGGGTGTACAAATTAATGAGAGTAGATCCCAAATATATCCAGCGGCTCCTGAGGGGGTAGCGCTTCAGGTGTGTTTACGTTTACATTATTACTTGGTTTATATACAGCAGCAGCACCCATTTAGATCCATTACAACTTTAAAAAAAAGGATTTTAGGAAGTTTTTTTATCTAGCTGTAGCAAAAGTACCAGCCATTTGGGTATCACAGGCATAGGGAAACACAACCCCTCATATACAACCCCTCTCATGTAATCTAACAAAAAGTTACAGCCCCCTTTTCTCTTCCCTTTCCTCTTCAAGGACACATAGCATCCATTTATTTAAAATCTGCTAATGCACCTGTAGCGCCCCCTTGCTTATTGTGGGGGCGCTATGCTAAAGTTAGTGGGGAATGGGAGAGTTACATGGCTCCCATTCGCAATTTGTAAAATTTGGGCTGCTGCCAATTCCAGAACTATCCTGTGGGCCGGTCTGCACTCCAGGGGTGTGTGTTCACTCCTGAGCAGCAGTTGGTGCTAGAGGTGTTCTGGCAGAGTCGTTTTCCTCAGCAGCTAATCAGAGGGGTTGGTTTTCTCGCCAGGGCATGCTGAGGGAGGCTATATATGGGACAGCCGCCTTGGCCTGAGGGCCGTTCTTGTTTCCTGCGGGGTCCGAGTTCCAGGTGCAGCATCCACGGACCCCCGAGCCATGGCCTACCTGGCCGAAGTTGCGCACCATGCAGAGCTTCACTCTAACATGGAGAGGGATTCCAGAAGAAGCTGGGTCCCAAACCTTTCCTAAAAGGATCCCAGGCTGGAAGCTGTGCGGTGGGGGATCGGCTTGAGGAGAACCCGGAGGCAGGTAATCCAATAGGGCTTGAACGATCCATCGGGGATGCAGTAACTCTAACTAAATTTATTGGGAGGACTCGCTCACTTCAATTTCATGCTCATTCAACTACTAGGCCTGTGGCAGAGGCCCGAGCCAGGCCTGTGGCAGAGGCCTGGTCCTCCCAGCGTTTGCAAGTGACGTTTCCGGCTGCCAGGCCTGTGGCAGAGACCTGTCCGGGAGCACTTTACCCATTCCATTTGGAGTGGCGACGAACTGAGCTCATTACTACTGAGAGTAAGATTGCTCTCTCACTTTTCAATATCCAAGGCCTGATACTCAAGCTCTCTCTCTCTCTGCTCATCAACCTGTTCCTATCCTATACTATGTTGATGAAGGCCATGTTGGGCCTTGGAATAAAGCATTGAAGAAAATCCAACTAAAGACTGGACATTCACTCTCTTCTCCTCAACTCACAAGTATCACCCCTAGACACCTGCCAGGTAACACAACACGCCGATCCCACTTATACTCAGCGGCTTCTGAATGGGGTAGCGCTACACACCTTTTTTCCTGCTCCTCCTTTTTAAGAGTTCAGGGCAGCCATTATTTTTGGGCCTGCTGCTGTGCCCTTTTCCACCTTTTCAAGGGAGCATAGCAAGGGAGCATAGCAAGGGAGCATAGCAGTCAATAATTTTGGGCTTGCTAAGGTGCCCCCTTCCTCTTCCTCAAGGTCAGAGCATCCTCTTTTTTACTCTACTGCTCCTGTGCCCATTTACTCCTCCTCCTCTTCTAATCTCATTATATTGCCACCAACTGGCTATGAGGAGTGAGCAGAACTTTTTCTGGCTGCTATCCCCAGGGATACATTTTCAGTGCTGCTGCAAAAGAAAAACAAAGCACCCTTAAGTCTAGTACACACTAGTAGTTTTTTTTTTTTTTTTCATTCAACTCAGCAATGCTGAACTAAATAAAACTGACAACTCAGGAGCAGCTGCTGTACTAACGATCCAACATGTTCTATTGTGTTCTGACAGGGGGACACCCCCCTCTGCACCAGAACACTTTGGTCAGCGCTTTTAGCCATTGGCCGGTGAAATTTTTTGATCGTGCCTCTTTAACAGAAGCCAGCCGGATGCCCATTTTCTGTCTAACTTACTCCAGTACATGCGGGCCGAATGTCGGTCCGTTTCTATTGAACTGGCTAATGCCGCTCGACATTCGGCCCGTGTGTGCTAGGCTTTATTCTGGATTTTCCTAAGACCCTTTACATCTTTTTTTGTGGTCTGTGCTATATCGCACTGTCAGGACCTCAACTGCCATTATTTTGACCAAAAGGCCTTACACCAGTCACCGTTATTTTGCACAGAAAGCCAACCCTGCCCCTAGCAGCGTGTGTAGTGTTTCTTTTTATAGGCCAAAAAGATAAAAAGTGATAAATATTTCCTGATTGCCAAAACAGATATTACTTCCTTGCTTGACATAGGTAAAGAGTTAGTTGAAAGTACACCAGATGACTTTGCCTAAATAATACAATGCTTGTGGCAGAATCACCTTTTTTGTTGGGGAAAATGAAGGAACCTGCTGAACCAGTCACATTTTGATCCATGTATTGCTGCCTTCAGTGTATTTAGGCAGCTACTGAATTACTTACTATTTTAAGAAACTTTATAAATAGTTGTATAATTTTGCATCTTATTATTTCAAGTCATATTGACTATTTTAATTTACAAGTGATGGCAAATCAATGTAAATTAAATAATAAGATGCTGGTGAGGGAGCTCCTAGGATGGCAGCTTAGGACCGGACCTCCGCTTACCACCGGCTGTCAAACGCAAATATATAGAGTTTCAACCCGGATACAAACGACAAAAAGATATCCGAGGACTGCGGATTCGAGGGTGAATCGGAAGATACCGGATAAACAATTCCTTATTCAGGGGAATTATACACAGGAGCCTTGTAAAGAACGACAGCTGGGGATGGGGTGCCCGCGCTGTTTCGTTTTTCTGACGAGAATTACAGGTTCTATATACCCGTTAAGAGCAGAGAAACAACAGTAGTGAATAGCTGACATACTGTGGACCCAGTTCATGCCGGGCAAATATTACAAAAAGAGCAAGAAACTTAATAAAAGGCTGGCTAAGAACAATTTACTTAAGATGGCCGCCGTACCTCAGACAAGTACATTGGGTACAGTTGAGACCTCATTGACTAACAGACAAGCTATATCTCCTATAAGTCCTTCTATAGTACCTCAGACACCAAATTCTGACACTTGCCCTATTCTCTCCCCTCCTGCATCATTTGAAATTAAAAATCTCATGGAGGCTGGTCATTTAACTCCTGAGGTAATTACCTCACAAAGTCCTGCACATATGAATACAAAGGCTGAACAGGCTCATGAGGTAACCTTCAATGTCTCTGAATTATTCACCAGAATTTCTGAAATGCTAGATAAAGGACTGGCACAAAATGCAGAAAGAATCACAGGAGAGATTAGGGCTGATTTTCAGAGCCTGGGAAGCAGAATAGAAAATATTGAACACAAACTGGAGGTTAATACAGCACGGACTGATCAGAACTCAGAATATTTGCAATTCATGCAGGAACAGCTGGCAGCTGCTCAGGCACGGATCGACGAATTAGAGAACAGATCAAGAAGAGATAATTTCAGGGTCAGAGGATTACCAGAATCTATCTCAGACATGCATACAGCTATACAGGACATTATCAAAATCCTGATCCCATCTATACCAACTCACAAACTGGATTTGGACCGAGCACATAGGGCCCTGGGTCCTTTAAGAAAGGACGGTTTACCAAGGGATGTGGTAGTTTAACCACATTTCTATTCCATTAAGGAGGAAGTGATGAAACAGTCTCGCAAACACAAACAACTACAGTACCAAGGCGCCATAATTCAAATATTTTCTGATATATCGCCATACACAATACAGAGAAGAAGAGCTATGAAGCCCTTATTGTCTGCCCTCATGAAAAAGGACATAAGATACAAATGGGCCTTCCCCTTTGCTTTGAAATTTTCATTTAATGGCAGGCAGTATGTAGTACAGAATTTTCAGGAAGGTGAGAGACTATTATTGGACTTGAAGATTATTTCCTGCGAGCCAGAAATGGACACTACTCCTATCCAGCAGGGCTCTGCCAAAAGACAAACCCCTATCAAGCACAGGAAGGTTAAAGATAACTTTGCAACCTGAAGTGAAGGCACATGTTTGTGGATGTCTTTTCCCTTTCTTCAATGGGATGGTTACCGATGTCTCTTTTTCCCCTATTTTTCCATACCCGGGAAAATAGATCTCACCAAAGCTACATGTTAATACTTTCCCAGGAAATGTTTATATACACATGTATATATGTATATATATTTCTATTTTTTATTTTTTTGTGTTTGTTGTTTTTTCTTAGGAAAGTTAAAATAGTTTATTGACTCTTTTAATATGTCATACTGGGTTGAATTATTCATAACAGTGATTTACATTACAGTTTGTTGAGCTGTCGCTGGCAGCCGGTGGTGAGGCATTGGGCCTCAGCCTACCCCTTGGATCAACGTTCCGTCGCCCCGAGGAGTGGGAACATAGCCCCTTATTTTCTGGGCTATTATATGGTCACGTGTTTGAATGGGGGGAGGGGAAATACACCCTCCCCTCATTCTGGGTCATTTTTTGACCTTACGTTACTTTACATATGGATAAAATGTCTTTGTCTATTTTCTTTCTATTTTCTTTCTTCTCTATCATTTCTTTCTCTTCTGTTCACTCTTCCCCCCCGACCTACCTGCCAATGAGAGCTCCTACATTTAAGATTTCTTCTCCACTTACACCCTCAACAGCAAACATCTTTTGCTGCTCAGGATTTCAATCTCTGGGCCAACTCCTCACAAGACCCCATTGCCGATGCCTGTATTAACCACCTGGAAGATTTAGAGTTACAGCAACTAGTATGTGGACCCACACATGCTTCAGGTCACACACTTGATCTTATTTTCAGACAAGATCTGGAAATAAAAATTTTGGAAAATGAAAAGTTGCCATGGACAGACCACCATGCAATTAAATTCATTATTTCCACAATTCCCCCCCGCAACAAAAACATCAAATCCAGTGACAACACACTGGACCAGATGTCAGAAGAAGCTCCACTCGGAACTCTTCAAATCCACTTTAAGGAAAAAAATAGAAACAACTCAGCCGCATCGAACGGCAGTTGAAACACTGGATGCCATAAATTCGGCCATTTGGGATCGAGGACCCACAGGGTCCAGATGCCTGACGCAGAGTGTTCCACCTGACGTCTGTTTGTGTTATGCCCATTGGATCGTTTTAAATGTGAGTGTTATTTTTATTAAATGTGCTTTTTACCTTGCGGGATTGCGCTATGGTCTGTTTCTTTTTCATCATGTATGCTACCTGAGAGGTCCATTGCTTTGAGTGACTATTTGGCCATCTTAGAAGAGGGTACCTGCTACTTGATCAAGAACGAACTCGCTGTTCGTGGGAGATAGGCCCATCATCCATCACCCTGTGGTGAGTGGGAACATAAGTGACACAAGCTGTCCACATAGAAGTTTTTGTATTGTCACTTACCCGCTTCTACCTGCTTCATTTTTTTACTGCTGAGGAGTGCTTCTGCTGCTTGCCCTGCTGAGGGATCACTGTCCTCCACCGGGAGGTGCTGTTGTAGGCTATCCGTGCAATAGCCTTGAGGTGAGGAGCTGGGGACCACCCAAGGTGTTTTCTGTTGTCACCCTTTCCTGGCACCACTATTTCACTCTGGACTTTCCTGGACATTTTGTTTTTTTCACCAGAGACTTTATCTATTCATTTATTTATTCATTCATTATTTTGTGTATCCAGAGGCATTCCCCCATGGATTTTTCTCTGGTCTTATAGTTTGTTTGGATCTAGTATTGTGTTTTATTCAAAGTTCTTTTGGTTTCACATTGCACCGGCTAGTTTTTTTTTTTCCCTTTGTTGTCACAATACTTATTGGTAATCACCCTTAATGTGTACAACCATTCACATTGTTCATTGTATAATGTTGGTTATTATGTTGTCCTAAATTCACCTTCATTCACCATCCACCCCACCAGTCACCTGCCCCATTCCCACACATATTCACCCATTCCCCCCTTTCACCATTTCAGCGCAGACACCACCCCCTGCCTTTTTATATGCCAATTTCTATCTGCCCAGGACAGAGTGTTAGGGGTCTGCTGCAGTATCCCCAGTCCACCTCCCAGCTCCACTTCACCCCAACCCATCCCCCTTGGTAGCGCAGGAGCCTTTCCATATAAATTCAGCCATGCTACAGTCAGCCGACTTGGTAGCGCCGAAACGCAAAACCCGCATCCGGAAAAACAACCGCAGCTGGTTTACCAACCAGCTGTCGGTACTGAAGCAAGAACGCAGAAGGGCCGAATCCGCCTGGAAGAGAAGTTCTTCAGAGCTAAACCTATCCATCTACAAGGCGACAACAAGAATATACCACAAAGAAATCTTCAAAGCCAAGAAAAATTATTTTTCGGAGGCTATCAACAGCGCCTTAAACCGCCCCCGCAAACTCTTCAAGATGGTCACCCAGACCATGAAGCCAGGTTGTATTGAAGCCCCCAGTTCAGACACACAAGAATTTTGCAATGAACTATCGGATTACTTCATTAATAAAATCGAGGCAATCCGTGAAAGCATTCAGCAAAACAATTCTCCCCTCAGCCCCCCCTACAGCTTCTCACCCAACACCCATAGTAATTCTCCTATATCCGGTAAGTTCACTCTGGAACCAATCTCCATCGAGGCCACTAAGAATGTCATTGGCGCTTTGCGTAATGGCACAGCGCCAAATGACATTATACCCACAAAACTGCTGAAGGAATGCGCCTACATCCTGGCTCCTCCCATCACGCAGCTTATCAACCAGTCTTTCTTGGAGGGCATAGTGCCCTCACAGTTGAAAGAGGGTATAATCCAACCCATCCTGAAGAAACCCTCCCTGGACCCCAAGGACCCACTCCACCGCCGTCCCATAACAAGCCTCAATGTACTCTCAAAGGTAATGGAAAAAGTAGTGGTACAACAGCTGCAACAGCATCTGGATACCCACAAGTTACTTGACCCATTGCAATGAAACAGCATTGCTGAATATATGGGACGATGTTCTCAAGGCCACAGACGAAGGAGAATCTTGTCTTCTAGTTCTGTTGGACCTAAGTGCAGCTTTCGACACTGTAGACCACAAACTGTTACTGACGCGGCTTGCTGAAGTAGCCAGAGTCGCAGAAGGCGATTTATCTTGGTTCTCCTCTTTTCTGGAAAACCGATCGCAAACAGTGAAGTTAGGACCTTTTACGTCTGAGAAACGCACAGTATCATGCTTAGTCCCTCAAGGATCGCCTCTGTCACCGGTGCTGTTTAACATCTATCTTCGTCCTCTTTTTGAGATTATCAGCAGCCAAAAACTGCTGTATCACTCATATGCAGATGACACGCAACTGTATTTCCGCATCTGCAACAGAAAGGATCACCACCTCAATCTAGAGACATGCCTCTCTTTGATAGAGGACTGGATGACAAAGAGTTATCTTAAACTCAACGGAGCGAAAACAGAACTTCTCCTGTTTCACGCCAAGCGCAGGAATCAACCTTCAACAGCATGGACACCCCCGCCTATTCAAAATCATCACCCCTAGCGCCAAAGTCAAAAGCCTAGGGGTCATTTTTGACTGCTTTATGACAATGGACGCACAAATAGGGTCAGTAGACAGCGGATCTCACCATCTGCTGCGCCTACTACGCAGACTCACTCCGTTCATCCCTAAAGAACATTTAGCGGTCGTGGTGGGAGCAATTGTAAACTCCAGGCTGGATTATGCAAATGCCCTTTACCTCGGACTCCCCAAGTACCAAATCGCTCGTCTGCAAGTCGTTCAGAATACGGCCGCCAGACTTGTGACTGGGAAAAAACCCTGGGAATCCATCTCACCTTCACTGAGATCCCTCCACTGGTTACCAGTTAAAGACAGAATTTCTTTCAAAGCACTCTGTCTTACGCATAGATGTGTCCATGGGAATGCCCCCCTTTATTTATGCGAAATAATAAAAGCTCATAACCCCAATCGCGCTTTGCGATCTACCAATCAGAACCTGCTCCAGGTTCCGAAAGCCAACTTCAAGTCCAAAGGAGAAAGAAGATTCGCGATCCAGGGTCCCAGACTATGGAACGCTTTACCAACCAGCATTCGGTTGGAGGAGAACCACCTAGCATTCAGGAAAAAGGTCAAGACTTTTCTCTTTTGATATCAAAGGAGACAGGAACAACAAGCGCCCAGAGGCGATTTAGTTTGCATGTGCAGTGCTATATAAGTTTTCATTCATTTATTCATTCACAGTCATTATTTTGCAAACCAGATAATGTACCTAAGTTGTTTAATGTGTCTCATGATACGGATATTGTTTGGGAACGCATGAGAATTAGCTTTGCCAATTTTATATCCCATGGCTGGTATGGCTAATCTTCCTGCTCCCCTTCGTGTTGTTTCACACAACACGCAGGGGCTGAATTCTCCAGTTAAAAGACGAAAGGCGCTACAAGTCTACAAATCCCTTCATGCTGATGTGGTATTTCTACAAGAGACCCACTTCCCAAAGCGGTATACTCCCTCGTTCTTACATGCTCATTTCCCATTATTCTACCTGTCAAAGGCCGAAAATAAGACTAAAGGAGTGGCAATTTTATTCTCCAAACACTGCAAATTTAACTTAATTAAGGAATACGCGGACCCAGAGGGTAGATTCATTCTGGTAAGGGGCACTTTGGAAGGAAATACGTACACTTTTATATCATACTATGCTCCCAACCGGGGACAGAAGGGGTTCTTCTGCCAAATGCTGGAATCTCTCCAGCCTTTGGTAGAGGGAGTCATAGTTATGGGGGGAGATTCCAATCTGGCTTTTGACTCTGGACTGGATAAATCCGGCCCAGCAAAGGCTAAATTAATTAGACCTACTAAAACCAGTACCCAAGTCGCTCGCGTGCTTCACCAATATAGAGAGAATTGAACCCAACTGCTAAAGATTTTACTCACTTCTATAACCCCCACCAGTCGTATTCACGTATAGACCATATATTACTTTCCAATCACCATGTCCCCTCGGCCCAGAAGTCCTCCATTATGGACGTCCCATGGTCGGATCATTCCATGGTTCGGTTATCTCTAAGAAAAAACAGTTCTAATCAAAGAGTATCTCATTGGACCCTCAACCAGTCATTGTTGAAAGACCCAACTATAGCCACAGAGATTGAACAAGCTATAATAGATTACTTTAAAAATAATGACATAGAGGAAATCTCTCCAGAAACCTTATGGGCGGCCCACAAGGTGACAGTGAGGGGAAAACTAATACAGATCGCAGCCAGACAAAAAAGACTGAAGAGGCTGGAGGTGGAAGAACTTGAAAAGACATTTGACGATTTGAGCAAAAAGCATAAATGGACCCCTTTGGTTTCCCAACTTCTAAATTGGACGCTGCCAGGACAGCTCTGAATCTTGCGCTTACGGTAAGAGCAGATGAGGCACTTAAATGGTCGGGAGCTAGATTTTATAGATTAAAAGATAAAATTGGCCCAATGTTGGCGCATAAACTATCCCCTATACTAAGGCCGAGAGTCCTCCCTAAGATTAAACAAGCCAATGGCTTATTTACCCTCAGAAGGTGATGGATTCCTTCCAAAGCTTCTATTCAAAACTTTACGACTTTGAAACACCCTCCAATTCTAATAGCGTGGGAGAATTCCTAGATAGTTTGGACCTTCCCTCGCTGGCGGAAGTGCATAGAGAGAAAATGTAAGCTCCCATCTCGATTGAGGAAGTTTTGGAAGTGATCAAAATGTTAAAAACAGATAAAGCTCCAGGACCAGATGGTTTCTCTGCTCCTTACTACAAGACTTTCTCGGCTCTTCTATCTCCATACCTTACTCGATTTTTTAACCATTTAACAAAGGGTAATCCTATAGATATTCAGCTGAATTCGGCATATATCTCTGTGATCCCTAAACCTGACAAGGATACCAGTCAAGTGGAAAACTATAGACCAATATCGTTGATTAACAATGACCTTAAAATCCTAACCAAAATAATAGCCAATAAACTAGCATCCTTCATTGGTCAGTATATACATAAGGATCAGGTGGGTTTAATTTCTGGTAGACAAGGCCCTGACCAAGTAAGGAGAGCGGTAGACATAATCTCCATATTGCAATCCGGTTGGATAGGAGATCAAAAACAAGAAGGGATGCTCTTATCATTGGACCTTCAAAAGGCCTTTGATTCGGTCTCCTGGCCATATATGTTTGAAGTTGTGAGACGTTGGGGGTTTGGCTCAAGAGTCTTGGGCATATTATCTGCACTCTACTCTTCTCCTGAGGCTAAAATAAGACTGCAGGGACTATTTTCAGAATCTATTAAAATTAAAAGGGGAACTCGCCAGGGATGCCCATTGTCTCCTTTGATATTCGCAATTGTTATAGAATCTTTGGCAATAGCGATTCAGAATAACGCGAATATCAAAGGAGTTCAATGTACCCGTAAGGACCACAAATGTGCATTATTTGCGGATGACCTGCTACTATTTGTTACTTCCCCGATTTCCTCTATGTCCGAAATCTACTCTGTACTTGACAAATTCTCCAGGGCCTCTGGCCTTAAAGTCAATATGTCCAAATCTAGGGCCCTCAATGTCTCGCTTCCTGTAGATGTAGTTTCCTTACTACAAAATAAATATGAATTTGGTTGGAAGGGCTCATCTATCAAATACTTGGGTATTAATTTATCTTCGAAATTTGAGGATCTATATACAGCCAACTACCCTCCTATGTATAAAAACTTGAATCTGATTTAGGTGATTGGGATACACAGAATATAGGCTGGATTGGCAGGATAAACTCTGTCAAGATGACTCTTCTTCCTAGACTTCTATACCTCTTTCGTTCTCTCCCCATACCGATAAAAAGGAATCACTTGAAGGCTTTTCAGGGTAAGATCACCAAATTTGTATGGAACAAAAAGAGCCCCCGTGTATCATCGCGTAGCCTCTTTAATCTCCCTAATCAGGGAGGTTTGGGACTCCCAAATTTGCTGTGGTTCTACCAGGCAGCCAGACTGGCACAACTGTCAGATATATACCTCAAACAGGACCAACCTGATTGGGTTAGTCTGGAAGAACAGGCGTCCCCCACATGCTCATTGGAAAATCTTGTGTGGTCTATCCCCAAACGCAGACATTCTATTATGTCTCCGGCACTGTCACAGGCGTTGGTTCTGTGGGACTCCCTCAGGAGCAATCCCTCTTTAGTCTCTAAGAGTCTACCATTAACTGATATATTTCAGGTCCCGTCCTTTGCATCCAATGTGAACGTTGAATCCTTCCAGTGGTGGCGAGATAAGGGAGTATACCGCATTGGACGATTCTTCTCCCACTCAGGTCCTCTATCAGAACAATATTTTAGGGACAATCTTGATCTTTCTCCTTCAGAGAAATCAAGATTTTCTCAAACCTTGTAAATTTGTACAGAAACTCTGGACTGACAAGGCTGTAACTGGTCATTTTACGCCCTATGAATGAAAATGTGAACAGGCCCCAGTAAGGAAGGGTGGTATTTCTGTAATTTACAAATCCCTTGCGAACAATGTCAATAAATTACCCTATATGCTAGCTTGGGAGAAGTAAATTCAGGATGAGTGGGATTTGGAAGATTGGGGAGAAAACTTCCATAGATCTATAAAGGGTATCATCAACATGTCACTCATAGAGGCGATTGTCAAAATATTTACTAGATGGTATCTAGTTCCTCTAAGACTGGCATCCATATATCCTTCATCCTCACCTCTATGCTTCAGAGGATGCCAAGGTGTGGGCTCCATGATTCACACCTGGTGGGAATGCCCAAGAATACGAGGTTTTTGGAGTAAAGTGTTCCATATAATTAGACGGATTACGGGCTGTAATATACATCAGTCCCCGGAGATTGCCTTACTGAATGGATTCATACCACAAGTATCAAAGGTTACCAGAAGGCTGATATGGTTTATCCTAACAGGAGCTAGAATCACTATAGCTGCAGCCTGGAAGAAACAGGCGGTCTCAATCTTAAGTATGAAAAGAAAGATCACCTGGATAATGGAACAGGAAAGGAGAATTGGCTCAATGTTGGATAGACTTACTCAGTTTAACGCAATCTGGGAACCATGGATAAAAATACTTAGGATCTCACACCCCCCTTAAAGGGGTGATAACATAACTTACTGTAGGCTGATGTACACACCTGGCAGGTAGGATCTCTGTCTCTCTACCCTCTCACCCCTACCCTCTTTTTCGTTCCCTCTCTTTCTATCTTTCTCACATTCCTCTTTTTCTTCTCTTCTACTTTTCTTCTCTATGTTCTGGTTTTATGCTGTGCTTGTGTTCAGGTTTTTTGTATAATCTGTGTTTGGGAAAACGTTCTCCATATATATACATGTTACGCCCCTATCATAGGGTGGAGGAAGTTGAAGAGGGATTCTCCTCTCTTTTTCTCCCTCCCTCTACCGCCTCCTCTCATCGAACTTGTTATTTATTCTTTTAGTATTAGGTTCATTTAATCGGTCCAGATATCATACACTTCGTACCAGAGGTACTTTGAAGTTTTAAGTTTATGAAATGGAGGTACATCACGAAGTGGACTTCACAAAACTGTAATATTTATAATAACTTGCTAAGGGGCGGGATGGTTTGGGGGGAATTACTCTACCTCCCTCCGGGCACAGAGTGATCCCATTGGGGGGTCAGTGGGGGTGGAGGGTGCCCTTCCCATCTCATTCCTATATATGTTGGACCAATAAGGTTTTGATTTATCCCAACTGCTGTAGACTAGGGACCCTAGACGGATTGATAGGAACTGCAGGATTTGGGGGAGGGTAGGAAGCTACCCCGGTTAGACTATATGGCTTAGGGTCAGAATTTACTCCCTTGTTGAAACTGTTTTCCTTTCATCGCAGATAGAATGTTATTTAGGTATGGTTGAGAAATGACGTAGTGATGACTTCAGCAAACGATTCATGTCTCAATATTTAAGGATATGTAACAAAATGTATTGATTTCCTGATATGTTCTTTAAATTGTACTGACTTTATTCAGAAAATAAACTTAAACTTGAATGAAAAAAAAAAGATGCTGGCGATGATACAGCAGTATAAAATTGCCTATCAGCAGGACAGTTTTAATCATGGATATGAAGGGAAAAACAACCTCCAAGTGACAGTCATAATCCATAAAAACCCTTTAAACAAAAAAATAAAAATAAAACTGAACTATATGGGTGCATCTAAAATAAAATTGAAAATCATCCAAAAGTTAATTTATTTATTAGTAATGTAATTCAAAATGTGCAACTCATATATTATATAGATTATACACAGAGCAAAATATATCAAGCATTTTTTTTTTCATTTAATTTTGATTATTATAGCTTACAGCTACTGGAAACACAAAATTCAGTATCTCAGAAAATTTGAATATTGTGAAAAGGTTCAATATTGTACAATCATGGTGTCATACTCTAACTGGCTAATTTAATCAAAACACCTATAAAGGTTTTCTGAGCCTTCAAATGGTCTCTCAGTCTGGTTCAGTAGGTTTCACAATCATGGGGAAGACTGCTTACTTGACAGTTGTCCAGAAGACAGTCATTGACACCAATTCGTGGAGGGTTATGCCGCGTACACACGACGGACCATTTTCATCAGACAAACTGATCGTGTGTGGGCCCCATCGTTTTTTTATCCATCGGTAATAAAATTGGGAACTTGTTTTAAAATGATCTGATGGTTAAAAAAACTATAGAAAAAAACAATGCTTTAAAATTGAACCGATGGACGGCTAACCGATAGGTCAAAAACCGATCGTTAGTACGCACGAGCATCGGTTAAAAATCTACGCATGCTCAGAATCAAGTCGACACATGCTTGGAAGCATTGAACTTCATTTTTCTCAGCACGTCATTGTGTTTTACGTCACCATGTTCTGACACAATCGTTTTTTTTAACTGATGGTGTGTAGGCAAGTCTGATGAAAGTCTGATGAAAGTCAGCTTCATCGGATATCTGATGAAAAGCTCCATTAGACCGTTTTCATCGGTGTGTACAGGGCATAAGTCATGATAGGTCGTTGCTAAAGAAGCTGTCTGTTTACAGAGTGCTGTTTCCAAGCATATTAATGGAGAGTTGAGTGGAAAGGAAAAGTGTGGTAGAAAGAGGATTGTGAAGCAAATGCCATTCAAGAATTTTGGGGAGATTCACAAGGAGTGGACTACGGCTGGTGTCAGTGATTCAAGAGCCACCACACACAGACGTATGCAGGGCATGAGTTATAACTGTCAGTACTTGTAATTCCTTGTTTCAAGCCACTCCTGAACCAGAGACAACCTCAGAAACATCTTATCTGGGCTAAGGAGAAAAAGAACTAGACTGTTGCTCAGTGGTCCAAAGTCCTCTTTTAGGGCAAAATAAATGAATTTCATTTGGGAATCGAGGACCCAGTGTGCGGAGGAAGAGTGCAGAGGCACAGAATCCAAGTTGCATGAGGTCCAGTGTGAAGTTTCCACAGTCAGTGATGATTTGGGGAGCCATGAAATCAGCTGGTGTTGGTCCACTGTGTTTCATCAAGTCCACAGTCAGTTCAGCCCTCCACCAAGAAAACACCAGGTAAATGCTTCCCTCTGCTGACCAGATTTATGGAGATGCTGATTTAATTTTCCAGCAGGACTTGGCACCTGCCCACACTACTATACAGTGGCGACCCATCCATAGGGGTGCACAGGTGCCACCCTAGATCCACCCGTCTGGCCCCTAATCTACATGCAGGGCATCGGACGCATGGATTTCTACTTCTACTTATAAGTACTTTTTTAGAAGCACGTGATTAGAGCCTGAGGCTCTAATTGGCTTAAAAAAGGGTGGGTTGAGCACTGTGCCCTGAGCCAACTCTATTGTGTGACTATAGCGAATTAATATGTCTTTCTGTTTAACCTCTTGGCCTATCAGAAAGTGGTTTCTGAGACCCCATTGGCTGGAAGCCCTAAGACCCCATTGGCCAGGAGTCCAAAGACCGGATGGCCCGGGAGAAGAAGAGGGAGGGGGGACACGGAGGCTGGACACTGAGGAGACGAATGGGGGAAGCCACTGCCAAAATAGGATTCAAACATGGAGAAGAGCAAGCCCAGTACAGCACACGGCTCCGGGGATGAGGAGCTGAACTGGGGAAGGAGTAGAGCCCAGAGCCTGCAAGTAAGGCAGTGTCAGCAGGAGACATTGCCTATGCTTTGCTCCTCACACTTTCCCCGTGTGTGTCTGCTGAGCCGTGACCAGCACAGGATAAGTGAAGGGCTAACAGGGGCCTCTCAGGCCAGTGACTGGGGGGTCTGTGGTTGGGTCCGTCTGACCATCCCCCATCCCTCGAGCGATGGAGCACCAGCCGCCACTGCTGCCAGATGTACCAGTACCTGGCTTAATGATCATTGTGTGCTAAATTGGCCAGCAAACTCACCTGACCTAAACCCCATAGAGAATCTGTGGGGTATTGTCAAGAGGAAGATGAGGGACACCAGACCCAACAATGCAGACGAGCTGAAGGCTGCTATCAAAGCAACCTGGGCATCCATAAAACCTCAGCAGTGCCACAGACAGATCGCCACCATGCCACACCGCATTGATGCAGTAATTCATGCAAAAGGAGCTCAAGTATTGAGTGCATACTATACTGTACATGGACATACTTTTCAATAAGCCAACATTTCTGTTCTGTTCTGTTTTTTTTTATTGGTCTTATGTAATATACAAATTTTCTGAGATACTGAATTTGGGGTTTTTACTAGCTGTAAGCCATAATCATTCAAATAAAAAAAAAGAAATGCTTCACAAATATCCCTCTGTGTAATGAATCTATATAATATATAAGTTAATTTTATGGTGGTTAGAGGCATGTACACAAGTTGCGCAGGATATGCCTGGGCACACCCTAATAACCCTGTGCAGTGGCGATTGTGTGCCCTCACAGTGCTGTCGACTTCCCTTTTCTCTTCCCCCACCAGCTGCTGCTGGGGATGTTTTCGGGTGGAAAGCAGGGGAAGAGGGCAGTAAATACAACATATATAGAAAAGAAAAAACCCCTTTTAAATAATCACATTTGGTTGCTTTGCAGCCTGAAATGAAAACAGACACAGTTGTTGTTTTATCCAGCTGAAAAATATAACTACAGCATGTCAAGTAAATAAAAAACAAAAAACAAAAATCGAATACTGAATTGGAAAAAGGATTACCCACTTCTAAAAATAACTTGTAAACTCCATTAGGTGTAGCTAATTACCTTCTTAATGGCACACAAAGCAAATGCATAGGAGGCCGCGTACACACGATCAAATCTGTCTGCTGGAAACGGTCTGCTAGACCGTCCCAGCAGACAGATTCGATCGTGTGTATGGGCGAGTCGACGGATTTGGCCACCCGACAGATTTCACAGCATGCTTTGAAATCTATCGGGTGGGAACCCATCCACCCGACATGTCTGCTGGTTAGTACACTTACCAGCAGACATGTCGTCTCGCACCGGCGCCGAATGGATTCGGCGCATGCGCGGAAGTGTTTTACTTCCTGGTGCGGTGACGTGGCGGCGTCAACGTCACCGCCACGTCACCGACACGTCAGCGCGCCGTCTGCTGGCGGGGATTTTGGTTTGCTCGTGTGTACAACGTGAGCAAACCAAAATCCAAAGAGACAGATTTGTTCAAATCGGTCGGTCCGACCGATTTGAACAAATGAATTGCCTCGTGTGTACGAGGCCGGAGGAGAGAGATTGTAGATGGGACTTTGTGTTTTTTTTTTTTATAATTATTTTATGTTAATTAATGTGATTGTGCAGGATTTTAGGTATTGTATTATTATCCATGTTTGATAAATTTTTAAATGTTTGTTTTTATTTATTAATAAGAGTGTTCGTGTCTGTGTACCTAATTTAAAAGACTGCGCACACCTATGATGGTGACATTCATGCTTAATCACTTCAGCTCCGGAAAGGTTTACCCCCCCACTTCATGACCAGGTCATTTTTTTTTTTTGCGATATGGCACTGTGTTAGTTTAACTGACAATTTTACCACCGTGCCACGCTGTACTTAAGCCAAATTTATATTAGATTCATAAGATATTTTTCAGTCAAATTGTGCCTAGCACTGCCGCGGCGCGTTCATGTAGGTGAGGGACAGATTTTTACATGATGGGGGCTAAACACGCCCCACAAGCATCCAGTAGGAATAGCAGATAAAGATTTGTTTTGCAGATTTGTTTGGTCATCGTTAAAAATTCTGCCCCCAACTTTGCAGCACTGCCCATCATGTTAAAATCTGCCCTCATTATGTAAAAATACGCCCCTCACCTACATAAACGTTCCTCACCAGCAGGAGGCATAATCTGACTGAAACATTTATCTCATCAGCTATTGTGCACAGGCGCCGTATCACCGACACAACAGCTGATCGTAAACTGTGTCTAATCACAGCGGGAGCAGTCCATCAGCGACGGGTGCGCCCCAGACCTGGTAGTACAGGATCACATACTAGGTACGTGATCCTGCAAAGGAGAGTACCTTGCCGCAGTATATATACAGTATAAAGTCGACAAGCGGTAAAGCAGACAGGGCGAAAAAAAAGTGATGTATTGCTGTTAGGACAAGTACTGTATATGGGTAGATGAAGGTTATCTTATTATGTTTTTGAAAAAATAAGGATAAGAACATAGAGTATAGGCAGAATCTCAGGAACTAACTCTAATACACCATCTTTGTGACATGCTAGCATGGCGAGGAGGAGCATTAGAGTTTGCAAATGGGGTGTAAACCTCTTGGCTCAGATCGGTTGGCTAGCATGGCAAGAGTATTGGACCATGAAACAAGAGGATTTTCTGAATAAACACAACACCCCTTGCTAATTGGCTGCTGTAAAGGGCTTACAAGAGATTTGGTACAAATAAAAGGCATAATGGGAATCTGCTTACCTGAAAAATTGCATGCATTGTGGCAAGGGGGCATAAATCATAAAAACTTCAGCAAATTGGTTTAATCTGTTAGTTTAGATCATTTTATTTACATATTGGTACTTATAAACTGCCATTTAACACATCATCTGGTTTCAAGAACTCATCTGGGTTAATTTACTAAATGAGAAGAGAATGTTTTGATTGCAAAATGAATATTCATGAATGAATAAGTGAATGAGGTAGGGCTGTGATCACTTTGACACTTTTTTCTACTTTCCTCTTTTGGCAAATCCATCCTGACAACTGTTGTTCATAAGCTACAGCTGATAAACTATCCCTTTAAAACATTTCCGAAAATTAACCTAAATATAATCTGCAGGTAACTGTCATTTGTAGAGTTTCTATCTTGGGAAAGTTAATAGTTTTTTTTTTTCATTAAGCATTATGCATTAAGAAAGACAAGGGACCACATGTGAGCCTAATTTAAGTTTCTTTTTAGATATGGTAAGATTCATAGCACTAGCAATGAAATGATGACAGCCGTTATTCCCAGAGCAAGGAATTCATTACAGCCTAACGTCATGGTGGGATTTGTTAGTTCACAGCTTTATTTTTGCACCTTGCTCCATGCAGACACTTACTAAAAATTCTATGACTAATACAAAAGGCCTGACGTGATTTCACTGTGTCCCATACACCTGCTAATGTGGCATTATAGAGTGTCTGCTGGCACAAATGTTGTCCAGCTTTCAACAACAGTATGTCAGTCAGGATGACATTTCATTTTCAAAACTGTTGCATAGGGGAACTTTTAAAGCATTAGATTTGACTCTTTATTTCAGGCAATCCTTTGAATAGACAAAGAAAAAACAAATCTGTGTCACTTCTCCCACAAAAATGTTTTAGCTTGTGTAAAATAATATGTATTTCCTAACTGCTTTTATTATATATCTTATACAAAATAATTGTTATTATGTGCATGGTGAAGGAGTTTTATGCTTTTGCAATAGTAACGCAATTTTGTTCACTCTTCATCTCCATTTTAGATATTTGCTTTTGCACGTCTTTGTCTGTGGAATGTGTTATCTGGAAATTGATGCCTCAGCAGTTTCTCAGAAAATAATGTGTTCTTGTTCTCTTTCAATGTTCCCATACCAAGGCCATAACTCCCTTCTTCCTTTTCATCTGTATCTGCCTGTAGAATACTGACAATTTATCTTATGCAAATGTCTAATACATCCTCCCCAATTTGTGTATAAGAATCCTAGACGAGCCTAAATAAACGGAGAGCTCTGATTTCACTTGCTGCATGACTCTGTGTCCTTTTCTATGGTGAAATTGATCTCCCGGGTACCCTTGGGCACAACACGGGCCAACCGATAGTCAGGGACTATCTGAATGGGGGACGGTCCGGGCACCTATCTATCTACCTTCAGTTTGGGGGCTTCGTCCGGCATCGGAACGTCAACCCTACTCACCCACCCGGTAAGTTGAAATATTTTATTTTCCAACTGTCCGGGAGGGGAGGGCTCTGACTAAGCTTCCGATCCCTGAACCTTAGAAACACACTCTGGGAGTGTGGACGCTCTGGGAGCGTGAACAAAACTACAAGAAACACAATCCGGGATTGTGAACACACTCAGGGAGTGTGAATGAAGTTATAACAAACACACTCAGGGAGTGTGAGCAAAGTTATAACAAACACGCTCCGGGAGCGTGAACAAAAAGCACATTCAGGGAATGTGAACACTCTGGGAGTGTAAAACAAAACTAATATTTCAGGGAAATATTAGCTTGCCTCAGGGAGACAAATTATTGACCCGTGTTGTGCCTAAAACTGCTTTGCTTCTCTTACCTGTCGCGTAGAAGTTTAAGATAATCTGTTTGTATGGTCCAATTGTCCGGTTGGTAAGTGTACGGACTGTGATCATTGACTGAATTTAAAGTAATAAGAATCATTGAATGTTTACTTCAGTGTATGTCTAATGGTCAATCTATAGTGATGGTCAACAAGATACGGGCTGGCTCGAGCATGCGTCTGGTCTAGGCTGATTCCATCTAAAGATCAGGTTAACCTCGATTTTATTACCGAGGTTAAAACCAATCAAGGGTGGAGTCGGAGCGAATGAAGAGGTTCATGCTGCATTGAACATCACAGATTTGATCTAACATATACTGAAGCTGTATTTATGACAAGTAGAGACTGTGTTGACTGATGACCTGCCCGTCCTGTACTCAGTGTCTAAATTTTAACATAACAAATCATGAGTTAAATGCTGCCAAATTAGTCTCAATAACCCCACCCGCAGGACAAAAGAGATTCCTAGGGAGACGAGTTATTTCCTGCCGTCCCGAGTGTAGAACAATTTATTACAGAATCAATTTCCATGGAGAAATAGACTGTAATCAACTCGGGCTTACTTATAGGCAGGTTAGAAACATCTACCATCTGCAGCCACATATATTTTGTAGCAGATAGACTGCCAGTACTGCAAGGATAACGAACCACTGGTTGTCTTTCTGTTGGAAAATACTAATAACGCATATAAAGACATTAATGACATGCAAGTATTGTGTTTGTGTAATTGAACTTAAGCATACTAAAGCTGACAATAACTTACGCCTTGTTAGACAATTGAAGTGAATGAAGTGATTGTTTGTGATTATGTGAAGGTACATGAAAGTCTAATACCTCCATGGTGTTCTATGAGTTAATGTAATAAAAAAATAAAAAAAAATTACAAATTCTGATAGTGAGGGTCAATGGACACCCCAGACCGAAAAGATGAGTGAACCCCGCTTTTGGCAAAAGAGCGGCCGCAATGACAAACCGTTATTGTCATTAAATTTTGTTATCAGTGGTCAATAACTAATCGGTGTCTGGAGTCCATTGGCTAATACAAAAACAAAAGATTTGAAAAATGTTAAGTGTTAATGAAGTTTCGCAGAAGACCCTTAGGGTTTTCTGTGAACGAATTAAAAGTATTCTGTGTAGCCGGGTTGATTGAGCATGCCGTAATATTAAAAGGAACTTGTGCATTTATTATTTGTATTGTTTATATGAGCTGCAAGCTGACTGTATATGGGACTCATCCAATGTGGGTCCAATAAAATAGTTGGCATTATGCCAAATGTGTATTTTTCTAAACAAGAGGTTTATTTTGTTTAAAAATATTTTTTATTGTTTTGCACATTAACAGCCACATATTAGTGAGAGACCATATAACCTACACCATGTTTTTTTGCGGCAGTAGACCCCCAGGCGCTGTTGCAAGAACCAAGTATTATATAAACTTAATTTTTATTTCTCTGTACCAATTAAAGATTACATTGGGCAGACTCTGGGTTGATTACAGCTGTTCATTGATTGTTTCAGCGGTTTTATGTCCCGGTAATGGGCGCTGCAGAGTCTGAACATAGTCCACCCCAACCGGGTGAGGATTGTGAGGATTATGTGGCCCGCATTTGTGGGACCGGTTATTTAATTAACCCATTCATAGATAATTTAAGTGCATGGACCAAGAATATGAACAGTTGTAACCCGTTCCCCATAGAGGAAGGAGCAGGATTAATTGTTGAATCCTCGGTGTTACCCATTGATGCTTTCACTGAATCATACATTGTGACCATGTATAACATGCAGGCATATCTGGATCCTCCGGACCTGTCTGGAGATGTTTTGGCCACAGGAGAGTATGACACTGGCCTAATCTCCTGTGCCCCTTACAGGGTCACTCTGAAACCTGACCTCCATGCCGTGCTTGCCAACATACCACATGATGCCACACATTTTACTGTTATAGACTTAAAGAATGTTTTTCTTAGTGTCCCTGTTGACAAGAAGACCAGACCTTTTGTTTTCTTTTTTCTTTTCTTTTTTTCTTGTTGGCGAACGCCAGTTAAACTGGTTGAAAGTGCCTCAAGGATTTGTGGACTTCCCCGTGGTATACAGTACTGTTTTTCAGTCCACACTCGGCCATGGCACTCCCCCCAGGGTTCGGTAGTACTACAGTATATCAATGATTTGATGGTCTGTAGTAAGTCTAGGGAGGCCTGTCAACAAGACAGTGAATCACTAATGTTATGGTTATGTGAATGTGGTCATAAAGTGTCTAAGCAAAAGTTGCAATGGTGCAGTGAAAAGGTTGAATACTTGGGCTTTGTCTTCACAAAAGGCAAAGGGAACATCACTATTTCAAGTATCCATGCAATAGTGGGCCTGGTCACCCCACAAACCAAGAGGGAGATGCTATCCTTCCTTGGTATGATTAATTATTGCAGGCAATGGGTCCCTGATTGTTCCTTTTATGATAATGTTCTGAGACAAGCCACTCTGAAAGATTCTCCTGAAAATGTTAAATGGTCTAATGAAATGTTACATGCCTTTGAGGCATTAAAGGAAGCTATAGTATTGAGTCCTGGACTGAGCCTCCCTGACTTTTTATTGATGTTTAATTTGTATGCTAGAGACAATTGTAAAACCATGGCGGGTGTGCTGGCCCAAGAACACGGGGGCAAGCTACGACCTGTAGCTTATTTTTCATTTTTTTTTTTGTAATAATTTTTATTCAAGGTTTTGCAAAGAATACAAAGTTAAGCAAACAGTGACGACTGTAACAGAAATGAGACTAAACATTACAGGAACCGTTACAACAGTTGAGAGCAAGTAAAGTTGTATTAGACTAAACGGGACAGAGTCCTCGCCCTATCCTCACCCCGAGCCCCAAAAGGGATCATGCTGCCCCGGGGGTAGATATTGCGAGGTGGTCCCATGAAAATACCTGCTCGCAGTGTAGAACTGGCTGCAAGGAGACACTCTAAATGGTGAGGCACTATGACCTAGGCTGAATTCTTATGCAGCAATAGGGTCTCGAAATCATATGTACCAGGGGAGGGGGGAGTGCCCCAGGCTCTCCTGGCACCACCATTTGATGTGCTGTAAACCTTATTCAAAAATATAAAGCAGATATACAAACACAGGGAAAAACCCTACGGAACCTATAGGGTCCAGAAACCCTACAATAGCTAAAAAGAAGGGTTTGCATACCAGGAAAGATGAACAGATTGTAGAAGAGAGATAGAAATAGGAAAGGTAGGAGAGGGAGAAGAAAGGATCAAGGGTTAGGAAGTACACGGAAGGCCTGTCACTCTCAGGATTCTTATTCTGAGGAGGAAAAGAGGTGAGGTTAACTAGATCAGATACCCAGATAATCAAGAAAAAAATCAAATCAAAGGGGGATACCAACAAAGGAAGCCCAGGGTTCCCAGATGAGCTTAAAGCCGTCCACGTTATCTAGAATAATGTTGGATATCTTCTCATTAGTCATTATCCAAGAAATTTTGTTTTTAGCTTTTGGGAAGGAGACTGATGGGGATTTCCAGGCCTTAGAGATGGTCATTTTGGCTCCCAGAAGGATAAAGGAGATCAGAGATTGTGAGCTCTTGGGAATTTTCGGAATAGGGTTGTTGAGTAAGGCTATGGTGGGATCACGGACTACCCCTACTCCCGTGACTTTCCTGATAAGACGGAAAATTTTATGCCAGAAGGACCGGATTCTGGGGCATTCCCACATTATATGTAGTATGGAGCCCAAAAGCCCACAACCCCTGTAGCACAAAGGGGAAGATTGTGGGTAAAATTTGGCGATGCGGGTGGGGACCAGATACCAACGGGTCATAACTTTGAGGTTCGCTTCAACCAGCGATGCATTCAAAATGCCTTTATAGGAGCGAGCCAGATTGTTATGCCAGTGTTCTAGTGTCCAATCAAGGGATAGGTCACGTTCCCAGCTCGTCATGTAAGGTGCTCTCTCCATAGGCTTGGCTAAAGCAGAGTAAATCAGGGATATCCCGCCTCTCGTGTCCATGGCCGATGAGCACCACTGTTCGTCGTAGGGCGTTACCGAAGGTAGTTCTAGGCTGGTTTTCTTAACCTGGTGTAGGAAGTGGGAGAGTTGAAAAAACATGACTTCTCGGAAGGGGGCATTTTAAGTCTAGAGGTGCAATAGCTTAGAGTAAGAGGTCCGTTTGAGTTGAAAAAGTGGCCAATTCTGTATAGGCCTTTGTCAAGCCACCACTTGAAGGCGACTATGTCTAAACCAGGGGGAAATCGGGGGTTGCGAAAGATATGGGCCAGTGGGTGCCAATGAGAAATCAGAGAATTATGTTTGTTTATGTAGGGAGTCGCACAGAGCCATGGAGTGGGATAGTGTAGGCGCTAAGATTGGGGGGCGAGTTTTGGGGTGGGACCATAAAAGAAAATCTAAGGTAAACCCAGGGGTTGCGGCTCTTTCCATGGAAACCCAATCTGGTTTGGGGCCTTTTAAGTAGATTGTCGAGAACTGACTAAGTTGGGCCGCGCGATAGTACCACCACAGATTTGGTAATCCCAGCCCCCCCCTTAATCTGGGCCTAAACAGGACGGATTTGGAAAAACGATATCCAGATTTATCCCAGACAAAGCGTAGAATTGCGGACTGCAGAGAGGTGATATAGGATTTCGTGACTGGGATGGGCAGGGAGCGGAATAGATACAATATTTTAGGCAGAAGGGTCATCTTGACTGCATTAACTCGGCCCAGCCAAGATAAGTTATGCAGCGACCATTGACGGAGGTCGTCTGTTAGCTTCTTTACCAAAGGGGGATAGTTGTGTTTGTGTAGGAGGTCGTGTCGTGAGGTGAGTTGGATGCCTAAGTAGGGGATGGAAGTGGGGTTCCAGGAGAAGGGGAAGTGGGTTTTCAGGCTGTCTACTTGAGACTGAGGCGTTGATACATTGAGAGCCATAGATTTGGACATGTTCACTTTGAGACCAGACACACTGCCAAACTCGGCAAGAAGGCGGGTCACATTAGGGGTTGAGGTGAGGGGAGAAGTGATGAAGAGAAGTACATCATCCGCGAATAAGGCGCATTTGTGCGTCGTTCGGCCGCAGCGAACCCCCTGGATACCCGGGTGATTTCTGATTGCGATTGCCAAAGTCTCAATGGCTACCGCGAATAGGAGGGGGGAGAGGGGGCATCCTTGCCTCGTGCCCTTCCTGATGGGGAATTGCTCCGAGAAGTGACCTTGGAATCTCACTTGTGCTATCGGGTGGGAGTAGAGAGCCTCTAACGTCTTAATAAAGTCAGGGCCAAAGCCCCACTTGCGCAGCAGGGTGAAGAGGTAAGGCCACTCCACCGTGTCAAACGCTTTTTGCAGATCTATGGAAAGTAAATAACCTTCCTGGGGTAGACCTCCGTCCCAACCCGATCTCATAAGTGAGATTACATCTATTGCCCTCCGAATCTGGTCCGGTCCCTGCCTCCCCGGCATAAACCCTACCTGATCCTTGCTGATGTAGGAACCAATGAAGGACGCCATTCTGTTCGCTAAAATTTTTGTCATTATCTTCAAATCGTTATTGATCAACGAGATAGGTCTATAGTTGCTTACATCGCTCGAATCCTTCCCCGGTTTGGGAATTACTGAAATGAATGCCAAGTTTGCCGAGGGGTCTAGAGGAGTGTCTCTGCGCAAGGAGTTAAAGAAACGGACCAGATAAGGGGCCAAGATCTCTGAAAATGTCTTATAGTATTGGTTTGAGAACCCGTCAGGACCCGGGGCCGAGTCCTTTTTAAGAGCCTTTATGACTTCACAGATTTCTGTTACCTGGAAGGGGGATTCTAGGGGAAACAAGGGGGGGTCAGGTTTAGGGAGCATAGGGGGGTGGGTGACCACCCCCAATCACATCTCAGGTAAGGACAGATAGATAACAAGGAGTATAGGGCATTGGATCGGGTTCTCCTTCCAGAGGTCCCATGGATATCCAATACATATACTCCCCGCCTCTTCTCTTGCACAGGGGGCTCAATCAAACACACAATGAATTTAATAAAGATAAAAAATAAAACAAAAATGGAAAACAAAAAATACTCAGCAAACTGGCATTGTGCTGGCCCCAAAGGGGAGAGCTAGGACAGCGAAGTGGTGAAACCCCGTTGAGGAGGCGAGTCGCAGCATATTTAACAAAGGGGACAGAGGGATAAACTCAGTCTCGGATGGAGTAGTGAGTAGCACTATTCACATAGGGATTAAGATACCCGAATTAAGGCACAGCTGTCTCTGAGAGACGGGTCAGGGATGAAAAGTCATCTAGGAGGGCGGGAGTCTCGGTGCCTCTTTGGTTGTTGCTTGTTCCACAATGGGGTGATGGGGCTGCCAGTGGAGGGTCTCTTGGACGAGCCGGGTTTAGGAGAAGAGTCTCGGGGGGTAATTCTTGGTTGATGAATCCAAGACGCAGTAGCAGCTGTTCTCCTTCCCCGAAGCTTGAGAAGCCATAGGTTTTGCCTTTGTGATCAAATTGCAGGCGAAATGGGAAGGACCACCTATACTTGATGGATTTCTGTGAGAGAACCCCCGAGAGGGGCTTCAGAGCCCTCCTCTTTTGGATTGTGGTCGGTGAGATGTCTGCAAAGATCTGTATTTTGTTCCCCTGAAAGTTAAGGTCTTCAGCATTGCGTGATCTCCTCATAACCTCCTCTTTCACGTTGTAGTAGTGGGGCTTGACTATTACATCCCTTGGAAGCCCATCTTGGCGAGGGGGTTGTAGAGCTCTGTGGGCCCTGTCCAGCTCAAGTTTATGTTCCGGAATATCGGGTATGATACTTTTAATGAATGATTTCACTGCTTCAGGAATATTGACTACCTCCTCAGGTAGTCCCCTAATGCGGAAATTATATCTCCTGCTGCGATTCTCCAACTCGTCGATTTTGGCTAATGCGATTTCAAGTTGGTCTTGAAGTGATTGGATGCAGTTTGTGTTTTGATTGGTGCGGGCTGAAGTGTTGTCTACCGCTTGCTCAATCGCATCCATGCGTGCACCTATAGATTGCAGATCCGCTTTAATGGAGGATGTGATCTGCGCTGCTGTTTGTGTCAGTCCAGCTGCCAACATGTCAGAGAAGCAGTTTAGTATTTGTGCCATGTCAGACTGAGGGGGCTGAGGGATGGGGGAAGGCATCTGGAAGTCAGCTTGGCTCAAGGGGGATTGCAGCATGGGAGTGTTCATAATGTCTGCCATAGTGCGACTGAGGAGGGATTCTGTGGAGGCTGGTGATGCCAGGTGGCGGGGGACAGTACTCACAGGAGTTGCCAGCAAGGGTAGGACATGCTGGATTGGAGAAGAAGGGTCCGCAATACTGTCTTGGCCCGTCTTGGCGGTCGCCATCTTGGAGGTCTTTGGAGCCGTTAGGCCAAAGTCCAGCTGTCGGCTGAAACCCTTCCTTGCGTCGGAACCTGGCATTCAGGGATGTGCTCCGCTCCCTCCGCTACCCTGTCCGATCGTCCTCGGAGACAATCTCCCAATGCTTTTGGCGCTGTGGGCTCCGGAATGCTGGGGCGGCTCGGAGCTCCCGTTCAGAGCGTCTTCCCGGAAGTCCCGCGCATGCGCACCCCAGCTTATTTTTCAAAGGTCATGCCTCTACAGGTCCAGGGTTTATCGTCCTGTTTTAGGGCTCTGGCAACATGCGCTATGGTGGTAGAAATGGCATCTGGGTTCACATTAGGACATCCTACAACCTTACATACCTCACATGATGTAGTAAGCCTGCTTAAAGGCATACACATCCAACACATGTCAGCTCAGGGATTAAGTGAGTATGAGGTTATTCTGCTCAGTAATCCACAGCTGTATATTGAGTATAGTGGCAGTAACTCGGGCCCGGCCATGATCCTAGATGCACTTCTAGGCATGAAGTCATCTGAGGATAAAGGACCCGATTGTCATGACTGTCTGGAGGCAATCAAAATGGTTACTTCCCCCAGACTGGACATGATGAACACACCCATCCCGGGTGCAGATGTTGTTTTTGTGGATGGTTCATGTACTAGGCCCAATGACAACACCTACCTGGCAGGGTATGCAGTAGTTAAATTTCCTGATGTGGTTTTAGAAGCCAAGTCCATACCTTACCAGTTAGCTCAAGCAGCTGAGCTCATTGCTCTCATTAGAGCATGTGAAATTTACACAGACCAACCAGTGACTGTTTACACTGACTCGAAATATGCACATGGGGTTGTCTTTGATCATGGGGTACTGTGGTCCCTAAGGGGAAACGTAGGAAAAGAATTTCCCACTCACAGCTCATTGACAAACTTCTCAGAGCCATCACCCTTCCCAGTAAACTTGCCGTTATACACTGCAGAGCACACACTAGGGGTACTGATGAGATCAGCAAAGGGAATGCCTTGGCTGACCAGGAAGCAAAGCGAGTGACCCAAAGAGGGGAGACCTTGTTGCAAATGCCCGCCCTGGTCCCTATTCTCCCAGAAGAAGTCCCACTGGTTGCTGATCTCCAGCGCTCAGCGTCCCAAGGACTGGTGTTATCCTGTTTTTGCAGAAAAATCCTAGAACTGGATTGATCTGCAAAGAGGGGAGACATGCATCCCACAGTGTAGTGCCCCAATACATTGCACAGGCATCCCACAGTGTAGTGCCCCAATATACATTGCACACTATCATGGGATAGGACACCTAGGTTGGAAACACACTCTAAAACAACTACTAAAAGGTTTTTTATGTTACAGATGCCAGGCAATTGGTAGTCATGTTAAAAGGTGCATTACATGCATCAGGAGTAAACCCAATAACCCACATCGGATTGCTCCACCCCACAACCCCGTTCACACACCTTCAAATTGATTTCACCCACATTTCACAGCGAAAGAAGGACAACAACCAGTCTGTATGATTACAGACATGTTCTCCCGCTGGCCTGAAATGTTTCCCACTAAGAGGAAAGATGCTAAAAGGTAGTGGGAATCCTGACAGGGGAAATGATCCCCAGGTGGGGAGTACCACTACAAATAAATTCAGACCAAGGCCTAGCATTCACTTCCCAAATCAAAGACAAGCCGAGGAAAGCTACGAGAGGTACGTTTAAAAAGTGAAAAAGATACCTCCCAGCTGTCCTTGCTGAGATAAGAATGGCACCAAATGCAACCCTAGGATATTCTCCTTTGAAATCCTGATGGATAGACCTTTCCCAACACCTTGGGCCAGACGCACATTCATGACACAAGACAATCTTGACAACATTAGGGATGAATATATGAGAAAGTTGATTGAAACTTTAATAGAAGTCAAGACAATGTTACTCACAAGTTTCCGTTTCTTCCACAGGGCAACACTCACCCTCTCAAGGAAGGAGATGTAGTGGTGATAGAACAGCTGAAGAAGGGAAACTAACTAACTGAACACAGTCCTACCTGGATCCATGCTGCTGGTACGCAGGGAACCTGAGTCAGAGGAAACGGAGTCAAGAAAGGAGGTACTAACGAGAGCAGACAGCTCTGACCTCGAACAGGATCCAGAAGCAAGCAAGGAGGTACTAACGGGAGCAGACAGCTCTGACCTCGAACAGTCAAGAAAAGGGGGTAATAACTAGTGATGAGCGGAATACGCCATATTCGATTTCGCGATATTTCGCGAATATTTCGAAGAATATTCGCGAATATTCGTTAATATCGAATATTCGTGATATTTTATAAAAAAAAAAAAAAAAAAAAAAATTGCGAATTTTCGCCAATGCGAATTTTCGCTAATGCGAATTTTCGCTAATGTGAAATTTCGCGATTTTTTTTTTTTTTATAAAATATCACGAATATTCGATATTTACGAATATTCGGTATATTTTATATAAAAAAAAAGCGAAATTTCACATATGCGGTTGCGAATATTCGTTAATATCGAATATTCGTGATATTTGATAAAAAAAAAAAATTGCGAATTTTCGCTATTGCGAATTTTATTGCGAATTTTTTTGCGAAATTTGAAAAATATCGAATATTCGAAATAGCGAATATTCGCCGCGATATTCGAGATATTCGCGAATACTCGAATATGCAATATTCGTAGCGAATATTCGCAATGCGAATATTCGTGAGCAACACTAGTAATAACGGGGGCAGACAGCCCTGACCCTGTAGAAAATGACAATCCTGATTTCACCGGACTCGGGCAAATTGTGGCTACTGATAGGACTGGTTTCATTTTCAGTGTTCACCCTCGTGTGGATCACAACTAACTGCATTTATCATCCAGAAGACTTGGGCGGGCTGCGGGTTATCCATGGTAAAACTCATACAAGCAAACAGCCTTCCAGAACAAGGAGAAGTACCCCTCTTTCTCCCTCCAGTCCCCAGCAAGTAGCAATAACACAAACAGGGGGGACACCTGTTATAAAAAAGGTTTAATGATGGGAGGGATTATTTTTGGAATGTAAAGGGGGCTCTTACTACTTTCTGGTTTAACTCCTCCAGTACCCAAGTAGCGACATTTATGTTCAACCATAGCTTGTGTGACCGTATCATAATACCCACGGGAGCTCAGGCCTACATATGTGTGATTGATGATTACTGGGGACAGAACTGCAGATACTGGAGGTCAGTGGGGTGGAATACAGGAAATGATTGGGGGTACCGACCTCGGAGTGCATTAGACCGAAGGGACAACAATGGCAGGTCCCTCATCAGTCGTATGACTCTCATGAAAGGGTCCACTACCTTTACCCATTCCTACCCCTACACAGTGCAGAAGGGATTCACTGACAATCTACAACTCACCCTTAATATAGAAAACCCTAGTGGAGAAGACGAAGGTTCTTACCTCTTGGGTGTATATTTTAACGGGGACCATATGACACATTGTAAGTTTCAAATCAAAGATATGTATCAGTCAAACGAGTGGACAGGCCAGGAACTCCTTAATTCACTCAAGCCCCACTTACACACCCTTAAGGATATGATGGCCATAGCAGACCCCACATATGAAGACACCCTAGCCATAGAAACTGGGTTCTCAGATGTCAACCTATGGTTGGAATGGATGAAGTATAATGCCCACACCCATAATAAGAGTAATTGTTATGTGTGTGGTAAGGCCAGACCCCATTTAGGTACTGTGCCCCTCAATATCCCTTCCAACCAAGAGGAATGTTTCCTAAGTCTTTTCACCTCCACACCCACTAATGACACACTTTGCGAGAAATGGAAGAAAGAGTATCCTATATTATTAAAAAAAAAAAAAAAATCCAGGTAGTCATATCACCATATACCCAGGGAATTATACCTGTTACACGTCCAAAGGTACACCTAAGGGTAAAGGCAGGGACCTCCAGGTATTTCCTGAGGGTTACTGCCATGAGAGAAGGAATACAACAATTGCAAACCAAACGAGGTCCCTCGGGGACATTTATTGGATATGTGGTGATATGAAATTAAGAACCAAATTAGATTCCCCATGGAAAGGGGAATGCGCCCTGGCCAAAGTTATAATGCCCCTACACATAGTGTCAGAAAGTGATCCTGATAATGATCAGATTTCCTCCAACCCCCTAAGAAGAAGAAAAAGAGAATCCCCAGGAGGAAGTTTTGATCCACATGTATATATAGATTCGATAGGGGTGCCAAGAGGGGTCCCTAGTGAATTTAAAGCAAGAGATCAAGTTGCTGCAGGTTTTGAGTCTTTAATCCCTATCATAACCATAAATAAGAATGTTGATTGGATAAATTATATTTATTACAACCAACAGAGGTTTGTTAATGATACAAGGGATGCCCTAAAGGGAATAGCAGAACAGCTCGAATTCACTTCCCAAATGACTTTCCAGAATCGGATGTCTCTGGACATGATTTTGGCCGAGAAGGGGGGCACATGTGTATATATTGGTAAGAATGAAGGATGTTGCACCTACATTCCCGATAACACTGGTCCCAATGGTAAGGTTACTCTAGCAATTTAGAAACTAGAAAACCTATCTGTGGAACTGAAGAAGAATTCAGGGTTAACCAACCCCTGGGATCAGTGGTTTGGGTGGTTTGCTAACTGGAAACAAATCCTAGTCCAACTAGGAATTTTTATAGTTGTAGTACTCCTTGTAATAGGAGTAATAGTCTGCTGTGTGATCCCCTGCTTTCGAAAAATGTTCAGTAAAGGTATAGATAATCTTTCAATGCTTTCCACTGTAACCTCCGACTTGGAGGTCCCTTTTAACCCCTCCCCCCAAGGCTATGCTGATTACATAAAGAAACATAAGCTAAGAAAGAAGCGTAACCTCGTTGTTTAGGATGGGTGGAATAGGTCCCTTTTTATACTAGCAGGGAACCCAAGGCTCAGTCACCTATTCACACTTCTCACACCCAGGGAGACTAGGTCCCTGATGACATCCTTCACACGAAGATAGGAAAATCATTTTTTGTACATATACATGATTTTAAGAGGGGATTTAAGGAGTTTTATGCTTTTGCAATAGTAACGCCATTTTGTTCACTCTTCATCTCCATTTTAGATATTTGCTTATTGCACGTCTTTGTCTGTGGAATGTGTTATCTGGAAATTGATGCCTCAGCAGTTTCTCAGAAAATAATGTGTTCTTGTTCTCTTTCAATGTTCCCATACCAAGGCCATAACTCCCTTCTTCCTTTTCATCTGTATCTGCCTGTAGAATACTGAGAATTTATCTTATGCAAATGTCTAATACATCCTCCCCAATTTGTGTATAAGAATCCTAGACGAGCCTAAATAAACGGAGAGCTCTGATTTCACTTGCTGCATGACTCTGTGTCCTTTTCTATGGTGAAAGTGATCTCCCGGGTACCCTTGGGCACAACACGGGCCAACCGATAGTCAGGGACTATCTGAACGGGGGACGGTCCGGGCACCTATCTATCTACCTTCACATGGCATTTGACAACTGGTGGAAAATGGAAAAGCACCCATTTCTCTTCAGTCTCCTCCACTGGGCTACTTGTGACACCCTTTCACTTTCCAGTACTATATATATATATATATATATATATATATATATATATATATATATATATATATATTTTTTAACAAGTCCTCATTGACATCTGCCAAAATCACTACAGGAAGGGGGAGTGCGGGGAGCTCAATGAATATATAGGTGACCAATGCTTCTGCTGTGAACATGTAGGATGATTTGTTCCACAGAGCTTGTAGCTAGATAGGTCACTGAGGGCTTGTTTTAAAATGTATTTACTGCTTGTCAGGTTCATCTGACATTTATTTTTTAAAAGTCAGCAGCTACAAATACAGCAACTGCTGAGCCGATCCCAGTATAGATTGATTGTGGGTATCCTTAATGATAAGAAATAAATAAAAAGTGGAGCAAGTGTTGGGTAACCTGTGGACAGGACTTGATCCAATGAATGTGGATTCCCTGTAGGCACAAGTAAAATATGTAAACATAAAAAAGTGCAACGTCAACAAAACCACCAGTGGATGACAATATGTGTAAACTAATGTTCCCTGGTGTGCACTGGGGATGACAGAACTGAGCGTTATGAACAGGATACTATGCAGACCAGTAGAAACAGATAAAGGTTGTTAACCAGATATGCAACCTCAAATCAGAAAATAACAATAGATGTGTGTATTTGCGAATATCCCCATACAAAACAGAAGTACAAATCCTAAGTAAATATCAGAAAGGAGACACCTTGGGGTGCCAGGCAAATGTGACTACCCCCCTACCAAAAACAAGAGTCCCGGTAATAAACGACTAGTTCTTGTATCCAGAAGGTGAAATAATCGTTCAAACCATATGGTAACTAGTAATACAGGGTGACTTTGGTGCCGGTTCCTCCCTTAAAAGGCTGCTTCAGTGACTTTTGTGCTCCCCCACTTAGGTCCCCACTCACCAGATGTTGTCACACTCAAGGGGCAATGGGCGGAAGGTGGTGATACCTTGGTTGTTCCTGTTATGCGATTCCCTGTATCAGCGTCGCTGCTGCTTTTGGGTATAAAGGGTGCACTGGAGGTGTTGTTTGAATAGGGCACTTCCGGTGTCACTCAGAGAGAAAATAGAGTATCCACATAGCGTGATACGTTTTAAAAATCAAATTAATTTATTTGCAAATGTTTAAAAATGTGTGGACATCTCCACTACAACTGCCCAGGGGCACCTGGGTTGACTAAAAAAATGTATGGTAATTAAAAACGGAAACAAAAAAAGGATTAAAAATGTGTCCCAACTGTCCGCCTAACCTGTGTCTGGTAGAAGAGCGAGGCTGCTGACACCGTCGGTGTGTGTGCTCCTTAGGCATCTGTGTCAGATCTGGCAGCTCGCGCGGGGTAATTTGGCGTGCGGATCAGCTGGAGAACAGAACATATGTACGAGCTTGCGTGATGGCCACTGACGCGTTTCGTCATGTGAATTTTTCAAAGGTGATGTAAGCTGCGTACGTACGGCGCTCTATTTATATGCAATGGCAGATGTGTCCCTCCTCCCACTAGGGATGTGATACGTGGTGAGTTTACTTTTTCCCTGGATAATCCTCCCATCCATTAACCCCTGGCAATGCCGGATAAGGGGGCAGGGGGATATACATATGCCGCTGTATGCAGATATCCTATTTCAGCATATATATAAGACACTCAGTTCAAGTAATAAGTCATGGTATGCATATAAGGCAACTGAATTATGTAGCAGTCATTCTCGTAATACAAACTAAATAATATTGTTCGAATTGAAATGAAGCATACATGGACATGCATTTGAACAATTCATTACTGATTATACCTATCTCCCAAAAAAAGGAAAGAAGAATTTAGTGGTTGAAAACACCCTTGAAATCATCTGCAAGAGAGAATACGCACTCAGTTGTAGAACCCTATGGTGAAAATTGATTGAATTAACCACTTGCCGACCAGCCGCCGCAGTTATACGGCGGCAGGTCGGCACGGGTGCGCGAGAGCCCGTAGCTCTACGTCGCGCTTTTCGCGGCCACTAGGGGGCGCGTGCGCGCCGCCGGCGGCCCGCGCGCGCGCCCCCCCCGCTCGCCCCCGAGTCCCGTGCGTGTGCCCGGCGGGCGCGATCGCCGCCGGGCACACGCGATCGCTCGTTACAGAGCGGGGAACGGGAGCTGTGTGTGAAAACACACAGCGCTCGTTCCTGTCAGCGGGGGAAACGCTGATTTTCTGTTCATACAATGTATGACCAGAAAATCAGTGATTCCCCCTAGTAAGTCCACCCCCCCATACAGTTAGAACACACTAGGAACACACTTAACCCCTTCCCCGCCCCCTAGTGTTAACCCCTTCACTGCCGATGGCATTTTTATAGTAATCCAATGCATTTTTATAGCATTGATCGCTAAAAAAATGCCAATGGTCCCAAAAATGTGTCAAAAGTGTCCGAAGTGTCCGCCATAATATCGCAGTACCGAAAAAAAACGCTGATCGCCGCCATTACTAGTAAAAAAAAAAAAAATAATAAAAATGCCATAAAACTACCCCCTATTTTGTAAACGCTATAACTTTTGCGCAAACCAATCAATAAACGCTAATTGCGATTTTTTTTACGAAAAATATGTAGAAGAATATACGTATCGGCATAAACTGAGGAAAAAATATTTTTTTTTATATATTTTTGGGGATATGTATTATAGAAAAAAGTAAAAAATATTGCATTTTTTTCAAAATAGTCGCTCTGTTTTTGTTTATAGCGCAAAAAATAAAAACCGCAGAGATGATCAAATACCACCAAAAGAAAGCTCTATTTGTGGGAAAAAAAGGACGCCAATTTTGTTTGGGAGCCACGTCGCACGACCGCGCAATTGTCAGTTAAAGCGACGCAGCGCCGAATCTCAAAAAGTGCTCTGGTCTTTGGACAGCAATATGGTCCGGGGCTGAAGTGGTTAAGTAACCCCTCTCGCGTGAAGGTGTGCATCGGGAAGTGAAGTGTGGTAGTGAACTACTTTATAAGTGTTCATTGAAAAATATTAAAGAATTATTAAAGAATATTAAAATATATATATATATATATATATATATATATATATATATAATGTCATGTTATGAAGAGAAAGAGTGATATATTAATGGTGCTGTATCTTATCGCCCCCTAGGGCCATATATAAGGTAGCTTATTGGGCTAAGCCGTATATCCACATTAATCCTGTTAACGACGTCGTGCACTGCAAATGTCTGTTTTTATCAGTAAGTTGTCTTTCCCTTATGCTGATCGCTTTGTGTGAAAAAATTGATAAATAATAATTGATTACTATTAAAAGGTCCTAGGCATCTCATTGGAGATTATGTGTCCTATAATGGGATAAGAAAAAATATGTGAATATTTTATGTATAGTATCCTAGGTCCCATCCCTTAGTGTTCATTGCTATATGAACTGTTATGTGGGCATGTGAGAGCTAGAAAAATGGTTCCTCATGTAATGCCATAATATGCGAGGAAAAACATTGAGTGGAAAAGGAACATTGGAATACAAAGAGAAAGTTAACTATGCATAGGGCCGATCGAGCCCCCTCAGAATACTCATAATAAGGTATTTGTACATTATAAAATATAAAATATAAAATGTGAAAAAGGGGTGCATGGGAGAGGAGTTTCCCATCTAGGATCCACCTATCCTAGATGATGAAGTGAATGCAACCTTAGGTGTGTAAGGTACATTTTGATAGATGATGGTTTAAAATGTAGGTACAGTTATGTAGTCACAACTGGAGGGGGGAGTCATTGTAAATTAGAAATTAGAAATGAAGCAGTTCAGGTCAATATCAAGGTTGAGACCTCCAGGACCTAGAGATCCCAACCTGTGTATCCATCGGGTCTCATTCAGCGAGACCTGTATTTGTTTGTTGCCTCCCCGCCAGTGATCCTTAATGATATCAATGCCATAAAAGGTAAGGCAAGATGGGTCCTTGTGATGTTTTTCAGCAAAATGTCTCGAGAGGGTGTGTTTCGAGAGTCCCTTACGTATGTTTTTATCCCATTATAGCACACGTAATCTCCAATGAGATGCCTAGGACCTTTTAATAGTAATCAATTATTATTTATCAATTTTTTCACACAAAGCGATCAGCGTAAGGGAAAGACAACTTGCTGATAAAAACAGACATTTGCACTGCACAACGTCGTTCACAATAGGATTAATGTGGATATACGAATTAGCCCAATAAGCTACCTTATATATGGCCCTAGGGGGCGATAAGATACAGCACCATTAATATATCACTCTTTCTCTTCATAACATGACATTATATATATATATATATATATATATATATATATATATATATATATATATATATATATATATATATATATATATATATTTTTTAATATTCTTTAATAATTCTTTTTTTTTTTTTAACAACAAGGTTGGACTTTATTGAGTCAAAAAATGAAAGACTTATACAAGACATCCAAATACAGTGCATGCATGGTAGGACGGATAAAATACATAGGAAAAGCATTACAGATCGAATTAAGATCCATCTAGAACATGTAACAGCCGGGTGGAAACAACTCATCTACAGGACATACTTCCGAGTGAGAGAAAAAGGAGGAGAGGGGAGAAGGGGGAAAGAGGGGAAGGGGGAAAAGAAGGGGAAGAAGGGGAGCAGAAAGGGGGAGGGGGAGAGGAAGCGGGAGGGGGCAGGGTGAGGCCGGGGAGCCCATCAACATCAGCAAACAGGGAGCCAACTCTATCATAGAGGATCAATCCAAGGCCCCCACACCCGTTCAAACTTCAAAGGACAGCCCCTGTTTAGGTACGTCATTTTATATAAAGGAAGGGTAGCGTTGACCGCATCCATCCACATCCCCAGAGTGGGGGGATTCCTAGATGTCCATTTAACCAGAATAGCCTTCTTGGCGTAAAAAAAACAGTAGCGACAGCAACAGCTTGGTGAACCTAGGCCTCTGCTCATCATCCTGCACCCCCAGCAGAGCCAGCTCTGGGGAAACCGTAAGACTAAGATGGAGGCGGACATTAACAGTCTCAAAAACTGCGGACCAAAAGTCCGTCAGCATGGGGCAGGACCAGAAAATGTGAATATATGTAACCTCGGATGTACAACATCTAGGGCAGTTCGGGGAACGTTGCGGATATATCCCATGCAGTCTCTGAGGTGTAAAGTATACCCTGTGCATGAACTTAGTTTGTATTAACTTATCCCTAGACGAGATCACCAATTTATAACTATCCTCAAAGCAATCATCCCAGGTCTCCCTGTCCAAGGACGGAACATCTCCCACCCACTTCCTCCAAAGGGAGTCCATCTTAGGGGAGTCTTTGGTAAGGAGTGTCAGGTACAAAGAGGATAAAGTCTTTGACAAAGAGCTCTGAGCCAGGAGATCCTCCACAGCATCCGCCCGAAGCACAGGCGGGATGGGGAACTGAGCCCTGAAGGCATGCCGCAGCTGGAGGTACCGGAAGAGCATCCAGGGCGGCAAGCCAAAGCGTCCTGACAAATCCTGAAAGGACAACAAAGATCCCCCCTCCACAATATCTCGTAGCACCCTGACTCCCCAGCGGGCCCACAACTGTGGGTCCGGCAAGGAGCGAAAGTGGGCGAGCGTAGGTTTCCCCCACAACGGGGTGAAGGGGGACCAATGACCCGGGGACAAAAAGCGATGCCTGGCCACGCCCCACACCCGAAGCGTAGTTCTCGTCGGGCCCGGCATCATGGGGTACGGAGAGGGTCCTCTATAGAGCAGATTACTCAGTTCAGTAAGGGACCCGACAATCGCCGCTTTGAGGCACACAGCCGCATTAGCCCTGGACTGTTCGAACCACCATCGTGCCATAACCAGTACGGCCGCCCAGTAGTAGATCAGCAGGTTGGGGAGAGCCAGCCCCCCCAAGCTAACAGGCAGCTGAAGGGTGGATCTGCCAACCGAGGGGGGGAGCCCCGCCACAGAAAGGATCCAATGTAGCCATCCAAGTTACGAAAGAAGGAAGTGGGAATCCACACAGGGCAGTTCCTGAAAATATAATTAAGTTTAGGCAAATAGATCATTTTCAAGACGTTGATTCTACCTAGAAGGTTCAACGGGAGATTCCGCCAGCGAGAACAGTGTTCCCTGAGTCGATCAGTCACCGGTCTCAAGTTGAGCCTGTCGAAGGACCGAAGGTCGCGGGAGACCCTGATTCCCAGATACATGAACTCCTCCACCCACTGCAGCGCTGTCGACTGGGCCACCTCCCTAGCCCTAACATCAATCGGGAACAGGGCTGATTTGGACCAGTTAATACGAATCCCAGAATACTTACCAAATTCGTCAAATATCTCCAAGGCAGCCGCCAAGGAGTCACCGGGGTCATGGAGGTAAAGGAGAGTGTCATCTGCATATAAAGATATCTTCTCCTCCAGAGGGCCAACCCTGAGACCAACTATACGGTCCGATTCCCGGACCAACACCGCCAAGGGCTCTAAGGCCAGGGCGAATAAGCTGGGTGACAAGGGGCACCCCTGACGGGTCCCCCTCCGGAGGAGAAAATAGTCCGAGAGAGAGTCATTCACTCGAATCCTGGCCCTGGGAGACTTATACAACATTGCGAGCCACTGTAGAAATTTAGGTCCCACCCCAAACCTCCTCAACACTGCCCACCAGTCTGATCCACCTGAACCAGTGACTCAATCACTGCCACTAGCCTAGTAGCTAAGATTTTTGCGAGGAGTTTCGCATCCACATTAATCAGGGAGATAGGCCTGTAGGAGCCACACTCCTCAGGGTCCTTGCCAGGTTTGGGCACCAGCACAATTATGGCCTCTGACATCGAATCCGGCAAGGATGCCGTAGAGAAGGAGCTCTGCAGCATAGAGGTAAGTCTAAGAGCAATAAGCTCCTGGAACACCGAGTAGAACTCGACAGGAATACCATCTGGTCCAGGGGTCTTCCCGGATTGCATGGAATTTAGAGCCACCTGCACTTCCTCCAAAGTAATATCAGAGTCCAACTGAGCACTCTGTGCAGCGGTCAAGGAAGGGAGAGAGACCCGGTCAAGATACCGAAGCAGCTCAGAGCCATCGTACTGTACCCTAGAGGAGTATAGATCCCGGTAAAACTCCAGAAACCGGGCTCCAATATCCATAGGGGACGTAAGCATCCCTCTAGCACCGTCCCTCAGCCTGCTAACATGTGTCATCGGCCTCTGCCCCCTGGCGAGCCAAGCCAGCAGCCTGCCGTTCTTATCCCCATACTCAAAAACTCTTTGGGCACTTTCTAACAAGGATTTCTTGGTAAGGTCCACTCTAAGCAGGGAAAGATCCCTAAGGGCAACCTGCCAGGGCACATAATGGTCAGAATCAGGAAAGCGAACATATTCGGCTTCCCGGATCCTAGCCCGTTCCTCGAGCTCCCTCAGAGACTGCATAGATCCTCGCTTACGCACTGCAACCCGAGCCATAAAATCACCTCTTAACCAGGCCTTGAAGGCATCCCACCCGACCAGGGGTCCCACAGAGCCCTCATTGTCTAGCCAGAATGTACACAAGGCCTCAGGCATCTCCTCCTGAATGTCCGGGTCCATTATCCAATATTTGGACAGTCTCAGGAGCCGCACCCCCACCTCTCCGGAAAGTTGGATAGTGACAGACAACGGGGCATGATCCGATATACCCCTAGAGAGTATTTCCGCATCGACCACCCTGCGTAACAGACCAGGCAAGGCAAACGCCAGATCAATACGGGACATGGTCCGGTAAGTGCTCGAGAGGCAAGTATACCCCCTGGTGGAAGGATGCACCTGACGCCAGACATCTGTAATACGAAAGGCAGATGCCCAGTCGGCAAGTCCATGCTGCCGAGGGCCAGAGGCGCGAAGCCTGTCCAGATCCCTGGACACAACCAAGTTAAAGTCCCCCATGATAAGCACATTATCCACATTATACATGGTAACCAGTTGCATAAGGGAATAAAGGATGTCCAGATCCGCCGGGGGGGGGGGGGGGGGCAGATACACCCTCACCAGCACAAAAGGAATCGCAGAAATCAAAGCATGCAGGAGCACATATCTGCCTCCCGGGTCCAGCTTCACATCCAGAAGCTGAAATGGAAGGGATCTATGCACAAGAATGCTAACGCCCCTGGCATAATTAGAGTAGGGTGCATGATAGTGCGCACCGACCCATGCCCTCCTCAGACTCAGAACTCGGGAGCCCATCAAGTGTGTCTCCTGCAGGATGCACACCTGCGGGTGAAGTTTTCTCAGGTAATTAAGCACTAAAGAGCGTTTCACTGCTGAGTTGAGACCCCTCACATTCCACAACACTACCCGACAATTAGAGCAGAGCCGACCCCCGTAGCATCAAAGTTCCTCCACCCCCGTCCCGCCAGGACCGAGCAGGACACCCAACCAAGAACAGCACTTCAACATCCAGTCCCTATTAGCAGCACAGAAATATAGTGATGACCCATACCAACCAACATAAAACATGCAGCAGAAAAATAACAAAAAGAACATGAACAACCAACCAGCCGAACACTGGCGGGAACCCCCAACCCCCCCCCACCCCATGCACCTCGAGAACATGAGGAGCACTTAAACCCCAAAAACCCCATATTGTAGGAGCCTAAAACAAAGGCTGGGGGCGTGTAGCCAGTGTCAAAATCCTCCAGCAGCCAGAGGGCAAAAGGGAAATGCAAAGCACAAGTCTCTCCCCGCCGGCCCCCGGAGTGATGTAGTGCAAATCAAAGGTCCTCCATTTCTCCCGCCGAAGCGGGGGCACAGTCTTAACGCGTTACAAACAAGTACTGGCGGGGATAGCGGGCAAACCTAATAGTATAGGCACGCTCCCACACAGGAGCCCAAGGAGAGGGGCCCACCAACAACAGCCCGGGCATGCAAGAGGAACCCACCCCACTCCAGCAGCATCCGCTAAGCATTCCAAATAGTTTATGAGACAGGGGCAGTAACAGTCAATGGACAAGGTGACCTAAACCAGGCGTGATGGGGCGAATCACAAAGAAGAATAGTCCCAGTCCAGCAACATGGCCCCTACACCCACAGTCTCTCCAGGGGGGGAATCATAGGAGCTTACCCGATATAGACACCAGTGCGTGCGTATCCCCGCCAGCCTATTAGGGAGAACAGTACAAGGCATCCATCAAGGCAGAAGATCAAGGTAATGTATCCACCCAAGCAGAGGCATCTCTCGGCGAGGTAAAGAAGCGTACCGTTTCTCCATCCACAACCCGCAGCTTAGCTGGAAACAGGACACTATACTTAATGCCCTTGCGGCGGAGGGTAGCTTTAACTGCATCAAAGGAACGCCGCTGCCTCTGGGTCTCCGTGGTGTAGTCCGGGAACAACAGCAGCTTCCCATTGCGGTATGTCAGGTCCCCGGCGGCTCTCGAGGCTCGCAGCAGCCCTCAGGCCCCGGTCTAGGGGGAACCCGGTGAGCGCGCTCCGCAGCGAAGTATGAAGACAGCCGAGCCGCAGGCATCAGGGAACGAAGGAGCTCTTCAGTGAAAAGGGCTGGGGCACGACCTTCCACTCCTTCAGGCAATCCCACTATCCGAATATTGTTGCGGCGGCTCCTATTTTCGGCATCTTCCGCACGGTATTCGAGCGTCTTGACCTTCGACTGTAGGGCCCTAATAGAGGCATCGTGATTCGACACCGTGTCCTCCACCTCACCTACACGTCGCTCGGCCTCCGACACCCTCGATCTGATCTTGTCGAAGTCCTGCCTGATCAGACTGACATCCAGCTGGACTTCCTCTATCTTGTTGGTCAGAGCCGCCTGACACATCGTGATCGCCGCCATGACTTCAGGAATACCAGGAGCAGTTGGGACAGCACCCTCCACGTGGTCCGTTTGCGACGCCATGTTACAGAGGCGCGCTGTAGGTGCCGGGGAGACAGCAGTCGGCGTAAGATCCTCTGGGATGTAAGCAGGAAACTTCATTTTTTTTTGCCTTCCTGCGCTTCCCGAACGGCCTGTATGACATCCAGGGCACCGCTGAGCCCCGCGGCAGGGCCAGGCAGGAGGTAGGGGAGAAAAAAACGGATCACACACCAGGAGAGCTCAGGGAACACATCCGCTCAGTCCGCCATCTTGGCCACGCCCTTCTTTAATAATTCTTTAATATTTTAAATACCATACATTTTTTTTAGTCAACCCAGGTGCCCCTGGGCAGTTGTAGTGGAGATGTCCACACATTTTTAAACATTTGCAAATAAATGAATTTGATTTTGATTTGATTAAAACGTATCACGCTATGTGGATACTCTATTTTTTCTCTGAGTGACACCGGAAGTGCCCTATTCAAACAACACCTCCAGTGCACCCTTTATACCCAAAAGCAGCAGCGACGCTGATACAGGGAATCGCATAACAGCAACAACCAAGGTACCACCACCTTCCGCCCATTGCCCCTTGAGGGTTACAACATCTGGTGAGTGGGGGCCTAAGTGGGGGAGCACAAAAGTCACTGAAGTAGCCTTTTAAGGGAGGAACCGGCACCAAAGTCACCCTGTAATACTAGTTACCATATGGTTTGAACGATTATTTCACCTTCTGGATACAAGAACTAGTCGTTTATTTATATTAAACAGGACTCTTGTTTTCGGTAGGGGGGTAGTCACATTTCAGTAAAAAATATAGGTAGATGGCGCACGACTTAAAAAATGCAATCAAAAAGAATTAATAGTATAATTAACAATTAGTAGATCATAAGGTCCATGTCAATATCAAAAGGAAAAAAAATAATAAATAAATAAAATAATAAATGACCATATAATGATAGTCCAAATAAATGACCATACAAAAGATGGTTAAAATAAAAAGTCCCAAAAGTTCAATGTTTAGTCCAGCAACACTAGTGGCAGCACAGTCCTGAGGCAGAAGCAGACTCTGAAAAATATATATAGACAAGAAGGACATGCGCCAAACTAAGTGTAGTAAATTAGGGATTTAATGAAGTGAAAATAATAGTAAACAGTAAATTGGCTACTCACAAAACAATTGAGAGCAAGGGCACATCAGGGGTTAACAGCTGGTCGAGGGTCACAACGATCGTTTACATCTGCAGGCAGGCTGACTTGGCCAAGTCTTGGGAGTTATGGAGACCCATCCTGGGGAAGCCTGGAAGAAGCGACAGGGGATCCAGAAGCTGTGTTTCCTGGATAGGACGCGCTATGCGTTCCAGCATGAAGCGCAGTCTATCGCCGTACGACCGGAAGTGACGTCGAACCTCGGGCCAGCCAATGGGATGACGCGTTTCTCAGCATCCGCTGGTTCATCAGATCCAAAACGTCCAATAGAAGCGGACGTACTGTCTCCATGTGGTTATTAGTAGTCACATTTGCCTGGCACCCCAAGGTTTCTCCTTTCTGATATTTACTTAGGATTTTTACTTCTGTTTTGTATGGGGATATTCGCAAATACACATATCTATTTTCTGATTTAAGGTTGCATATCTGGTTAACAACCTTTTTCTGCCTCTACTGGTCTGCACAGTATCCTGTTCATAACGCTCAGTTCTGGCATCCCCAGTGCACACCAGGGAACACCAGGGAACATTAGTTTACACATATTGTCATCCACTGGTGGTTTTGTTGACGTTGCACTTTTTTATGTTTACATATTTTACTTGTATTGATGACCCCGAGAACTAGGCTAGCCCGGGCTCATGATTAATACCATCAGGGTTAAACCACCTTCTTGCACACCCTTTAAATACCCAGGGTCAATTTTGAACCATTGGCCTGCACAGAGTCCTGACTCACATTGTATGTTTTTGGAATAATAAAACATTTTTTTGGATTATCAATATATATTTTTTACACACCAGTGGACACCATCCAATGGCGGAGGTCCATTAATTATCCACTGTAATGTCACACCTTGCCAGTTATACTACAGAAATAGTTTTAAAGGCTGCAGAGGTATCTCAGGCTTAACCACCAGTTCACTCTCAGATTCACAGAAAGTTTAGGGTTAATTCATCACAACCTCTGAAAGCAAAGAAATGTGGCAGCAAAGAAGCTAGCTTATTCCAACATAAGCATACCATAAAATTAGTAGGTAGAATACATACAAAGCACGTAGTTATCAGCTGTGGATAAGACTTTGTTATCGAAGGGGTTAATGGTGTTAGTAAGTAAAATAAAATAGAGGTAATGTTACTTCACATCAGCCTTGAAGGTAAAGCAAAGAGTCCCAATCATAACACAGACCAGTGTATTCAATTGTAATGGGCTAGTAGCCTTAAACCTGGACACAGTATATAGCAGTCTGTCTGGCACGAATACTTGCGGTTTAGCAGATTTCAGTAGTATATCCAGTAAAAGGAGATAATGCTGTTCCGTGCTGGGGAAGTGTTCCAGACATTGCAGGGTCAAGGTAGAGCAGAGTAGGATGCCAGGACTATTTCCAGAGTCGGTAGATTCAGTTTGCGAAGGCAGGGAACTGCAAAGAGGTGTGTGCATCAAAGGCTCCTTTGTGGGTGAGAGGAGTACTGGCTACATGACGGCAGGTGTCTGAACAAAATAGCAGAACACCCTGCCGTCATCTCAGGTTGTTTAAATACCCGCAATTCGCATGTAAGTGAAGGTATCCCCTCGGCGCACTTCCGCGTTCTATGCTGGAACGCAAAGTCCGCACACCGGAAGTGACGCGGAGGGGTGGAATTACGGAGCGCAGCTGTCTGGTTCAGCAGCAGCTGCGCTAGAGGAATCGTTTTTAAGCAATGATATTACATCCACACATTCTGTAATTAGGATATTCAGCACCATTAATGAGGTAACCACACACGCTCCATTTTAAGCGTGCCTACAGGGAATCCACATTCATTGGATCAAGTCCTGTCCACAGGTTACCCAACACTTGCTCCACTTTTTATTTATTTCTTATCACTAAGGATACCCACAATCAATCTATACTGGGATCGGTTCAGCAGCGCCACCAACCCCACACCCGCATATAATATTTTGGTCTCTTTTGGAGATCCCTAGGGAGGCAGCAGCTACACTACACATCCTAAGCCCGGATTCCCTCTCAGCCTTATTACAAATACAGCAACTGCTGACTTTTAAAAAACTAACACTTACCTGTCCAAGTCCCCCGCTGAAGCCGAGCGGTAGCTTGCCTCTCGGCTTCCCCCGCCGCCATCCTCTGTAAGGAAATTGGAAAGTGAAGCGATGCGCGAGTCGCGCTGAGAAGTTCCCAATGGTTCCCGTTGTGTTCTGGGAGCTAAGTGTTTCACAGAACACAACAGGGGGGGTGACGTGGAGGGCCGGACTCCCAAGGGAGTCTATACGCGGAAGTGGTGCAAATACCTGCTTTACACAGGTATTTGCACCCCGCTGAAAGGTGTCAAATGTGACACTGGAGGGGGGGAGGGTTCCGAAAAGCCAAGGTTCACTTTTGGGTGAACCTGCACTTTAAGAATGTGAAAAAATACTTGAATGTCAATAGCCTAGTTACAGGTTAACCTTAATCAGTGTTATTTAAAATCAGTGTAAATTCCACTTGTGTTCAATTGAGAATCTCTGCACTGAATGCAGCGAACAGTGTAATACTATTATAGGTTACAAGCATCAACAAACAATATAAAAAGAAAACCAATGTGGTTTTACAATGACATTTCTGTTTCCATGACAGAATTTATATGTAATCTAGTGGGTTTTCATAAGCCATGTTTATGTTTGTAATTATGTAGCATTATAAATGGTGTTTCAGCTGCTGTCGTTTAGGACCTCACATGATAAAGGAACTGAATGTTGGGATGCCTACATGGAACTGCTGTAGCCTATGCTGTTTATTTTAGGATAAACAAATATTGTTTTAAATAAATGTGCACTTGCTAATCACACAGAATATTGTGTAAAGGTAAGTATTTACAGTAAGTATTTAAAGGGTCACTAAAGGATTTTTTTTTTAGCCAAATAGCTTCCTTTACCCTAATGCAGTCCTGGTTTCACGTCCCCATTGTTAGTTTTTGCTGTAATCCTTCTCTGTTCTGCACACTTCCTGCTTGGCTGTTTCCTTATGAAAAAAGTACTGGGAGCTTCTCTCTGTGGTCTCTAATCAAGAAGGTGTGATTACTGTGTGTCTAAAACCCCTCAGAACCAATCACTTTCATTTTAAAAATAAACACTGCCCTGTATTGGCTCTGTGTCTCTGTCCTTCACAGAAACATGAAACTAGATGAAAATGAAACTGAAAGTGCAGGCACATTATATGATTGATTTTTATCTATTTTTAATCATTTTTAAAAGGAATCGGTTAACTATTATGTCTCTATACCCTGTAAACAGTCATTTCATAAAAAAAAAAAAAATGTTTTCATTTACAACTCCTTTAAGCTTGCAAAATGGCTTATCTACCTTTGATAGTTTGTGCACAAGCCAGGGAGCACAAAAGCAGCTATGGTGTAACAAACTAGAATGATACTTTCTATTAACAAACCATTTCTGAGTGTAATACTGACCTCAAATATTCAAATATTCCTGGAAAATCAACAGACTGGATGTTTTCTCAGCCTGTTAACCATTTGGTTTTAAATCAAACCCTTTTGGCTCAACACATATTTCCAATCGAAACTCAGAAGACAAAATGTTCAACTGTTTGAAAACTAGTTCTGTAACCAACTGTATGTGTTCTACCAAATTTGATCTGGATGACATTTTTATAATTGTTTGTGGTTGAATGTAACATTAGTTAGGTCAGTGAACCATAAATATTTTTGGTGAAACCACACTAGACATAATAGCTAACATTAATAATTGATTTTTTTTTAATCTTCCTGTGTGTCTGGTGATCAGTGTGCATATCTAGCTTATGCCTCCAATTAGCAGAAAGCATTTTTCAATAGAAATGTGGTTTCTTATGATTTACACAGTTGACTCCACGCTTTCAGCCCTCAGATGATTTATATCAAGTACGCTGAACAGTCTTGAAATCCGGACTCAGAAGATATGTGGAACAGACGTGCTGGATTTATTCCATTCTTTGGTGGGTATATCGCCAGTTTGAAAGTGTTCCAGGAGACTACTCATCCACAGTTCATTGGAGCTGCAATGTTCCATCTACCCCAGGATGGTGTTGGCTAAACTCTAAGACATCTCTAGAAATGTAATTATTTACCTCAGTTCATAATACTGGGAAAAACCTTGCATCCTAGTTAAAAAGAAAAAAAAATATTTATTAACTCCTCCACAGACAAGGAAAAGAGATGTCACTAGCTCTTGGTATAAAAGTACTGTATACAGCCTGGGCCTCTTCAACTGCAGCCATACTTTACATGTAATATAGGCAAGGACTTGCAGTTCCGTCCCCACTTGGGACCACAGTTGGCCAACTTTGTCAGTAATTTGTAATGGCAACCCTAACCAGCAAGAGTGTAATGCCCTAAATATAATGAATCCATTGAATTGGAAGCACATGCTCTGTTTATCTTTCTTTGGGGTTTTAGCCATAGCTTTTATAGCTTAATCCATTCAGTTAGAAATTAGATTTATTTACTTTTCCTCTTTTTACATTTCTTAATCTTTCTGTGGGATTTCAGATCTAGTTAACAGATCTGATTGTTACATAAACAACAGAATGTTAGCATTGTCAGAAAGTGTTATAGAATTGTATGTCATACATTTGCATTCTATTTTAATTTAAAATGATTATCAGAAGAAACAGATTGCTACTCTAAAAGAATCAAGACACTAGCACTGCAAAAAGAAAAAGAAAGCCTGCATTTACCATTTGCAGATGCCGTCTTTCATCCATTAGCTCTGAACCATATCACATTCATCGCTTTGTTTAAATATGTACTTACAATGCTGTAAAGAACATATGTAACTGAGAAAAGCCTGCTTTACATCCAGCGCAATCAGGGCATGGAAAGTAATTTACCACATAATGCATTATTTGTGAAATCTTTATCCTATTCAAGGGAACTCGTCCAAGCCGTAAAAGAACTGATTATCAGTATAGGACAATGATATTTGAGTTTTGTGATGTTAATTTGCCCATGTAAGGACTACCTTTAAAGAGACACTAGAGAAACAGAAAGGTTGGGGACAGAGCGACAAGGGACAGTGGCTGATGCTGACCCTATAGCATTCCCTCCACCTAAAATTGATGGACTATCTCGGTACTGATAAAAGGCAACATACATCTTATGTAAAAGAATTTATTACATGTAAAATTATACAAAAAAATGCATGGTTAAAATTGAAAAAACAGACACTCAGGATTCCCCCAAGCAATATCTGTAATTACGAACATATAGACTGGTCTCGGTCTCGACTAGTTTCGTGGTATGACCGCTTCCTCAGAAGGACCAATCTATGAAACAAACAATACAATTACGCAAACATAATAGATTTTAGAATAGCAATACTACAGAATATGGAGGGGATAATAGTAATAATGCAAGAGATTAGCTTACCCAGTGTTTAGGTGGTCATGTGTGGGATCAGACTGCCAAAACAAAAAAGTGGGGGGGGAGAAGGACGAGGGGGAGGAGAGGAGAGAGAAAGGGTGGGGTGAAGGGAACAAAGTGAGGGGAGGGGGGAGGAAAGGAAGGCAATGGAGGGGGGAAAAGAGGGAAGGGGAGGAGGGGACAAGGGAAGGAACAAAGAGGAGGGGGGAGCCTGGAAGGAGGGGGGAAGAAGGGAGCAGAAGGTAGGTGCCCAAAGCCCTAAATAGGTAAACTAAACATGAGGTGACCAGGAAATGGCTCACCGAGTACTTTGTATTGAAGGGTAATATGCATGCCAAGCCAATTGATGGTTCACTATAATGCGAAGACAGGAAGACAGGTTTGAATTGGGGACGCCCACTGGTACTGACTAAGGTATCATGAGGCGTAGAGAGGTCTATAGGTTCGGCATTGCAAGTAACCACATAACAAGGATTGTGGGAGTCTGTCAATACAATGGGTATAGGTTATAATTAAATAACATCAGGTACAAGATAATGCCCCTAAAGACCAAAGAAAATGTACCCATGAGAATCCCTAGTGAATTGGTTATGGCGGCATCCTGTCTCTGTCTTTTGGGGGGGATTTTTGCTGACACATAATGCTTATACGTACATCTTGGGGGGATTGGGCACAGTTTGGCATGTTCTCCCTGGGCTATAGACACTGCTCCCCCTGATCTCCTGTGTACAGCAGTTTATAGCAAAAGTTAATATCAAATCAAATTGCATAACTGTATTGGAATGGGCCTTAATGCCAAGCTGATGCATATATGAGTACTAGAATGTAAACAGCTGTGCCGAGAGTGCACGTCCTGAGTGCTCCTGGCACAGTTACCAGCGGCAATTGGTAAGCTCCTGACCTCTACTATGCGACCACTGTGACATCCAACCGTGGTGGTCACATGATCACAAACCCTGCGCCACCTCCCGGCATCAGAAGCCTCTTAACCACTTAAGCCCCGGACCAATGTGCTGCTAAATGTCCAGAGGCGTTTTTACAATTCGGCACTGCGTCGCTTTAACAGACAATTGCGCGGTCGTGCGACGTGGCTCCCAAACAAAATTTGCGTCCTTTTCTTCCCACAAATAGAGCTTTCTTTTGATGGTATTTGATTACCTCTGCGATTTTTATTTTTTGCGCTATAAACAAAAATAGAGCGACATTTTTGAAAAAAAAAATAATATTTTTTACTTTTTGTTATAAGAAAAATTGAATAAACTACATTTTAGTCAAACATTTAGGCCAAAATGTATTCAACCACATGTCTTTAGTAAAAAAAAAAATTGCAATAAAAAAAAAAAATTAGCTACCTAGCAGCAACAGTGACACTAATACAGCGAACAGAAAAATGATCGCTTAGTGACACTGGCAATAGGGAGTGAAAGGGTTAACTAGGGTGGTGATCAAGGGGTTAAAACTTTATATGGGGGGTACGGGGGCTACCCTGAACCTAACACTAACTGCCTGTCACACTGCCTGTCACACTGACACTACATGCAGTGATCATACATATATGATCACTGCATTCAGTGACAGTGTGACAGGGGGTGGGGGGGGTGATCGCAAGGGGCTAAATGTGCCTATGTGTACTGGTGTCAGTGTAGTGTTGGTGCAGACTTACTGTGCCTCTTCTTTCATCTCGGCGGTTTGAAAATACCGCCGAGATGAGCGCTGCATCACTTCCTCTGCCTGTGTTTACATTTTACAGGCAGAGGAAGTGACACGGCGGCGGTGCACAGGATTGTCTGGGAGCGATCACGAGGGGGCGGACAGAAACGAACCGCCGCTCCATCGAGTCGGATCGCTCCCGGAGGTAAGCCGCCCGTTGCACGCAGCGGAGGGGGTCCCGATCGGACCCCCGAACCGCTAGTAGGCAGGGACGTAAATTTACGTCCATCTGCCTGTCCGAGCCCTTTTATTGGCGTAAATAGGTGTGCGGCGGGCGTTAAGTGGTTAAAGGGCTGGGAGGCGACGTTAAGAGATTAAAATAGAACATGCAAAAAAATGAAGGATTGATGTAATAGATAAAGGGCCAGATTCAGGTAGATGAGAGCATCTTTGCTCCAGAGTAACGCTTCTCATTTACGTTACTCTGAAGACCCTTTCAGCGCAAGTCCTGTAATTCACATAGCAGTTGCGCGTAAACTTGCGCCAGAGTAACGATAATGCGCTGGCGTAACCCGACGCAAGTGGAAGTGGGTGTGATCATATGTAAATGATGGGCGGAGCCCAGCGCAGAGGCTTACGTTCAGCGCATCAACCACGGAGCATGCGCAGTGAGTGCGGCTCCACTCGCCCCCTTTGTGCGCATGCTCACAACTTCCGTCGGCACCACTTCACGGGAAACGTCAGCGCAATGCCTTCCGTTGGGCGTTTAAATGCGCCCGTAGAAGCGCCATTTCGGCACTAAAGTATATCCTGCTCCCCCTCCCCGCAGTGATGTTACTTTTGTTTTGAGATGGCTGCTCCCGTTCCCCGCAAACACACAGGAGAAAGCTGAACTTTAATGGCCAGGAGCTGTCAGCCGTCATCTCGGCTATGGAGACCTATGATGTCTTCCTCCATGGCTGTAAAATTTGACAGACAAGCATGGACAGAGGTGTTGTCCTGCAAGTGGGGGTGCTCAGCTAGCTCTTATCGTCGGTAACGCTGCTGTAGCTGCTCTCCTGCTGACCTGTGGCCATCTGGAGTAAAGATAAAGCAGCCTTTTGTAGAAATAACTTTGCGCCGGACGGACCAGATACGCGCGGCGCATGTAGCCAGCGTATGGTGCTAATCCGATCGTGAATTGGGAAAAATCCCTCATTTGCATATTTGCAGGGGAAATCAATAGGCGCGACTGATGCGCCCAGCGAAAATAAGCGCTGACGATACTCTGGCGTCGGAACGTTCCGCCGGTCGCAAATGACCCGTTATTGGGCGCATCTAGTTTGGTGGGTACGGGCACATAGAAAAGACGGCGCATCATCACAGTTACGCGGCGCATATCCAAATACTCCAGCGCAAGTGTTCGTGAATCTGGCCCAAAGTATATAAGTACCCTTCCCTGTTAAAACGACCCATTATTTTAAAATAGAAATGAAAGGCAAAACGTTTGTATAAATACTGTGTTTATAAAAAAAATTATAAATACCTTTTTTTCTTTTCTTTTTTTAAAGTGATAACATAACTTCTGTTCTCAGCTGCATAAGAGGCTAATACATGTGGGGTGTGGGGGTGGAGAGTGCAGGTGGGTGTGTCAGCAAAAAGGAGAGAAAGATGCATATGCTGATCTTCCCATTAAAGAGGATGTCAGTACAGGTTTTGGGCAATGAAGGACAGGTAGCTCCTAGCACAGCCAGAAAACTAAAACATGCTTGGATGGGCGTGTTCTCATGCCTGGCGTGGTCAGTTTGAAATAGGAAAGCAGAGGAACTAGTTAGGTCATCAGGCATTTTACACATAGAAAGCAATGAAAAGAGAACACAATACTTTTTAACACAAGTACCGTGCACAACAGACACATATCTGGAATATAAAATGTTGAAGTAACAAACACTTTAAGTGCTTCAATAATTGATTACACTTTGTTTTAACAGATAGCTTGCTGTAGGCATGTCATCATTTTCATTTGAACTCGTTTTAGTAATTGAACATAACTGTCTAGGTTTTTACTAAGCTAAAGAAATATCCTCAGCTAAGATACTTATATTTTTTGATTCAAACATGGGCAGTGCTTACAGAGGCAGAATTGTATTTCTAGGAAAACATGAATAAGATCAAAGAAGAGCACACAAGGGTATGTAAATTTCTCATTTTGCATTGATATTTTGGATCCTAAAGTCAACCAGCAGACAACAAAAACATGCAACGTTAGACTAATTACAATGGTTTAGAGGTTTTGTTGTACTGGTTCATGTATGTACAGTAACTGTAAAAAAAGACTAGAGAAAAGACATTAGTCTGTAAGCAGCTTAGGGACAGATAATAAATACAACGTCCATATATGTATTATGACATTATTAAATATCAATCTAAGGGCTTGTGCTCATTGGTCTTGGCCACTGCAGCCAAACCAAGCTAAGCATTTGTAAATAATTGTCAGCTCTGTATTGAGCCTGCTAATGGAAAGCAAGAGGAGAAGCAAGCGCCGGCGGAGAACCCCAGAAAGGGAGAATAGGGGCTGCTCTGTGCAAGGCATATAAAGTATAACATGCTTGTAATTTAAAGAAAACAAAAACATCCTAATCTATAATCCCAGAAACCCTTGGAGCTCACATAGTTCTACACCTGGAATAAACATATTAGCAAGACAAAAACGACAAAAAAGATCCCTTTTCCAATTACTGAGAAAAGGGAGAAAAGGGGGAAAAAATAACACTCCATCAGGACACTCCTGCCATGCATGAAAAAAAGGACTCTGGTCAGCCCAGCTGGTCTTTGCAGAGATGCTACAACTCCCAGACTTTGCTAAACCTGTCAAGATTGTCATGCAAGCGTGCATTCAGATTCTCCATATTTTTAACATCCCTGACTCTAACGTATAGTTCTTTGAGAGTAGGTGGTTCTGTCCTTTTCCATTTGAGGGCTATCAGGCATCTAGCTGCCATGAGTATGTGAGATAGTAATCTTTCAGAATGTTTAGTTCAGGTACATTACATGCAGAATGCAGGGTTCAGGTACATTACATGCAGAGTGCAGGGTTTAGGTACATTACATGCAGAGTGCAGGGTTCAGGTACATTACATGCAGAGTGCAGGGTTTAGGGTACATTACATGAAGAGTGCAGGGCACATTACACGCAGTGCAGGATTTAGGCACCGAACATACAGAGTTCAGGGTTCAGTTCTCCTCCACCACTCCTTTCCACTGTATTCTGATCTCCCATCCACCCCTCTTCAGCTCTGACTCGTGCTCACACCTCATTTACTGCCTTCACCCCCCTCTAAAAATCTACATAGTGCACATGCCTTACCGATTGTTGTACTAATGTAAAGTACCTTGCCATCTCTTGCACAGACATTCCCTACTGTAAGCGCTGCCTCTCTGCAGCCAGATCATCCAGGGGCGTTGTCATCCAGGCATCAGGGTCAGGTCAGAGACAGTTCAGCCTATCTTCTGAAGCCACCCTCCCGCACCTGACCATACTAGCTGGGATGACAGGATCTCCATTGTCAATGTATGCAGGGAAATAAGATATCGCAAAGCCCCGACCCTAGCACAGATGTAGCTGACACGCTGCCACTGATGTGTCCAGTTCAAGTCACTTCCGGCATCGGGTTAGGGTATCAGAGCATTTTAGCGATTACGATACTCGCAAAAATGCCTAGTATCGACACCGATGCCGATACCAGTATCGGTATCGGTGCAACCCTAATAAGGACAATAAGAGATTAAATGTTAAAAGATCAATCCAACCTGACCATAACTCACATTTTAGTCGTAGGTAGATGGCAGAGAGTTAACTGCTTGACAGCTTCTTATATTTTATTGGGACTCTAATGCTGAGTTTTCTTCACTTGAGTTCCTGGGTCTGTAAAACAAGCTGTGAGTGACCAAGGGTCCAACTCCTGCTATTGGATTTGTTATTTGTTTTACAATATAAAAATGACAAAAAACACACCAAGGTAGGTGGGAACACCCAAATCTCCCAGGTACATAGGAATGGAGTTGTCATCATGTACCTGGTAGGGGAGCCCGATGGGAAAAGGATAGTCTCTTCTACAGCTCTAGCCCAGGGCACCTATGGTCTCATGCACACTGTCATGAATCAGACGTACACAAACGGATGAATGAAAGAAAAGTTTCTTTATTAAAAACCAAACAACAAGGTTAAAGTCCAGACAGATGAAAACAGGCAGGAGAGTCTTCCACCGCCAGCCAGGATCGATAGCCAGAGATGGGAGTCAGTCCAGCCAGAGTCTGTAACCAGGAAGGTGGTGAAACGAAGCCAGGGATCAGGAGCCAGAAGGAACGTCCGTAGAAGCCGGGTCGGTAACCAGAACAGCAGCACGATGAAGGTAGGATGTGAGACAGGTCTTAACACAGAGGCCCAAGCAAGGGAGTGTTGCAGCAAGCGTGGTATATATATGCTGAGCATCGAGCTCCTCTCAGTGGGAAGGAGGAGCCGCAGGGAATGGGAAGTTACAAGAACCTCAGAAGCAAGATGGTCGCCAGCACATGTCAGTGATGAGAAGCAAGGAAGGAGGTAAGTCCATGACAGTACCTCCCCCTCAATGGCCCCTCCTCCTCAAGGGCCCCTCCTCCGCGGCGCAAAAAACGGTTTCAGAGGGAAGCGCGCGTGGAAGGCTCGGAGAAGGGCAGGAGCATGAACATCTGTGGAGGGAACCCAGGAACGCTCCTCTGGACCATAGCCGCGCCAATGGACCAAGAACTGCAACCGACCATGGACCAAGCGTGCGTCCAGGATATCGCTCACCTCATACTCCTCATGATCGCCCACCTGGACAGGACAAGGCCGAGGAACCGATGAGGTGAAGCGATTGCATATTAGTGGTTTCAACAGGGAAACGTGAAACACATTGGAAACCTGCATGACCGGTGGGAGCGCAAGGGCATAGGCAACCGGGTTCACCCTGTGGAGCACACGGAAGGGACCAACAAAGCGGGGAGCCAGCTTAGGAGTGGGCACTCAGAGGTTGAGATTGCGAGTGGACAACCATACATGATCTCCGACCTAGTAGGAAGGAGCAGGCAACCGTCTGCGGTCAGCCTGGAGTTTCTGGCACTGCGCAGAAACCTGGAGGGTCCTCTGGATCGGTACCCATGAAGCACGTAGAGCAGAAAGGTAATCCTCCACCGCCGGAATATCTTGGGGAGAGAATGACGATTTCGGTAACACGGCAGGTTGGAACCCATAATTGGCCATGAAGAGAGACGTCCCAGAGGAAGAGTTAACCGCCGTGTTCCTGGCAAACTCAGCCCAGGGCAGAAGATCGACCCAATTGTCCTGATGATCAGAGACGTAGCAACGAAGGAATTGTTCCAGGGCCTGATTGGATCGCTCAGCGCCCCATTGGACTGCGGGTGGTAAGCCGAAGAGAAAGAGAGTCGAATCCCCAACTGGGAGCAAAAGGCGTGCCAGAACCTGTACACAAACTGACTTCCCCGATCCGACACTATCTCCTTGGGCAAACCGTGCAACCGGAAGACCTACCTGGCGAAACCGTGGCCAACTCTTGTGCAGAGGGTAATTTCTTGAGTGGAACACAGTGGCACATTTTGGAGAACCTATCCACAATCATGAGAATGACCGTATGGCCTCGGGACGCAGGAAGGTCCACAATGAAGTCCAGCCCCAGGTGTGACCATGGGCGCTCCCCAGTGGCAATGGGTTGTAGAAGTCCCAACGGAAGGTGCCGAGGGGACTTGTTCTGGGCACAGACAGAGCAGGCCGCTACATATGCAGCAATATCGGAGAGTAGAGAAGGCCACCAGAACAAACGTGAAACCGCCCAGAATAGCTGATTCTTCCCAGGATGCCCTGCCGTCTTGGAGTTATGATAGGTTCGCAACAGCCGGGTACGCAACTCCTCAGGCATGAAGCATCTGCCATCGGGCCTCCCAGGGGGAGCACCAGATTGGGCCGCCAAAATCTGCTCCCCAAGGGAAGAGATCAAGCTGGTGCGGATGGCAGCCAAGGTCTGATTTGGAGGTATGACCGAAGTCGGTAGCGATTCCTCCCTAGACAGCTCGGAGTACTGGCGTGATCGGCCCTGACGTTCTTGGAACCGGGTAAATAGGAGACCACATAATTAAAACGTGACATAAACAGAGCCCATCTGGCCTGACGGGGTGTCAATCTCTTGGCCTCCGAAAGGTAAGTCAGGTTCTTGTGGTCCGTCAGGATGAGAACCGGGACCACCAACCCTCGAGCAAGTGCCTCCACTCTTTGAGAGCCTGCACAATGGCTAACAACTCTCTATCTCCAATCTGGTAGTTGCACTCTGCAGGAGACAGTTTCCTGGAGTAAAACCCACAGGGAGGGAAGCAGAGGACCCTCTGGTGTATGACGCTGAGACAGAAGGGCGCCTACTCCCGTCTCAGACGTGTCCACCTCAAGGACAAAGGGCAGCCCAGGGTTGGGATGAGACAATATAGGAGCCGAAACAAAGGCAGACTTTAGAGCCTCGAAAGTCTGGATGGCCTCAGCCTGCCAGACATGGGAATTACTGCCCTTCTAGGTCAGATCTGTGAGAGGCTTGGCCAACCTGGAAAAGTCCCTGATGAACTTCCGATAATAATTGGCAAAGCCCAGAAAGCGCTGCAGGGAACGAAGACCACTGGGCTGAGGTCACTGAAGGACTGCCGAAACCTTCTCAGGGTCCATGGAGAACCCTTCCGCAGAAATGATGTAACCTAAGAAGGTTACCCGGGATCGGTGAAATTCGCATTTCTCAAGCTTACCGAAGAGCTTGTTCTCTCGTGACCGTTGCAACACTCGCTTGACATCCAGAATGTGGGTCTCCATGGATTCGGAGTATACCAAGATATCGTCCAAATAGACCACCACACACTGCTGCAACAGGTCACGGAAAACATCATTGATAAATTCCTGGAAGACTCGGGGGCATTGCACAACCCAAAGGGCATCACCAGGGATTCATAATGCCGGTCCTGGTGTTGAACGCGGTCTTCCATTCGTCACCCGCCTTGATCCTTACAAGATTGTACGTAGCCCTCAGATCGAGTTTGGTAAAGACCGTTGCTCCCTTGAGGCGGTCAAACAACTCGGAAATCAACGGAATTGGGTATGCATTTTTAATCTTGATGCGATTTAGGCCCCTATAGTCAATGCACGGCCTCAGTTCACCATCCTTCTTTTTGATAAAGAAAAATCCAGCCCCTGCCGGGGAAGAGGATTTGCGAATGTGCCCCCGGGAAATCGCCTCCCTCACGTACTCCTCCATGGCCTTATTCTCCGGAACCGACAAAGGATATACCTTGCCACGAGGAGGGATGGCACCAGGTTGTAAATCAATGGCACAATCGTATGGGCGGTGCGGAGGCAAGGCAACAGCACGCACCTTATCAAACACATCCAGGTACTCCCTGTATTCAGGAGGCAACATAGGGTGCGAGGAGGCACACAACAACTTGAGGGGTCCATGGATGAAATTAGCCCCACACTGTGGGGACCACGAGAGGATCTCGGCCGATCTCCAATTGAAAATCGGATTGTGCTTCTGGAGCCAGGGGTACCCCAAGACCACCGTGTAGTGAGGAGACGAAATTACTTGGAAGCAGACCGACTCCTTGTGAACGACCCCAATGGCCACCTCCACAGGAAGGGTCTCATGCGTGACCTGCGACGGCTGGAGGGGTCTGCCGTCTATCGCCTCAAGAACCAGAGGGGAAACTCGAGGCTGCAGAGGAATGGAATTTGCGGCAACAAATTCACTGTCGATGAAAAAACCACCAGCACCAGAGTCCACCAACGCCTGGGTCGTCACCGAGCCCCCGACCCAGGAGAGGACAACAGTGATCAGTGGTTTATCAGCATGGGAAACCGGGGACGAAGAGACTCTACCCAAGATCTGCCCCCGACAGGATCTCAGGTGCGAGCGTTTCCCGGACGGTCCGGGCATGACCACCGAAGGTGCCCACTGAGACCACAGTACATGCATTGGCCCTCGCGTCTCCGAGATGCCCTCTCTCCCTCAGACAGGCGAGCAAACCCCAGTTGCATGGGCTCACCTCCAGGCGGGTCAGCCTCAGGAGGCGTGGGAGGAGAGGGAGGCACGGGTGGGACAGCAAACATAGGCGCCAAGCTGTTAGGAGGCCTCCGCAGGCTCTCCTTAAAGGAGGGTCTCTCCCTGAGTCTGGAGTCGATCAATATCAAGAAGGAAGTGAGGCCCTCGAGCTCCACAGGTAGGTCTTTAGCCGCAATCTCATCCTTCAGGGCGCCCGAGAGACCATGTGAGAAAGCAGCGACCAGAGCCTCATTATTCCAGCCCAACCTCTGCTGCCAGGGTACGAAACTCAATGGCGTATTCGGCTACCGATCATGAACCCTGTCTGATGGACATGAGGAGCTTCGCAGCATAGGCAGAGCGAGCCGGCACATCGAAAACCTTCCGAAGAGAAGCAACAAACCCGGAAAACTCGTCAACCACCGGATTGTTGTTCTCCCATAAGGGGCTTGCCCAGGCCAGGGCCTTATCCGAGAGCAGCGAGATCAGGAAGCCCACCTTCGATCTCTCAGAGGAAAAGGCATGTGGCAGCAACTCGAAGTAAATGCCCACTTGGATAAGGAAACCTCGGCACTGGGTTGGCTCTCCCCCGAAGTGCTGCGGGAGGGGGGCAGAGCCGGTCATACACCAAAACACCACAGGCGCATCAACCAGAGCGGCAGTAGGAGAGGGCCCTGGAGTGACAACCAAACCATCAGCAATAGGAGCTAAATGAGCCGTGCGTGCAAGCAGGATTTGCCACGCCTGAGCGTACTGATCCAGCAGGTGATCCTGCTGATCAAGTCTGGCAACCAGCGTGGACAGTGAAAGTGGCTCAGTACCGTCAGAATTCATGGCTTGGGCCTAATGTCATGAATCAGACGTACACAAACGGATGAATGAAAGAAAAGGTTCTTTATTAAAAACCAAACAACAAGGTTAAAGTCCAGACAGATGAAAACAGGCAGGAGAGTCTTCCACCGCCAGCCAGGATCGATAGCCAGAGATGGCAGTCAGTCCAGCCAGAGTCTGTAACCAGGAAGGTGGTGAAACGAAGCAAGGGATCAGGAGCCAGAAGGTAGGCCGGTCGGTAACCAGAACAGCAGCACGATGTGAGACAGGTCTTAACACAGAGGCCCAAGCAAGGGAGTGCTGCAGCAAACGTGGTATATATATGCTGAGCATCCAGCTCCTCCCAGTGGGAAGGAGGAGCCGCAGGGAATGGGAAGTTACAAGAACCTCAGAAGCAAGATGGCCGCCAGCACATGTCAGTGATGAGAAGCTAGGAAGGAGGTAAGTCCATGACACACACTAGGCGCTTCTAAATGCCTCTCTTCTGACAGGAGAAAAGCAGTGTTAAAACATGCATGAAGCCTCATTTTCGAAGGGGTGCATTTAGATGCGTTCAGCCACGCCAAGAGTTTAGGCCTTTATTCTTTTAATTGGCCAGAATATTAATTTATTTTGCCATTGAAATTAATAAAGAGCTCTGCATCTTATCCACTGGGTTACCCGGCAAAAAACACAAATGCCCAGTCTACTCCTGTCCACAGACGCAGAGAAAGCCTTTGATCGGGTAGACTGGGTATTTCTTGAGGAGGTTCTGGTCGCCGTGAGCAGGGCTGGGACAAGGCCATTTGGTGCCCAGGGCGAAGATGGCAAACTGCGCCCCCCCCCCTGGTTTTTAAGAATGAATCAATGTTGTTTCAAAACAAGAATATACTTAAAACAATAGAACAAAGGACTGTCCCCCCTTGGGTGGGACTTTGAAAGTGGCTGCGTTTGATGGTCACACTGGCGGCAATTGATAGGGCAAACTGGCAGCACACTGGCGGCAATTGATAGGGCTAACTGGCAGCACACCGGTGGCAATTGATGGGGAACACTGGCAGCACACTGGCGGCAATTGATGGGCACACTGGCAGTTATTGATGGGCACACTGGCAGCATACTGGCGACAATTGATGGGCACACTAGTGGCAATAGATGGGCACACTGGCGGCAATTGATGGGGCAAACTGGCAACAATTGATGGTTACCATTGTTGCCTGTTTGCCCCATGAATTGCCGCCCGTGTGTTCTGCCAGTGTGCCCATCAATTGCTGCCAGTGTGCTGCCAGTTTGCCCCATCAATTGCCGCCAGTGTGACCATCAAACGCAGCCACTGTGCCATCAAACACAGCCACCTTGATGGGCACAGCTGAGTGGCTGCGTTTGATGGGCACAGTGGCTGCGTGTGATGGGCACAGTGGCTGCGTGTGATGGGCACAGTGGCTGCATGTGATGGCACAGTGGCTGCGTGTGTTGGCACAGTGGCTGTGTGTGTTGGCACAGTGGCTGCGTCTGATGGCACAGTGGCTGCATGTGATGGCACAGTGGCGACAATTGATGGCACAGTGGCTGCATGTGTTGGCACAGTGGCTGCGTCTGATGGCACAGTGGCTGCATGTGATGGCACAGTGGCGACAATTGATGGCACAGTGGCTGTATGTGTTGGCACAGTGGCTGTGTTTGGTGGCACAATGGCTGCGTGTGATGGGCACAGTGGCTGCTTGTAATGGGCACAGTGATTGCGTTTGATGCGCACAGTGATTGCATTTGATGGGCACAGTGACTGCGTTTGATGGGCACAGTGGCTGCGTGTGACGGCACAGTGAGGCTGCAATTAAGGTTTTTTTTTTATGCAGACAAGTAAGGCAAGCTTAAAATAACACAAAAAAAAAAATTCTGACATTTTTTTAAATAAAAAATATGATGGTCATCTCAGTCCAATAGCCCCCCCCCCCCTCCCCAATACAGACTAATTTATGTTGTTTCTTACTTTTTTTTACACAGTATAGTTCACTTCTTCTTCTGTTGCAGACAGTCCACTCCACACACTCCAGTCCAGACAGTAGCAGGCTGAGGCAGGCAGCAGGATCCTTGTGTCTTGTCTTTTTTTTTTTTTTTTCAGGCACAGCTCCGCGCGAGTCCTCCCTCCCTCTCTGTCTCAGTCACCTCTCACCCCCGGTGTGACGTCACGCAGCGGTGGCGCACGTCGGGAATATTCCATCTATAGCCTTCATGGGGGGGGGGGGCGAGAGGCAACGCAAAGGAGGAAAGGGAGCTAGGACCAGGACAGAGGAGCGCAGTCGGCACACAGTAAAGTGCCAGTGTGCCACAGCCGCTGCCTGTGCTGTCTGTCACTCAGTGAAAGTGAGTGACAGACAATCCAACTGGTCTGGCGGCCACGGCTGATTGCACCCACCCCCCTGTTAGACTTGGTAGCGCCAGGGTCACTCGCCCCTCCCGCCCCTGCCTTGTACCGGCCCTGGCCGTGAGCCTTGGTCCAAAAATTCTAGGCTGTATTATGGTCCTGTGTGGGAAACCCTCAGCCAGGGTGAAGGTCAATGGTGTACTTTCCCCCCTTTTGAGATAAAGAATGGGACTCAGCAGGGGTACCCATTGTCACAACTGCTGTTCTCACTGGTCATAGAGACACTGTTATGCAAAATAAGGGAAAACCACAATGTCCATGGTTTTAAAGTAGGCCTTGCAGAGCATAAACTTTCCACTTTTACAGACGATATTAAATTTTTTATTTCTGATCCATTAATAACGTTACCTAATTTAATGGCAGACTAAGGCCTCGTACACACGAGGCAATCTATTTGTTCAAATCGGTCGGACCGACCGATTTAAACAAATCTGTCTGCTTGGATTTTGGTTTGCTCGCGTGTACACACGAGCAAACCAAAATCCCCGCCAGCAGACAGCGCGCTGACGTGTCGGTGACGCGTCGGTGACGTTGACGCCGCCACGTCACCGCACCAGGAAGTAAAACACTTCCGCGCATGCGTCGAAATCATTCGGTGCGTGTGCGAGAAGACATGTCTGCTGGTTAGCGTACTAACCAGCAGACATGTCGGGCGGACGGGTTCCCAGCCGACAGATTGGTAAGCATGCTTTCAAATCTGTCGGCTGGCCAAATCCGTCTGCTCGCCCGTACACACGATCGAATCTGTCTGCTGGGACGGTCTAGCAGACCGTTTCCAGCAGACAGATTTGGTCGTGTGTACGCGGCCTTAAAGCAATTTGGAGTAATGCCGAATTACAAAATAAATTATAACAAATTTGAAAATCTTGCCAATACACGTACCCCAACTTATACAGATTTCCTTTAGGTAGTCTTTTTCTTTTATATGGAACAAACAATGTATTAAGTATCTAGGAATTATTTTGACGGCAGATTTATCAAAGCTATATAAAGAAAATTATATTCCGCTCCTAAAATTAAGGGAGATCTGGCTGATTGGGATAGAGCTACCCTCCCCTAGTTAGCAAGAGTTGATACTTTAAAGATGGGGTCTCAAAAGCGTTATTTACTTTGCAGATGATTCCTATTTGACTTCCAAACTATTTTTTTGTTAATATTAGGTGGGTATTTACAGACTTTGTATAGCGAAAGACTAAATCAAGACTTGCATATCATATTCTCAGGAGGTCTAAACTGGATGGGGGATTAGGTCTACCCAACTTGAGAAATTATTATGGAGCAATTGCCTTAACCAGAATTCTTAGTTGGAGACACCACACTACTCAAAAGTCCTGGGTGATACTAGAAAAGACATTGGCAAATTGCGATTTAGCCCAAGCTCCATGGGTCCCATACCCAGAGGGCTTTCCAAAAATGCCTCTTTTCTTACTACCCACCCCTTGAAGTGTTGGGATTCAGACAACAAACAAGCAGCCCTATTCCCAAAAATGTCTCCATTATTATCATTAGGTGGTTTCCTCAGGGTGAGTCACTACCTTTTTTAAATCTTGGTCGACAGATGGAGATACTAGTTGTCTCAAGCGGAATGGGAGATTGCACCCATTGAGGGGCCTTAGAAAGGAATATTGCGAGTTTCCAATGGATACCTGGAGGTATCAGCAACTACAGCATTTTTGTACTGTTCAACTACAGGGGATTAGAAAGGTGGAACCTCTCTCTGATTTTGAATCTTTATGACATAATTAGCCAATAGATAGGGGTTTGCTCTCTCTATCTTATAAATTGCTGAATAGATGTAGTGTCACCACAGGCCTTAGATTTTTGGAGGAGTGGGAAGCAGAGTTAGACGGTCACTTTACAGACTTACAGAAACAGAATATTTTAAGACTGGTACATATATCTTCAATAAATACTAGAATACAGGAGAAAAATTATAAATTTCTGTCTAGATGGTACAGGGTCCGGAAGATGTTGGCCATCGCATACCCCACAGTCTTGGATAGATGTTGGCGGGGGTGGCGGCAACAAGGCTCTTATATCCACAGCTGGTGGGAATGCCCTAAGATTAGGTCACTTTAGGCTGAGCTCAGGAATTTTATCTCTAAAATAACAACGGGCTTGATCAGGGATGACCCTGTGCGACCCTGTGCAATTGCTCTGTCATGGTACTTAAAGTTACATCAGGGCATTTAAGAAGAGTATAGTTCCACAGCTGTTGGATGCAGCTAAAGGGCTAATTCCAGGCAATTTGAAAAAAACTACAAGAACCTTCTATAGAATATTGGGTGAAACAAGCCAACAAAATCATGGAAGATGAGAAATGGGTCTGTACCAATAGTAGTAGATTGGAAGAGTTTCATGCTAAATGGGAACCGTGGATTAATTTTAGTACATCCAACAGGAGTTTACAGTCTCCTTCTCCATAAAAGGGAGGCGACACGCCCCCTTTTTTCTACGGATGTGGAACTCTTCCTATGGGGAATTCAGAAATCGTATTATATTGCAGTACTAAAAGATTCAGAGATTCACTCCCCCCACCTTTTTTTGTATGAATGGGTGATTGTATTGGGGAATTTATATGAGGTAGTCTTTTAATGTTTGTTGGTTATATGTTTGTCAACTGACTGTATAAAAGAGCATACACTGGTGCTAGTGGGGGGCGAGAAAGCATGGTACAGACACAGAAAACACGTGAAGTCAAGGTTCAAGTTGAGGCCGGTAATGGATGGGCTGATTAGGTACAGATGCAGCAGAAAGATAGCCAAGATGCAAACTAAGATTATCAATGGACAGATAAGAAGGTCAAGACGAAACCAGGTCAATAATGAGTAGACAATCAAGATTAGTAGTAAATAGATCACAGGTACTGCTGAAGACAAGTCTGCACAGAGCCAATGCAGATGCTTCATTTAAACTTCCTACTTGGCATCAATGGCAAGAAGAAGCATGCAAGCAGACCTGCACACAACAGATAACAACAAAACCTGGGGAATTCCCAGGGAAAAACCAAGCCTACTTACCGACCAGCTCGCAAAACAGCCAATTAACCTGTCTAACAGTATGCGTTAAAAACAGGGGTTTTGTCCGCACACATTTGCAAACGCATGCATGAGCCACAGAGCCGCGCCAAGGCACCCTGTAATCTGTGGTCCTAACACCAAACAATAAGTGTCTCCACAAGGCACATGCATTCTAATGGATAGATAAGGGCAGGTGGACTGAAGGGGAGCCACCCCTCCTTAAAGGTGCAGGAGCACACCAAACACCCAGCATGTAGCACAATGGCTGCAAAGGTGCTGGTGCGCTTCTGGACCAATACAAGCACCACAGGTGAAACATAAATATGTCCACCGCCCCATCTATAGCTGGCCATAGCAGTAAGTATCATTGGAAGGCTAAAGCAGGTTACAACAAAACCTGGGGAATGCCCAGGGAAAAACCAAGCCTACTTACCGACCAGCTCGCAGAACAGCCAATTAACCTGTCTAACAGTATGCGTTAAAAACAGACCTGCACACAACTTGTGCAGCACACATGCAAATACACACATGGGAAAGTGTGGATATGTGGCTGACAGCAACCCTCTGCTAAAGACCACAAACTAACATATGCCTGTGCACAGGTGGTCAGGTGGACATGCCACCTTTCATTCCAGCATGGCCTTAATGACCAAAGTGAGGAATTATGGTATGGAGGTCTTGCTCTTGGAGTATTCAAAACATATATGAGAGCAGGGGATGATGCAACCTATACCATCATTTTTATTGTGAGATAAAGACAATAATAAATGTCCTAAGCATGTGTCTATTTAGTCTAAATAGTGGTTAATACAGACCGGTATGAAGACTGGTTTGTTTTTGGTATGCTATTGAAATAAATGTGTCATCACTGTAGTCACACTTCACTGGCTGTCAGATATCCTGTAAGAGCAACACAAGACTAGATTTATCTTTCTACATAGAATTTCTTCTTTTTTATTTGAAACAAAATCCTACCTGCACCAAATATTTTGCCTGAATTTATCATTGTCAACTTCTAATAAATGTTTGCTTAAAAAAACGAGGGTCTCTGGATAAAAAGCAAGAGCAAGGCATATCTGTATACCAAAATACAATTAATCCTTATCAATTTTTTTGCAGCAGAAACATGTATGCATACATACTTTTTTTTAAAGATATGTCTAAAGATGCGGGTGGTCTTAAGATTAGCTACCGTTTGCATGCATATTTGATTTGTTATGCTCTTCTTTTGCAGTTTACATAGTCGTATACTTTCTATTATTGAGAATACAACAACCACAAGGAATCTTTTCTTGAAAGTCACTCAAGCCCTGAAGTTTGGAACCATAAATTGTTCGAAACTGTGTGGGGTCAAAGTTGCAGAATTTATCACATTTAATGCTATTCCTAATTACTTAAGTTACCCGCTGACAATAAACAGCAACACATTTATTCTACAATATTATTTAACTGTACAAAATTGTTGCAGACATTATTGTAATTGTGCACTTTTGTGTAAAATAACATAATAATTATTGTGTTGTGACAAGATAGGAGTGATTAAAGTGTATGTCAAACCAAAAGCTGTTCTTCTACAGTATTCTTGGATAGCGTAGGGAAGGATTATAACTCTTGATTCCGAATCATTTCTATCGGGGTCTCCATTAGACAAATTAGCCCTCATTTCCTGTCCCACTGACAACAGTGGGACCACAACAGGAAGTAAAATAAAAACTGCACCAGGGATAGAGGCAGCAATAGAAATTTGACATGACATGTTGTAGCCTTACCATACTCTACTTAAAATTGAAGTATGGCCCAAGCATTTGGGCCATACTTCTCATATGGGTTATAGGTGTGCACTTCACTATCCGCTGACATCACAGACCCGATTCAGGCTCTGGAAGGATCCCTACCATATTTTTGTAATCCATCTGGATGCCTGATTAGCAGCTGGTTCAGCCTCAGAAATCTGGAGCGAGCCTCCCCCTCCGCTGCCCACTGTGTGCAGGAGGGGCAAAGCAGAGAGCAGTGACTGACAGTCACTACTCTCTGCTCTGTGAAGACTGAGAACTAAGCAATCAGCAGTCAGGTGATCACTCAGTTCTCAAGCTTAAAGCTGGCAAGGGGCATCAGATCGATGCTGCAGCATAGAGGTTCATTTTTTCTTCATTGAAATGTTATTTTTTTTTTTTAAAAGCTCAAACTTTTTCTTTATAAAAGGTATTTTTATTTCTGTCTGTATTGCTGTTGGAGAGTCCCCCTCTTTCTAATCTTCCTAAATATTTGCCCCGATAGCAGTAAAAACCTGGTATGAGCTCCAATCTTTTCCCGCTCTATTCGATACTAAGAAAAACAGGAAGTTATGGCTGGACATACATTTATTTAGTTTTTATCCTATTTTGTTTTCCTGCTAAGTTTTTGACCTTTTGCACCATCAATGCCCAAGAGAGACTACAGGAATTGGGAGCTTATGTGCAGTTTATCGATGCCTGGTGAGCACAGAAAGATTGCTACCTCTGTCTCAGGCAAACTGACATGATCATTCGAGCCCCTGAGCCTAAAACAAAAAGTCAATTTTAAAATAGTTACCTAGGTTTTACAAATCTTTATCAGTGGTAAAAAATATGTTTTTCTCTCCTTCAATGTTTTATTCCAAAATGTAATCAAATATAACCTTAGGTGTTTTTCTCGACGTGATTCTTGTCAAGCCTGGATTGCATACACAAGATTGTGAACAAAAATGCTCGAGCAAAGCGCAGTGACGGAAAACGCGTACGACGGCACTATAAAGGGTATTTTATATTCGAATGGCCTCACCCTTTGGGCTGATTATGCAAATGTCCCTTCTAATAACTTGCTTCTGAGCATGCATGTTTTTTTCCCTGTATTTAAAGCCTACACAAGACCATTTTTCACAACAAGAAAAACGAGGACGTGAAAAACGCCAAGAAAAAATAGAGCAGGTTCTAAATTTTTAATGGCCATTTTTCTCCTCAAGAAAAATGCTCTGGAGCCTACACATGATCGTTTTTAATGACCAATTAAAAAAATTGCATTCCTGGTTTGGCCGGAGTAGTATAGTGAAGATGAGTATTCTGCCAAAAATGTTGTATCTCTTCCAGGCACTCCCAATTACTATCCCAGCATCCTTTCTCCGTCAAGTAGGTAGTTTGTTCTTGAAATTTATATGGGCGGGGAAACGGCCTAGAATAAAGAGAGAGAGCTGTTGAGAATGCCGAAGAAAGCAGGTGGGATGGCAGTACCAGATATAGTAAAATACTATCGAGCAACACACCTGACAAGGTTGGTGGACTGGTGTAGACACGGGGAGACGAAACGTTGGGTAGACATGGAGCAACAGGTCAGCCCAATACCACTATCTAGGGCACCGTGGTGTTATGCAGCACTACCTATCCATCTTAAGAAACACCCTACAATAGGACCCACGTTACAGATATCAGCAAAGATATGTAGGAATCAGGAATTTTCATCAAGCCACTCACCATTGTTACCCATATTAGGAAACCCAAATTTTACACCAGGTTTGGAAAAGGGTAAATTCGACAAACTTAGAGAGAAGGGCGTCTACCAGGTGACACATTTTATGCAGTCGGGCTCCTGGCCGTCCATAGGTGACCTGACAAAGGCAGGGGGAGCTTTTGAGCTCACACTCTGGCAGGCAATTCAGTTAAGCCACTCCTTGACATCGCTGGGGTCGGCAGGGGAATTTCAAAGGCATTTGACAGCGTTTGAACTATATTGTAGTGAGGAGGAACCACTCTCGCGAGTGGTATCCAAGATGTATGGCCTGTTGAATGCACCCCTGGAAGATTATGTGATGTCAGGAATTAGCAAATGGGAAGAGGCTTTGGGGAGGAATTTCACCTCAATCCAACGCAAACAGATTATTCTGTTGACATTTAACTCCTCGATCTGTACAAAAACTTAAGAAGCCAGTTATAAAATTCTTACACAATGGAATTATACTCCAGTAAGGCTTAATACATTTGCAAAAGAAAATTCGGATTGGTGCTGGAGATGTGAGAGGGAGCTCGGAACACTCTTGCACATATTTTGGTCCTGTGAAAAAATGAGACACTATTGGGAGGAGGTGAGGAGAATATCCCAAAAATGTATAGAACATCTGATACCAAATGACCCCACCTTTTTCTTGCTTCATTGTTCGCAGATTCCGGTTCCGAATTACAGAAAATCAGTAGTGTGTCATTTGATCAATGCAGCAAAGGCGGGAGTCACCCGAAGATGGAGGGATTCTAGACCTCCCTCCATAGCAGGATGGCTTAATAGGACTCAGGAGATAGAGGCAATGGAGGACTTAGTCCTCTCGGCCCAAAACAGGAAGAAACAATATAATAAAACTTGGACAGGATGGAAGAGAATGTTGGAAGAGGGAAAAATGTAAATTTGTTTGAAATTGGATATCTGCATATGTGTACAAAGGGACTATATAAGATCGTGAGCCTTACATCTCAAGGGGTATTTTTTTTTTATGGGGGGGGTTAGGGGGAAGAGGTTAAAGAATAAAGGAGAGAGGGATATATAAAGTATAGATTTAGGGCCGGATTCAGAAAACTATTTACGTCAGCGTATCAAGAGATACGCTGCGTAAATACTAAGAATAGCGGCGTATCTTTTTTTGCTATTCAGAAAAGAGGATACGCCGGCTTTCTTCTAAGATACGAGCGACGTAAGTTGCTTACACCGTCGTATCTTAGTTGCATTATTACGCTGGTCGCTAGGTGTCGCTTACGGCGGTTTTCACGTAATATATGCAAATGAGCTATTTACGCCGCTTCCCGAACGTACTTGCGACGGCGCGTCGTAGTTTACGTCGTTTGCGTAAGCGTTAGAGCGGCGTAAGGTTACCCCTGCTATAGGAGGCGTAGCCAATGTTAAGTATGGACGTCGGGACAGCGTTGAATTGTACGTTGGATACGTCGTTTGCGTAAATCGTTCGGGAATAGGGCTCGACGTTAGTTATGTTCACGTAGTTTACATTGACAAAAAGCGACGTGATTTTGTGCATGCGCATTGGGAACGTCCACGCACGGCGCATGCGCCGTCCAAAAAAAATGTGAATTACGCGGGGTCATGATTCATTTACATGAATCACGCCCCCACTTCATTCATTTGAATTGCGCGGCCTTAATCCGCAACACATACGTTACGCCGCCGTAAATAAGGGCGCAAGTTCTTTCTGAATAAACAACTTGCGCAAATATTTACAGCGGCGTAACGTATCGGGGATACGTTACGCCAGCAGAAATATCCACGGATCTTTCTTAATCTGGCCCAAAGTGTCCGATTATGTTGCATAGATGGATAGAATAAGAAAGAATAGGTATGGATGTGTCATATCTGTATATCTGTCACATTTGGACGTTGAACTTTATGGAATATGTATTTTGTTTTGTAAATTTCTCTTTTTTGATAAAATAAAAATATAAGATATTAAAAAAAAATTGCATTTTTCTCATCATGAAAAACGGTTGTGTGTACGCAGAATAATACTTGCTCTTGTGCAATGGTTTTGCTTGGCCCCGCTTTGCCTTTTTATTTCTAATAAATGCATTTTTGAATCATTGTTTCCATAGTATACATTCATTCTCTACTGGTTGAAAGGGCGCAGAATAAAAAGAAACTCTAAATCCAGGAGAATAATTTAAATTTACTAAGCTGTTTTTTTTAATGGGCATTTTATTGGACCCCACTATTAAGGGTTCTGTTCCTGAAGGGTGTGAGGCACTCTTTTATTGGGCCCTACAGTTAAAACACCCCTCTAATTCTGAAAAGCATGTAATATGTGTGCCTTGGTATACTTATGGCAGGCTACGCATTTTTAAGGGGATGGGTGTTAGGATTTACACTCCATACCTGAATTACTACACACAAATTTTAACATAAAAAAATTATATTTTACATTTTTATCATGTGTTTCAAATTATTCAAAATCATTCATATGAAATTTTTGTTTTGTTTAGTTACATGTTTCATATTTTTTTCAGTGTTTCAGAAAAGTGTGAGAGGTAATAATGCCCTGGGTTTGATCCCTGTCATGTTTTAGTGCAAAAAACAAACCATCAGAACAGGCAGAGTGAATTAAAACGTGGATAAGACATAAGTGAAGAAACAAGGTGCATTGCTGCTTTTTTTTTTTTAATACAGTACTAGTTCCTGCTTTATTGTCAGGCCGCGTACACACGAGGAGACATGTCCGATGAAAACGGACCGTTTTCATCGGACATGTCTCCTGGGATATTTTGGTCTGATGTGTGTACACACGATCAAACCAAAATCACCACGGACAGACAGCGCGGTGACGTGGCGGTGATGTTGACGCCGCCACGTCAGCAAACCAGGAAGTAAAATGCTTCCACACATGCGTCGAATCCATTCGATGCATGCGGGAGATTTCGGTCCGCTGGTTAGGCGTACTAACCAGCGGACATGTCCGACGGACAGGTTTCCAGCGGACACGTTTTAAAGCATGTTTTAAAACTTTTATCCGCTGGAAACCTGTCCGCTAGGTCGTACACACGATCTGATATGTCTGCTGAAACTGGTCTGCGGACCAGTTTCACCGGACATGTTCGATCGTGTGTACGCGGCCTAAGAGATAAATTGCAGACATCATTTTAAAACTCCTATTTAAATTGGCTCTAGTATGTTTGTGAATGTGAGTTGTGGACCTTTGATTGTAAGATCCTTGAGGACAGGGACTTATTTGCACATATAATTTTGTAATGTAAAGTGCTGCATAAATTGACAACACTATGTAAGTATCTTATACAATAAAATAAATGAATAATACAGGGGCAGACTGACCATTGAGGCTCTCGGGCACTGCCCGAGGGCCCCATGCCACTAGGGGGCCCCATAAGGGTTGCCAGGCTCAGTAAAACCAGGGACAGTATGTGAAAATCTGTGTTTTCTTTAACATCTGTCCCTGATATGTCCAAAACCGACATGCTTTTGATGTGAAAATCCCGAGATTCCATCAGACCGTTGTCCTCTGGCTAACCTATCATGTTTATGAGGCCTAAGTGTAACTAAACCCACAACAGTAAAATCAAAGTGTATATGCATCAAAGCATGCTTGTTATACTCACTGTGGAACCTAAGGGGTTAAACCTCAGCATTGTGTAAAAAGACTGTTTGATCCTGTCTTTTCTGATCCTCCCATTCTACTACAGTCTCCAATCTGTCTTTTGATAGAACAGAGCCTTGGGGGCACTCTGCACATGCTCAGTTTGGTGTATATTGCTATAGAGTTTTTTTTTTCTTAGGAGAGTACATGTCATCAGCAGAGAACCAATCTGCTCTGTCCAGACAGAGGGTTAGGGTCAGGGGACCCTGCATATGGTACTTGGTTTACTTGTCTGTAAAGAAAGTTCATTTTGGTTAGGTTATTATTAATAAATAAAAACATTGGCTCAGATTCACAAAGACTTACGCCAACGTATCTACTGAAACGTTGTTGTAAGTCCAAATGTGCTCCGTCGTATCTATGCACTGATTCTTTAAATCAGATACGCCTAAATTTTGCCAAGATACGACCGACGTAAGTCTCCTACGCTGTCGTATCTTTGATGCATATTGACGCTGGACGCATTCAGCGTACCCATTATAAATATGCAAATGAGCAGGATACGCCGATTCACGAACGTACGTACGCCCGACGCAGTAATCTACAACGTTTACGTAAGGCGTTTTTCGGCGTAAAATAAACCACCAAAAAGGTGGTGCATCCCATGCAAGGTATGGACGTCGGAACAGCCGTTGTTTTTATGTCGTTTACGTAAGTCGTACGTGAATGGGGCTGTGACGTTCACGTCGTAGGCAGTGTTCGACGTGTATCTTAGGCATTCTATTCAACGTGATTCTAAGCATGCGCACGCATGCGCCGTTCGCTCGGCTGCTCATTTACATGGGGTCACGGTAAATTTAAATGAAGCACGCCCACTACCTGCCTACTTTGAATTAGGCGGGCTTACGCTGGCCTATTTACACTACGCCAGAGCAACGTACAGCGCGACTGCTTTGAGAATACTGTTCTGGGCTCCCTGTTTTATGTCGGCTAAAAAATACGCCGCTGTACCTGAATCTGGCCCATAGAGTTAGGTGATTGCTGTATTGACTTTAAATTACAAGTTTCATAGTTTCGTAGGTTTCATCTCACTCATTGCACAGTCTATATACCAAAGTGTTATTGTATTATTATTATTATATCTTTACCTCTACAGGTTATGTCAGTGTCTTTCTGTCCCAGTGACAATTATCCTCTTATTTATTGTCCTGATATCACAGGGACAGGAAGTGAAGTGCAATATCTCCTATAATAGCAATTTTACATAAGCATTTACTCCACCCAAGTCTATCCAAAACAAAAACAAAAAGCTTTGATTACATGTATGTTTTTTCTTTTTTTGGACTCCTGCTATTAAGTTACTCAATTTTTTTTTAAATAAAAAATAATGAATTAAAAAAAACTCATTACTTGACAGGGAGAAAGTTTGTGGTTAGCACTTCCGTCTAGCAGCACTAGAGTCGACAGATCAACTTCCAGCTATGACACTACCTGCCTGGAGTTTGCATGTTCTCCCCGTGCCTGCGTGTGTTTCCTCCCACATTCCACTGACATGCTGGTAGGGTAATTGGCTCCTGTCAAAATCGGCCCTAGTATATGTATGTATGAAAGTATGTTAGAGGCCTTAGATTGTAAGCTCTTTGAGGGCAGGGACTGATATGAATGTTCAACATATATGAGAAGCACTGTGTAAATTGGCAGTGCCATATAAGTACCTGTAATAAATAAATGCAATTTATTCTACAGGGAATTCACTCCTTTCTCCTGTGGGATAGCAAGCACGTCTCCATAAAATAAAGATGTCCCAAAGGTTTTTTTTTTTTAAATAATTTAGTTTTCAAAGCAAACACAGACCAGTTAAGCTAATATAAAACATTCATCCTTTAGTAAATCACCCTCATTGTCTTTGTATTTAAATACACTAGCCAGTCAGTGTGTGGGTTTGCATGTCTATATAAATTACACTCCAAGGTCATGAGTCAACAGTACATTTTAGATTTCATGACTCCCAGGATACTGTGGGCCAGATTCACAGAGCCCTTACGCCTGTCTAACTGGTGTTAGACTGGAGTAATTTCAAATTACGCGCGTTTTCTAGCTAGTCGGAAACCTCAAGCCATGAATAGACGGCTGCGGGCTTCAATTCGACTGGATTACGTGTTCGTACGCCTTCGGATCTACGCTGCAATACAATTGCTGCCGCTGGGTGGACTTCCCGTCGTTTTCCGCGTCGGGGTATGCTAATGAGCTTTTGCCGGCGATCCCAGAAATTACGATCTTCAATCGCAATCTCTTACGGCACCTTTAGTCATCTTTTCGCTGCGTAAAACTATACCAGCTTTTTGCTGGTCTAATATTAGACAGCCCATGTTAAGTATGGCCGTCGTTCCGACGTCTTTAATTTTTTTTTACGTAAGTCGTCCGGGAATAGGAATGTTCGTAAACGACGCTACTCAAACAACGTATGACGTAACGACGTGATTTCGCGCAATGCACGGCGGGAAATTTCTGAACGGAGCATGCGCAGTTCGATCGCCGCGGGGACGCGCTTAATTTAAATGCTTCACGCCCCCCAATCGCGTATTTCGATTACGCGGCGAGAAATAGACTACACCGCCGTAGCGTATGGGCAAAAATCTACCAGGATTCGGTGTAGAGGCTGGTAAAATATGGCAGCGTAGAGTATTTCGATTACGCAGCGCAATATTAAGTGTATCTGAATCTGGCCCTATTTGTCCAGCATCCCAACCCAGGCATTCCTTACAGTGCTGCAGTAAATGTCTACCAGGTCACAGTATTTTAACTAATCTTTATTGCCTCATAACAAAAACTGAATTTTCAAAAACAAAATCTAAGCTGTCATAATGAAATTGAGTTTAAAAAGCTCAATTGACATTCGTATGTAACAATGAGGCATTCTAACAATACCCTGTTTGTTGATTTCTGTTAAAGTAATCGATGAACAATACCTGTCTTTATAAATGTCTGATGCCTTGTAAAATTAAAACCACAGCATACGCAAAAGTTGTAAAATACTTGTGTTGCTCTGGATAACTGAACAAGGACATTATAGGATTAACAAAACACAAAATCAGAAAGGAGGCAGCTTTGTCTGGCAACCCTTATATGTATTACAGCCAGCTGCTAAAAACAGTTCTTCAGTTAAAAAAAATGAATAAGAATAGCTATAAATAAAAGCACATTTCCACTGTACGCAATGCAAAACCTGTAAGTGGAACAGAAAATATAAATGCCATCTCTATAGGACATGGGGAGGTAGAACACGGGACAAGGTGCTTTGGGGTATCAATGAATTTTTTTTTTTAAATATTGTTTTTAAAGGTGCAGTGATTTTAATTATGCTCTGTGTCAATGATTCTTTTAATGATGATTTTCATGATGCTCCGTGTGGGGTTCTCTGCCCCCCCCACCACCACAAAGCACCTTGTCCCTATGTTGATGGGGACAAGGGCCTCTTCCCGACAACCCTGGGCAGTGGTTGTGAAGGTCTGCAAGCATATCCCGCCCCCCCCTATGTGAAGGAATATGGAGTACATTGTACCCCTACTTATTCACCAAAAAAAAAGTGTCAAAAAAAATAAAGACTGAAGGCAGTTTTTGACAATTCCTTCAGTAAACAAATAAAATACAAATGTTCCTTTGATGTAGCTCTATCATCAGTCACGACGCCTGCCCCACCACCGGACCCGAAATAATAATGAAAAAAAAACACAAACCCAGCATGCACCAGTTGGAGACGTCATAAGGGGCAGTGCCACCAGGTGATATCACCAGGTGACCCTGCCCCTAACCTATTGAAGAACTGTCAGATGGAAGAGCAGGCATTCGGCGGTTAGCCTTCGGCGTGGGTGGAGCATATTCTTTTTGGGTCTAGTGTTCACCATGATTGACGATGGATCTACATCGGGGGACATTGTTTTTTTAATAAAGGAATTGTCAAAAACTGCCTCCAACCTTTATTTGTTTTTGACATATTTTTTGGGTGAATGAGTAGGGGTACAATGTACTCCTACTCATTCACATGGGGGGCAGTTCTGGGGGTCCCCTCGTTAAAGAGGGATTTCAGATTCAGATAAGTCTCCTGCCAGCAGACCCCCACAACCACAGCCCAGGGTTGTCGGGAAAAGGTCCTTGTCTCATCAACATGGGGACAAAGGTGAATTGGGGTGGGGGGGCAGAGCTCCTCCTGGCCAAAAGCCCCCTTCTATGTTGAGGAAATGGGGCCTGGTATGGTTCAGGAGGGGGGTAACTTGGTCATTCTGCCAGGCTGTATGTTTGGATACACACAGCGTTTTTTTTTTTTTTGCTGTGGGTTTCCCCTTAAAATCCATGGGGGTGACCCTGTGCTGTTTTTTTTTTTTTCGTTGTATTGCCACCAATAGCTTGCAACCGCAAAAGTCAAGTGCCTCCTTATTGTGCATCTTGAAACAGCCACACCACATGTTTCAGAGAGTCCTGTATTTCACTTGTATTTTTTTTTTGTTTTTTTTTTTTGCTTTCCGAACAATTTCCCTGGCAGTTGTGGCTGAAATTTTAGTTGGTCTACCTGACCATGGTTTGGTTTAACAGAACCCCTTATTTTCCATTTCTTGATTAGAGTTTGAACACTGCTGATTAGCATTCTCAAATGCTTGGATATCTTTTTTTATCCCTTTCCTGTTTTATACAGTTCAACTACCTTTTCTCGGAGATCCTTTGACAATTATTTTACTTACCCATGACTCAAAATCCAGAAACCTCAGTGCAGCACTGGATGAAAGATGCAAGGGTCTGTCAGGAGTCCAGAAACTTGTTGACTTTTTATACACACACACTAATTACAAGAAAACAGATCACAGGTTAGGATGGTTACATTTAATAGCTATTCAAACCCCTGTGTGTTATCAGGCCAAAATCACCACTGTTTGATCAGGGTCATTTGGCTAGTTTCTGTTTTCAATATTATTTAAAAAGAATGAACATAGTTGATTGATAATAGACGGCTTCAGCCAAACACTAACCATTAGTGAAAGAAAAGTTTTTGTGTTATCATTCATAATCTCTGAAAAATGGCCAAGAAATCATAAATTCTGCCAGGGTGTAAAAACTTATGAGCACAGTTTTATGTCAGGTTTTCTGCAGCAGGTTATATACACAGTACAGATGCGCCACCTTACAGCCAGATTAAGGGGACCCCCAGACACTATATTTCAATTTTTTGCATTGATACATGTCCTTCAGGGTAGCCTCATACCCTTTTTTATGGCCAATAACTTGCATATAAGCCTTCAAAATGGGGTCTTTTGATTTTTCATGTTTGGGTCCTACAGACTTTAGAGTTTGCGGCTCGGGTCTAAACTTTTTCTCTGTTCAGGAGTTCTGGTGAGAACTGGTGGGTAGGGATGAGCCGAACACCCCCGCGTTCGGTTCGCACCAAAACGTTTGAACAGACCGACCATTCGCGCGAACATTTAGAACCCCATTGAAGTCTATGGGACTCAAACGTTCAAATTCAAAAGTGCTCATTTTAAATCCCAATATTCAGGTGATTGTTGGAAAATATCTTTGAGAACACGGGTCTTGCCCCAGGGAACATGTATCAATGAAAAAAAGTTTTAAAAATGGTAGTTTTTTCAGGAGCAGGACTCCTGAAAAAATTACCATTTTTAAAACTTTTTTCCATTGATACATGTTCCCTCGGGCAAGACCCGGGTTCTCAAAGATGTTTTCACAGGCAAACTATAGACACCCAGCAGGTACAATATTTAAAGGAAGCAGTGATTTTAATGATGCTAATGATGCTTAAATTAAAAAGAAAAAGACAAATTCCTTTAAATATTGTACCTGCTGGGTGTCTATAGTTTGCCTGTGAAAACGTCTTTGAGAACCCGGGTCAGTTTTAAAAATGGTCGTTTTTTCAGGAGCAGGACTTTAAAGACGTTATCACATGCATAGACACCCAGCAGGTACAATATTTCAAGGAATTTTTATTTTTCATTTTTTATTTTTTATTTAAGCATCATTAAAATCACTGCTCCAGGAGCAGTGATTTTAATGATGCTTAAATAAAAAATAAAAAATGAAAAATTCTTTTAAATATTGTACCTGCTGGGTGTCTATGCATGTGATAACCGTCTTTAAATAGCACAATCACCTGCCTGCCAGTAAATTAGGAAGAACTGATCTAGCTAAGCTATACAGTGTATAAATATACTGTATGTACAACTCCTAGGGATGTATATATATTCTCTACACACTGTAAATTAAGCTAAACTGACGAGCCTGCCTGCTCCATCTAGCTATATAAAAAGATCTCTCTGTCTCTCTGACTGATCTCTGTTCAGCGCTGGAACACACTACACGAGGCCGCCCAGCAGGCAGCCTTATATAGTGTGGGGGTGTGCTAAAGCCCTGAGCCATAATTGGCCAAAGCCACCCAGGCTTTGGCCAATTATCGCTCTCCGTTTTTTGCGCATTGTGATTGGCCAAGCATGCAGGGTCATAGTGCATGTTTGGACAATCATCAGCGCTCAATGCCGCAGTAAATTATGGGCCATTGCGCATCACTCGGAATTTGGCACGAACGACCCGTTTTGTTCGAATTTCTTCGAACGTACGAACAGACAATGTTCGAGTCGAACATACGTTCAAATCGAACGTGGAGCTCATCCCTACTGGTAGGTGTTCGGCCTATCAATATTTATTAGTGTTTTTTTATAAATGGAGGCTGGTAGACAGGGGTTTTATACACACTCTATAGGAGCAGAAAGTATGTTTAAATTCATAGAACTTGCTATAGACTTGAATGTGCAATCTTTTCCACAGCCTGCCAACGATACTACCCCTTTGCCATGTACTCTGGCATGGTGGGTGTCAGCAGATAGAACATCAGTTTGATGATCTTCCCTCCAGTAATAAAAATGAAAGTGACATGTATCACGTCACTTCCAACTTTGGCTGTCACTGTCCCCTGCTTCTTTGGCTAGGGAAAGCAGAGGAGACATCAGGGGTCTAAATAGACTCCTGATGTATCAGTGAAGAGGGGCTGCCAAAGGCAAATGTGTGTCAGGGAAGTAATACTTGTGAGGACAAAGAAAAATGGATAGCAGCGCTCCAAAACCTGATGGGTGGTCTTTTATTCAATAGACAGCATGTACAAAAATAGGGTCACAGCAGTAGAAAACAAAGAGCAGCCAACGCGTTTCTCACTGGATCAGTGCTTATTCATGGCTAATGGAGCATTAAAACTGTATGTATATATAGAACATAGGGTGAACATGTGACCAATCTCGATTAATTGCCCGGGAGGAGCCTATGGTATTAGGACAACCCCTGATTTCAATGAGATAGTCACATTACACCTGTGCACACCAAAGCAAGAAAAAACAAATACACACAAATGTGAAACCAATAATCAAAATGTATAAATAATAGCACATTATAAACATAATGCACATATAAAATACTGTATATGTGGTACATACATAGTACTAAAGTGACACAAAATGGTAAAACATAAGGCAATGATGAATGAAATAAAAGCTTAAAGACGATACAATTCAAACCACAATAGGCTGTAAAAAGAGCATAAGATAGACTATGCAAGTGAAATGTATAATGGTGAATGAACAAATAAATATGAATAGAAGTGAAAATAAATGTGAATGTGTATATCGATATGAATGAAAACATATGTAATGAAATGAAGCACTAGATCTATCTAACATCTTGTTTGATGGTAAATAGCAGAAAGAATAGATCTATGTGTATATTGGAGATGGATTCATCCATATTAGTGATGTGCATATAGACATAGGGCCAGATTCAGCAAGACTTGCGCTGGAGTAATTAGATATGCGCCGCGTAACTGTGATTATGCGCCGTCGTTTCTATGTGGCCGTACCCACCAAACTAGATGCGACAGAAAACGGGCCATTTCCGATCGGCTTAACTTTCCGACGCCAGAGTATCGTCAGCGCATAATTTCGCTTGGCGCATCAGTCGCGCCTATTGATTTCCCCTGCAAATATGCAAATGAGGGAGATTTCCCGATTCGCAAACGGATTAGCACCATACGCTGGCTACATGCGCCGCACGTATCTCGTCCGTCCGGCGCAAAGTTATTTCTACAAATAGCTGCTTTATCTTTACTCCAGACGGCCTCAGGTCAGCAGGAGAGCAGCTACAGCAGCAGCGTTACCGACGAAACTAGCAAGCTGAACAACCACACTTGCAAGGACAACACCTCTGTGTGCCAACATGCCAGGGGCAATCGTGGTCCTAGCACTAGTACTGGGTCCCCCAGAACGAAGGAGGCGGGCACGTGAGAGGATATACCGCACGCGCATGAGCCTCTTTGGCATGGGGGATGAGGAGGTGTATCGCCTCTTCAGATTCAGCCCTGATGCAATCCTTGAACTAACCACAACCCTGCAGGATGACATCACCAGCAAGACACACCGCTCACAAGCAGTGCAGCCACTGGTGAAGGTACTGGCAACACTTCATTTCCTTGCAAGTGGATCATTCCAGCGTACAAGTGGAGTGGTGGCTGGGATGTCACAATCCTCCATAAGCAGATGTGTGCACCAGGTTGTCCCTGCAATCCTCAGACGCATGTCCAACCAGTTCATCAGACCCACCACTGAGGAGCTGCGGCTGAAGGCAATGACAGATTTCTACAGCATTGCCAGATTCCCACGCACCATCGGGGCCATTGATTGCACACATGTGGCCCTACAGCCCCCCAGTGCCACAGAGCACATATACCGCAATCGGAAGCATTGGCATTCCATCAACGTACAGGTGATAGCCGATGCCCAACGCCTCATATGGCACGTCCGTGCCAAACACCCCGGGTCCAGCCATGACAGCTTCATATACCGTCAGAGCCCCATCCCAGCAGAATTCGAGCAGAACATGTATGGGGACAGCTGGCTGGTTGGTGAGTGACATGGGTGGCAGGCATGACTATCCCCTCCCGTGATGCACATCAGAAGTGGCACATGCATGACTAACATCCTCCTGTCTTTTCCCTTACAGGTGACTCTGCATATGCACTGGGACCCCATCTAATGACTCCTTTCCAGAACCCCCAAACCAGAGGAGAGAGAAAATACAATGAAGCCCACATCAAAACCCGTGCAGTGGTGGAGCAAACATTTGGGCTCCTGAAGTCCCGTTTCCGCTGCCTGGATAAGTCCGGGGGGACCATATTGTATTCCCCTACCTTCGTGTGTCAGATCATCGGTGCATGTTGCATTCTGCACAACTTTGCTATGAGAAAAGGCCTGCAGATTGACATACGTGATGACCTGACCCCCGACCCACACAGTCCCCACCTGCCAGAGGAGACCCAGTCTGCTGATGGAAGAGCAGTCAGGAGGGTCCTCGCTGTAGGCATCTTTGGACAATAAACCAAAACATTAATCACACGGACAATGCACGCGTGTACACCACTGATGTCCCTAGATCACACCACATGCACATCGCATTGGATTAGCCCAAGTCCAGCATGTAGGACTTGGGAGCAGCAACGCCAGCGTCAAGGCCCCAATGATGTCACTGTCCATTCATACACCTTTCACATGTCATTCATACAGCCGTGGGGTTAACTTCACCACCACGGCCGAGGGTGACACCCCTTACTGTCAGGAGTGCCACCCCCTCACATTCACACACCATTCACACTGTCCCCTGCACTCCTGACCGTGTGCAGAAAAAAAAGAAATACATATCATAACATGAGAACAAAAATAAACAAATACTCATAACCTGAGTATAAAATAAATATTCAAAAATAAACAAAAACTCATAACCTGAGTATAAAATAAATATTCAAAAATAAACAAATACTCATAACCTGAGTATAAAATAAATATTCAAAAATAAACAAAAACTCATAACCTGAGTATAAAATAAATATTCAAAAATAAACAAAAACTCATAACCTGAGTATAAAAAAAAAAACCCTCATCTGGGGGCACTCTCGGGTTCCTCAGCTGCCTGGAGGGAGTGGGTGGTGGCGGGGGTGGGGGGGCATCTGGAGGAGGCTGATCCCCGGGTGGGCCACTCCTGGGAGCTGTTGGCTGCCTGCCCTCCAAGGCCATGGCAATACGGCAGAGATACAGGTTTGTCGGGGCCTGCATCCTCAGCTGGCGGGTGATATGATGCCGCTGGTCACATTGCCGCTGCCTCCCCTCTTCCCGGATGGCAGCTGTGTTGGCGTTGACGGCTGCTGTCAGGTGCCGTACATCAGCCTGCACCTCCCCCCAGGGCTGGTGCAAGGATTTTTGACACCCTAGGCAAAACCTAATTTTGCCGCCCCCATAGGCTCCACCCCCCCTGCACCTGTGCCTCTGGATCCGGTCCGAAGACAAATAGTGGATGGTAACGGCTCGTTCCTCACACCAGCTGTAGCCCACAGGCTAGGACAGTATACAGACAGACTAACTGTGTACAGTAACTGCCTGTCTGTAAGAGCGACAGATACAGTGACAATGTTTTACAGGTTCCTACTAAAAATAATAAAAAAAGGAAAAATTTTTGCACCTGCAAAAATATCTGCATTTATTTATTTTACAAAGGTGGACTTCAACCTTCACACCGCAGATCGCCCCAATTCCTGTATTTTTAGGTCTCAGATCACCACTATTCTTCCACCTTCACACTTCAGATCACCCCATTACTGTATCACCTTAAATACCTGTTCCCCTCCGGTCCTCTGTTACCCTCTGCACCCCCCCTCCGCACCTCTGCACGCCCCTCACACCTATCATTTCCTCTTTGTACCTCCTGCACGTCTGTTCCCCTCCCCCCTACACATATATCCGATCCCCCTCTGTAACCCCTCCCACACACATATCTGTATCCCCTGCACATCTGTTCCCCTCCCACACACATATCTGTATCCCCTGCACGTCTGTTCCCCTCCCCCCTACACATATATCCGATCCCCCTCTGTAACCCCTCCCACACACATATCTGTAACCCCTGCACATCTGTTCCCCTCCCACACACATATCTGTATCCCCTGCACGTCTGTTCCCCTCCCCCCTACACATATATCCGATCCCCCTCTGTAGCCCCTCCCACACACATATCTGTAACCCCTGCACATCTGTTCCCCTCCCACACACATATCTGTATCCCCTGCACGTCTGTTCCCCCCCCCCCCTACACATATATCCGATCCCCCTCTGTAACCCCTTCCACACACATATCTGTAACCCCTGCACATCTGTTCCCCTCCCACACACATATCTGTATCCCCTGCACGTCTGTTCCCCTCCCCCCTACACATATATCCGATCCCCCTCTGTAACCCCTCCCACACACATATCTGTAACCCCTGCACATCTGTTCCCCTCCCACACACATATCTGTATCCCCTGCACATCTGTTCCCCTCCCACACACATATCTGTATCCCCTGCACGTCTGTTCCCCTCCCCCTACACATATATCCGATCCCCCTCTGTAACCCCTCCCACACACATATCTGTAACCCCTGCACGTCTGTTCCCCTCCCCCTACACATATATCCGATCCCCCTCTGTAACCCCTCCCACACACATATCTGTAACCCCTGCACATCTGTTCCCCTACCCCCTACACATATATCCGATCCCCCTCTGTAACCCCTCCCACACACATATCTGTATCCCCTGCACGTCTGTTCTCCTCCCCCTACACATATATCCAATCCCCCTCTGTAACCCCTCCCACACACATATCTGTAACCCCTGCACGTCTGTTCCCCTCCCCCTACACATATATCTGATCCCCCTCTGTAACCCCTCCCACACACATATCTGTAACCCCTGCACATCTGTTCCCCTCCCCCTACACATATATCCGATCCCCCTCTGTAACCCCTCCCACACACATATCTGTATCCCCTGCACGTCTGTTCTCCTCCCCCTACACATATATCCAATCCCCCTCTGTAACCCCTCCCACACACATATCTGTAACCCCTGCACGTCTGTTCCCCTCCCCCTACACATATATCCGATCCCCCTCTCTAACCCCTCCCACACACATCTGTACCCCCCTGCACATCTGCCCCCCCCCACACATATATCTGGTCCCCCTCTGTAACCCTCCCACACTCATATCTGTACCCCCCTGCACGTCTGCCTCCACACATATCTGCCCCCTCGGTAACCCCTCCCACACACACATCTGTACCCCCCTGCCCATCTGCCCCCCCCCACACATATATCTGGTCCCCCCTGCACATCTGCCCCCCCACACATATATTTGGTCCCCCTCTGCCCGTCTGCCCCCCCACACATATATCTGGTCCCCCTCTGCCCCCCCACACATATATCTGGTCCCCCTCTGTAACCCCTCCCACACACACACATCTGTACCCCCTGCACATCTGCCCCCCCACACATATATCTGGTGCCCGTCTGCCCCCCCACACATATCTGGTCCCCCTCTGCCCCCCACACACATATATGTGGTCCCCCTCTGTAACCCCTCCCACACTTATATCTGTACCCCCCTGCACGTTCTGCCCCCCACATATATATCTGCCCCCCTCTGTAACCCCTCCCACACTGATATCTGTAACCCCTGCACGTCCCCATCCCCCCCCACACACATATCTGTATCCCCTCTGTGTACAGTGCAAAGAACTATAAACAGCACAGCAGAGTACATTTTTTATTTCCTATGACAGCAGGCTGCAGCACAGCTTCCATACCTGAGCCATCGGCGGGTGATAGCTTTACTCCATGATAGCCGCGTTGCTGCTGCTGCTGCTGCTGCTGCTGCCTGCATGTCCTCTGTTGTGGCACTGAGAGATCCCGGAGCGACCAGGAGGAGGGGGGAGCGGATATCGCGACAAGCCCGTATGCAGGGCTTCCATCTCATCCGCCCCAGCCAGGTTCCATCGATCATGCAGCACAACACTTCCGGTCGGTCGGCTGCTTCTTGTCCTGGCTCTCTCCCCTCATCTTCTCATTGTCAGGGCGGCTCTGCAGAGCGGTCCGGGATGTCTTCACAGGCGCAGACAGTCGCCCCCTAGCCTGGCGGCTGGCGCATTAAGGCAGCATGCATTTAAAAAAAATCAATCCTGGAGGTTATTTAATAATCCGAATCCCCAGCGGATTTTGCCGCTCCCCTTACCCTGGCGCTCTAGGCAGCCGCCTGATCCGCCTATTGCTAGCGCCGGCCCTGCCTCCCCCAGGCTGGTGACAACGTCCTGCACAGGACTGGGCAGCTGTGACATGGAGCCCAGGCTGTCAGCGACCCAGTGGCCAGCAATCTCCCCCATCTGCTGGGTCTGCCTTGCGTGGTCCAACACTACCTGGTCCTGGACCATATCAGACACCCCCCTGGTCTTACGGGTCGCCTTCCTGGGGGCAGAAGAAGGTTGTCCTCGTGGGGATGGAGTCGCCCTTGAGGGGCTACCTAGGATGGGGGAGGGGATGACAGAGGGCCCTGCAGAGGAGGAGGACTCCTCCAACAATAAAATAAAGTCCTGCTCAGGGACAGGCTCCTCCTCAAACACCTCTGCTGAAGTGGTGTGGGCACTCTCCTCCTCCACCTCGGTGTCTCCAGCACCCAGGGCCTCGTCATCAGCATCCCGTTGGGAGGTTGGGGTGGACTGGCCGGTACGAGATGATGGCCCAGCTCCGTCATCTGTGGCTGACACAAAGCAGACACATGTTGGTGGTCCCACACACTTGGCACATGTACCCTCCCCCCCCCACATGCAACACACCAAATAGGGGATAAAAAGCACTTACCTGTCCTGGAGCCTTCCTCCATGGAGTCATAGCCAGGGACCCCCTCCAACTGCTCCCTGTCCAGGCAGCGGGCGACCACCTCCTCCTCCGTGGTCAGGCTGACCGGACATGGCGGACCACCACCTGTGCCCCTCTCATGGCTCCTAATGGTGGCCACCTTGCCACGGACCTTGCGCCGCAGGTCGTTTATTTTTTTTTGTATGTCGCCTGCAGTCCGGGTGGAGTACCCTAACACATTGACCCTGGCAGCAATGGTCTCCAGGATGCCCTGCTTCCTCTCCCGGCTGGTCTTCCTACCCTCTTTGGGGGTAGCGGGAGCAGCCATGACAGTGCAAAAGTATCTTCCCTGGGGTGGGGGGAAACGGATATACTTTTGCGCCGGAATGGCGTTTCCGCTAGCGATTTTATACACGCAACGGAACACATTGCGCTGGCGTTTCCCGTGGAGTGGTGCCGACGGAAGTTGTGAGCATGCGCACAAGGGGGCGAGTGGAGCCTCACTTACTGCGCATGCTCCGTGGATGATGCGCTGAACGTAAGCCTCTGCGCTGGGCTCCGCCCATCATTTACATATGATCACACCCACTTCCACTTGCGTCGGGTTACGCCAGCGCATTATCGTTACTCTGGCGCAAGTTTACGCGCAAGTGCTATGTGAATAACAGTACTTGCGCCGAAAGTGTCGGCGGAGTAACGTAAATGAGAAACGTTACTCCAAAGTAAAGAAGCGCCCATCTACCTGAATCTGGCCCATAATTGGGAATGTGGATGTAAAGGGTTACCCGAGATTTAATAATAACACTCGGGAAAAATGCACCCATAAATACATCCAATCATAAAAAATATATTCATACATAAAAGAAGAGGGTGGCAAATTGTATCAAAGCATGTAGACACATCCAGCCAGATTCAGGTAGAGCAGAGCATCTTTGCTCTGGAGTAACGCATCTCATTTGCGTTACGCTGCTGAAATTTTAGGAGCAAGTGCTGTTATTCAGGAAGCACTTGCTCCTAAAGTTGCGGCAGCGCATCACAAATGAGCCGGCGGAATTCAAATTGGGCGGGTACGGGGCGTGTAGTATTATAAAATAAGCGCGATCCCGCCGCCAACGTACTGCGCATGCGTCGAGTGTCCAAACATCCCCGTGCGCATGCTCCAAATTCTGTGAATGAACGTCAATGACGTCACATTCCCATTCATGAACTTTTTACGCAAGCGACGTGATTTTTTTTTTTCCCGACGCGATGACGACGCCTATACCTAACATAGGATACTCCAACCCCATGTAGGTATATCTATGCGCCGCGTATCCCGTCCGGAAACGTTGTACCGTCATTGCGTCGCGCCGGAATTCGATCGTGAATTGCCGATTTCCGCTCATTAACATATTTTTTGAGCGTAAATCGGCGGGAACGCCCCCGGCGCCATTTTTAAGTTGAAGTAACGATGCGATGGCGAAACTCAGTTACGCTGCTCGCATCGGAGCTTCAACCCGGCGTTTCTTGTTTTCTGGTTACAGAAAACAGAAACGCCGGCTTAAAGTCACAGTTAGGCTGGCGGATCACTGGATCCGCCAGCCTAACTGTTCCTGAATCTGGCCCATCGTAGCCAAATATGAAAAGTGTGAAGAAAGTGAATTAAAGTGAAATGGAAATGATTAATAATGGGCGTCACTAAAGTGAGAGACCAAAACATGATGTGATCAAAGGTGTCAGCAAATGTGAAAAAATTCCGTGTAGGGAGGCTGGTATATGTATTCTAAAACATTTGGGTCAAGGCAAAAGAGAAAGGTAAAAAGGTTCTCAATATGAGAATATAATGTGAACGAAGTCCAGAGCTGGCCCAATGAAATAGTGAATTTTTAATTTTACATATAGAATGATAATAATGTCTGCTGAAAGTAAAAAGACCCATTGACTATAACAGCCGAATGATGTATAAAAAAGTATATATAATATATATAAAATACACCTATATAGAAAATGACGGAAGTTTATTGAAAGGTTGTCTTCTATGGGTGGAATGAAAATTAACCTATGACAAACAAATGTATGTATAGGGATCTAGAGAGTGCATCCGGAAGGACTTAATTAGGCTGAAGATAGAACTGGTTAACTGAAAGCCAGTATATTGTGTTCCATTGGTGCGGAAGGATGCTCCCAAAAATTATATAAATATATACATATGTAGGCGTGTATACATATATATGTTATGTAGGAGGTGGAAAAATGTACATGGCTACATATGATCCCTACCATTGTTTGAAAAGGTGTATAGTGCACAGGAATTAATTGTAAACCAACGCACACAAAACTAGGTGTTTGTGGAGATAGTACATATAGAACATCGATGTGTATGCATATGGATACAACAAATACTAAATAAAAAAGAAACAGTAAAAAATGCAAGATAAGGTCCGAGGTATCCGTGTAATCGGTTTGCATGGTGTACATAACCATAGATGTACCCGAGTATAGGACATGAAAAGTTCTAAAAAATATAAACAGTAGAGTAAATCATATGTCTATAACTACAATATTCATAATTACGAGGTGTACATCGTTTATTTGCCCACCGATATGTCTGGGGTCCTGTCGATTAATTAATTATAGGGGAAATAAATCCCATATGAATGGGAAAATTCTATAGAAAATTACTTTGTAAAAAAGAGACACAGGGCTGACGGCAAAAAAGTGGGTAGATAGAAGCAGGTACTGGACACTTGATGCAAAAGTAAATGTAAAAACGGATATGTTAGTATATAACCTTAGGACCGAATAACGCAGGACCTCCCATAGAGTAAAATGTGTGTACAGCCGAACGTGGAACCACATGAGGCTGACACAATACATATATATACATGGGAGTGACATGAAGTGCTAGCTTGTGCATAGAGAACAACAGAGAGGAGTTTGTTATAGGTAAGTGTGTATAGCGCGATGTTTGAGTCTTGTATATCACTAGTCATAGTAGTGAGAAACGTCCCATTGGAAATTCAATCCCCTGGGCATTCTAGTGCCCAAGAGCAGAATCCAAAGAACCTCACGCCTGCACAATAATCTAAACTTGTCACCCCCTCTTATAGGACGAACAATTTTTTCCATACCCTGAATGCGCAGGCTGGAGATGTCTTTGTGATGGACTGAATTCCAGTGTCTGGCTACATTTGTGTTGTGATTTTTCTCTATATGATAGAGATGATCCCCCAATCTGTCTTTGAGCCTCCTGGTCGTGCGACCTACATATTGTAAATGGCATAGGTCACATGTAATGACATAAACCAGGTATGCAGTATTGCAATTAATAAAACGCTGAATGTCATAGTCCTTATTTTCTGAGTGTGAAAGGATGTGTTTGCAATACCTGCAGCTCCCAATACCACATTTAAAGGTGCCCTTAAATGACAACCATTGTTCTTTAGTTGTTTTACTCTGAAAAAGGCTTGGAGACAAAATACCCCCCAGAGAGGGGGCTGACAGTTTTTATACCCTGCGCCAAAATAGACTGATAAATAGTATCGTTGTAGAGGACCGGAAGGTACTTATTGACTATGGGCCAGATTCACGTACATCTGCGCATTATTGGACCGGTGTAGCGCACCGCCTTTACGTTAGACTTGCGCAATGTAGCGGCGCAATCACCCTATTCTCGTCGGTTTTGCGAAGAAATTTGCGCCTGCGCAACGTTATTTCTGAGGCGCAAGGCGGAGTAATACAAATTGGGAAGGACGTGGGCATGTTACATTGAAATGAGCCGTGACCCCATGCAAATGAAGGGCCGGCCATCTCGCGCATGCGCGCTTGAAGCAGACCATGGTCAGCACCTCTGTGCGCATGCTCACAACTCGGGAACGGCGCAATCAGTGAAATTGGAAGTGGACTAGGGCAAAATCGTGAACTACGCAGACAGCATAAATAGACAGACACAAACGCACTTCCTTTGCAAAAGTACATCCCTTTGTATCCCTCCCTATACAGCAAGGTGCTTTTGTTCTGTTGTTTATTAGTGTTTGTTTGTGACGTGTCTTTGAGATATTTGGTGACTGTTTTGCCGAGTGATTTTTGTCTTTTCTGTGTTTTCTTTGTTTTTTTTTTTCAATTTTTTTTTGCTAGGCATTTTTTTTTGTGTGTTGTGAATGTTTTTGGAATGTGGGGGTGATATTCCTGCCGGAAAAGGGGTGTCACCCTCAGTTTTGGTGGAGAAGGGTTCCCCAGGACCAGGGAGAAGTGATCCCCAGGTCTGTGTGAATGGTGTATGAATGTACAGTGACATAATTGTAGCCGCGGCGTGGCGTTGCTGCTCACAAGTCCTGCATGGTGGGCTTGTGCCAATCCAATGTGATGAGGATGTGATGTGTCTGTGCTAGGGACCACAGTGGTGTGCATGCATGCATTCTCATTGTGCCACGATTAATGTGTGTGTTTAACGTGCAAAGATGCCTAATGTGAGCTGGCTCCTGGCTGCTCTTCCCTCAGAAGATGGGGTAGCCTTGGTTAGGGGGGTTTCCGTATAGGAGTCATGAGATGGGGTCCCAGTGCATATGCAGAGTCACCCTGAAGGGATAAGACAGGAGGATGTTAGTAGTGCATGTGCCCCTTGTGATTTCAGCATCATGGGGGGGACAGTCATGCCTACCACCCATGTCACTCACCAACCAGCCAGCTGTCCCCATACATGTTCTGTTCGAAATCTGTGGGGATGGGGCTAGGATTGTATATGTAGCTGTCATGGGTGTCATGGGTGGTGTCATGTGTTGGGCTCCTGCAGGGTTGTGGTTAATTCCAGGATGGCATGAGGGGTGAATCTGAAGATGCGAGACACCTCAGAATCACTCATGCCAAAGATGTCTATGCGTGTGTGATATATCAAGTGAAGAGTGAGGGGCTTGTATCAGATTAGATTATTATATCCATCAAGGTTTTAAAGAGTTATTGAAAGATAGTGAGACCGTGTTTGTAATTTGTATGTATGTTATGTATTGATGTATATATGTATGTATATTTTTTGTAAAAATGTTTTTTAAAGCAAAGAAATTTTTTTGGTAAAAAAATAAAAAATCCTCTCCCGTGCCCTCCTCCGTGCCCTCCTCCTTCTTTGTTCATCTAAAGTCAGTAGTATAGCTATGAGCATGGATGCCACTGGCATGTTGGCATACAACTGTTGGGCAGCAAGTGTGACTGCTCAGCTCCTCACTAACAGTGTTGCTTTCTCTGACATGTAGACGAATTGTCTAATTTTATACCACCTTTTCTATGGTCTAATTTTAGACAGGCCGTGCAGCTGTTGCGCACAGCGCATAGCCTGCGCTGCACCAACGTTCTTTTGTGGATCCCTGTAACTCCCTCATCAGCATATTTGAATAGCAAATTAATCAGTGTCTAGCGCAGTTTTGCGCGGACGGATGCGCCTGTCTAACGAAATTACGCTAGACAAAAAAAAGTAGATTTCTTGGTATCTCGTTTTGGGGATGCGGAGTATCGAAACGCATGTGCAAAATTAGATTTATGCCGCGCATCTCTTGTTACCCCGGCGTAATCACTCTGTGAATCTGGCCCTATGTGTCTAATGGCGTTAAATTCGGGGCTGAACGGGGTAGAAAAAATGGGAATGGTGTCGTTAAAGGACAACCCTTTTTTAGAGCTTTTATTAACAAGTAGGGACGATCTAGGGATGGAACTGGCTCTAAGGAGTGCCTTGTTGATAATTTTGGCAGGGTATCCCCTGGCTTTAAATCTAAAAGCCATATCCGAGGATTCCCTGTTGAAATCTTCCGTATTGCTGCAGATGCGTTTTAGCCTAAGAAATTGGCCAAAGGGAATTCCCTTGATTGTGTGATGGGGGTGGGAGGAATCTGCGCGTAAAAGGGCATTACCCGCCGTGTCTTTTCTGTGTAAGCTGGTAGTGATGACCCCATCAGCGCCGGTGAGTCTGACATCCAAAAAATCAATAGTGATGGGCTGTAAATTACCAGTAAAACGTAATTAAGATGGTTGTCATTAAGATACAGTAGCCAAGAATCAAGGCTGGCAGACTCATCGGAGCTGATGAACAACAGGTCATCAATGTAGCGACAAAAGAACATGATATCTCTGCGTCGGGGACTATCGCATCCAAAGATGCGAGACCTCTCCCACCAGCCCATGTATAGGTTGGCTAGGGAGGGAGAAAACTTGGCTCCCATAGAGGCCCCGCATCTTTGGAGGTAATTGTCCCCATCGAACATAAAATAATTGTGAGTGAGCAGGTATTCCAGAGATAAAATAATGAACTCTTGTAATGCCAGTAAAAAATTGCCTGACTCCTTTAAAAAATGGTTAACAGCCTGTAGACCTAAATGGTGCGGAATGCAAGAGTACAAGCTAGTAATGCAAGAGTACAAGTAATACTTGTACAGCTAATGCTCATGAACATACTCGTGAAGCAAAATGCTTGTGGGGATTCAACTAGTTTTCAAAAATAAAATATGCATTTTAGCATGTCTGCAAAACCGGAAATGTGGCTTGGTAGACAGGCAATCGAGCCTTTTCTGTAGCTTTCCGAATGTTTTTTCTTATTCCTTGGACATAGTTACCCTTAGAGGCCTGGTTTTACTCTGGGACTCGGACAAGTAAACATTTATTTTTCATTGATCACATCTTGGTCTTTAAGAAAAAGATGTTACAGTTCAATGTTTTTATTTTCTTTAATAAAGACACAACTCCAATTTAGTGCCACTTTAACCACATCAATGGCCTACCGATCGGTCAAAACTGATGGTTAGTAGGCAAAAGCGTTGGTTCAAAACCTGCATGCTCAGAATCAAGTCGATGCATGCTTGGAAGCATTGAACTTCTTTTGTTTCTGCACGTTGTTGTGTTTTACGTCACCGCGTTCTGACACGATCGATTTTGAGCTGGTGGTGTGTACGAACCATCAAACCATCAGTCTGTGAACCGATGAAACTGAACTTCAGTCCGTTTTCATCAGTTTGGACTGATCGTGTGTACAAGGCCTAAGAGGCCTAACTTTCTCATTAACAGAAAATCAACAATAAGCTAACTATGCCCAACGATGTCTAGTGCTTTTTTCAAAAAGTATCAGATGCTTCGAAAATCTTATATACACTGACTATCTATCATAGTCCCCACCAAACGATAATAAATGTAATAAATGTGTATCCCTGAAAGACAAAGGAGAACAATGGAAGACAGATAAAAACTGCAATATTTTATTAATTCTAGGCAGGTCATATGGTCAAAGGGGAACTTTTCCTGCAGTGGTTTGTGTTGCAGGGTTTTCCACAAAACTGTGACAAGAGCAATACACTGTTACCAGTAGCACTGTACTACTCTGGGGAGGTGATCATTATTTTTTTACACGCTATGATAGCTTATAACAGTGAATTTCACTGTTATAAGGAAACATTTGATTCTGAATGAAATCTATTCATTCAGTGTTTACTTTTGTGATTAGCTGTGATTTGCCACAGCTAATCACATGGTACAGAAGGGCTGTGATTGGCCCTTTTAGTACCATGTGATCACCGTGACCAATCTACATAATAGTACACAATGAATGGCATGAATAAAAGCCATTCATTGTTTACTATTGTCATCTGATCTGCTGTGATTGGTCACAATGATAACATAGTACTGGCAGGGGGCAGGTACATTGATCTGTCATCCACTGTGTCACAGTGGGTGAAAGATTACATCACAGCTTGGCCCAAATATCATGCCAAATATTGGCTGCCAATCCCAGACGACGTCCCCTAGTGACGAAAGGCGTAGGGTGGGGCCTGCGTTACGACGACATTACAATCTAGTGAAACGGCAGACCAGCTTAGCGGAGGAGACCTGGAGGAGACGGCGAGAAACATCGTATCTGTATTTCTATACACTGCACATTCCCTACTTGCTTTTGTAAGTGCAATACTATCTTTTTCATTAAACCCATTTTATTGCAGTATACACTATGGATCTTTCTGAGATACTATTGAGTGTTCGATCTACTGCATACACCCAGCTTTAGCCACGAGTCTTCAGGGAGACTTTAAACACCCCAGGCGCATACTGCCCCCTATGATTGTGGTCACAGCTTCTGGTAAGGAGACTGCATCACTAGCACTTTGGCGTTCCCCTTGGTGGAAGGTGTGTGTTTTCTGGCTTTACTACACAGTCTATATATAAGAAGAATTTCCTGGATTTATTCACATTCAGTTGTTGATTATTGGGACTTTTGTATTATATATAGTGGACTGTCACGTTCACTTATTTATGCATCTATTTATTTAAATAGTTTACTTTTTATTTCACTGTTATTTTATATCTTTTCTTATATGCTTGTTTTTGGAATATTGCTGTTCACATACGTATTTCCTTGCACATATATGTTGTTTGTTTTCCCATTTTCTTTCATAAGGTTTGGACATTAGCAATACTAATTTTTTAGCGCTATAATGCAAACTGCTGTCCTATCCTAACATTATAAACTCTTGTAGTTTCACTATATTTCACATAGCATTTTGACAATTTATTCTCACTGAAGCTATCAAGGTTTAAAAATGCAGCCCTGAACAATGAAATATCAATTTGTCTAAGAAGAAACTCACACAAATTTTTTCTCATTTCTCAGTCTGAATGACCTAATAAAGAATGTCATACACACTCACATTTTATAAAGGAAAAACTGAGCTCTTATTCTTCAAGACACTCAACTAATTGTACAGTTATTGGTAGAATGCCTGGAATAAAGACTGGTAAAGAACTTTGTGATTTGACTGCCATTATTTAATAAAGATACATTATTTATACATACACAGAAGTCCTTGCTTTCATACACAACTATTTTTATTAACTGCAGTTACGGCAACGTTTTTAAAATAAGCAGTGATAAAATAATTTCCTGTGGCAGAGCAAGGGTATAGTCATACTCAAGCCCATAGATGGTACAAGAAGTTCAGATACATCCAATAGTGCCTGCCTCTCAGGAGGTTTAAGTAGTACTGGCTTATGGATGCTTTGCTTTTAGAGGCTTGAAGTGAATCTAAATCCCCCAAAAAATGTATATATTGCAGCTTACCAATTCCTAAATGTGGTGGCTGCATTAATGGCATTTCTTCCTTTATATTCACCTGTGATCTGGCCAGTAACACTCTTTTTGGAGGATCAACAGAGCCATCCTTGTATAAAATGTACTGTCAACCTTCAAAGGGGGCAGTGTCAGATGCACTAGCAAATTTACATTAATAAATTAAACCTAAACTCCAGCTGATGCTTTTTAGGAAGTAACAGCAAGGTTTTTTTTTTTTTTGGGGGGGGGGGGGGGTTAGGCTTTGCAAATAAAAGATGATAATTGTAAACACACCTGTCAGCTTTAAATGGTTTGTCCAATTTACTGCCAATATGTTAAAGGACGTTTAAGTTAAAGGAAGTCAAAGTATATGTAAACCCTAACAATGAATTTCTCTTGTTTGCTCCCTTTGGTCTCTTAAATATACCATAAAAAGCATTTTGTTAAATCTGTTCAATAAAAATTACCAGTTGATCCTATATCCTAATGGTAGTTGAAGCTATCAAGACCACCCGATAGACAAATAGGCAGGGTGAAGCAAACTTTATAGAACAAAAGAAATGCTTATTTTAGTATCTGTTTTGTACTCATACTGTCAAAGCCTGCTTTAGTCTATACCTGGTTTTACTAGATATCTGGTATTCTAGCAAAGATGAATATGTCTATGAGGACATGTGGAAAAAGATTTACTGAATGGGCTGATTCCATTCTATGCGCCTTTATTTCTGATCTGGTGCTGAGCTTGATGACCATGGTTTATGGTTCTATGCTTGTATGCTGTTGTCATCCAGAAGTAATATTCTGGTGACTAAGAGAGAAATAGATGCACATAGTACCACCCAGCCCTCTCATTAGAAGGTGGGAAGGGTCAAGGATACTAACCTGTAACTATAGATAAAGAATCTCCAAACTATCACCCTCCAGTTGTTCAGGAACTACAATTCCCATAATGCCCAGTCATGTCTGTGAATGTCAACATTTTATAATGCCTCATGGGATGTGTAGTTCCGCTACAGCTGGAGGGTCGTAGTTTGGAGATCCCTGCTATAGATGATATATATAAAGTCATGCAGCAAGCAGTAGTGCTTTTGCTCTGAGGAAGCGGGGACCCTCCACAAAATGCATTTGGATTTGTAGATCCATGTGTCATCTTGCCAGGATGAATAAGGAATGCATAGTGGAATGCATAGTGGTTCTGGTGGTTCTGTAGTTGGCTTGTAATTTTTTTTTCTACTTTACTGCACACAATTTTGACAAAAAACTACAACATTAAAAAACTCACCATGCCTCTTACTAAATAACTTGGAATGTCTTATTTTCAAAAAGGGATCATTTGGGGGGATATTTGTACTGTCCTGGCATTTTCAAGCCTCAAGAAATGAGATAGTACATTCAGGATTAATCAATTTTCAGATATATGCCACAGTTTGCAGACTCTAAAACTTTCCTAAAGACTAAATAATATTCACTGATTTGGCTTATATTCACCAAAGAAATGTAGCTAAATACATTTTGGCCTAAGTTTAAGTTTATGAAAGAAAAAAAAATATTTTCAAAATGTTATAACAAAAACCAAGAAAAACTATTTTTTAAAAATTTTCTTTTGTTTATTTAGCAAAGAGTGGTGATTAAATAATACCAAAAGAAAGCTCTATCTAAAAATGTAGTTTGGGTACAGTGTTACATGACTGCAAAACTGTCTGCACAATTGTCATTAACCACTTGCCTACTGTGCACCTACACCCCCTTCCTGCCCAGACAAAATTTAAGCTTCCGGCACTGCGTCGCTTTAACTGACAATTGCGCGGTCGTGCGACATGGCTCCCGAACAAAATTGGCGTCCTTTTTTTCCCACAAATAGAGCTTTCTTTTGGTGGTATTTGATCACCTCTGCAGTTTTTATTTTTTGCGCTATAAACAAAAATAGAGCGTAAATTTTGAAAAAAATGCAATATTTTTTACGTTTTGCTATAATAAATATCCCCAAAAAATATATAAAAAATATATTTTTTTCCTCAGTTTAGGCCGATACGTATTCTTCTACATATTTTTGGTAAAAAAAAATGCAATAAGCATTTATCGATTGGTTTGTGCAAAATTTATAGTGTTTACAAAATAGGGGATAGTTTATGGCATTTTTTTTTTTTTTTTTTTACTATTAATGGCGGCGATCTGCGATTTTTTTATTGGGACTGCGACATTATGGCGGACACTTCGGACACTTTTCTGACATTTTTGGGACCATTTACATTTATACAGTTAACAATGCTATAAATATGCATTGATTACTGTATAAATGTGACTGGCAGTGAAGGTGTTAACCACTAGGGGGCGGGGAAGGGGTTAAATGTGTGTCCTATGAGTGTTCTAACTGTAGGGGGAGGGGGGGTGACTGGGGGAGGTGACCGATTGTGTCCCTATGTACAAGGAACACAATCTGTCTCCTCTCTCCCTGACAGGGACGTGCAGCTCTGTGTTTACATACAGAGCTCCACGTCCCCGCTCAGTTACTGGGCAATCGCGTGTGCCCGGCGGCGATCGTTGCCGCCGGGCACTCGCGCCGGGATCCCAGCAGAGCGGCAGGTGCGCGCGCGCGCGCGCCCGCCCGCGGCTTTAAAAAGACATCACGTCATATGACGTGATGTCAGGATAATGGAGTCCTCCGCCCGCCGTCATTTGACGGTGGGTGGTGGACAAGTGGTTAAAAGGCTAAAAATTGGCCTGGGCAAGAAGGTAAAAGAAGAGTAAAAGTGCTCGGTATTGAAGTGGATATTTTGTAAAAAGGAAACATCGTAATTAAATACATTAATATTGATCTCATGACATTAAAGTCTTAAACAAACTATTTTATTCATCGTTATTAGTAATAATTGATTTTATTATATTTTCAATCTCCCCTTTAATTTGTAGAATTTGGATATTATTTATGCCTTGGTCTTTTATAAAAATAGGGTGGGGCCCCCCTCAAAATCCATACAAAATCTTTATCCACTGGATAAGGGTCTGTTGCGGATTTTGAGGGGCAGTACACATGTCCACAAAAATGTGTATTGTTTCTTTACAATAAAAAATGTGTAGGGTCCTGCAAAAGCTATAAGACCATTATACTGGATACAATCCAAGTATGGAGTTTGAGAGGGCCCCAGGTAAAAAAAAAAGTGTGGAATTCCATTAAACTCCATGGCAGACCACTAGACATGCAGACTGGCTGGCAAGGAAAGGGGAGGGGCAGAAGTTTGCATCCCTCCTCTTGAACCATACCAGATCCCATGCTCTCAACATTGACATGGTACCTTGAAGGGGGGGGGGGTGCAAAGCACTCTCCTTTCTACAAGGTACCTTGTTCCCAAGTCCCTTTTCCCTGGCCTGCTAGGTGTGGGAATACACAGAGGTGGACCCTTTAAAATTTGGAAGCCACATTAAAATAAGGGACCCCCAAATATCAAATCCTCACCCCACATGGAGCCCAACAACTGTTCCAGTATTCATCACATGCAGGCCATGGTTTTCCTCACATCAGCACCACAAAGTCTTAGTGGCATGGAGGACTTATCTTCCTGTAGCAGTGGCCATCTGTGACAAAATCTGTGGCTGGGACAGAACCTATCATTATGATAGCCTGATGTCAAGTCTTGGATTGCCTGGAAGCAGGATTGCTCTCCATTGCAGATATATATTCTGAGGCAGGAGCCAGTTGGAGGGAAACCTTTTTTTTTTTCATCCTTTAATGCCTGTATCTGAGCCTCGAACCTTGACTCAAGAGCCTCTTACCTGTACTACGCCGATCTCCTGGTGGAGATGGAGTTGAAGATCATAACATCACCTCCCCACTACTACTGTACACTGATTGTCAACTTTGACAGCAGTCCATCAGGTATGAGATAAAATGGATCAATTTAACTATCCAAATAAAATCATACCTGGAGTTCAGCTTTAATGTATTTAGTTGAAGGATTGTTAATGGCTGCACTTCTGTAAAATCAACTTCTTTCTTGTAATGCTTCCATAAAAATAAGTATAGTACAATATTTATTTATTTTTTTGATGTACAGGTATTACAATATATAAGTTGATACTGGTGTGCAGTCATCCACACTCTTTAACCTGGTTT